>OU342440.2:11915000-12637500 GCA_910589575.2 Carcina quercana
TATTGTCGTAATGGTTCTCATAGAGCTAAGTTTAGTAAAACAATATAATGTGTGCGTGTGTGCGTGCGTGCGTGCGTGCGTGCGTGCGTGCGTGTGTGTGTGTGTGTGTGTGTGTTTGTGTGTGTGTGTGTGTGTGTGTAAAGGGTATTACGATGCTTTAATTTTTTTTAACATACAATTATATTTTTTACATGAGAGGTCTCTAAAATGCGCAAAAACAAAGTAAAAAAGGTTTATTTTTCATTCCATTTTGTAAGTTTGAATAAGCGCCCATGGACACACACACACACACACACGAATTAAAGATTAAAAGATTATTTTACGAGATAACTCAAATATAGTTAAAGCTCTATACATTTTAACGCTCCCATTCATGGCGTTACGTCACAGCGCGTGAACGATTTGTGTGATTGTGGTAACGAGGTACAAAGCGATGTACTGATAAAATGTTGCTGGCTTGTTTTTTCAGACGGCGGATTAAGCGTGCGAAAGTAGGATAGACGGAGACGCAGGTTTATGCAAAATGTGTCTTTTTTTAGTTATCGAAAAGCATAGATTTTCTTTTCACGCCACTAAAGTAAACATGAATAACAGCATTTGTTTTTAAAACAATGTAATAATAAAAGATTATGTTAAACTAGTGGTACCTCAGACAGCCGTGGTAGCTCAGTTGGGTAGAGCGTCAGTCCTTGAACAATCGAGGTCTGGGTTCGATCTTGGCTCGCACCAATGAGTTCCAATTTGTTATTTGGCATTTATGTACGAATGATAAAAATCAATTCCATTGGCTTTTTGGTCAAGGACAACATTATGACCTGCACACTCTTGAGAATAAATTCAATGGTATGTGTGCGGGGCGGCCGGGCTTCGCTTCGGGACGCTAGGCTGACGGCCAACCGCTTGTACACGCTCTCGTGGCGCAGGAACGTATGGACCACGTGTCGACCCACGTGATCGCGGCAGCGAAGGGAGTTCTTAGAGAAGAGCGGGCGGACGAGCAGGGATTCACCCTCGCTAATAATAAAACTTCTTCTGTACTATGGACAACTGTAGGCTATCTTCTCTGTGACTCACTTCTCGATGTTTTCTGTTAGGCTGTTGGGCACGGAATGACGATCGGTCGGCAGGCGGCCTGTTTATCTCTGATTTCGTACAACTTCGGGGAAGAGATAACGCGGGGGGGTGGTGTGTCGGTCGGTGTGCGAGCGGCAGGCACCGTGCGAGCGAAACAATAAGCCCCCGCATTCCAATCCCCATCTGTGCGATAACGAAAGCCATCTGCGTCGAGAAGCAAGTCAGAGGAAAACACCACGCTATCATGCTATTTATTTGTTCAAACTATTACAATACTATGAGGTAAAACTATGAATCTACACACACATGAATTAAAACTATGAACCGAACTTAACTATAAACAAACGAACAATATCTATAAACTATAACTTAAACTATGGCCTATTCGTATGTGTCTCGCACATTTCTCCCGCCGTGCAGTGCTCGTCACTGCATCCAGCTGTTCACCGTAGCGAGACGTCTTCTTCCTTCGTAGGCAGGATCACGAGGCGTTTCACCGGGCGTCGTAGAACTCCTCCTTTCGTCTTGACGTCCACTATTCGAACGGCTCCATCAGGTCCGGGGTAGACGCGTGTGACGACGCCCCGTGGCCATGTGTTGCGTGGTAAGTTGCCGTCGACTATAAGTACCACGTCGCCTTCGTTGACTGTGTGCCCTCTTCCTCTGGGCTCCCGCCGGTATTGAAGCTGGGGGAGGTACTCTTTCAGCCATCTGGACCAAAATAGATCGGCCAGTCGTTGAGAGGCCCTCCAGTGGCTGCGCCCGATGAGGTCTTTCTCGTCGAATGTTCCCGGAGTTGGTACTCGTGCGGACCCTCCCAGCAGCAGGTGATTCGGCGTCAGTGCCTCTTCATCTTCTGGTTGCACGGACACGTGTGTTAGCGGGCGGCTGTTGACTGTGTACTCTGCTTCCGCTAGCAGAGTGCTGAGTACTTCTTCGTGTGGATGGCGCTCATTAAGGGCGGCGTAGAGCGCTGTTTTCGTCGATCGTACCAAGCGCTCCCACGCTCCACCCATGAACGGAGCTCCCGGCGGAATGAAACGCCAGGTTATGGCGTGCGTAGCTGCTTCCTTTTCTGTCGCTATTAGCGCGGCGCGGCGTAGCTCGACGTCGGCACCGTGAAAGTTGGTGCCGTTATCCGACCATATCTCTGTCGGGCATCCTCTTCTCGCTATGAAGCGCCGCAGCGCGAGTATCGCTGAGTCCGTCGATAGCGATGTCGTTAACTCCAAGTGCACCGCTCGCATCGTCAGGCAGGTGAACAGCGCTACGTAGCGTTTATGGTGCTGTCTTCCCATTGTAACGCTGAGCGGTCCAAAGTAGTCGAGCCCTGTGTAAGTGAAGGCCCGCTGATGATGTGCGAGGCGGCATTTCGGTAAGTCTCCCGTTGGCGGTTCCGTTGGCGTCGCTCTTCGTATGCGACATGGTAGGCAGCGGCTTATGACTTCCTTGACGACTGGACGTAGGCGGAGTATCCAGTAGTGCTGTCTACACTCATTCACTGTGGTTTCGACGCCTGCGTGTAACAGCTGTACGTGCGTGTGACCTATCCAGAGCTTGGTCGCTCGGTGATTGCCGTCCAATATTGGCGGGCTCTTCTGTCTGTCGGTCACTCCCGCCGCTGCGTTGACCCGGCTCTTCAGATGGATGACGTCATCGATGAGTACCACCGACAGGGATCGGAGCCGGTCGGTACTGGATGCTGGTTTTCCTCTTCTCAATGCTCGTATTTCTTCGCGGAAGGATTCTTCTTGTATCGCTCGTACTATCTGTGACTCCGCTCTCTTGAGAAGATCCGCTTCTATGAGAAGGTATTTTCCGTCTTCTTTCTTCTGCGCTCGTTTGTTATGACTCGCTCGTTTTCGGCTCGTCTGTCGCTTCCAACCAAGATCTTCCTGTGCGTTCTTCTTATTGCGGCTGTAACCTACGCGTAGTCGCTCACCCCGCCTGCATATGTCTATAAACTGCAAGACTCTGGCTGTCGATCGCAGGAGTCTTTCCCATCTTGAGAACCGTCTGGCGTCCGGAGTGGCGCTCGCGATCCTCAGTGGTGCATCAGCTAGGTGGTGGACTACTGCTTTTTCTTCTCCTGTGGGTTGCGACGGCGAGGGTGTTTCTGTGGGCCAGTCAGACGAGTTTTGTAAGAGAAACTCCGGCCCTCTGTACCACCTGTGGTGGCTGTCGAAACTCGTCGGGACTTCTCTTGTAGCGTCGTCGGCGACGTTGAGCTTAGTGGGTATCCATCGCCACTCCGCTGTCGTCGTCATCTCTTCTATGGCGGCTATCCTGTGAGCTACGTATGCTTTGTACGATCTCGCACCGTTTCTTAGCCATGCGAGGACTGTTTTGCTGTCTGTCCAATATATTTTCGTCACGGGCTTCTTTCTGTGTTCTTCCAGCACTGTGGCGGCCATCCTGCTGCCTAAAACAGCAGCTTGGAGCTCCAAGCGTGGCACTGATGTGAGTTTCAGCGGTGCCACGCGAGCTTTCGCTGTGATGAGAGAGATGTGCACGCTTCCATCCGGTGCCTCTGCCCGCCAGTACAGGGCGGCGGCGTAGGCTGTCGTGCTTGCGTCGACGAAGACGTGTAGCTGTAGCGACTGGGTGTCGCTGTACTGTAGATAGCATCGAGGCACGCTTATGTGTCGCAGGTCTCGAAGATGCTTCATCCACATTACCCATTGGGCTGCTAGATCTTCTTCTATTCGAGCGTCCCAGTCCGTCCCGCGGCGCCACACTTCCTGTAGAATCTTCTTGGCTTGCACGGTTACGGGCGAGGCAAAGCCTAGCGGGTCGTAGATTGACATGACGGTCTTGAGGGCTTCTCTCTTCGTCGGCGCGCGTTCCGTTAGTAGGTCCGGTGGTATGCGCGCTAAGTCGAGGTTGAATGTGAGCTCATCCGTCTGTGGGTTCCAGATGAGCCCCAGTACTCTCTCGGTTTTTGTGTCGTCGTGAAGTGTGACGAGCTGTTTCGCTGTTTGCGTTGTTAGAGCTTCGAGCGTTGAGGGCGCGTTGGACGCCCAGCCTCGAAGGTCAAAGTTGCCTCGGCTGTGGATCTCCCGAACTTGCTTAGAGATTTCTATGGCTTCTTCTTCTGTTCTAAAGCTGTCTAGATAATCGTCCATATAATGGTTCTCGATTATCGCTGTAACCGCTGCGGGATGCGTATCTCTATATTTCTCCGCGTTACTGTTCTTGACGTATATCGCCGTGGCTGGCGAACTCGTTGCACCGAAGATTAGAGACGTCATTCTATATTCATCCGGAGGACCGTCTCTTCGCTCCCCTCTCCACAGGTATCGCAGTGCATCTCTGTCTTCTTGTCGTATGCTGATTCGGAGAAACATCTCCGCTATGTCCGCCGTGACAGCAACTCGGTGTTGACGGAACCTCATGAGTACACCTGGCAAGGACTGGAGCAGATCGGGTCCGGTGAGCAGATGGTCGTTCAGTGATTGACCCCTCGTCTTGGCGGCTGCGTCATGTACGATCCGTACTTTACCCGGCTTCATCGGGTTTAGGACGGGGAAGTGTGGCAGGTACCACGTGCGATCTTGCCTGCCTTCTCTCGGTGCGCGTTCGGCGTACCCCTTCTCAACGAGCGCTTCCATTTGCTCGTTATACTTTTGTCGTAGAAGGGCGTCCTTATCGATGCGCTTCTCTGTTAAAACTAGCCGTTTGAGGGCGCTGTCGTAGTTGCCAGGGAGCTTGGCGTCATCGCGTTTCCATAGCAACGCGGTTTCTATACGGCCGTCGTCTGTGGTTTCCGTGCACTCTTCTAATATTGTGAGTGCACGTTGTTCAGGATCGTTCCTGGGTTTCTTTGGTTGGATGTCGATTGAATCCAATGCGAAGTAGCGTTTTAGTTCTTCGTCCATTTTTTGTTCTATTGTTTCTATTTCTTCTGCTTTGTTGGTGAGATGGTGTACGAAGTGGACCTGGCGACCAATGGTGCGCGTGTCGGATCCGTGAAGAACCCAACCGAGCGGTGTCCGGGATGCGACTAGCTGATGACGACTGCCTTTCCTCATTTCGGACGCTATAAGAAGGTGCCAATTGTCTTGGCCGATGAGGATGGTTGGCTTCGCGTCTTCGTATACCAGGCGGCGCTGTATGTCGCTGAGATGCTTGCAGCCCCACACGTGTCGCTCTTCTATGGATTGCGATGATAATCGCAGAGTGGCAATGGTGTGGGCTTGTATCTCGAACGGCTGATCTTGTCCCTGTACTGTGATGGTAACGCGACGTGACGACCCGGATGATACATCGTCGGAGATAGTCTCGAGGTTGAGCGGCTCCCGCGGTCCCTTGGCGCCTACCTGAGTGGCTATGTCAGCGCTCACCAACGTGACTGTCGAACCGTCGTCCAAGAGCGCGTAAGTATCGACTCGTCCCCTGGGCCCAGAGACGCTAACTGGTATGATCTTCAGGTATGCGTGCTTCTTTCTCGAGAAGGTAGAAGTCACGCGTTCTGTGTCATCTTCACTGTTTTCTTCTGTCTTCGGTTCGAAGTGCAACATAGGATGATGACTTCGTTCGCAGCCGTCCTTGTCGCACTTGCGCTTCGGGCATTTGTGCGTTTTCTTCCTATAGTGAAGACATCTATAACACAGTCGATGTTTCTTCGCCATGCTCCATCTATTATTGACGTCGGCTTCGGCGAACGTCTTGCATTGCACGGCTTCGTGTCCTTTCCGGTCGCACACGGAGCAAGGATACGAGTACTTACTATTTTCATTGCCAACTGTGGCGTGCGCGCGCTGAGCGCGTCTCGGCATTTTAGGGGCCGGTTCTTCTGTGATTTGTTCGGGCGGCGCGAATCTACTATTTCTGTCGGCCTCTCTTTCTATGAAGCGACTAAATTGAAGTAAGTCGCAGTCTGTCTCTTTCTGTTCCGCCGCAAAGTCCGCCCAGCGATAACGAAGGCTGGGCGTTAGTTTTTCTTCCACGTGCCTCATTGTCTCGGGACTGGTCAGGTATCGATCTTTCCCGAGGCACTGGAGAGTGGCCGCCGCGTTTTTGACCTTGCTAGCGAAAATACAGATGTCACGCGGCGCGTCCGTGACGCGGGGTAGACTGCGTAACTTCTCAAGTTCGGCGAGTGCGATCGAATCTGGCCTGCCAAATCTAGCTTCTAGCGTCTTCATGATTTCACTAGGGTGGGAGCTTACTATTAACAAGCTCCCGACTGTTTCTTTTGCCCTGCCGACGAGTGACTGCCGTAGTCTTGCTGTATTTTCCACCGCCGAGTAGTGCGGTGAAGACTCATCGTATGCGGACTTGAATGCAAGCCACTCGTGGTGCGATCCATTAAACGTAGGCAGCTTACCGTACGCTTTGTGTGATGGTGTGGCTGAACGTGCGGCTAGAGTGATCGCTTGCGCTAGTTCGTGGAGGTCCAATGTTGTCTCTCCCTGCGGGCGTGTCCAGGAGGGCGCGTGAGGCGGGTGTTGGGCTGTGATGAGGTTCCCCGCGCTCGCGTTTGCTCACTGATCTTCAAAACCAGTGACTTTCTGTTTTCTCGGGACTAGTACCTCCAAGGGTATTGAAAACCTGCCTGTGGGTCGGGTCGTCGGGGCTATCGAGTCCCCCGGCACCCTGCTTGCTTGGTCTTCATCTTCCTGTCTATTTACCCATGCGGAGGTACGTCTCAGCGTCACGTCCTGTGATGACGCGACACTGTGCTCATCCTCGTCATCACTGGTTTCAGGCTCGGCTGCTATTGCTCTCTCCTGTTCTATTGCGAGCTCGAGTCTTCTCCTGGCTTTCTCTTTCTCTTCTCTGGCCTTAGCCATTCTGTACGCCTTCAAACTTTTCTGCGAAGACCTCGTGCTGTGTGATCTTGCTTTGTTTCGTCCAGTGTCACTATTAAATGAGTCGGACGGTGACACTGGCGGCTCCTCCTGACGAACGAAACGAACTGGCGGCTGCTCCTTTGACTGTTCTATTTCCTGGGCTGCCGCTTGATCCCGTGCTATTTCCTGTGCGATCACGATGTCCTGGTCCAACGCCCCTGCGGTTTGAGAACGCGTAGTCGGCATGGTGTTTTCTGTCTTGTATCCACGCGGTATTTTCCTTTCTTGAAACCACGTGGTACTTTTCTTCGAATCCGGCTCGATGTGGACCACTTGTGCGGGGCGGCCGGGCTTCGCTTCGGGACGCTAGGCTGACGGCCAACCGCTTGTACACGCTCTCGTGGCGCAGGAACGTATGGACCACGTGTCGACCCACGTGATCGCGGCAGCGAAGGGAGTTCTTAGAGAAGAGCGGGCGGACGAGCAGGGATTCACCCTCGCTAATAATAAAACTTCTTCTGTACTATGGACAACTGTAGGCTATCTTCTCTGTGACTCACTTCTCGATGTTTTCTGTTAGGCTGTTGGGCACGGAATGACGATCGGTCGGCAGGCGGCCTGTTTATCTCTGATTTCGTACAACTTCGGGGAAGAGATAACGCGGGGGGGTGGTGTGTCGGTCGGTGTGCGAGCGGCAGGCACCGTGCGAGCGAAACAATAAGCCCCCGCATTCCAATCCCCATCTGTGCGATAACGAAAGCCATCTGCGTCGAGAAGCAAGTCAGAGGAAAACACCACGCTATCATGCTATTTATTTGTTCAAACTATTACAATACTATGAGGTAAAACTATGAATCTACACACACATGAATTAAAACTATGAACAGAACTTAACTATAAACAAACGAACAATATCTATAAACTATAACTTAAACTATGGCCTATTCGTATGTGTCTCGCACAGTATGTGTGAAGTGTATCAATCCGCACTGGGCCGGCGTGGTGAACCATGTCCCATACAATTTCTGTAGGAGAGTAGGCTTGAGCCCCTGCAGCGGGGACATATATAGGCTTTTGATGATGATGGTAAACTAAGCACAGTTTAGCTATTGTTACATAATAGTTGCAGAGGTAGCGGAAGTAGTGGCTAACACTGGTAGCACTCACAGGAAGTGAGAGCGAAGAATCACCCATAAAACTTCAACGTTTGGGAGATTCAGGAAGTCTGCTTTCTTTTATGGTCGCGTACGAAAATTTAAAAATAACCCTGTTTAGATTCTGGTTTCAACGAAAGCTGTATCTCGCAACTTTATCTGCGTGGAATTAATCTCAGGGTGCCTTGCCGGGATGTACTGATGGCTTTAGGGCTCCTTTTTTATTTGATTTTGACTTATAATGAAAAAAGTGTGTAAGTTTGTCGTTACAAACGTAAAACGTAAGTAAAACATAAAAAATGAAAATGTTTTTCAATCTGTGGGTCGGGGGGTCACAAAGCCTTGACCGGGGGGTCGCGGGCAAAAAGAAAAAGGCAAAGTTCTACACTATACAGTGAGGAGGGGTTTGTTTATTTTTCAAAAGTTTGTCAAATCATGGTGCTATTTTTGAAATATTAATAATCCAATAATTTTCTAACTGAAGTTTATTTCTCTTCTTCTTGACTAACTTATCTCGTACTTTCAAAATTCGCGGCTTTTGCAGAGTGTAGAGTCCTAATAATGCGTAAATGTATCAAAATATGTAAAATCTTTAACGCATATAGTCTTCTGATTTAATTATTTCTTTGTAAATTGTAAGGGGGTCGCCAGAATTTTTAAAACAGTAAAGGGGTCGCGAAATCGAAAAGATAGAAAACACTGAACTAGAGCATCAGTTTAGCAACATTGGTTGAATTAACAACGAACTATTTATTTTAATAGATACTATCATTATAGGCCATCATTTAATTGACCAAATAGAAGATGTTTCGTTTAGTGTTTGCATTCAGTGACCTGACATTGATGCATAATACGCAGATGCAAAATAACACATGTAATAACACACATAACAGTGCGCAGTGCAAGTTATATCAATCGTTTACTTTTGCCTGTTGATTCTTCCGCGTTGTTCACGAATTTTCCCAGGCAAACCATGATGGATCTGGTTTTAAAGTAGCTTATGCCCTTCTCCATGCTCTAGGCTAAGTGTGTGTCAAATTTTATCATGACTTGCTGAATGTCGTTCATGAATCAAAAGGTTACAAACTAACAGACAAATAAATATTACTTTGTGAAAGTCAATATTCTTTGTGAATACAGGTTATAATAAAAATGAAAGATGTCATATATTGGTTTGTTCTGAGGTATAAAAATTATTGTTATAAATTATTTTAAGCTTAGATTTAAATAAAGGCAGACAATGATGTCTCTCAATAAACAAAATAGTACAGTTTTTAAATAAACACTTTGAATGTAGTCGATGTCAATCAATGCAATCTGTAGTTATACGTACACCAAAACTCAAAATTTTTTATTGAGCGACATAATTTTTCAGAGCAATGCTTAAGCATTCTTTTAATGCAGACCTTTCAGAGCCCAACTGTTGCATGTGTGTTACAGTTTAACATATCGATGAACCTCACACTTATTGCTTTTGCTAATAGCGTGAACCAAACGCATCGTTGCGCCAACATCTATTTGCATTTACAATAACACCGTGGCGACCTTATGACCTCGCAGTAGAGTTTATTTCGTGTAAAACGTACGTCTGATTGACGGGCAGGCGCAAAAATCGGGTCAGTAGATGCAGCATGTTAATTTAATAAAACCCCCGTCGCTTCTTGGCGCGAACTTGAATAATGGTGGTTCATTGCAATTTTGCTTATTGAATAATAATACTGTTATGTGTTTTTTTGTGTTATAATGGTGTGATATAGTGCAAAAAGTGTCATGGACGGTGTTATAGTATCAATTACGCAAAATTGCGAGGGTTTCGACGCGATCCGAAGAGTTTATCATGTCGAGTATATTCGGCATATGGATTCTTTCGGATAATGTTGAAACCAAGGCTGGCCTTTGAAGTTCTCGTCAAGAATCCAAATTAAGCGATAAAATGTACACATTATACATATTATTGAGAAAGCTGAAGAAATGGCTTCGGCATAGTTTATAACCTCAAAATTTGTTCACCTAATTTTACTCGTCATTGACTAGATAACCACTGGTTAAAGCCATTATTTATAATAATTTTAAAAAAACCGTCCCGTATAACATGCGTGAAGTATTGTAACACGATCTTAGATCAAGGAGATTGGTTAGTACATCTTGTCCCCGGACCTAATGACCCGGGAAGTTATTACCTCACAATTCGCCGGTAACCTTTCAACTGGCCGCGCATGCACCGGCCCAATGCTGACGATCCGCAAACAACACCAGAGGTCGACTGCGCCTATTACACTACGGTAACTGTCTATTTCCTATTGGAATTGGCTGGACATATTGAGCAGATAACAAGTGCGTTCAAATAGAACTGGAAACCGACTTCAATTGCCCGAAAAGTCAACTTTTACTAAGGCAAATTTAAGATTTATATCGTTTTCTCATATATTTGTTAGTTACACGTCATTGTTAGTTAAACGTGTGTATGTGTGTTTTTTTTGTTGGTGTTGTTAACCTCGCATGTCTCTATATTCTTCACAAATCCTTAGTTTGAACTTGGCCTTCATCTCTCCTTATGTTAGGAACGGTATTTTTCAAGAATCCTCATGCTTCAAGCTAATAAGGAGCAGGTTACATTGTTTTACATTAACGAAACACAAGTAAAGTAATGAACGATGTAATGAAAAAAATATTGCTGTCTATTTTTTCTTTCGAAGAGTTACGTGTGCGAAAGCAAGATAGTTTTACAGACGCACGGTCGTTTATAATTCTTATTATAGCGGAGCGGTGCGTAATGAATTCTGCGGTAACACCGCCCCATAGCTACTATCTGTTTGGTCACAGGCTTTAGTCATTTAGTGAGTTTCAGTTGTAAATATATATTGCAACAAATCTTAAACACCGTTGCATATTCAAAATTAGAAAATGACTTTTCCTTATGCAAATCATAATGAAACCATTATGTGTTAAATTAATTATTTAACAGCTACATCGTTATTTGCATAACCGTTATATTTAATTAGCATAGATCTCTATATGAAGAGTCAAGTAACAATTATGAGCGTAGAAATCATACACACATCTTGGTTGAATACTTCATGAAGATACAATTTCATACAACGGCTAATACATAAACGTTGAACTGCGCTTTGTGTGTGAAGTGAATTGAATTATAACAAAAAACGGCCAAGTGTGAGTCGGACTCGCGCACGAAGGGTTCCGTACCATTATCTATAAAAACGACAAAAAAATCATGTCTGTTGTATGGGAGCCCCCTTAAATATATCTTTTTAGTATTTGTTGTTGTAGCGGCAACAGAAATACATCATCTGTGAAAATTTCAACTGTCTAACTGTCACGGTTCATGAGATACAGCCTGGTGACAGACGGACAGACAGACACAGGGACGGACAGCGAAGTCTAGGTAAGTAATAGGGTCCCGTTTTTTGCCCTCTGGGTACGGAGCCCTAAAAACCAACGCAATAATGCCTAACATCAGATACTCTTCAAACCGCTGAATCGTTTTTTACCAAATATATCTAAGAACCACCGCAAGGAAACTTGCTTTCATGTAAAAAAACCGCATCAAATTCGGTCCAGCCGTTCGAGAGCTACGATGCCACAGACAGACACACAGACATTGACGTCAAACTTTTGCCCCTTTGCGTCGGGGGTTAAAAAGCTACATTATGACAAATAAGGTTCAATAAGATTCCTAGGTATATTAGAGATATGCCAAGCTCTTTTTCGAGCGTAAATTACGTGATTCTGACTGGCTATAAGAAAAAAGTTTCTATTCAGTTTAATAATTCCTGGATAGCCGTGCATAATACGATAGTTTCAGTATCATATTTATAGCAATTAATAATAAATTGGTTCGGCATAAAATAGTATTAGTGTTATAATAATATGCATGGTTCTGTTAATAGTAATATTAATTTAAACCATAACTAAAAGTTTCAATTTAAAACATTTGCAAGTAAAATTTTGTGAGTGTCATTAAATGCACCATGTTCGAGGCAAAAAAACTTTTAATAAAATGAACTCATCATATCCAAAACTAAAATCATTTTTTTTCCATACATTTTCATTTATTTATCTCAAATACACAAATACAATCGCCATTACAGGTACACCCAAAGACGATGTAGTTTGTCCTATCTTTGGGCAAATGGAACACCTCTCCCCGCGGACCCTGCCTCAGCCGGGTGTTAGGTACCACTATTCCTCAACAACTTTGTTTTACATGCATGTGTACCGTTATAAATATGTTGTGACAGTTTTTATTATGTTGGAAATCGCCGATTTACTTAAATACCTCATTTAACGCCCACCGCTGGAGAGTTTGATACAAATAGTTCTTCGTCTTTATATCGATTACGCCCACACCATGAAATTTAACGTGAAAAATGTTAATGATCCCATATTCGTTACGTTTGCTTTGTATAAAATGTGGTACGTAAGGTGTGTGTTGCATTGCATTGCTAGCGATATATTTATTATTCAGTTGTGAGCCCGTGGTAGCAAATGTTACCAAACTTTTTCCAGTAGATCGTGTGTGGTTACGCTCTCACAATCACCTTAAGTCTATGTTTCTAATGCTTTAGACCCATAAATACAGTTTTTGTTTTGACGCTTTCATTTTAAGGAAGTAGGTGGGCGCTTTATGGTATATGGGTAACGGATTTCGGCGCCAGTGCGGTAAATATACTATTGAACAATAATATGCCTTTTTTCATCATAAAAAGAAACACTTTTAATAAGACAATGCACGTTAAAATAAACCTACTTCTTGACAGATTATCTATAATTAAACAAAACTGTTGATGTACTTTTTTGTTCGATATGTATCGATAATGCCGTATAGAAGCGTGCTCAAGCACAATATTTATTTAAAATCTAGCTTTCGTTGTATTAATTTTCATTCTGTCTATCTTTTTGCCGACATTTTATTTAACTAGTGTATATTCTGATTAAAAATAAACATAAACATTTAGAAAATACGAAATTAATTAATTGAAAATATAAAATTTAAGTCATCCGAAATATAATTTGCAGAATAATGATGTTGAAATTTACTGAAACAATTTAAAAACTATAAGTCATCTAAGGTTATTTTTAAACTCAAAAAATCAAACTTCTAGGTCAACGCAATAAAAAGAGACCGTTGCCTTTGCGATGCTAGGGAATCAAAACCTAAAGGGTTCCCGAAGTTTGGCAAGAAGCAAGATCTTACAGCACCAATATATGAATTAAACTGAAAACCTCAATTTTAAAATTATACCACAGTAAAATAGCTTTCTAAGATAACAAAATCACATGTGCAGTTTCAATTGAAAAACATAGTACATATTTGAATTTGATCGATATATGTACGGATGTATGTAGTTAAGTTTGTTACTCATCAGAGTTTACATTTTCATTAGAGCTTTGTTCGGTGGTTGTTACCTCTCCTATTTATAATGACTTTCAGTGTGTTAATTATTAATATTCTGTACGGAACCTCGGTGCGCGAGTGACTCGAACTTGATCGGTTTTTTCATTTATAGCTTCGTTAAAGTTCGCTGTCACTGGAACGAGAGCCCACCAATCAGTCGCCCACATCGTATTGTTTCCTTACCCCGCCCCCGCCCCCGCCCGCACCTGCACCGGTCCGGTCCCTGTTTACATCGATCGGTTTACAGTTAAGTTTAAATTTTTATAGATCCATCGCTAATTAAAACGTATCGTCGATGGAGTGACAGCCGCTGTCAATGTTCACATTGATTTGTTGTTTGTTTATGTAACGGCAGGTGCCGTGATTGATGCGTGGAAGGTGATTGAAGGGAACGGAATGGAATATAAAACTACCGGAAACGAAACTAAAGAAACTACCGGTTTCCGTGTTCCCCGAAAGCTACAACTTGGGAATCTTCAAAAGAAGAGTAAATAGGCACCTTCTAGACCAACACTTAACATCGTCGACCTCATCGTCACTTACCATCAGATGAGATTGAGGTCAAGTGTTGGTCTATCTTCAATAATAATAATAAATATATTACATTGTTTTAATATGCTCAAATGTAACCGATTGATATATAATTAACGCATTCAAAAAGAACTAGAAACCGACTTCAACTGCCCTAAAGTTCAGCATTCATCCTCTAAAATGTTCACTCTTAGAGGTAGAATTGTCTGGGTATATATTTGGTTAAGAGGCTATGCTGTTGTCAAAGCGCCCATACAAACGTAGTCCAGTCATATTTTGAGTATTAAGCTATGAAAATCAATGAAATTTTCAAGACACAATCTAGAAACAAATATCTGTGTCGGTGGTGAGTCAGATTTTCGTTTAAATATATACTTCCAGAGTTACAGGGCGTCAAAGTATTGTATTTTTCGGTAATAAAAAGCCCCAACTTTGAACCTGATTTACAAGAGTATGAATCAATTTAGAACAATTTGGAAAAACCACAGACATCTGAAATTTCATTAGTATACTGTACTAAAAAAATGGTTACATAATATACTGTATCCTTCAAATGATTCCTGGACTACGAAACATCCAAATAACGGGTGGATAACATCGCATAATGTATGCTGTCTCACCGTACGCGCTCGGGTAGGATAGGGCTCGGAGAGGGACAGCTACAAAACAATTTAACCTTGAAACCGACCACGTGGTCTTACCAACATAGCCCCTTAAGCGCTGAATCAATTTCCACCGCCACTGGGTGGGGCCACCTCTGAAGTATGCGCTGCCAAACAAAACAAAAACAGAATCATCAAAATCGATTCATAGCTGGTGCAGTTATCGCGTAACATATGCGTATATACAAAAAATACAGTCAAATTGACAGCCTCCTCCATTTTTGAAGTCGGTTGAAAAATCAATTAAAATTCGTCAATACATTGCGGGTTTAGGTAGAAGATCAAGACTGAGAAACGGGATAAAATAAATAGAAAAATAGTTTAGGGGAATTATGACGATTTGTTTTATTTAGATGAGGGAATTTCTTATAATTACTCTTACTTTTAAGTCATCCCTGGCCTGACCCAAATCACGGTGTTCGTAATATAAGTCTGATCTGACTTCACTCGGATCTAGTCTTATAACTTTCGACCTGCACCGGATAATGCAGCCGGGTTGACCCGGTCGGTGATCCGATCACACGGAAGCCGTACCCGGGTAAACCAGCGAAACTGGGTCAAATTCAGGTTAGTAAGGGCGGGTATCAACAAACACGTGCCGTCATAACGATTTCTCAGAAACCATGAATGGAGTTCTATTATTTGTGTGTGTATTTTAAACTGGAGACTGTAGTCAAATTTTTAATTTTTAGATTATTAACCATTTGAACAACTTTAAAAAAACCGGCCAAGTGCGAGCAGGACTCGCGCAAAGGGTTCCATAAAGATTATGAAGATATTCAATGAATTTATGATGTCAAAATTTACAAACTCAACTGTCATAAATCTTTCAGTTTCTTTTTTGGAAACTCCAGTGTGAGTGCCGGGAGAAATCTCTCATTAGGGATGCCTATCCAAATTGTACAATTTTATTTATGATTGTCTCTATCATTTTTATGTGTACACTCGAGTACTAAAATATGTATCCACTTTGAACACTATTGACATTTCCTTCAACACACCGCATAGGAACAAGCAAGAGTTAATGTGACATGGTTCAAAAGTGGATATATATTTTTGTACTCGAGTGTACAATAAACAATGTATTTTGTGTGTCTGTGTGAATTTAGTGGCTGTGTGAGTGTAATCCTAGAAGGTGAGATCCCAATAAAATGTATCAAAGGTTGATTGAAATCTCCAGCACACCAGTCTACTTTCATTGGATGACTTCGAACTATATTACGATTTAAATTAGTGTGTTTCTCTCTGTATGCAAGTTCCTTTGATTTGGAAACTGCTATATCATTACATACTGTATTAACGTAAGATGCACCAAACCTACAATTTCTGTAAATTGCTCAACGCAACAAATGTCATGTGATTCCGCCATGTCTCAACATATTCTCAGTAGAGTCAAGTCGTTCATCTGTTGATGTAAACTTTGTGCTAATTCCACTAATGCCATCTAATACACCGTCAAGTGGGCTTGCCGGTTGTGTTGAAAGGTAACGCCCCTACCGAAGCTTCGGAAACAGACATAAATCAACAAAATCTGGATGGACTGAGTATGAAGACACACTCGTACCTTATATGTCAACTTTTGTGTCGTATTTAGCGTAATTCGGACCACTCATCATTAGCTCCATAAGTTATCTATTGGACATGAGCCAATTATGACCACCCACACGCTTGGACTAAGATCAGGAGGTCCCACGTTCAATTCTCAGTGGTACTAATCGCTACGCGGTTTGGTTGGTGGTAGGGCATTCTCTATGTCCTCCTGGCTAGCTACCACCATGTTACCTAAGTCTTCTGCCAAACAGCAGTGTTAATAGTTTGTTTTCCGGTGCATTTTTAATCATTATCAGCCAGGAAACGTCCAATGCTGGACATAGGCCTCCTTCATGGTACGCCACATCGACCGGTCCCGAGCCACCTGCATCCAGCGAATCCCCGCGTTTTTAATACCTTCGATGTATTTTTAATTTAGTTTTTAACCAGAACGATCGACCCTTGTAGTGTAGATAGATTCAACAATTTTCGCATCATCTGTATCTCATTAGAATGTCAGCGTGCCTACCCAGAAGATTCAAGTTATGAAGCGTATGTACAAAGGATGTCGAGTTTCAAAACTGAATCATAATTACTAGACAACTCTCCACTGAGGCATGCTAAGCTCTACATTCTGGCTTCACAGATAACAAAGTGAATTTCCAGTCTCTATAAAGTCTTTGACAATAGGGGTATTAAAAGACGGGTCTATTTATAGCGCCATGAAACGCCTAGAGCTGATCGTGCGGTACTAATACGCCTCTATTTATTATTAAAGTTAACAATAAAGTAAGAAACATGACTATTTATTTCACAAGTCCCATCTATAAATCTATGAACACTATCATTGGATGATAGAGTTTAATTCTACAATATAATGTAGATCTGGAAAAAGGAAAAATGGCTGACTTACACCTGTATCATTCTTCCGTTCATTTACTTATTAACGGGTAAAATTTTCCTTTTGTTCAACCTTAGATACAGAATATTTATTTTAACAATGGAGCACCCTTGAGATACCTTGACTAAGATATTTTAATCGACATATTCGGCTATAAAAAAATTTGAAGTCATTAACTTCACGAAAGACCCATAAAGATTGATCACAGACTAGTATACTGCTAGTAATTATGTCCCAATTGAATTAGAATTTGACATGGGAAAAATTTAAATTTTCCTGCAGAATTGCAGAAACTGCTTCCGCGGCAGTTATATTTTGTTCTGCGTTGCGTCATCCGCCATTTTGATTTGGACGGTTTTTGTTTACTGAATATCTCGTTTATTTTCAATTTCACACGAAAAATGGTAATTACAAAAGTTGTTTAGAATTAAATTTCTTACAATTTTGGTTCTTATATGTTTCGGTCAAAAATACGAATATCTTCAAGTACCAATCAAAGTATGAAACCTGATGCCGTCTTATTGATGACAAGAGATCATTGCTTTCGTCAAGTCCGTTGGCTTCAATGGCTTCACGGAACGTTCTCACCGTTGTTTTGGAAACAAGACACTGTTTTGTATCGCCACAGACTAGCACTACAATGCGACAGACAGCTCGTTTATAGTCCGTTCGCTTCTGTCAAAGCGGTGAATATTTAGTAATTGTAACAAAAACGAGTATTAATTTAATACACATAATTTGGGACCTTGCAATAAGGTTCTTTTCCCCCGCCCTCATAATTAAGTTTACACTGTGTGTAATGTATCAATCCTATAGCATTAGTAAAAACACAAATAAATGGCTTATTGTGGCATACACCTAGCGCCAAGTCACAGAAAATATACTTAAAAATTATATTTAAAAAAGCTAGAATTAGTAGTTCCTGAACATAGACATATATATTACTACCCGCTATAGTACAATGGTAATAAAAAACAAAATTATTACCAACGACAACTCGATTACACGTTGTCTATGGTTCGGTGTAGTGGTATGAGGTTGGTATGACAAAATGAAGTATTGTAAAGTGAAATCATGAAAAAACTACCTTACAAATATACCAGGAGAAAGCTGGAATATCATTTCATAGGAAAGTGAAATTATGTATTTCATTTTAAGCTAAAATAATTTTATTTATGTTGCAAAATATTTTAAATTTGCGCCACAGCGGCGCTGTCATGGCGCCGTACATTGTAGTACATCGAGTCTTAACGAAACTTTGTTAAAGCGTTGCGTATTTATTTTTAATTATTGTGATAGTATGCGGGGAATATCGCGGCCCGCGGGAATGAAAGTTTGTAATTTGAATTTAACAAGGAGGTTGTAATTTCAGTGTAATTACATATCACAGTTAAATCAAATGCCAATACATTATACTACGTTGGTAAGTTAATTCTATATAAGCCCGCCGCGACAAGGTTACGTTACAGGCCCACACTGTTCGTCCACTCATGCACGAGGAGGTTCTAGTTAGCAGCAACAGATGGCGTTAGCGATTTTAGTTTCCCATTTCTACTAGTAAAAATGTTCGCATGGCCATATCAATAGTTTAAATCTATGTTCCTGACTTATCTGTGACCAATGGACGGGCGGACGAACAGATAACCAAAACCAGAGTGAGATTTAAAGGGCCTCGATGTTAGGAACCCTAAAAATGTCTTAAGCCCGCTCTGTCTGTTATTTTTAGATCTGATTACAAGTGTTTAGTCGCATCTAGTGTTACCAGTTCATGTGAAGTGTATTATTATGTACCAAAACGATACTTTGAACTTGTTACCAAACAACCGGTGGATGTTGGTCTTTCCCAGGCTTGGAGAAGTACATGTTAATTAGTAATTAGTGCTTAAACCGCACTTATGACATTGACTTAAATAATAAACGTAATGTAAATAAGTTTATTTGCAACGAATGTTAGATACATGATAACAATTTATGGAAGATAAACATTTGTGAAGTTTGATATCTGTGTTTTAGATATTGCATAAAATTTGACATTTAATTATTATTATTATTGTATAAAGTGGCAATGGGCAGGCCACATCGCGCGAAGAACCGATAACCGGTAGGGAGTAAAAGTTCTCGAGTGGCGACCACGTACCGGGAAACGTCTACCGGGCCGTCCCCCTACTAGGTGGATAGTCCCTAGATGCAGGTGTCTCGGGACCGGTCGATGTGGCGTACCATGAAGGAGGCCTATGTCCAGCTGTGGACGTTTCCCGGCTGACGATGTGATTGTATAAATTTGACTTCTATACATTTTACAATGCCCTGACAGGGCTTATGTATGTATCCAAACACTATTTAAACTCTTGCTTGTTCCCATGTAGAGTTTTGTAGGACATGTCAATTAAACGTGAATGTGACATGGTTCAAAAGTGGATACATATTTTTTGTACTCGAGTGTACCCTCACTGTATATCGAACCCGGGACTGACTGTTACGGGGCCGATTGTAAGTCGAAGCGTGTAAACCAATCAACTTACCTAGTAGAGGTATCCAATATCCTGTCTCTAGGCTATATAGGGCTAGGCTAGACTGACTTTCCCGTCTGGTTTAGTATTCCCTCTGGGTTTCATGGATTGACGTAACCAGTTGACGCGCTCTAGAGTTGATGTTCATTTATTTGATTCACAGCTGGCAACTGATCATTCAGAATAAACACACGAGTATTTGAAAGATACTCTCTCTCTCTCTGTTTATTTGTTGCCTTTTTACGTTAAAACGGTAGAACCGATCTTCATAAAATTTGGGACATCTTAGACAATATCAAATCAAATCTGTTTATTTGCATTCATGTACATAGAGTCATTACACTTCAAATATTATTCGGATCTATATACATGAGCCCTGTCAGGGCATAGCAAAATGAATAAGTCAAATTTTATGCAATAATAATAATAGATGTCTAATTCTATAATATTTGATGGCCATGCCATGGTAACGAAGTCGCGGGCCAAAGCGACTATAAGATTGATGTGTATTCTTTTAAAATTATCCAAATTAAACACAACAACAATTACCTCACGTTATTTAATGGGTGCCCCCAATCAGTGACAATTTAACACCTCGGTGGCGTAATGGATGCCTACACGCCTGGACCAACCATCCGAAAGTCCCTGGTTAGATTCCCAGTTGAATTACTTATCAGTACTCGGTTTGGTTGGTGGTAGGACATTTTCTATGTTGACTTCGCTAGCTGCCACCATATTACCTAAGTCTGCTGTTAACAGCAGTGTTAATAGCACCGTTTTATTCCGGTATAAAAGGTCGAAGAGCAATCACTTTATCTTGAGACTTCTGGGTGATCACGCTTACCATCAGGTAAGATGAAGGCCAAGTGCAAACAAACATTTAAAAAAATGCCTCAAGATCATTGTAATTCAATAGAGGTCATAGAGATGCAGTCTAAACAAGATCAAGGAATGTGAATTGTGTATTGGATGCTGATCGCTGACTAGGTTAGATGTCATCTCGAATTCCTCTCGACTGGGTGGTCTGACATGTCAGAGATACCTGACACTGCTGACATTATGTCATGACATCAGTCGTGGCTCTATGTCACGAGTCTTGTACAGTCGTGACGGCAAGTGCATCAAACAATCTTAATTACCTTACTACCACCAGTAGACTATTAAAAAGTTAATTTATCACTACTATTCATTTACTTTAGAAATGACATATGACATATTTTAAGAATGATCTTTTGTTAGTAGAATATACCAATAACAGAATCAAAATCGCAAAAATTGAAACCAAATGACAAATGTAATTGATATGTTTTGTACATTGACTATCGAATTAGACAAAAATATTTTTTGAAATACCCGATTAAAGCAACTTGAGTACTTTAAATGTCTGTGTGGTGTGACATACTTTAATTGTTTAATATACTACATAATGATTGTTGTTTGTTTTGTTTGAAGAGTGATTTTATCTTTATTGTTTTTGTCCTCAAAAACACAATTATCGAATCATTAGTTTTACTGGATAAGTAGGTGTTTACATAGTTTTGTTATGTTTGTCTATTGGTCATTCCATTTATGAACGCTTAGAGACAAGATAAACAACGTAAAACTCTGTACATCGTAAGAAAATATTTTTCTTACTCAGTTCAATTCAATATACATATCTTTACTAGCTTCTGCCCACGGCTTCGCCCGCGTGGACTTTAGGTTTTATCCCGTGAGAACTACATCATAACAAAACAACAAACTGAATCAACAACCTAAAAAATAAGTTTCAAGCTTCTAGCTCTAAAAATAACGATACCTCTATACGACTTTTCATCCCCCCTTAAAACCCCTTAAAACCCTTTTTTCGCATTAAAAAGTAGCCTATGTCCTTTCTCAGTATCTAAAGATTGTCTGTGCCAAATTTCATCAAAATCGGTTGAGAGGTTTAAGCGGGAAAGCGTAACAGACAGACAGACAGAGTTACTTTCGCATTTATAATATTAGTAGGGATTGTAAAAAACAACAACTTGAAATAAATGTACAACAGGTGGTCTTATCGCTGACAGCGATCTCCGTCGCTCTCCTCGACTAGAGTATGATCACCTCACGTTATGGTACGGCAAAGGTAAAAGGCGACTAAAAGAAAATATTTTTAGGATATGGGCAGCAGCATATATGTAACAACAACTTACTGCGATCATCAATCCGTTCGCAAACCGTGGTGATTATGGCGAATCTTCTCATGTCTTAATATATATAAAACAATGTCGGGTTGGTTCGAATACTTTACTATAGTTATACTCGAGAACGGCGACCGATTTTAATGTTTTTGATTTGTTGTATTTGCTCCGTCTCGAATAGCAGACTATTAAAACATGGGATAAAGTCATAAAAAAATTCATTTTTTCATATATTCACGACCTAACAGAAAGTTTAAAGAAACGCAAAAAATTGACATGAAATACTTAAAAAAAATTAGTTCGAAAATTGCTAAAACCCTTTTCTTCTCACCAGTACCTCATAAGGGCGGTCGCACACTGGTATCGTTCCATTTATCTCTACCACTGATAACGAGCGATCACAATGTCAAAGTCGAAAAGACAAACAGTTTTTTTCTTATATTATATTATCGCTTGAACTTTCCTTATGTCACTGATAAGGCAGAACTAACAATGGACGTTAGGTGAGATTATGTATGCGCTATCAACTTAGTACGGGGTTTCGGTATAAGTAGAGGCACAATGGAGCATTTGGCCTTTATCTTACCTGATTGTAAATGATGATAGGGTCGGACAATGGAAACGCGCTCACCCACAAACCCAAATTTAAAAGGCAGTTGTTTGGCGGGAAATTTTCTACAACAATTTTCTTCAGCGTTGGACATAATGCCACACTCACCCCATTAAAGTTTTTCTTAGTCGCCCTTTTATAATAGCCACGGGGTGTTTTGGGATGAGCCTAAAGGGACAATGAGTCATCTTTTTTCGTGCGTTGTTACGTCAAAATCCAGTCATTCTGACCTTCAAGGGCAGACAAAGTAACTAAATTTGTTTTAAAATACCCTCAATCACACGATTTTGTGGTTTATTAATGTTTACATAAATGGTGCACTCAATAATATTGAAAGCACTTTATAAATTACGTTCTATAAGCAAAGCATTATTGTAGGAATATTTATCTAACTATAAATTAAATTAATTTTCGTTCTCAATATTCTGTGAAATAGTGAATTATTGTAATAATATGAAAGATGTATTCTCAACATGTCAGCATATGTAGGTATACATTTCTTTAAATACAAAACACTAGTTTGTTATGGAAGAATGAGACTTTCTGACCCAGGTACTTTAGTATTTTTTTATTTATCAAAATTTTAATTTAAACACAACGAAAAACTAGTAAATGTCTACATACAACACAACACATGGTAATATTATAAAAATGTTTTCTGGTTTTGTGTCTTGAAATTAAAATGCAATAGAAACAGTTCAGAAATTAAACACACATTTCTTTAGCAATAAACAAACAACAGAAATGAGGTGTTAGTTGATGTAAACAGCAAAATTTTATTACTTACATCTCGTACTATAAATCAGATAATAAGAATACATTTTGTTTATTTCAAACGCTTTTAAAACAGTGGTGCAATGTTCTTTGTATTTGGGGCACTGGGGCAACGGTGTGTTGATGGTAAAAAGCATTGTAATTTGTCTAGTATATAAAAAAAATTAAGTTTATAGTGGCACAAGAAACATTAATTTAATTATAATGTTCAAATTATTTTTATGCCTTTTGTGTTAGATACTTGTATGCATCATATTAGCTAAAATCATATTTTACTTCGCACGAAAAAATTGTACGTTAATTTTAAAATAATGCTTCTTATAGCCAGCTATTATATTAGCTAAAAAGAAGTTCTGTATGGAAACGTTTTGCTTCGACTGACGGCTTCCTCGTATTTTGCGACGCCGGTGGATGATATGAGTTTGTTATATTCTAAAGCAGACCTCACACGTCCATAGTGAATGAACTTACCGAGCAACAGTATAGGCAGGTCTACGAGGAGGTGCCACAGGAGGCTGTGACGCGCTTGCATCTCTGCAGGCGGGGGATATGCCACCGGCACCGTCTGCGGAGAAAGATTATTATATTAGCTTTAGCCAGCTGCTTTGCCGTAGGACTTTACAGAGTATCCCACGGGAACTATGCATTCAATCGGAATAAAATCTTCAACGATCAAATCATTTTGACCAGTAATAATTATATGTATTTGTTGATGTTGGTGAGATCGATGCATATTTAGATTAAGATTTTTGAAAATTTTAACTGTATGATTTCCTTCGAGAATATATTAAATTGAGAAATGGTATAGAATTTAAATCAGAATTGTCATCATGGTTGCAGGAACAGTGCTCATAAAATGTTTCGCAATATTTAAACAGACTACAATGTAACTAGACTTAACATTTGCACGTCGACATGTTCGACAGAATACGATTACTTTATATTCATATTAAGATCTTTTTAAATTTGTATTCTAGCAAATAAATCTTTCTTTCTTTGACATTCTGTTACGATGGTAAGAGAGGTCAAACTAATAAATTCACTTTTGCATTTAAAATATTATGTACAGAAGTTTGGAAATGGATGGGCAGACGTTCAGTCTAAATTTCAAGAATATAATATTTTTATTTAAAACCCTCATTCGTCATTACAAACATTTGTGCTACTACTAGCATTTTTGTCTGCGATGACTTTCCTAGAATTTAAATGTTGCTTATGATACTTTTCAGCCAATAAACTATCTCTATTCAAAAATATATGCAAAACACGTCTATTCCCGTTGCTTCCTTTAAAGAAGGACAAACACATAAACAAAAAGAGAAAGTAGAATCTTATTTTGGCAAAGCAACATATTACATAATGCACGAAAAAAAATTTCCTATATACGCCATTGCCACTTTAGCTTACTGACTCGTCGAGTTATATTAGTCATTTTAGTGCTTTAAGACTTCTCCAATCTGTGTTAATACTCTAATAATATTTGACCTAAATGTATCCCTAGCCCTGTCAAACCGATGAAGTTGTAAGTTGGTTACAGCCAGTAGCTAATACATCTGTCACAGTGAGCGGCTATAAACCCAGTTAGCAGTTACGTGCTAGAGTCTAGCGCAGGGTTGGTGCGTACGAAAAATAGGCCAAGTCTGTTGATTTTTGCCCGACTGGAGCAAAACCAAAAAGGTTATGATTTTTCATCTTTCGCATCTTTCGTATGTTTATACTCGTATATTCAATATCTACTGAAATTTAGTAGTTAAAAATCAGTTTAGGGCCGAAACCATTAACAGCATTATAAGCTGGAATTACATCACATAAATTTAATTCCCACAAAACACAGGTTTGACAGCTACCAGAACAAGGGTGCCGTTTTTTCATAGAATGTTCGGGAACCGAACATATTGACCTTCAACTCACTTGATAGTAGCGGACGGTAAGCGTGCGCACCCAGAAGCCTCAGCCTAATGAAGCGCTGTCTATGCTACCTATCATACCAGAACACAACAGTGCTATTAACACTGCTGCTTAGCGATCGACTTAGGTAAAATAGTGGTAGCTAGCCAGGCTGACATAGAAAATGTGCTACCACTAAACAAACCGAGTATCGACAAGTACCCCCATTGGGGATTGAACCCGGGATTCTCCATTCAACATTTACCAATTAGGCCACGGAGGCGGTTAATTTAAATTAGATAATAGTATAAATAAATTATACTCAGTCAACTATATAGTTAGTTATCTTATGTTCGAAATCATGGAGCCATTTTAGAGATTAAAACAATCACAAACAAACATCAAAAAATTATTATCCTACCGCCGCAAATTCGGGCAAAAATAACTTAGCATTCCAGAGTAACGTAGCAAACACAAAAAAGTTTGATGAGTAGCGTGGACATATTACGATGTCAAAGTTTAGCTACGTCAGTAAATGTTGGTTAACGCTGCCTCGTAAACTATGTTTCAGGAACTAGTAATGAGAAAGTAGAAAAAGAAAACCCATCGCGTTAGCTTGAATCGAGAACAACATAGCCCAGAGAGTCAGAAAGTAAAAAAAAGTAGTTTTCTAAAATTAGTTAATTTGAAAATTGGATAAGTAAAGTTGAACGACTTGGCGGGTCCACTGCCTTGGCCCAACGTTAATGTTTTATTTAATTTTGACATCAATTATAGATTGAAGCTCAAAATCAATACGATATCTTTGGTGTAAATGTAAATTACAAGAGATTAAGCTGTTTGCTAAATATATGTTTTTACTGCGACTTGACATTGTTATTCAAGACGCATGCTGACGTAAATAAATAGAAAAAGACGTAAAATTGTAGTTTATTTTATCTCAGAATTATCTATTGGAAAATAAAGTTTGCAAATAATGTTTAGTGATAATTTAGGTTTAAGTTGTTATTTTTGATGTTACGTCTGCATTATTTATGAACAGAATAGTAACAATTTTGTTTCTACTTAAAATTCTCGTATAAAAATTATATGTTGCAAACCCCAGTAACTGATGTTTAAATTTTAACAATCAGTGGTTTAACAGCGCTATTAACTGGGCAGCCATTAAAATTGAGAATGATCTTAAAGTGATATTTAAACTCGCGGTTAGTTGTAGGTGCCAGTTGTTGTGTGGTCCGGTCAGTTTAAACCACGACTAAGTTAAACAGTTCATTTGGTGCGGTTATTTCTGTAACTTGGTGGGTTACTACTGCTTTTGGTGGTTACTATTGCTTTTGGTGGTTACTATAGCTTTTGGTGGTTACTATTGCTTTTGGTGGTTACTATTGCTTTTGGTGGTTACTATTGCTTTTGGTGGTTACTATTGCTTTTGGTGGTTACTATTGCTTTTGGTGGTTACTATTGCTTTTGGTGGTTACTATTGTTTTTAGTGCTGACTACTGCTTCTTGGTGCCTGCTTCAGTATATCGGTGGTTACTTCTGTACCTGGGTGGTTACTACCGTATCTTGTGGGTACTACTGACTGCTTCAGTGTCGTTACTTTTGGATGTGTATTGGTAGCTATTATGCATCTTGGTGGTTACAATAGCATCTTGGTGTGTTAATTTAGTATCTAGGTGGTTACTTGTGTATCTAGATGGTTGCTTCTGTATCTTGGTGGTTTACTTCAGTGTCTGGTCTAAGTGGTTACTTCTATCTTGATGGTTACTACTGCCACATTGTGGTTACTTTTGGATGTGTATTGGTAGCTAATTATGCACCTTGGTGGTTACAACTGCAACTTGGTGTGTTAATTGAGTATCTACGTGGTTACTTGTGTATCTAGATGGTTGCTTCTGTATCTTGAAGGTTACTACTGCCACATTGTGGTTACATTTATATGTGTATTGGTAGTTAATTATGCATCTTGATGGTTACAACTGCATCTTTGTGTGTAAATTGAGTATCTAGATGACTACTTCTGTATCTTGGTGGTTACATGTGTATCGTGGTGGTTACTTATTATTTGGTGGATACATTTTCATATTCCTAAACATATTATATATGTGTTACTGTGTATATGGTTTAATCTGTGACACTCTATGTAGTTTATCATTCGCTGCATAAAAAACTGAATTACGTAATGAACGGACAATCAGAATGAAGACCATTGCCATGATCATTCTATGCTTGGCAAGTGGGTTAGGAATCGCAGTAAGATGTTTTTGACACATTAGTAAACGCTATCAGGATGGGTTTGGGTTTCGGAAAGTCCCTAGATCAAAGGTTTACCCAAGTTAAATATTCAAGTTATGTAACGAATACTTACTTCATATATTGGCAGTGTCCTAGAAAATAGGTTGTCCTAGATAAGGCTGGAGCATCTGAACATGTGAATATTACATCAGGCGCCCGAGCTATCAACTCTTCATGAATTAGTGAACCGTTGTTGGAAGCTCTTTACATTGTTGAATTTTACATGACGCGCGTTGGAAACCTCATTCCTTGTTAAGAGTGTATATTATGTGATTAAGGCTTTAATGGAAATGTGAGTGTGTGAGTGACTTTTGTAGCTACTTTTAAAAATGAACTCAATCATCAAGAGTCCATCGTTTTCCTGCTGATAATGATAGCGTAGGTTGCGGATTCACTGACGTTTTAGTTTTCACTTTTCAACTAACGATGGCCTACATAAGTTGATGAAATTAAGGACACGTATAAAGTATTCAGGTATCCGGGTCGCATATCCTAAGAACTAAGTATTTAACAGTTACTTGCGCTTGCGCAAGTCTGTAGCTGTAGGCATGGGTGGAGATTATCATAACTATGCCGAGTGTAGGTATTCTATCTTAGAACTTAGGAACTGAGTTTATACCTTTACTAAAAGAAGCAAATAACTTCTTTGATCTTGTTGATATGTTTTGGACCAAGTTACGAGTATTAATATGATGTTTTTATAACGGCCGAACAGATTGGTACATCCCAAATATTACAGGCAATATAATAATAACTATTAAAAATATTAGTAATAGAACCAAAGTGGCAGTGGGCTGGTCATATCTGCCAAAGGACCGACAACCGCTAGAGCAGACGAGTCCTGGAGTGGAGACCACGCCTAGGCAAACGTAGTGTAGGACGTCTCCCAGCTAGGCGTAAAGACGACTTACGTATTGAGAGCAGAGGACCGAATTGAGTGCCGCACTTTGGGAGAGGCCTAAGTCCAGCAGTGGACTTCCGCAGACTGTACTTGATGATGATGATTAAAAATATTAAATAGACTGGGCTTCAAAATGTCTCTCACCAAGTAGTGGGCAGAATTTTAACGAGTGAATATATGTTCTACAAAATTTGAATAGACATTTTAAATTTGATATTCGAGATAGTAAACAATTGCCTCGTTACTCGTCAGCCCATAGCCTTTTCTATGATTTCTTTAGAAGCCAGCGGAGAATTACCTGTTCAACCAATTCTGAAGCTTGAACTAGAAACTACCTTCTATCGCTCTAGGAAGCTATGGGTATCATCATATCAACCACGTTAATCGACATAATCTGCAAATTCATTACTCCAGGAAAATCCCGTGATATTAATGTGTTGGCAACAGCTTAAGACGCCAATGAAGCAAAGTCTCCGTAGAATAGTAGGTATTTGAATATGTTATTGCTGTCGCGATTCGGTACGCACACATACAGCCTTTCACATGCTTTCACTCACACAAATAACGCTGCATAACATCCCAAAGAGGCCCCTGCGCGCCGCGCATAGTCGCTACCCCTCCGCCTGGGCTAGAGTGTATTTTTCAAAATTATAATAAACTTGACGTGAGCGTGCGTCAACCCTTGTTTTACGTTTTGAGAAATTATTGTTCGCATATTGGTTTAGTCTCGACATACTGTGGTTGTATTTGATATAATTGACTAGTAAGTACCTATCACATATAAATACAATATAAATTATGGCGTTGCTATTTTAGGGTTCTACGGTCAACAAAGAAACCTTTTAGTTTCACCATATCCGAACGTTCGTCTTCCAACGATACTTTAGGTGACCTAGAGGTGTTTTAGTACCTAGAGTGCTAGAGTCTAAGGACTAACAAGTTAAAGCGTTCAAAAAGAACTAGAAACCGACTTCAACTGCCCTAAAAGTCTACTTTTATTAAGGAAAATTTAAGATGTATATTGTTTTCTCATGGATTCCATTCTAAGAACCGGACCAAATTGAAATGGGACCACATGGAAAGCATCAGCTTTCAAATAATAAAGAATCATCCAAATCGGTTCACCCAGTGAAAAGCTCTGAGGTAACAAACATTTAACTAATAGAATAGAATAGAAATAATTTATTCGGCATACAGATTACAGTACAGTTAAAACATTAATTTTAAATTTGCTCTGCTGCACTGCAACGCCGAAATACACACTTAACATTCCCAGTCTCAAAAACTACTGAACCGATTTTGATGAAACTTGCAGTCTTCCCTAAGTTTTACAATACCTAGGTAAACAAAAAAGGGATTATTTAAATCGAACTTGTAGTTCCGGATATATAAAAAATAAATTAAATAAAATAGCCTTTATTGCTGAACTAATTTTTTGTTTTAATTTTCTTAAAAATATGCTTACTTTATACGTTACTTATCTTTTTATATTAAGTATCAGTAACCGGTCGTTCCTACATTTCAGCTTGTCTTTCGACATAGGCCTCCTCTAAGGATTTCCACTCTATTCTATCTTTCGCTATGCGGGTCCATGTTGGACCCGCCACTTGTCTGATGTCGTCCTCCCATCTTCTAGTCTGTCTGCCTCTTTTTCTTTTGCTATCTCGTGGTTGCCATTCAGTTATTAGTCTTGTCCATTTCTACATACTCTATTTCTCCATTATTTACTGTTATGGGCTCTGTTTGTGAGGAATTTGACATTACTTTTGTTTTCGTTAAGTTCGTTGACAGGCCTGCTTTCTCGCTCTCTTCCGCTAACTGTTGGAACATTGTCTGTAGGGTTTTCGGGTTTTCCGAAACTAAGATCAGGTTGTCTGCAAAGCGTAGGTGACTCAGCTTTTTGCCATTTATATTTAGTCCTTTATTCGTCCAATCCAGATTTGTGAATATCATTTCCAGGATAGCTGAAAATATTTTTGGTAAAATTGGGTCTCCCTGGCGTACCCCTCTCTCAATCGAAAATTCTTCGCCTGTAGATTCTAGCTTCACTTGTGCGGTGCTTTTTGTGTATATGTTTTTCAGTATTCTTATGTATTTTGCATGTACGCCTTGTTTTTCCAGTGCGTCCCAGATAAATCTATGTTCGAGTGTGTCGAATGCTTTGTTGAAATCCACGAACCCTATGTGTGTTTTTCTTTTGTGTGTGTGTTCCGGATATATGCGAGGACAAACAAACATACACTTTAGAAATTTGGCACACTTCTTTAGAAGCTGGTATAGACTAACATATATGAAAACTGGGCAGTTCTGGAAATATTACATACATACAGGTCGCATTGATAACCTCTTTTTTTGAAGTCGGTTAAAAAACTGTAATTTCACGACACCTCACACAATAGAATAGACGAGTTAAAAATCCCGTCTTAAGTGTATGAGATGTATAACTGGGAAAAAATATTTCAAGTTTTTATTTGTCGACATGAATAATAATATCGTCGAAATCTATCGTATTTCCTACTGTCATACTTCATATTATACTATTATATTTTAAGTACCTCAAAAGGAAAAAAGGAATCCTTATAGGATCACTGTGATATCGAATACTCCAGTCTGCTGTCCCTTAGATCTGTCAAATAATGAAACTTATAGGTCAACGCAATAAAAAGATATAGCTGTATTTTAGACCATTTCCGTACAAAATGCAATGAACCCAAAATCTATACGGTATTTCCCGTTGACCTAATGTCTTGAAATTTGGCAAGAAGAAAGGTTTTACAGCACAACCATAGGAATAAATCTGAATTTTTTAATTGTAACACAGTAAAATTGATTTTTTAATGTTTACAAACTTAACTTCGTAATATGTAATTTAGCTTAGAATTTCATTTTCGGTAGAGCATTGTTGGGTGCATATTACCATACCTATTATTTATGATTTTCAGTATGTCATTAATTCATATTCTGTACGGAATCCTCGGTGCACGAGTCCGACTTGCTCTTGACCGGTTTTTGAGTTGTTGGAGAGCCATTTCAAGCTCTTGCTGGCTGATCTCCGGGATATCTGTGTCGGGTCATATAGTCTCCGTAGCGATTTGTACATGCGATGTCCATATAACTTCTCGTTCTCTCTCAAGACTTTCAATAATAATAAATAACAAAAAATAATATAAAAAAGCTTTTAAAAAAGTTATAAATAAACGGATGTCCATGCAATAAATGTTATGTTTTTTCTGTGTTTTTTTTCTGTTTAGATATTTTACAGTGGTACGGAACCCTTTGTATGCGAGTCCGACTCGAACTTTAACATTAAAAAAATATTTGAAACATAAGTCACTTATTCATAAATCATATTTAATTATTTACACGTAACAAAACGTAACAACAACTAAGAATTTCAGGGAAAATGTTCTGTTCTAGAGATAAAATAAATTTCCTTAGAATTATTTGTCTTTATATTTGTTTATTTAGATCAATCTAAACATTAAAACTAACAGGTAAAACCATTATAGCTCGAGAAAGGGTATCTATCGATATATTTTTCCCACCACTATTAGTCGAAAAAATCGATAAAGCTTATTGACATCACTAATGCATGCTTACTTTATTTTTATACATATAATACACAGTATATAGTTGTGATATAGTGTACCCTGCCTCCCGAACCGAACTGTGCGAGAAGGACAGTTGAAGCTTTTTTTGGTATTTGCCTAGTTTTGCCGTGAAATTAAGGGTTTGGGATATAGCTGTTTTCTCAACGAAACGTTAGCCAAATTCAATCATTTTGATCTTATTCTCTTTATCAAAGAATAATCTAGGCCCGTTGGTTTTGCTTTTTCTGAAAATGTTACGTTTACTCTAAATAATGAGTACCATAAGTTGAAAGAAATTTTTTCTGAAATTTTGAGTTTTGAGATGCCCATAATTCTAATTGTAGACAAAATATTGAAAAAAGCAAAACCAACGGGCCTAGATTATTCTTTGATAAAGAGAATAAGATCAAAATGATTGAATTTGGCTAACGTTTCGTTGAGAAAACAGCTATATCCCAAACCCTTAATTTCATATGAAATTTTTTATCTGCTGTTCCCTCTTAACGATCGCGAGCCAAGCGGAACAAACCTGCGTTTAATATTGAACAGTTAACATGAATCCAATCAAAATGCTGCATAAGAAATACCTTTCACAGTACATGTTTAAAAAACTCGCATAACATATAAATTACCGACTACAAAAAGAGGACTTTAAATTTTCATGGTGGGAAACGAATTACATCAACTTACCACTAATTAATTTTTATATGTCCAATAATCTATTGAACATTTTTTTTAAATTTACACTCTCGCCTTTACTCCCTCGCTGCGGCTCGGGTTGCAATCCAGCCTCGAGTGTATCCGTCCAACTTCGCTCACCTCAAGCACAGAATTAATATAGTGCTACTAAATCATATTATTTTTTAATTTTATGACATAACATTCATTTTAACTAAATTTTAATTAAATTTAATATATTTCCTTACTCTCATCATGGTCCATGATCAATGATCATAAACCATTTGCTAAAGCGATTCACAACGAAAAAACTGTTACACTAAATTTCTTTTACCATTATCTTTTAAAATAGTAAAGCTGACTTTGTGCAGTAATTTTATCTAAAAATAGGACAATAAGTAACGACAATATCGTATTGTGTCACAATTTTAATTTTTGCTCACTTTTAATGATTATTGTTCAAAACGTCATCAATGAGCCATGTGCAATGGCTGTTGTTGCTTCCATATATTCATTTTGATCAGATATCCTATTTTTAGGCAAAAACTTAACAAAAACTTATGCACTTCATAAAGATTATAGTAAAATATATATTGTGTAAAAGCCTACGAAATAATACCATCACCCAACACCTAAAATAATGTACATATCCCATCCCAACCATTGATCCCAACATGTAGATCTGTGATCGATCACACATCGCAGTGTGAAATGACATGTTTAACAAATATATGTAGCACCTGCCCACCTACAGATGCATTCTGTAATCTTGTTATAGTTACACTAAATAAAAATGATAGATAGAGCGAGATTAGTAAAAGTCAGGGGCTCTATTTTTGATTCGCTCGTGTGACATAGCTTCGTCGCACACGACTTAAGACGCCAATGAAGCAAAGTCTCCGTAGAATAGTAGGTATTTGAATATGTTATTGCTGTCGCGATTCGGTACGCACACATACAGCCTTTCACATGCTTTCACTCACACAAATAACGCTGCATAACATCCCAAAGAGGCCCCTGCGAGCCGCGCATAGTCGCTACCCCTCCGCCTGGGCTAGAGTGTATTTTTCAAAATTATAATAAACTTGACGTGAGCGTGCGTCAACCCTTGTTTTACGTTTTGAGAAATTATTGTTCGCATATTGGTTTAGTCTCGACATACTGTGGTTGTATTTGATATAATTGACTAGTAAGTACCTATCACATATAAATACAATATAAATTATGGCGTTGCTATTTTAGGGTTCTACGGTCAACAAAGAAACCTTTTAGTTTCACCATATCCGAACGTTCGTCTTCCAACGATACTTTAGGTGACCTAGAGGTGTTTTAGTACCTAGAGTGCTAGAGTCTAAGGACTAACAAGTTAAAGCGTTCAAAAAGAACTAGAAACCGACTTCAACTGCCCTAAAAGTCTACTTTTATTAAGGAAAATTTAAGATGTATATTGTTTTCTCATGGATTCCATTCTAAGAACCGGACCAAATTGAAATGGGACCACATGGAAAGCATCAGCTTTCAAATAATAAAGAATCATCCAAATCGGTTCACCCAGTGAAAAGCTCTGAGGTAACAAACATTTAACTAATAGAATAGAATAGAAATAATTTATTCGGCATACAGATTACAGTACAGTTAAAACATTAATTTTAAATTTGCTCTGCTGCACTGCAACGCCGAAATACACACTTAACATTCCCAGTCTCAAAAACTACTGAACCGATTTTGATGAAACTTGCAGTCTTCCCTAAGTTTTACAATACCTAGGTAAACAAAAAAGGGATTATTTAAATCGAACTTGTAGTTCCGGATATATAAAAAATAAATTAAATAAAATAGCCTTTATTGCTGAACTAATTTTTTGTTTTAATTTTCTTAAAAATATGCTTACTTTATACGTTACTTATCTTTTTATATTAAGTATCAGTAACCGGTCGTTCCTACATTTCAGCTTGTCTTTCGACATAGGCCTCCTCTAAGGATTTCCACTCTATTCTATCTTTCGCTATGCGGGTCCATGTTGGACCCGCCACTTGTCTGATGTCGTCCTCCCATCTTCTAGTCTGTCTGCCTCTTTTTCTTTTGCTATCTCGTGGTTGCCATTCAGTTATTAGTCTTGTCCATTTCTACATACTCTATTTCTCCATTATTTACTGTTATGGGCTCTGTTTGTGAGGAATTTGACATTACTTTTGTTTTCGTTAAGTTCGTTGACAGGCCTGCTTTCTCGCTCTCTTCCGCTAACTGTTGGAACATTGTCTGTAGGGTTTTCGGGTTTTCCGAAACTAAGATCAGGTTGTCTGCAAAGCGTAGGTGACTCAGCTTTTTGCCATTTATATTTAGTCCTTTATTCGTCCAATCCAGATTTGTGAATATCATTTCCAGGATAGCTGAAAATATTTTTGGTAAAATTGGGTCTCCCTGGCGTACCCCTCTCTCAATCGAAAATTCTTCGCCTGTAGATTCTAGCTTCACTTGTGCGGTGCTTTTTGTGTATATGTTTTTCAGTATTCTTATGTATTTTGCATGTACGCCTTGTTTTTCCAGTGCGTCCCAGATAAATCTATGTTCGAGTGTGTCGAATGCTTTGTTGAAATCCACGAACCCTATGTGTGTTTTTCTTTTGTGTGTGTGTTCCGGATATATGCGAGGACAAACAAACATACACTTTAGAAATTTGGCACACTTCTTTAGAAGCTGGTATAGACTAACATATATGAAAACTGGGCAGTTCTGGAAATATTACATACATACAGGTCGCATTGATAACCTCTTTTTTTGAAGTCGGTTAAAAAACTGTAATTTCACGACACCTCACACAATAGAATAGACGAGTTAAAAATCCCGTCTTAAGTGTATGAGATGTATAACTGGGAAAAAATATTTCAAGTTTTTATTTGTCGACATGAATAATAATATCGTCGAAATCTATCGTATTTCCTACTGTCATACTTCATATTATACTATTATATTTTAAGTACCTCAAAAGGAAAAAAGGAATCCTTATAGGATCACTGTGATATCGAATACTCCAGTCTGCTGTCCCTTAGATCTGTCAAATAATGAAACTTATAGGTCAACGCAATAAAAAGATATAGCTGTATTTTAGACCATTTCCGTACAAAATGCAATGAACCCAAAATCTATACGGTATTTCCCGTTGACCTAATGTCTTGAAATTTGGCAAGAAGAAAGGTTTTACAGCACAACCATAGGAATAAATCTGAATTTTTTAATTGTAACACAGTAAAATTGATTTTTTAATGTTTACAAACTTAACTTCGTAATATGTAATTTAGCTTAGAATTTCATTTTCGGTAGAGCATTGTTGGGTGCATATTACCATACCTATTATTTATGATTTTCAGTATGTCATTAATTCATATTCTGTACGGAATCCTCGGTGCACGAGTCCGACTTGCTCTTGACCGGTTTTTGAGTTGTTGGAGAGCCATTTCAAGCTCTTGCTGGCTGATCTCCGGGATATCTGTGTCGGGTCATATAGTCTCCGTAGCGATTTGTACATGCGATGTCCATATAACTTCTCGTTCTCTCTCAAGACTTTCAATAATAATAAATAACAAAAAATAATATAAAAAAGCTTTTAAAAAAGTTATAAATAAACGGATGTCCATGCAATAAATGTTATGTTTTTTCTGTGTTTTTTTTCTGTTTAGATATTTTACAGTGGTACGGAACCCTTTGTATGCGAGTCCGACTCGAACTTTAACATTAAAAAAATATTTGAAACATAAGTCACTTATTCATAAATCATATTTAATTATTTACACGTAACAAAACGTAACAACAACTAAGAATTTCAGGGAAAATGTTCTGTTCTAGAGATAAAATAAATTTCCTTAGAATTATTTGTCTTTATATTTGTTTATTTAGATCAATCTAAACATTAAAACTAACAGGTAAAACCATTATAGCTCGAGAAAGGGTATCTATCGATATATTTTTCCCACCACTATTAGTCGAAAAAATCGATAAAGCTTATTGACATCACTAATGCATGCTTACTTTATTTTTATACATATAATACACAGTATATAGTTGTGATATAGTGTACCCTGCCTCCCGAACCGAACTGTGCGAGAAGGACAGTTGAAGCTTTTTTTGGTATTTGCCTAGTTTTGCCGTGAAATTAAGGGTTTGGGATATAGCTGTTTTCTCAACGAAACGTTAGCCAAATTCAATCATTTTGATCTTATTCTCTTTATCAAAGAATAATCTAGGCCCGTTGGTTTTGCTTTTTCTGAAAATGTTACGTTTACTCTAAATAATGAGTACCATAAGTTGAAAGAAATTTTTTCTGAAATTTTGAGTTTTGAGATGCCCATAATTCTAATTGTAGACAAAATATTGAAAAAAGCAAAACCAACGGGCCTAGATTATTCTTTGATAAAGAGAATAAGATCAAAATGATTGAATTTGGCTAACGTTTCGTTGAGAAAACAGCTATATCCCAAACCCTTAATTTCATATGAAATTTTTTATCTGCTGTTCCCTCTTAAGTCACAATCGACTACAATTCGCATGAAAACAGGTTCGACCGTATTTTTTAATCATTCGCCTCTGAATATAACTTAAAATGTATAATTTTATCCGTTTTACGCAGTAAAATAAAACAGTATGTACAGTAATGCAAGGAAAACGGAACGCAAATTTCATAGAACAGTTCCTACTGTCAATGTCAATAAGTGGTAATGTCAGTGTTCGACGATGACGTTTAGTCTATCATGGTCTATCGCTCGCCTCCGCAAAGAGTGGTCCGAAAATCAGTAGAAATCGAACGCTCGCGACGCGTACAGCGAATCAAAAATAGAGAACTGCTTATTTATATAAGAAAAGAGACATTGCACGAATAAAATTAATGATAGCAGAAGCTATGTTTTCTCTAGTCTAAGTTTAGACATATGACTGTTAAAATAACAAACCAATGCAACTCTAACGGTTAACCACCGTACAGTTATTTATGAATCATTGCAGGTACAGCTAAATCTGGGATTTAGCTAAATGACTGGGCATGTGGTGTAATCACTGGGAAAGTCACCGCAAATTGGCCGTTTCGGTTGAGTAAACTAAATCAGTTTTACGGTGAAAACTGATGATTAAGTTTCTTTTGTCGGCGGCCATTTTATGTGATGTGAATGAAACCATCGTATTTGTTTCTAGTAATTTTGTTAAATTAATAGGATCATGTTTTGTTTCACTTTACAGTTAAAAGGGATGTTGTGTAATTATGATAAACCTTTTTTTTATTATTATATATTAGCTACATCTGTATCTTCATCCCTAAATAGAATAAAAGAGTTATAAATCACATTGTTTCAAATCTAATGAAGCATTTTATTGACGTTTAAACAACCGTTTTTAGCTATCCACGGTACGCAGTTGGAATAGTAATGAGGCGGGGCAAATTTGCAATTTTGCAGCGCACGCGCATAAGGCAATCTGCCCGTTGACCGTTTGACAGGAGCTGTCAACCCTTTTTAGGTTAGCTGTCAGTCTGCAAAAGGTTAGTCACCTCGCTATTACGTTTTAGGCTCCTAGCCTATTAAACTAACTAGATTCTATTGTTGATGACTAATTATTTTTAAGTTCAATGTGTTTTAAACTATGGTAGAGCAGTGCCATTTTTGGTAGTCGCCATTGATGTACCAATGCTTGTTTATGTTAAAATGCATTGTTTTTTACACTTTACAAATGCAATGGGCGTTCTTCAAAGTGTTGTTAGCATAGAATAATCTTTAATAGTATACATGATATTGCGTACATGTTCCAGTACAATTCTTCTACTATATTTTGTCTATTGTTTATCCTTTATATGTATGTATAATATGAATATATTTATTTATTTATGTAGCACCACTTACTAATTGTTATTTATAGGATTCTTCCGCCCCAAGGTTGCCTGGAAGAGATCGCTCTTAGCGATAATGTCACCTTCATTGTACCTTTTATGTTGTTTTCTGTTCTGTTTTGTTTTGTGTGTGTGTGCAATAAAGTTTATTTGAAATGAATTCTTCGTGCGACTGGGGTTGAAGCAATAGGATGGATTCTTAGAACATGTCGTAAATTAGTCTTATTATCCATACTAATATTACAAAAATAGGAAAGTGAGTGTTTGCTAGTTCTTCCTTCACGACGTAACAGAGAGTCAGAATCATTTGATTTTTTGTATACCAATAGTTGAAGGGACGGAAAAGGACATATGTTAAATCCTGACTGAATAACTATACCCCGTGGAATACTTTCCGAAGACCAAAATAATATGTTGTGAATAAGCAAAAGTTGAGTCCGTTAAAGTAACAAGGTTCTTGATGGCTGACCTGAAAAGCGACACTCAAGTCTATTACGTTTTATTAGCTATCGTTCTTTGTCGAGAATACAGACGCACGCGCAGCTAGGAAAGCTAGAAAGCTGGTAACGTCTGTTTGTGTCTGTCGTCAAATAAAACTCAAGCTGGTGAGACTGTGGCAAGGATAGATAGCCTTTTACACCTATATAAATAGCACATATATCTTTGGCAGGAGGGTATTTATATAAATAATAAAAAGCTGTTTATTAGCATTTAAACTTCTTTATGTCTTAATCTAGGTTACAATTGGGATATTTTTATATAACTATTTGTACACTAGTATACAAAGACCGATGGATGCCGGTTTCTTCCAATGACGTTTTGACTGATTCCAAAAATGACATTGGAAGAAACTAGCATGAGTGTTAAAATTTCGTGTTTGTTAGCACACAGCGAAATTATATATGTTACATATAAGTACAAACAAATAAACAACATTGAATTTTTTATACTATACAGTAGACAGGTTTCAGTGTTTAGCTTTCTAAAGAATAAACAAGCTCATAGTCACTCAGCGAGCAATGGAACGAGCTATGCTCGGAATTTATCTACGTGATAAATACCGTAATGATGAAATCCGACGAACGAAGGTCACCGACATAGCTCGACGAGTCAGTGAGCTGAAGTAGCAATGGGCAGGCCACATCGCTCGAAGAAAAAGTTTTTGAGTTGGAGTTGTGACCATAACTAGATAGGTCGACAACCTAGTTTAGGTCACAGATAAAAATATTCTAATGATTGAGTTTTAATGAAGGTCACTGATGTATATGTATAAAATATTTAACGGACTACCAAAAGAGATAAAAGAATCGAAAAATTTAAATATTTGCAAAAAAAACACCTAAAACTTATATTACTTCATAGCTCCTAATCCGACCCTGTTCAACTGGCCGCTGCTATGCAATGTCCGCGCTAATACCCGCCGACTGTTGTATTTTGCGCCTTTTTTATTTTGTTGTATGTACCTACCCACTAATATAAAGAATATTATCTACTGTTAAATTATTTGCTATCTATTTGCTCTAGTTCTAAGTTTTCTCATTCAGTGAAATGTAATTTTATTGCTTTTGAGAATAAATATCTTTAACCACATGTATGGTCATGTGTGGTGTAAAGAAATCCTAATCTAAAACCATTCTGGATCTTTCACTAAACGCGTGCTTTCGCTATCAGTCGCAGTGCGGCCCCGGGTCACCTCACTAACCTCTTTATTTACGGTTCAAGATAGCAATATCTTTCCGTTTGAAGTTACCATCGTATGTTTAACTAATGAACGCAATTACTTATAATTGAGCGATGTAATCGCGTAAAATATTACATTGTTAGTGGGTTTGACGGGTGGTATGCATTATACATATAAACTATGATTCAAGTAGTTTCGAAAAACATGTTTTTAACCGACTTAAAAAAAGGAGGAGGTTATCAATTCGACGGGAATTTTTTAAATGTTTGTTACCTCATTACTTTTGACGGGGTGAACCGATTTGGATGATTTTTTTATTTATTTGAAAGGTGGTGCTTCCCGTGTGTCCAGTTCTGACAACGGCATCCATGAGAAAACGATTTAAATCTTAAATTTGCCTGAGTAAAAGTAGACTTTTAGGGCAATTGAAGTCGGTTTCCAGTTCTTTTTGAACGCATTTACTTGTTAATACGATAGTTTTTGAGCACGATAAGTAAAATGATGTGGATGTTATACAATAAGATGTCTATTCACTCCGACCGTGATGACATACAGATTAGAAAACTATTTTGGAATATTTTTAACGAAAACTCTTGTATATGGAGTATTACTAACCGCCTCTGCGGCTAGGATTAACAATCCAGAAGGCCCGGGTTCGATTCTCAGTGGGGTACCTACCGGTACTGGGTTTGGTTGGTAGTAGGACATTTTCAATGTCAGCCTGGCTAGCTACCACCATGTTACCTAAGTCTGTCGCCAAACAGCAGTGATAATAGCACTGTTGTGTTCCGGTATGAAACTTAGCAGAGCTTCTGGGTGCGCACGCTTACTATTCATCACGGGAGATGAAGGCCAAGCGCCAACCCATCATACATAAAAAGTATTCCAAAGAAATAAATAAACTACGAGTATGTATGGAGGTCATGCTAGGCGGACGCTTTCCTCTGGAAAAAGGATTGTCCAGTCGCGACATCAGTTAACTGCCGGTTAAGTTTAACAACGTAGGGCGATGGTTATCTTAATTACGATCGATGTAACTGGCTCACGACTGGCTAGTTAATTTATTTAGTTCTTTTTAGTGGTTAAAAGGGTATGTTAATGGTTAAAAATAGATTAAACTTGTTAAAGAATTGCAAACGAAGAAATTATTTCTCTACGAGGTTTTGAAAGCGGATTCACGTGCGTTGACTACAGAATTTGCCCAAAGGGGCAATCAGTGGCTTAATGGGCTTTATCAGTATAAGTGCTTACATTTGTCTTTCTCTGACATAACCCAAATTCCACCAATATCAGTTTGGACGTGAAAAGGCAACTAACATACTTGTTTTGGATTTAAAATGCCAGTGTGTTGTGATATTTTGAAAGTGGTAAATTATCAGAGCGAAATATCTCCAATTCAGTTTGGGCAGTTCTCTAAGGTCGCATTTCTCAACGGATTCTCGTGTTTAGTGAGCATGTTAGATACTTATATAGATTTTAGTCGATTCAGTTTTTATTTTGTATATTTAATACTTTTACTTTTAAACTAGCAACTTTTTTTTTAATAAATAATGGCTTTAACCAGTGGTTATCTAGCCAATGACGAGTAAAATTAGGTGAACAAATTTTGAGGTTATAAACTATGCCGAAGCCATTTCTTCAGCTTTCTCAATAAAATGTATAATGTGTACATTTTATCGCTTAATTTGGATTCTTGACGAGAACTTCAAAGGCCAGCCTTGGTTTCAACATTATCCGAAAGAATCCATATGCCGAATGTACTCGACATGATAAACTCTTCGGATCGCGTCGAAACCCTCGCAATTTTGCGTAATTGATACTATAACACTGTCCGTGACACTTTTTGCACTATATCACAACATTATAACACAAAAAACACACATAACAGTATTATTAACGAATTACTAAAATTGCAATGAACCACCATTTTACAAGTTCGCGCCAAGAATCCAACTAGCAACTTGTTAACAACACATTTTATTTTTTACACACACATACACAAAATTTTCATTTCATTTACTTAATACCTCACTTAATTTCTCACCCGCACAATTCACACACACCCTTTCGTGCCGCCTTTGAAATATTTAAATAACATTTCTCTCATATTCATAATTATCTTTTGTTTAGTTTATATATTAGATTTATCTGCAGGAATTTTTAAAAATTTATAAAAATTATTTGTGCAACAGGAAGGTAGACCTCTGCGACACAGGCTTCGCCTCCAACAGAGGTCGTTCAATAGTTAGTGATGTATAAATTAGTTTTGTTCGATCTAAGTTGAAATATGTATGAGATGATTAATGAGATGAGATAAACTTATTATTATTATTTTCTTTCTAAAATAAACCGAAACGAAATCTAAGCTTTAAAATAAATTGATTCTCATTGGACCAACAGTTTTCCAACTAGCCAGCATAAACGGCATTTCAGTGGTTCTATTTTTAAAACATTTATGTTTGTGTATTAAATACCCATTAGAAGAATATCGAAGTCATTCGGGTAGCAAGCACGGTGAACGAGATGAGACTTTTCAATTGGTCCCTGATCAACAATAAGGAAGCAGTTACACTGAGAAGACTAAATAAAGACTGGCCTGCTGTATGTAATTCGACACAGAAGTGTAGTGCTAATTGTAGCAGCCTTGAAGATATCAGCCAGTCGGTTAATTGGAACTGTTACTTTAAATTAAGATTATTAGGTTTGCGAGGCGTTCATATGGAATTTCCGGGCAGTTTGATAGCTTTATTATTCTTTTACCTTTATTTCCGCGCTAAATGCCTCCATACAAAATTGCTTTTACCGTAATATAAACCATTAATTCTTGGTAGTTTACCATCGCAAGGCAAAAAATATCGCAGTATCGTAAATCGCGGTAATGAACTTCGCAACTATGATGCACAGTTGCACACCTGATTAAAATGCTGCAGTCTCGTTTTATCATTAGGCAGATTACGTGTGCGGAAGCAAGATAGATTTACAGACGTATGTTCATGCTAAATTAGATTTTATCTATAGCTAAGCAGAACGTAGAATTTACCTAAATTTATTCTATGGTGCTATAATGACTCTGCTCTCAATTCCATATTTGAATCTGAGCAGCCAAATGCAAACCATTATTCATAAAATAATAGTTATACATATATTGATATACTAGTTATTTTTCTCTCTTCATTCAGCGATATACATGTGCGAAAGCGGGATAGATTCACAGACGCAGGTTTATGCTAAACTAGATCTTATCTATAGCGGAGCGGAGTGTAGTTCTATAATCTATACACTCAAAGCGTGACATCTAATACAAATAACAGACGAAGTGTGTGTGAACAGAAATATTCTCATTGAAAATGTTACAGCCAAACGAGGTTTTGTCACGAATCTCACGATTTCGCACCGCAATATAAATCATAGAGAATGATTGAATTGTGTTGCAATAGTAATGCGATCCATTCTCCGGTTGATTCACTGACATCAATGGCGACGGCTTCTCTAAACTTACCTTTGTATATATTCGTGACGACTTTTTGTGTTTTCCTTCCTATCGGTACTCAGATTAGGGAGAAATTTGCACCACAAGCATTTAGATTTTTTGACGATATTTTGATTTTGTTAATTATTTCCTTTGTAATCGCAAAGAAAATGAGTCATTAAATTGAACTATTGTCCAAATTTTATAGTTTCCAGCACTGCCTAAGTAATCACTATCCAGTATTAACTTTGCTATGGAAGGGTGCGACCTGTCACAGGTATTTTCATACTTACAAGAAGGTCTCAACATTGTCTTTGTAAATAATATTTTGAAAAGAAATAATCAATTTTTGATTTTTTTTAAATTATGTAGTACGTAGATATAATATTTCTTTGATGTTTTTGTTTTAAATTACATATGCATTAAATAGATTTAAATTCAGAGCACTTCTGTTTTATAGAGTTCATTATGTAAGACGCTTTTGTATATGGATCCTGGTGTTTGTGGCGGAAGGGATCCCTCACCGAATGCTTCCATACTAAATTTCTGTTGCTATCATCTTTCAAAATAGAATAGCTGGCTTTGATAAGTAATTATCTAAAAATAATAGATGAAATTTATAGTGTCGCGAAATACATATAATTAATTTACAACTTTATAGTTATCTACAATAGCAGTTACGCAGCTAATAGTCCATAGATGGCGCTTTGAACAATAATCGAAAAAATGTGTTTAAAATGAAAATTGTGATTCACTGTGAAGTTGTATGTTAATGATACTCATTTCGCGACATCATAATCTGATGTCCTATTTTTATATAGTTACTGCACAAAGCCAGCTATTATATCTTGAAATATTATGACCTCATAAATTGTGATAAACTTTGATGAGGACATACTTCATTGTCGCACCTAAGATGACGTCTTAGGTATAAAGGAAGTAAAAGTACGCACCGTCTTAAAACTTTCCTTAGTCTTCGTTCCAAAGCACTTCTACCCAAATCACTGGACACCGTTACTGTCAAATTGAATCTATTCATACGAAGTGACAGCTACGGGCTTAAACACTGTAGTTTATAGCCGCTGAGAGGAAGTTTACGCGAAACCGGGGACTGCGGAGAACACGACATTCTACTGTACAGCTAGAGGGCATTGTAGACTTGGGCTACTATAATACCAAATAAGTTTCTTGGTATGTCGTCTTCACGCCGTTTTCGACAACCACAAGACGATTCCGAACAGTTATGCTATGTGGAATAGGTACTCGTACATGAATGTTCCAAGACACTTTGAAAATGCACTTGAGAGTAATTTTACTAAAGGCTCCAAAAATGTAAGCCCTTGAAAAAAAAAAGGTTGTTTCAGTTTCGGTATACTCGTAGAAATCGTTTTATTTTATTTTAAATTTCATATTTGTGTCATTGTGTTTATATGTGTCTAAATATATTATTAATCAGTGTTGTGTGTATACGCATCTGTATGTTAGTTATATTTATGTAGAGCTGCGTGTAAGTTTGTTGAATAAAATATTGCTTGAATAGGGGCTGGCTGAAAAACAGTGTTGTACAGCATGCTGCAGGACGGGTACTGAGACAGCTCCACACACAGAACCTTGTAATTTATTTGTGTGTGTGTGTGTAATTATGTCTGTGAAAAAATACATGGTTTGAAGATTCTTGGCGCGAACTGGAAAAATGGTGGTTCATTGCAATTTTGTTAATTGGTTAATAATACTGTTGTGTGTTTTTTGTGTTATGATGGTGTGATATAGTGCAAAAAAATAATAAAATAAGCGTCGGTGGCGCAATGGATAAGGCGCGGACTCTCAATCTGAGGGTACCGGGTTCGAATCCAGCCGTGTACCTATGAGTTGTTTTTCAATTCAAGTACATTATCCGATTGCTTAACGGTGAAGGAAAACATCGTGAGGAAACCTGCATGTCTTGAACAAGGCATGTGAAGTCCGCCGATCCGCACTGGGCCCGCGTGGTGGACTATGGCCCATACACTCTCTGTAGGAGGGGGTAGGCCTGAGCCCCTGCAGTGGGGACGTATATAGGCTGTTGATGTTGATAGTGCAAAAAGTGTCATGGACAGTGTTATAGTATCAATTGCGAGGGTTTCGACGCGATCGGAAGAGTTTACCATGTCGAGTACATTCGGCATATGGATTATTTCGAATAATGTTGAAACCAAGGCTGGTCTTTGAAATTCTCGTCAAGAATCCAAAACAAGCGATAAAATGTACACATTATACATTTTATTGAGAAAGCTGAAGAAATGGCTTCGGCATAGTTTATAACCTCAAAATTTGTTCATCTAATTTTACTCATCATTGGCTAGATAACCACTGGTTAAAGCCATTATTTATATATAAAAAACCTGTTTTAAATTTTTATGTTTCCAGCCAGTCCTGCAGTGTACTTAGATCTGATGTTGAAAGAAAACTGTAACTAAAATCATGACCAGAAATAGAGTATCTCGAAAGCTAGTCGTATAGTACTGAAGATATCCTGTTCCAACTAGAATCCCAGCCTTACACATCGATGAGGAAATATCTGTAACAGCAATGCATATCATACATCGCTATGTACCACCACAGGATAAAATCAAATAAACTCGTATAGAAAATGTGAAAGAGCTGCTCACTCATATTCAAATATGGAATTGGGAAGGCGTAATATACCTCAGTTGTATTACCAGTACCACAGAATTGAAATTATAGAACTTAAAAAATAATGATAGGATCTAGCATGGACCTGAGTCTGTAAATCTATCTCACTTTCGCACATATAAACCACGTAATGAAAAACAAGACTGCAACATTTTTATTAGTTACCTCGATTTCTGCCTTTTTGCTACACAATCTGGCAAAAACTGACAAGAAGCTGACTAGTAATGAATAACCGACCTAAAAAGGAAGTTCCGGTAAAATGAGGTTTTAGCACAGGTTTTAGCTACTCCCATATTCCGAAAGAGTCCATGAAAATATGATCCAACATGATGCATTTTTTTCAACCGACTTCAAAAAAGATGGAGGTACTCAATTCGACGGGCATGTTTTTTAAATGTTTGTTACCTCAGAACTTTCGACTGGGTGAACCGATTTTGATGATTCTTTTTTTTTTGAAAGCTGGTGCTTCCCGTGTGGTCCCATATCAATTTGGTCCAGTTCTGACAATGGCATCTATGAAAAAATTTAAGTCTTAAATTCGCTTTAGACATTTAGGGCAATTACAGTCGGTTTCTAGTTCTTTTTGAACTAGAAACCAACCTTGTTTGGTGCAAAATTGCTTTAACTTCTCCACTATAACGTAATTTTGATTATTTTTAACGACAAAATATTGACAAATTTCCAAATGGCAAGTTGCATAGGAACAATGATTATATAAGTTATATATTTAAGAACTCTGTAAACCTGCAGCTGAAACAATAAATGATTTGAATTTGCTGTAATCGCCAAGCCTGTGTAATATTAGAAGAAAGTCAAATATAAGACTTCGTGCTTTCAAGATGTGTCAGTCTGTGGTAATGCTAGTCTATTAGTCGTAATACTAGCTTGTTAGACTATGTCCGTTCAGAAAACCAGTCGTTGTCAGTGGGGTGTGACTAACTAGAACAGATAATGTGTTAATTATTGCCTATTTATTAGTGATGCAACGAATACCACTTTTACGAATACGAATACGAATACGAATAATGACTTTAATATTCGGCGAATACGAATAAATGAAAATGTTATAAGCAAAGCAATAAAAAACCATATCCAATCAACGTAGAATGTAGAGCTTTATTCAGTAATTAAAATTCACATTAGACAAATTTTTATTTAAAAAACAAAGTTTCTGTAAAGTGTTGGGCTGCAGACGGTTTTGTCGGTTTGAATATTTCCAGCTGTAGAAAAAATTCGTTCTGAGGCCACACTGGATGGTTTAATCGAAAAAAACATTCTGCGCATATTTTTTTAAAATTGGGAATGTGTTCGGATACACAAACGAAAGTTTAAATTCATTAATCGAGTAGGTTCGACGTTCCGATTGCTAACCATGCTATTTCAAAAGTAGAAAAGTAGCTTTACGAATATCATCACGATATTTGGCGAATACGAATATTCGTTAATAAGTTGATATTCGGCGAATACGAATATTCCTATTCGTATTCGTTGCATCACTACTATTTATCACTTGAGTGATGGTTGGTTGATCATGGATATTAGCGGCAGGAAAAAGTTGAGAATTTTCTCAGATTTAGTTCTGAAGGTTCATAGCGGAAACTCAGAAAGTATTATGCCCCAGCTGGTATCTAGGCCATCTTGCATAGCTAGGTATGTGATTGTTTTTACTCGACTGCGCTAGGAAGAGGGTTCTGTGGTTCGAAAGGTCTAGGTGCTATAAATGTTAAGTTTCATCCATCCATCAACAGCCTCTATATGTCCCCACTGCAGGGGCTCAGGCCTTCTCTCCTACAGAGAGTGTATGGGACATAGTCGACCACGCGGGACCAGTGCGGATTGGTAGACTTCACACACACCTTTGAATTTCTTCTCAGGAGTGTGCAGGTTTCCTCGCGATTTTATCATTCGTACATAAATTGCAAATAACAAACTGGGACTCAGTGGTACGAGCCCAGACCTCGACTTTTCAAGGACTGACGCTCTACCCAACTGAGCTACCATGACAATGTTATTTAATGTTTATTAATTGTTTATGCATTTGTATCAAATTTCAACAACAGCTTGTCCTTGTTCAGGGATCGGGCTAACCTGAAACTGTCCTATCAATGTATTTTAACTATAATTCAGCGCATAGTAGTAGTGACTTAAATTTACAAAATTTAGTGCTTTACTTTCTTCACTACCGCTATAAAAAATCAAGTCTTTTTAACGTCGTGATTGAAGGACAAACAAATGAATAAACAAAATGGCTTTCGCATTAATATTAGTATGAATAATCCTATAAAATATTTTTAAAGCAACACAAAACGAAAATGTTTTCCCATTCTTTTAGTCTCACTTTTTTTTTCTTCGCCGTGTTTCGAGGTATAATCTAATCCCGTGAAACAATCAAAGACGTATCAAAGTTTTTTCATCAAAAGCACATAGAACGTTGAACCCCTGTACCTTGAACTGTATCTTCACTTTCTAGTTGTTTTCCCAAAAGAAATGAAGAGAAAAGTCGTCGAACTACGACAAATGGTGAAAATTTACAACTTTATTATTGTGTTGTTGTTGGAGACCTTTGTTTGGATTGAAGCTTGATTCCTAATATCAAGATGCACAAGATTTCTTTGACACATGTCTGATGTTTACAATGAGGTACAAAAATAGTTATTGGATCCTAATAAACGATGGTAAAAGTTCCTTGCTCTATGTTTTAGATGATGGTAAATTGTAGCACTACCACATTGTATTTTTCGCCTCATATTGAAATAGATGAGATGCGACTGTTGACGACGAGATCGCCCGATAATAATAGCCCGACAGTATTTTAGTGTTTTTATTTATTTATATCGATACTAGAACAGAGCGCACGCCATTTACCACACACAATGACATATAAAACAATTGAATTGCAAAAAAATATTTAAAAAAATATTTCTATCTAAAAAGATTGTTGCTGGTCGCCAACAGCGACCATGTAGCAAAATTTCGTTGAAACTAAATTATGACACTGGCAATTACGGCAGCAAATTTGATTATTGTCATTGTTTTATAGTGTCTCTGCAATGACAGACCTCACATATTACTGGTAAGGCTTTACTGGCAACGGCGGTCGACGAGAAAGAATGCTTGAGTGGAAGATTGAAAGCAATGGCTAACTTTTTCAAATGTTTCTGTGCAAAGCTTGAGCTAATAACAGTGCATTGACAAGAATTAGTGAACTTTAACTGTACATATAAAATTAAAACCTGTACAAAATGACAACTTTAATTCGTTTTCTATTATCGTTCTCAAGCTTGCACAAACATACATAAAAATTTGCGATGACAAATGTTAATAAATACATTTATTTGCTTTATATTTTACAATCATTAAGATAATTAAGTAGTAAAGATGAAAAAACATCAAGCATTGATTTTTATCGGACATATAATATTCGTGGCTTTGTATCTTGATATAAGAGGTCGATGCCCTAAAGCTCAGTCAGTAGGGAAGGGTCAGCAACCCTTAACGTAATTTTGACAACTTCTCGTAAGAACTCGGTGGTAAGTTTTAAAATAAAAACCAACATTGGTAGTTTGTATGCTGATTTTATTTGGCGCTGTGCATAAATGCATATTTTGTTGCATTTTTTTCGTGTTTTTTTTTTTGATTCCTTTTCGGATTATGTACCGTAAAAAAGAAAAACAGGAAACCTTTTAAGATCAATACGTGTATATCTGTTGTCACATAGGCTTTTACTTTTGTACAATATTACTTTATCAGATTAAATAAACGCCAAAGACAATTTGAAGATTTGCAAATGCAAATGAAACGCTGGCTCTGTTTCCTTTCATATCGGTACACAACAGTGCTATTAACACTGCTATTTGGCAGCAGATTTAGGTAACATGGTGTCTGTTAGCTAGGCAGACATGGAAAACGCCCTGCCACCAACTAAATCGAGTACCGATAGGGGAATCGAACCCGAAACCTTCGGATTGTCAGTCCAAGCGGGTCACACAGGCGTTTAAAATAAAAATAGAAACTTTTGAAATATGCCTTTTATATATGCCCTTCCTTAATAACTTATGATTTGAATATCATAATCAATTTTATGCAACTGCATAATTCATCATAATCATCATCAATCATAGACCGTATCATCAACCATACAAATGACTTTTTAAATTTTCATTCATTCAATGTTTTCGAGTGCCAGTAATTTATTTCAATGTTTCATTAATTTCAATGAAAGACAGGTGAAGTTTTAAAAGCAATTTAAAGTCATTTGCACTCTGAGCATGCGACCATACCTTTTGTTGCAGTTTCGATCCATTTATCATGAGTTTGGGGTGTGGTCGCAGTGTCAGCGAGTCAATTAAAAGTGAGATAGATTTTTTAAGGAAGAGGCGTGGTCTGAACTGTTTTAGACGCCTTTGGTGTTTATTTTTGATGCAAGTGGTATTTATTAATACATAATAAATGTACTCCCTGGTATATTCGTAATTAAAATTACTTCTCTAAGATTAGAAATCAATCTGCACGTGATTTAAGTTATACAATAGCCTGCCCAGAAAATTCAGAGAGACGCCAAAATAATATTTTCGAAAATTATAGAAATGGCTGTCTAAGAGATGTTTTTATAGTACTAAAGAATATCTAGATTTTAAGTAGTTAAAAATGGACATGTAATTATTTTAGCATGTAATTTTGATATTGTATAACTTTGATACTAGACTTACTAGTATTCATGATATTTACACATCTCCTGTTTTCTGTATCTATTCATATTGTTTGTATTTGTTGGCTAGCAATAAATAATTTACTTACTTACTATTTGCTCAGAATTAGCTCCAGTGTTAATTGCATAAACAGCTTCAGCCCGCGACATGGACTTGAAAAATTATCCCTGAGATAATAGGTAAGCTTTTCCCTTCAGCTATCTCTGTACTGAACATTACGTCATTCTACGAGTATCTCCATTACGACGTAAAGGAAGAACAACCAAACTTACGCATAAATAATAATACTCGCTGTAGCGTGGCTTGTCGCCTTTGCCGCCACTATGGTGCTGCCTTTAGACAGTGACAGATGACAGTGACAGTGTGAAATTGCACTGGCGCTAGTTACTGGCGCTAGTCGCAGGTGCAAGCCCGTGCAAGGAAATTGGCGTCGTAACTCTTGATCGGGAACAACCAGCCTCGACTTTTACTGTCTAGATGAGTTGACTAGATTTATGTTAAACGGGAATCGTTTTTTTAGGATTTATATGTGATTTGTTTGTTTGAAATTAATCATTCTCAAGTAGTCTCAGTAGAAAATATGATTAGTATTAACACCAGAGTTTAATAAAGAAATTTAAAATTTTATGTGAGTTTCTTACTACTCAACGCCTCAATGAAACCACTAATTGTGATGAAATTTGGCATGCATGTAGCCTATGTCACACATAACGACGTATTATACTTTTTATCCTATTCTATTAAGTGATATCAGTGTATCCCACATTTTGAAGTCAACGCAGACGAAGTTGCGAAATATGTTTGTGGGGATATTCATTCGGGCTTACTGATCAAAAGGTTGCCGTCTCGTTTTTTCGTGTGGTGGATTACATGTGCAAAAGTAGGATAGACATACAGATGCAGATTTATGCTAAATTAGATTTTATCTATAGAGGAGCGAAGCGTGTTCTTTAATACATTCGAAAATGGTTTTCTTCGCATTCGGAAGTCATTTTTCAAGATGTTTGCCCTACTATACAAAAATTTCTCACCTCCAAACACTACACCATAGAAATTTAACAACGAACCGTCTGTAATAACAGTTGTAATAAAATATCTTCGTTCATTCAAACGACCGACGTAAACATCGGTTGCTATGGAAACGCTTACAATGCCCATGTTTATTATTGGCCAGTAACTACGACTGCAATTAGCTATTAGCAAACTTACTAATCACAGTCCAAACGAGGCAATTTAACCACTAAATCAACTGAAAGAAGATCGAAACTAGTCGCACAGATTGATTGGTAAGAAAGTGTAACAGACAAGTTTTAGTTTTGCTGTCGTACTGTCCAATTATAGATCCTATTGAGTGGTGGATAAGGTAGTAGGGTAATCGTAAATGATGTTATTCGATTGCAAAAGACGTCGGCGCCAGCGCAACTTGGCGCCAATAACAAAGTTTGTTGCACCGCGGGTATGGATTTTAGTATAGTTATGTTTATGAATGCATTAGTTCATTTTGTGGTTTAGATTGAATAGTTATTATGTTAATATAGCGGCGATTAGAGATCGTGTGGCCTCGGCTTTAGAACGAACACGACTAAAAGGCGACTAGGGGGAACACAGGTGATAGGCAGCACTATCTTTAGTAATGACATCATTTTGTGATCTTCTGACGATAAAGCAGTGGGGTGGTACGCATGCGCACCTAGAAGCCTGAATCTAATGATGCATTGGCTTTGACCTTTCATACCGGAAGACAACAAAGCCATTAACACTGTTGTTTTGCGACAGACTTAGATAGCATGGTGGTAGCTAGCCAGACGGACTTATAAGTGCCATCCAACGACTTCTTTAAACAAATGTCATGATATTTAAACCATTTATTTGCCACAGACAAATTACACATACAAACACACACATATAAAACTAATTCATACATTTACAAGATTACGAATACACATTAAAATGAGAAGGTTATGTGTGAGGAGCAGTCTCAGTACCCGTTATGCTTTTCTGCTGAAAATCACAACACTGATTTTCAGCCAGCCCCTATTCTAGCCAGATTTTAACAACTTGCACGCAGCGATACACAAACATAACTAACTTACTGATACATATACACACAACACTAATTAATAATATATTTAGAGACACAATGAACAATATTAAATAAATAAGAAATTAAAATAACATAAGACTATTTCTACGGGTAGACTGAAACTGAACCAACCTAATTGATGACGCTTTTGTATGCACATGCATGTGGAAGTGGGAGTGGATTCGCGCGCGCCATAGTAACAATCCGTATCTGGGTCACTTTCTTGCGGGGAGAGGTGAGGTGTCGCAGATCGGTGGGAGGCTGTGAACATCCCTTCTGTACGTAGTTCTATAATAATTATGTGCTTCAGATGAGATTAAGGCCAAGAGCAGACACATTATACATAAAAATATATGTATCTTCTAAAGTCCGCATACATACACAAAGTGGCAAGAAAAAGAGCTAGTAAGCTCATGTGAAAAGAAAGTCGACTGGTATTCCAATTAAGTTCGTCAGAGTTCGGAGGCAGGCGTGACGTTGAACGATGACGTGAATTAAGACGCCTGCGCCGGCGCACCCACGGGACACCCGGTGATCTACGACCGGGGCGTGGGTCGCACTGCAATAGGGACGGCGCCAGGTAGATGGTTTTATTTATGTGTTTAGTTTTTGTTTTAAAATAGAAAATGTAGTATTTCAAACTAGTAACAAGTTAATGCGTTCAAAAAGAACTGGAAACCGACTTCAACTGCCATAAAAGTCTACTTTTATTAAGGCAAATTTAAGATTTATATCGTTTTCTCAAGGATGCTATTGTCAGAACTGGACCAAATTGAAATGGGACCACACGAGAAGCACCAGATTACAAAATAACGCTTATAGAATAACATGTAAGTCAGCTGTCTAATTCACACTTATCATTCCCTATCTCAAAAACTACTGAACCGATTTTGATGAAACTTGCAGTCTTCCCTAAGTTTAACAATACCTAGTTCAACAAAAGAGGATTATTTAAACCGAACTTGTAGTTCCAGAGATATGCGTGGACAAACATACAAATATAAATACATATACTTTTGAAATTTGGCACACTTGTTTAGAAGCAGATATAGGCTAATATATACGAAAGTTGGGCAGTTCTGGAAATATTACATACATAGAAGTCGAATTGATAACCTCCTTTTTTGAAGTCAGTTAAAAAGGAACTTGGCGATGATATTGAAACAAAATCAGGTAACTAGCTTCTGCCCGCGAATTATTCATATAAATAGACACATCGGACTTTTCGTGAAGGGATTTGTCTTAATCAGGCTGATTGGTAATTGAAAATGCTGCTGATATATAGGTAGATACTGCTGCCTATCTACTGAGTCACCTATTTTCCCTTTGTCGCTTTTTACGGCAGGCACAGACATATTTTTATGGTCAAAGTCATAACCACGGATCTGTAAAGAACTTACGGATTGAACCTCATTTAATAATACGTGAGGTTAACCAAAATACACGCGCATCATATTGACGGCCGAGTGTCTAACTTTGTTTGGTGTACGTTGGTGTGTACCTTGTGCAACAAAAGTGTCTGACTTAGTTACTTCATACGTTTCAGTGGAACGCGGCCTCTGAATATTCTGATCTATGTGGTCATAACCAATTAGTTTACGTAATAAAGCTGCACGCGGCAGCACGCACTTTTCCTGGCCCCGAACTGTAATTTCCCTGGCCCAACATGCATCATATCTAATTAGACGTAATTACTGTAACTATTAATTTTTGTCTGGCCGTTGGTCACGCTTTGTGCATTCGTAATCAATTTCAAATTATACACTGTTATTAAATTATTATTAAAGTTTATGACTATGATATATTCGTGACTCTAGTGTTTAAAAATATATATACAACGTGTACAAAAAGGAGTGATAAAACTTAAGTGCGGTATATGTTAGGTAAGGTTTTACCTTTGGAGCGGTAGTAGACATCTGTAAACCGTACGAATCTGGAGAAAAATGAATTTAAAACATTGACTAAAATTTAGAATAGTCAAGATTTTTTGAAATTTGGCGCCTTTGGCGGCACGGGAGCGGTCTGCGATCATTGACCCCAGTGTTTGCGTTGGTAAGAAACATTTAGGGTTGTCAAAAATTACGACGTTACACCTATGAAATAAAAATTTATGGAAATTTAAACTAACCTGTACTACGCTGCTACTTTCACAGTGTATTCTATACAAGGGATATATACCAACCTTTAAGTATTATCACTCCTTTTTGTGTACACGTTGTATATATATGGTACATACGTAGGATTGAATCCCGCGGGGTATCCACCTGGCAGTCGGTTTAATTGGTGAAAGTAGATTTTTATGTCCACTCTACTCTCTTCTTTTGTCAGCAAGATCGGAGTCTGTATAAAGCTATTTGCTATATTATATAGCGTCGGTGGCGCATTGGATAAGACGCGGAGTGCGGACTTTTAATCTGAGGGTTCTGGGTTCGAATCCAGCCGTGTACCTATGAGTTGTTTTTCAATTCAAGTACATTATCCGATTGCTTAACGGTGAAGGAAAACATCGTAAGGCAACCTGCACACTCCTGAGAAGAAATTCAAAGGTGTGTGTGAAGTCTACCAATCCGCACTGGTCCCGCGTGGTGGACTATGTCCCATACACTCTCTGTAGGAGAGTAGGCCTGAGCCCCAGCAGTGGGGATGATGATTTGCTATATTCATTAAAAATTAACTGTAATTTGCTGACTTTCCTCTGGAATTTTCTCAATCGCTTTTAACGACATGTACAACTAAAACCTACCTAGTCGAACTCCCACACAACTGTACCATGTTTAACTAAAAGAGCAAAAAGGGCTTAAAAATTGCATTTATTGTATGAGAAAACCCTCTTACAAATTTTCATAGAAATACAGTCTGTGAACATTTCAAGCATTGAAGCTAAGCCATAAAGTCATATCGTTTATTGCTCTCCATGAGTTTGATTGAGGTGTTGTAGATAGGTGTGCATATGACGGAACCCAGGCAGGGTATTGAAACATTGCTTAAAACTAAACATAATATACACTTAAAATATTATAATTCCATTTACAAAATGACAGTAATTAATATTAAGCTAATAGTCAAATTCATAATCAAATCCAATTTGGGAGATATCTGAGGTTTTTTAAATGATTTTATCGTCAAAGAATTGTATAATATAATTTACGGTGTAAGAATGTTTTCATTATAAGAATATATAATGTATAATTTAATAAGGCTTCGTAATAGGGTCTAATTTGGAACCCTAAAATTACTGTAGAGAATAATAGGTCGCATTCTATTAAACACATGTAAACGCCCTACCGACTAAAAAAGCTTAGCACCAAAATAAATCAATAATCAAGAAGCCATTAGCGGCTGCACTTGTACGATTGACTGACGGTCGGACAGCTGCTCGCTGACATAATAAGGATATACCGTGGCCTCAGGGACGGACTCAGTAACTATAGCGCCCATAGATAATAGCGCCCCTTTTGCGTCTAAAATAAATCAAGAAGGCATTAGCTGCTGCACTTGTACGATTGACTGACGGTCGGACGGACAGCTGCTCGCTGACATAATACCGTGGGCTCAGGGACGGACTCAGTAACCATTGCGTCCCTTTAGGAGATAAAATTAATTAGGATTTTCCGATGTAAAAAAAGGAAATAGGCTACTTTTGTTCCGATCGAACAAATTGTTCCCGTCTGATAATTTCTGAGATTGTACACTCTCTGTAGGAGAGTAGGCCTGAGCCCCTGCGTTGGAGACACAATCAGATGTTGATGATGATTGATGATGATAATTTCTGAAGTTCACGCAAAATTGCGCGCAAAAAGGGACAAAAACAAACAATAATATTACTAACTTGAACGAATCATTAAAATAAGCACATTAAATAAAATAATTGATAATTAATTTATCATTTTCATATTAAACAAGTGCGAGTCGGACTCGCGCACCGAGGTTTCCGTACAGAATATCGTTATTTAAAATACGGAATACAATAAATATGCACCGAACACTCCTCAAAAGGCGCCTCGATTTTTGTTCTCAATTTAGTTTTGCTACTCGCCACTAGATGACACTATTTTTACGTTTTTTTTATTTAGTTTTGTATAACGTACGTCCCTAAAAATCACGTTTGTTGTATAAGAGCCCCCTTAAATATTTACTTTATTCTGTTTTTTAGTATTTTTTGTAATAGCGGCCACAGAAATACATAATCTGTGAAAATTTCAACGGTTTAACTACCACGGTTCATGAGATACAGCCTGGTGACAGACGGACATACTAATAGGGTCCCGTTGGTTACCCTTTGGGTATGGAACCCTAAAAGCATCAACCATGTTCGTTTTCTATAAGTATATTGTTATTTAAAAAGCATTGGACACAAAAATTATATCGCCCCCATCTTGAATACGTCCCTGGTCAAGTTCACGGCTCCTGAGAGGGCGGAGGGGAGGGAGCTAGGGTCGAATTAACACTTGTGTGAGTTGACGAAAGTACTGTACTCTTCATGGGGGATATTGAGTGATATGTTGATTCAATGCCACACTACGGCTTTCTAGAACATGTAGTTTATTTACAGAATAATTTTCAGATAAACAGTTCCATCAAAAATATTTAACTACTGTCTTAGTGTAATTTAAATAATCTGTTAAAACTGTGTTTAAGAACTCGGAAAAAAGTCGAATCTATTTGTTTAAATGATAGCTTATTTATACAAGGATTTTGCCTGCTATTTCTATATATATAAAAATCCCCATTGGGTGCCGTAAAAATTACTCAAAGAAAAAATTCTGGTCGGTGATGTCAAATATGGTACCGCATATATAATAGTAATAACTATTTATTCTGTGTGGTACCGGCTTATGGCAAATTTGGAGATAAGAAGATAATGCCCAACGGTGGACATGTTGCTGTTAATGGCGGACCCTACTCAAGTAGTGAACTCCGAGACCGACTCCGAGTGTCGAATTCTTTTGTAACGAAAACTGTAACATTTTGACTCAACTGAATCCTTGATAATTCTGCCCTGGGTGAAATAGAAACAAAGTTTTACATGAAATGCACACATAAGTTAGGACCTATCAATCTTAATATGAAGCCGTATATCTTGTATAATTTATATTAAAATGGCACCCTGAGTTCTATAACATCGCCCACTGCAGTATTGTTGTAGAAAGGGCATAATAAAACGTAAAAAGCTGAGCGTGTGCCTTGCGTGTACCTTTTATGTGGCCATAGAATGGCAGCAGACTGTTTATTACAGGTAGGAGCTATTTTTAGACGAGTACAGAAACTAAAACAAAACGAATAAATATACATATACGTAAAAGCAAGTGAGACCGTCAGGAATACCTTCAGGTTCCGTATCTCGTAACTATCCTAACGGCTACACGCTTGGACTAAAATCTGGACGTCTCGGGTTCGATTCCCAGTGGGGTATTAAATCCCACGCGCACGCTTACCATCCAAGTTCATCCAACGGCCCTATCGTCACTTTGCATCCTCAGGATTTCGGGCCTCAGGGGCCCCGGTGGCAAGATCAGTTAAGGGCCCTCGCCATCCTATAGTCTATCATGTGTTTTTTTCGCAAATGTTAGACATTTTAAAGTAAGGTATAATGAATATAGGACTGGGCCCCATGTTCCCAGGGCTTTGAAACCAAAAGCTATGCATTTATAACTAGGCCCTAGACTTTCGCCTGCATTCAAAGAAGATGCAAGATGTGTGGTAGCTAAAATATTATTAACCCAGAAGGGCCCGCGCAGGCTGGGGCCCGGGTGGCAATCGCCGTCCTGCGTGGCCAGTCCGAACCTGGCTGTCACTTGAGGACATGCAGTAATTCTCTTCAATAGTAAACAAGACGCTTGGAGCACAAAATGGTGTAAGTACCAATTCAAAGTCGATAAACACATTCCAGTTAACAGATTTAACACATGTTAAATGACACAATTAACTGCTCCTGATAAGTCGACAGCTAGTTAAGGACTTTAAACTGTGTCCAGTTAACTGACCGATCCGTATTGCATTAAAATATAACTTATGTATTTTATAGGCTGAAGCTTACATACAAATAGAAGTGTGTTTTTATGTATTGGTTTACACTTGGCCTTCATCTCACATTATGGTAAGTAATGGTAAGGCCGTTGATTGTAAACGTGCTCGCCCAAAAGCCTCAATCTTATGACAATCAACAACCCTTCTACATACATATATATATGTAGGTATTTCGCAATTCATGTTCTATTTCCACATTTCCTTCAATATGCATAAAGTGAGAAATTCTTTTACGATCGGTTTTAGAAGCATTTCCTTTATGTATTATTGTTGTTTATTATATACAAAATGTTGTTGTTTTATTATAAGTTTTATAGTTAAACTATAAACACACTTCCGCATGAAGTGGTGGAACAAATAAATGCGTTCAAAAAGAACTAGAAACCGACTTCAATTGCCCTAAAAGTCTACTTTTATTAAGGCAAATTTAAGATGTATATCGATTTCTTATGGATGTCGCTGTCAGAACTGGACCAAATTGAAATGGGACCACACGGGAAGCACCCCCTTTCAAATAAAATAAGAATCATCCAAATTGGTTCACCCAGTCAAAAGTTCTGAGGTAACAAACATTAAAAAAAAAGAGTTTAGACTCTAACCATGACTTTCAAAATAAGAGTTACAAAATCTCAATGGTGGTGACAGATTATTCCGTATACAGAACGCTTGGCAAGGGGATAGGTGATCGTAATAAGATGTTAAAAACACATTGGTTCCTGCACGTTTTCTCTAGCCTTTTATAACACTCACAATTCATATATAGCCAAAGCCATATAAAATAGCCACTGTAGCTAAAATAGACATCGAAGCTAACTTGGTTAGAGCGTAAGTCCTTGAACAATCGAGGTCTGGGTTCGATCCTGGCTCGTACCAATGAGTTCTAGTTTTTTATTTGGAATTTATGTACGAATGATAAAAAACATTACCATTGGCTTTTCGGTGAAGGAAAACATCATGAGGAAACCTGCACACTCCTGAGAAGAAATTCAAAGGTGTGTGTGAAGTCTACCAATCCGCACCAGGCCCGCGAGGTCTGGGTTCGATCCTGGCTCGTACCAATGAGTTATAGTTTTTTATTTGGAATTTATGTACGAATGATAAAAATCACTATCATTGGCTTTTCGATGAAGGAAAACATAATGAGGAAACCTGCACACTCCTGAGAAGAAATTCAAAGGTGTGTGTGAAGTATACCAATCCGCACTGGGCCCGCGTGGTGGACTATGTCCCACAAACTCTCTGTAGGAGAGTAGGCCTGAGCCCCTGCAGTGGGCGCTGGTGGATGAATATTATAATGAGCAAAGACCGGATCGTACTGCTTTCGTCATCATTCAGCTTTAGAATAAAACCACCCTGTGCTTCCCTGCAGGTGTACACACACTGTCTCGTGTGTCTATGTGTTGGTTTGCTAAACGTCAGTGACAGCTATTGTGATTTTTTATATGTTCGTGATCTGGTTATTGGATTTTTCTAAGTTAATCAACGTTTTCTTACAAAATTAAAAACAAAAACAAAATTTAAACGTATACATAAACTTACTTATCAACAAAGTAAACGTTTTCACAGTTGACAAAGGTCAAGGCGTAACGATAACAGCGAATGTGCTCAGTTAGTTGAATAACATAGTGTCATGAAATTCCTTCAAAAGGGGGTAGTCCTATGTTCAGCAGTGGACGTATCCAGGCTAGTGATGATGTTTAAAAATATCCTGCTTCAGAACGAATCCGGTCACTTAGGGCCACTCATGAACGGCCACTTCCCATGAACGGCCACTTCCCTGAACGGCCACTTCCCAGAAAGGCCACTTCCCACTAAAGGTCCCTTCAAATTATAGTTTCAGTTTATTTAAATAATGAATAAGAACTTCATGAGATACGTTATTAAATATCGACATTCAGAAAATTTCCAGCCGTACATAACAGATAATGAGTTATAGCAATATCAATTGTGATATTTCCTAAACAGCCTGAAAGATAATCAAGATACCAAATGAATTTACCAAATGTAAAACGGATTCATGGATAAAGAAAACTTTACTTGATATGAATAAGACGTAATGAAATAAATGATGTGTTGAATAAGCCCACTTATCCTGTCCTAAGAGTTGAGTAATGATTTATACACAATTTGACGAGTTTGTCACATGAGGAATAATAATAATAATCACCATCGCGGCAGCCAGTTTGATGATCGCTGTAAAAGTTTCCCAAAATGACACGTTCCGCGAATGTATTGAGCTAAAGCTGGTCTTGTACACTTATAATTTTTAAATGCCATTATCAAATAAAAGTGATTTAGTTAACAGTTTTGTATATTTTGGTTTAGTTTATTTGTACAAAAACATACAAAACGCACGAGTTAACGTTGAAAACAAAGATGGCGTCAATAAAATGACATTTGACAAAAAGTATGATTTTGTACAATTAAAATAAATGCAAAAATGTAATTTTAGTTTTTTTATACATATTTATATTATTACTTGATTTTTTAAGGTCAAGGTTTAAGGGTGGTCTCATTATAAACATACATCTAGCAACAAAAGTTTTACGAGAATAATAGTAAGGAAATAAATAATAGCGGAATTTGAAACGAAGTCGTAATTTTTATCAATTAATAGTCAGTGTAAAACTAGCAGAGGTAACCTACATCTAAAGAATTTAGGGTCAAATGAAGTCATGTTTGATCGTATTTCAACAAATAAATTATTTGTTCGATAATAGTAAGTAAATATTGGCAGTAAAAGTTTATATAGCCATTAATGTGTCAGTTATAATTTTACTGTGCACCTGCATAAATTGAGAGATTTCATCATTTAATTTATCCCAGTTAAATAATATAAACGAAATATATAGTGATGTCAATGTCAAAAAAAATCCCTGAAAATTTGCTACGAAACCCAAACCGATTGTAAAGTAGTTCTTGGTGCGGATGGGAAATAGTGGTTCATTGGTAATTTTAGTTTAGTAATTCGTTGATAAAACGGTTATGTTTATTTTTGTGTTATAATGGTGTGTTATGAAATAAATTGTGTCCTTAAGTGTTACGGACGGTGCTATAATATCAATTATGCAAAATTGTGAGGGTTTCGTCGGCATATAGATTTTATTAAATAGTGCTGGAACCAAGACTGACCTTTGGAATTCTAGTCAAAAAACTAGCTGTAAATTTTAATGTGAACAAACATTTATTGAGAGAACTGAATAAAATAAGCAACTAAATTAACATTCGAAAACAATTCCTTAAAATTTCCGCATGAATTTTTAGAAATATTTGTTTTGTTACCGGATGTAGTTTTAAATTTACTTGTCAAAAAAGGCAAACTCAATTGTTGATAGTGATAGTGTGTGTCATAGTGTAATTGCAGTGGAATGCTTAATTATTTAATGCATACGATAAGCTAATTAACGTTTTTAAGTGCTCACTGCATAGGGATAGAGGTCAAGTGGTTTTGTAGGATTTGTTTTATTTGTTATGAATATTCTCGTAAAGTGTCAAAATAAAATTTTTTTTAATTAGCTAAATATTTTTAAAATTACTGTCTGGAAATTTGGCGCCAATAAGTTTTGTTATACTAACAATGATGACTTTTGCGAATGTATTTTGATTATAAGTGGATATTGAGGTATTCTATTAACTTTGCTATGCACTTGAACTCCTCGATACAATATTTATCATATTTGTAGTTTTATTTTTGAGTTTTAATACATATATTTTCTTCAATTTGACATTTAGAAAGAATAATGTCTGTTTAACTTCATTACTTCAACAAACAAAAAAATAATTTATGCTTTTGTGAACCATAAACCCAAATTAAATACAATCAACTCACCGTATTCCAAAAAAATCCTCGAAGCCGGCTTAATCCGCCAAAATCAAAACAAACATTTTCAACACAAAATTCAAAAAAGTCAACATTCCAACAGAAACTTTAAATACGAACACAGGCCACTAAAAATTAAAAAACAAAACGCCTATAAACTTTTACTCGCAAGTTTTAAAAACGAAACAAATAAATCGAAAAAGTTTTCGTCTGACGAACGATCGCGTATTCGAAATTTGAATTGAGAACGTAACGCGCGTTCACGAAGACCGGTGTGCAGTCAACGACTGACGAGTCGACCAAGTCGGTCGAGTACCGACCGAGTAGCGGCGACTGAATCTCAAACTATAATAATTGAGTATGTATGTATGAATGTACATACTTCAAAGTACACCTACACTAGTATAACAGAACGGCTCCAACGACGGATGTAGTTTGTTTATTATTGTCATAAGTTATGTATTTAATCGGCTGCAATAGAAAAATATTGCTGACAAGACAATTATGGGCGATTGCGAATTTGTCGAGGGGACAGGGAGTAAACATTCGTTATAATACACACTTGGCGATGGTATAAAATTGTCTATTTCCTTCTAAAAGGCTGTTTGTGAAGCTGGAAAATTACTTCGAATTTTCATTATTAATTTTGATAATTACATCACATGAGAACTGACAAAACATTTAATTAACCGATAAATAAAATAAATTGAAACATTTATAAATTAATTTAAACTAAGTATATTTCATAAATCGAATTAAGCTCAATTACCACAAAATAACTTCAATAGTTAGAAAATTAAATTATACCAATATTTTTTCAATACTTTTAACCATTTACGCTATGGTTTTACTACTCGAAGATAGATGGCGTTATTAAGAAGTTTTGCTATTCCACGATAGATGGCGATAAGGTCGCTAAAAGCAAAGTTGAATTTGCAGCTGTTGAAATCGTTATCTACGGAACTTGTGGAACTCAACTATGATGTCTGCCATTCTTATGTTCGACTGGTACTTGGCGATGGCGGGATCAACATAAACTGCTTCTGCGTGTGCGCACACTCTTCAAAAACTTATCTTGTAAAATACCGATAAGTTGTCAAGTTACTATCAATTGCTTACAACCCTATAAAATTAGATTAAATCGCAAATCCAAGAAGCGTAAAATTATATGAATATATCTTCTCGGAGCATCTTAGTACCGGTTCAGTAACTACAGGGTGCTCTACAAGTTAATACAGGTTGATTATAAACCGATCAGAGGTTGATTGTGGTGTAGCGGGATATTATGAAAATAGCTAGTGCGTCTAGGAATATATTCTGCTAAAGGCTCTAGTAATAATGTTAGTTAGTCACGCTTTAGCTAGCTCACTCCATTTTGCTTCTAGATGGTTTTGTGAGAAGGATAGTTCAACTCAACTGAGCTTCGCTTCGCACTTGCACTTTAGATTGAGATTACAATTTTTCTATTTTCCAATTTGAGACTGTGATCAAGTCTATCAAAAGTAAAGCTAAAAAATATTACGTAATACGTAGACGCTTATATGTGATAATATTTTTTATGTTTTACCGCAGAAGCCGACATCCATACCTACTTTACATATATTATAATAATGCGAAAGTGAGTTATTTATTTGTTCATCCTTTTTTTACGTCGAAACAAAGATTAGGGGTCAGAATGATTTTTTGTTAAGGCATAGTGAAGGGCCGATAAAGGACATTGGCTATTTTTTCCCGATCGAGCAAGAAGTTCCCGTGGGATAATGTTTATGCTGGCTTAGTTATATTGTCAATTGTCTTACTTAGTGGACTCACTGGAGCTTTATCTTTATTCTTCTAAGGTGCATGGATTTTTCTATTAACCGATAATTGTCTGTGATTGGTCCAAAGACACTTATAGACATAACATAGCAAACAAAATATTCTTAAACTTGTTACCAATTGGTAATAAGTCACTCAGACCAGTGCCACATCAGGTCACACGCCCGTACGATACATTTGACGCACGCGTCTTTCAATTCAAATAGTTCTTCGATGTCAATTTCCCCAGGGTGGACTAAAGTCAGTCTTAATGACGGTCATTTCACTCAACAATTAACCAAGTAAGTAACATAGACAACATCAAGTAACTTGGTCAGACACTTTCGTTTGTTACACACAAAAGTACACCAAGCAAATGTTACACGTGTGTGTTTGGTTGACCTCACGCGTTATATTACATATAAACAAATATCTCTTCGAGTTATTCTCCCCACCCCCCCAATCACTTTAACACACACACCACAACACACTATATTCTACATAAATTAATAGATATAGGTATTATCTGCACAGGAATAAGCTATCTTTAGCTTAAAAGGAGTACCCCAAAACCTGTATATTAATTTTATTTTTATTTATTTAAACAGTTTATTGTACACAGAAAATATTTACATAATACAAAACAGAAAAAATATATACAAAAGGAACAGCTTATTTCTAAAAGAAATTTCTTACAGCAGTCCTAGGTTAAGGAGAAATATTGAAGAAAGGAGGGCAGTTAGGCGTGTACGATATGATAAATATAATAAACGATTACATAAATACGATATACAAAACAAACTAATTGTAGTAGGTGATGCAATAAACATTTTTCCAATTTCATTATTTACAATCCGTTGTAAGTAATTACTGGCAGCGTTAGTCTAGAAAGTGTTAAGAAAGTCTGTGTGACAGTGAAGCAGGCCTCTGCGGCCCAGTTGTTGCACCATTGGAACGATCACCTGGAGGTCGCAGGGAAGATCTACGGAGGTATAGTCTGTAGGTTTACAAAAACTCTACATAGATATAATGGATTTGCACTTGTACGTCATCTCACTTCACGAACATTAGATGAAAAGCTTGCTGAACTAAAAACCTCAGGTTGGGGAGCGAGCTCTGCTACCTTTCATACCGGAACACATCAGTGCCATTAAAACTGAAGTTTGAAAGAAAAAAAATTGGTTGCCTGTAAAGTCGGTATACGGGCGAAAGTTTTACGTGACAACGACTTTGAGTGGTAAAATAATTTTAATGTGAATATTCATTCAGGGACGCGTGCCTTTCACTTTTTATGTCTGTCTCTCTCGCTCTTAGGCGGGCTAACCATGCCCGAGTGGAAGGGACGCGTGCCTCTCACTCGCTCTCATTGTGAGCGCATAACGTGAGCGGAGCGTAACGCAGTTTCTTGAAGTGTCACCCGGCAAACCAATTTATAAGACGTTGTCACGTCAAAAGAAAGAAAAGAGTTTATTTGGCACAGAAATTACAATAAAAAGAATACACTTAACACACTAAAAAGAAAAAAACTTAAATAAATATTTCTAAACTATGAATAAATAAATAAACATTAACAGGTAAGTATGTACATATCTGTGTCAAAAAGTCCTCCGACTCAGCATGTCGCTGTCACTACAGTTTGGCGGCTGACTTAGGTAGCATTGGGCTAGCTAATTAGGAAATGTCCTACCACCAACCAAATCTAGTACCGATAGGACTACTGAAGATCGTACTGAGGACAACCGGATTGTGATTTCAAGCGATAGCCACTAGTACACTCGAGTAAAAATTATGTATCCACATTTGAACCGTGTCACATTCAGTCTTACTTGTTCCAATGCAGTGTGTTGAAAGAGGGTGTCGGGAAGCGCTTAGTAGGGGCTCCCCGCGTGTTCGTTTAAATGAGAAACTGCTTGTTATATTACTGAGTTTAATTGGAGACACAAGGATTTCATTACGACAATATTTTACATTATTTATCTACGACGTGTACATGCAGAAGCTTAAAACAAAAACGCATCTTTTTTAAATTCAAAAGTGTTGACATCGTTTTGTCCAGCCAGCTACCTCCTCGCGCACCAAGGAGGCGGCACGCCACACTACCCTCCCAGTGAAACTGAAAGGCCAAAGGTCTTTCAGAAGAAAAACTAAAAAATTACAACTTATGTACAAAAGTTCATAATTAAAGGTTCAACACTTCTCTAAAGCGGACTCTTCTGCCTGACCTTGTAAATACGGGGGTAGTAGCAGTTCCATCCGAAGCTATTCGTTGGGTAGAACAAGGCGATGACGATTTAACAGGAACGTCAGAGGCGACAGCTGGACGTGAAGAAAAAGAAACGGAAAGATTCAAAGGGGGTGGACAACTCGAATCAATGTCCAAATAAGCAGGCTTAATACGATCAATACTAACGACCTGCCTTTTACCTTTGATTTCCAAAGTGATAGTTTTATCACCCCTGTCCAAAATTTTATAAGGTCCAGTGTATGGCTGTTGCAAGGAACGTCGAACGGTATCATCACGAAGAAAAACGTGAGAAACAGATGATAAATCTTTAAAAACAAAAACTGATTTTAGACCGTGTCTTGATGCTTGCACAGGTCTAATTGAAGACATAATATTCCTAAGCTGAACAACAAAATCACAAGGTTCCTTAGCTATTCTAGAAAATGCCGGTGAAAAGAATTCTCCAGGGAGTCGTAATGGCTCTCCATAGAGTAGTTCCGATACAGAACAATTAAGATCTTCCTTAAAAGAAGAACGTAAACCTAAAAGTACAAGTGGCAAAGCCTTGATTGAATTGAATATCCGACGTGATACTCAACCTGGACTTGATTGTGATACCACCACAGCCGAAGCCTATGAATTATGAAATCCAAATAATCCCGATATTGGTGACCCACGACAGTGAGTGAAATTGTGTAGAAGACGCGAGGATATGCGGCATAGCTAGCCGCCCACCGCCGCGGCACCCGCAAACGCCGCTGCTGCACGCAGGCCGTACAGCCCCCGCGCCCCCTGCGCTGCACGCCCTGCGCCGCGTGCCGTGCGCCCCTACGTTGTGCGCCCCACGTTTTTCACCGCATGTCGCGCTCTATCTTTGCGCGCTGCGGGCCTTCGCGGGCGACATCACCGCGCGCCCATTGCTACGCATCGTATTTCCGAGTGCTGTAACGCCGTGCGCCGATTGCCCATCGCCTTCATCACCGCGTGCCACATAGCCACCCTTCGCTGCGTGCCTTCCTTTAGTGCTCTGCCATCGAACGCCGTGTCGCGCGCTAATACGCCGACGAGACGCCGTGCACCTGGAGCTGGAGATTGTGACGAGGACATCCGAAGAGCAGGCAGCATTCAGTGCATCTGTACATCCGTCCTACGAACTCCGCCGTCGCTGGATTCGTCCATCTTCGAACATTTGACGCGTTTTTATATATAATGTATATAATGTAAATAGAATAGGTTGTGAATAACTTTTATAAGGTATGTAAACACACCACAGTTAGGTTGCATTACACAATACATATTATACCCACCCGTTGTATCATGAGATACAACCCACCCATACCGTAACATGCACATTTTCATTACATGCTGACGTCACAGTTACACCGCACCGGCCGCAAACAAAAACGCATCTTTTTTAAATTCAAAAGTGTTGACATCGTTTTGTCCAGCCAGCTACCTCCTCGCGCACCAAGGAGGCGGCACGCCACAAGGGTATGCTGTTGTCAAAGCGCCCACACAAACGTAGTCCAGTCGTATTTTGAGTATTAATCTATGAAAATCTATGAAATTTTCAAGACACAGTCTAGAAACAAATATCTGTGTCGGTGGTGAGTCAGATTTTCGTTTAAATATATACTTCCAGAGTTACAGGGCGTCAAAGTATTGTATTTTTCGGTAATAAAAAGCCCCAACTTTGAACCTGATTTACAAGAGTATGAATCAATTTAGAACAATTAGGAAAAACCACCGACATCTGAAATTTCATTAGTATACTGTATTAAAAAAATGGTTACATAATATACTGTATCCTTCAAATGATCCCTGGACTACGAAACATCCAAATAACGGGTAGATAACATCGCGTAATGTATGCTGTCTCACCGTACGCGCTCGGATAGGATAGGGCTCGGAGAGGGACAGCTACAAAACAATGCAACCTTGAAACCGACCACGTGGTCTTACCAACATAGCCTCTTAAAGGTAAATGTGACATGGTTCAAAAGTGGATACATATGTTTGTACCCGAGTGTACACTACCCGCTTGGCCATCATCATCATCATCAGCCGGGAAACGTCCACTGCTGGTCATAGGCCTCCTTGATGGTAAGCCGCATCGACCGGTCTCGAGTCACCTGCATCCAGCGACTCCCCGCTAAGTCATGGAGGCGGTTAAATACTGGATGACGGTGTGATGATGCGTATGAGTGGGCTACCAGGGAAGATGAAGGCCAAGCAAAACCTTTCTGAAATTTGTTTGCAAAATAAAGTATTTCGTTTCATTTTAAAGCACTGCCATTGTGGTTTTTAGAATGATTTGACAACGCATTATTGAGTAAAGAAATGCTATCTGCTTTGAATGTATTTGAAAGCTGTGTCCTAGAATGATGGAAAAATATTTAAAAGTTGAATAGCTGCCTGTACAATGCACAAAACAGAAAATTCTCTTGAATACAATAATGCATACAATTCTCTTTAAATAATAAACCTGCATTGAGTTTCTAAACGGTTGAATATTCATGAGACTTTTAGCAACACATTGGCGCACTCAATGATGTAAAATTAGACTAAACAAAGTCAAAATGTATATGTATTTGAGTAAGAAAATACTTATAACATTAATAACACTATTTTTAAACTTAACTAAAGAATTTTTAAAAAAATTCTCCTGTACAAAGGTTTTATGAATTTATGACGCAATGCGCGTTATCGATTTCACAACGAACTATAATTTGATTTTGAGCTTTTTTATCCGCATTTGAATTATTTGAATTTAGCGTTCGTTTTATCTAATAACTGGTGACGATAAATCCCTAAGGAAGGGTGCTTCACCAGCCAGCGTGTCATGAGTCGTGTGAGAGCGGCGAGAGTGAGATATGAAATGAAATGATACTTTATTTGCTTAAGAGGCTATGTTGGTTAGACCACGTGGCTGCGTTCAAATTTGGATTGTTTTGTAGCTGTCCCTATCCGAGACCTATCCTACCCGAGCGCGTACGGTGAGACAGCATACACTACGCGAAGTTATCCACCCGTTATTTGGAGGTTTCGTAGTCCAGGGATCATTTGAATGACACAGTATATTATTTAACCATTTTTTAATACAGTATACTAATGAAATTTCAGGTGTCGGTGGTTTTCCCAAATTGTTCTAAATTGATTCATACTCTTGTAAATCAGGTTCAAAGTTGGGGCTTTTTACTACCGTAAAATACAATTCTTTGACGCCCTGTAACTCTGGAAGTATATATTTAAACGAAAATCTGACTCACCACCGACACAGATATTTGTTTCTAGATTGTGTCTTGAAAATTCCATAGATTTTCATAGCTTAATACTCAAAATATGACTGGACTACGTTTGTATGGGCGCTTTGACACCAGCATACCCTCGTTGTTACAAGTTTACATGCAGCTCTCATATTTTACCACAAGGCATGCAAATACATAGAAAATACGTGGAAATGTAAATATTAATTGAATGTTACGATAATTATGACAACATTTAATTAGCAAAAGCAAATAATACTATAGTTTCATTATTGACATAATATTTAAATATGTCATTATTACAATATAATTTTTTGTTTTTAGCCATTGCAAATTTGAACGTCATATATCTATACGATTTGAAGTTGATATGTCAATATCTCATTGTCACCGCTCTCACGCGTCTCATGCTACGCAGGCAGGTGCAAGTTTATCTGTGAAGGCGGTTTTGACAATTTTTATATGTATAATGTAGAACGATGGGGCCAATATATGTATAATATTAATTAATAACAGAAGGCACCAGACATTGTTTTGCCGGAGCAAGTCGGGCATGCTTCCATTGTGCATTGTAGTTTATTTATGAAAGTATAGTGTTGCAATAAAACCATAAATCCGCCATTGTCTTCGTGTAAACTGGCCTTCGTGTATCAGCAAACATTTAGTGGAATGTCACAAGAAATTAGCAATATACATTAAGTTACATTCAACATTGTAAAGAGCAAAGAGATAGATATAGATATTTTTGATGACGGCATCGATAGGTTTAAAAACTCTGTTAGGCGTGCCTACGGTCTGTAATTGGAGGCACGCTTTTTAAATGTTATTTTAATATTAAAATTCAGATGCTTTTTTTGTGTAAGCCGTAGTTGCCTGTAATTGCGGCAGCATTTAGAACTGAATTTGTGTGTATGTGTGTGTAATTGCTTTGAATGATGTATGCTGCGTTGGCAACCTATAAAATAAAATAAAATAAAATAAACATAATTCGCAAATAGACAGAATTAATTAGTTTATGTCCACGGCTGGACAGTGGACATGTCTCGCATAGACCACCATCAAAAATTACGTTACGAATATATGGAGCCTCAGCCTTTAAATCGATGAACGCCGGCTGCATGCACGAAAAAGTGTCACGTTCCGCCTGAGCCGAGCGTGCAAGCGAGAGCGGAGAGGCACGATTCGGCTTGTGACTCGTCTTTTCTTACGACGTTGTCACGTAAAATTATTGTCCGTAAACTAACTGTACAGACTACCATTTTTTTTCGAAGGGGAATCATATAAATATATCCGACTCCTTACGGTAAGGGTCGGCCTATGTGAGATTTTTACCCACTAAAACCCAAATTTCAAAACGACATTAGCAAACAAAAGCTATTTAATTATCATTTTTTGGGTCAAGTTTATTCTCGTTTATTTTACCAAAATATTACAAACGCACAGAAAATGCAAGACAAGACTTTAAAAAAACAAAGATGGCGTCAACGAAATGACACAATTACCGTTTACATTGAATACAAAAAAGAATTATTTTGTACAAACAAAAATGTAACTATTTTCTATGTATGACAGTTTGCACTTGGCCTCCATATCACCCGATGGTAAGTGACGATATAGCCGTTGAATGGTAAGTGTGCGCGCCCAGAAGAGGTAAGGTAGCGGTAGGTAACCAGGCGGACTTACAAAATGAATACCGACATGTACCTCCATTGGGAATAGATCCTGGGACCTTCTGATTGTCAGTCTAAGTGTGTAAACATTAGGCTACGGAGGCGGTTTTAATTACTTTTTGACGTGACAACGTCTTATAAATTGGTTTGCCGGGTGACACTTCAAGAAACTGCGTTACGCTCCGCTCACGTTATGCGCTCACAATGAGAGCGAGTGAGAGGCACGCGTCCCTTCCACTCGGGCATGGTTAGCCCGCCTAAGAGCGAGAGAGACAGACATAAAAGTGAAAGGCACGCGTCCCTGAATGAATATTCACATTAAAATTATTTTACCACTCAAAGTCGTTGTCACGTAAAACTTTCGCCCGTATACCGACTTTACAGGCAACCAATTTTTTTTATCTTTACTTCGTGATCTAGACATCAAAACAATATTGGCTTAGGTATTGCAGTTAATCTATGCATCACGTCACGATACTTGCAGATATCCCACTCAATCACGAAGCTATTTATTCAACTTTATTTTATTGCATATTCTCGACTTTTCAATTTAGTCGTGTTGTTTCCGTTTATATGTATGGGCAATAAACATAAACAATTTAATGTTTTGCCGTGATCTTTTATCTTATTACATATGGTGAAGGGTTACTTTTGGTTGCGGTAAGAGCATGGGTATGTTTGTAAAGGCTGTATAGGAAATTCTTTGGATTGTTGTACTGGAAATTCCTTTTCGGTGGCTCATTCGTTTGAATATAGTTTAAAGGTCCTTTATGAGCATGAGGATAAAACTGTTTTGAATTCTGGAATCTTTTGCGCTGTACAATTGCAGTAATTAATATACCGTGCTTATTATATGTTAAACAAACAATCTGTATTTTGTGTTAATTTACAAAAATATACTCGTTAAGTCTTTTATAACAAGAAGAAAGCTAAAAAAACAAATTCTGACTAATACCGGAAACGCAGTATAGAGAAATGGCGTTGTTTAGTATATTATATACTGAACACACATACGCACAAAGGTTGCTAAAATCATAACCCACCTTTGTTCGCCTTAGTCGGGTAAATACAATAAATAGAATGCACCTGTTCCCCCTTCATCGAAGCGACATGACAATGTGATTCTATTATGATTATGTAGTGACAGGAAGCGGTCCCAAACAATGACCAGGGACCATATATACAAATACGTGTCTCACTGCCCGGAGCCCGGGCTAGGACCATTGGGTCCTTTATCACGGATTTGTGAAGAATGTACGGATTGAACCTCATTTAACAATGAGTGAAGTAAACAAAAATAAATACAAGCAAATAGAATCAATTTTTTTTTTGTAATAAAAAAAAAACGCGCACCGCAACCGGCTTTCACGTACACACACGCACAAACATTGGCGTCAAACTTTTAACACTAATAAAAGGGAATATTTTTGAAATAAACAGCTATTTTGCATAAATACTCATGTAATGTGGAGACTTTTATTAGTTTACAGATACTCATAAGATACATTATTTATTTATATACTGTTAGTCTTCCCAAAAATTGTAAAATAAAATGTCAAATAAATAAATAAATACAACTAATGAGGCAACACTATGTCGGGATAAAACTAGCTTTTTTAAATACTATAAACAACCTTGGTTTTAAATGAATACGTAACCAGTTATAAATAGAAGTCCACTGGACAGAAATAAGAAAAAAGAAAGTTTATTCAATCTTCTTAGAGAATTACATTCAATACATCACATCACATACGCATTTATTAAACACTGTTCTAGAGGTACAATCATAAGAGAAAAACTATAGAATCTACAACCCTAAATATCTTATCATCGCGTGTACTAAGTTTCATAGGTCAACTGGGAATCAAACCTGGGACCTACGGATTGTAAGGTAAGTCTAAGCGAGTAGCCATGAGGCCATACACATTAGGAGGTGGTTGTAGGAGGTACGTAGTAAACCCCTATTAAACAGTGTCAAGAAACCTTTCAACGGTTTCAAAAATTTTTTGTTTTGCCAAGTTACTAAGACACTTTTGTTAAAATTACTTGCTCAAACCGCACAAAATTTGTGGTTAGGTTGCTTAACTTGGCCTTGACTTCAAGCTGTCTAATTATGTCAATGCATTATGCAATTAAACCAAAGTATTTTATTGCTAGACATAACGTAATTCTTACTACAAGTTTGAGACTGGAAATTGTAGGAGAATAATGCCGATTAAAATGACTTGGATTTTCATCGACTCGTAAATCTCGCTGCAAAATATTTCCGCTGGCAAAAGCTAGCATTTTATTTCAATTCTTAACTAACCCTTGAATTGACGTTATCCCTGTCCTAATACTTGCATACTAAATTGCTGTAGCTATAATCTTTTAAAATAGAATAGCTGGCTTTGCAAAGTCATCATCATGATCATCAGCCGGGAAACATCCACTGCTGGACATAGGCCTACCTCATGGTACGCCACATCGACCGGTCCCGATCCACCTGCATCCAGCGACTCCCTGTGACTCTAACCAGGTCGTCGGTCCATCTAGTAAGGGGGACGGCCTGGTAGACGTTTCCCGGTACATGATCGCCACTCGAGAACCTTTGCTCCCCACCAGTCATCGGTTCTTAGCGGTGTGGCCTGCCCATTGCCACTTCAGCTCACTGACTCGTCGAGCTATGTCGGTGACCTTCGTTCGTCTACGGATTTCCTCATTCCGGACCTTATCACGTACGCTTTGTAAAGTAAATACCTAAAAATAGGAGACGAAATTATAGTGTCGCGAAATAAATATCATTAATTTACAACTTTATAGTTATCCACAATAGCAGTTACGCAGCTAATGGTTCATAGATGTCGCTTTGAACAATAATCGTACAAAAGTGTGTAAAATGATAATTGTGATTCACTGTGAAGTTGTATGTTAATGATACTCATTTCGCGACATCACAATCAGATGTCATATTTTTAGATAATTAGTAAACAAATGCAAACAAAATATTTAAAAAAAACTATGTCAACAGAAATTTAGTATGAAACATATGGAGATGGATCGCCTAAAACAGAATTTTTCATTGTACCTCTGGGTGTCAAGGCGTCAAATGCTGATATCAAAGTAGTAATTCTAGATAACAATAGTACATTAAACTAATTATAATGTATTGCTCACATTGTATCCTTGAATCGTATGAATTTAAGATATTAGATCCGGGACCCAATGTGAGGGAGTCACAGGATCAGGGATATCCTATTTCAGACATCAGACTCTCACATAGATGTTCTGTATCTACATCCTCAATTACCATGATTCATGTACATGCTATGTGAGTTGAAGAATATTTTGATTTGAATAACTAACTGGCACTTAAACAATATACAACTAGCTATTGGTATGATCCAGAAATAAAGCTTGAAACCACAGGGAGTTTCCGTGTTACTGGACACAATGTCGATGATGATTGGAGATGACAGATGACGAGGAAAATTTGTCTTTTTCCGCATATTACGAGCTATCTTCCTTAAAATCCCGTCCATGTACTCACAACGACGACCCTAGAAGTTTATGAACACTAAAAACTTATGCTATGATAATATTGCTTTATGGAGGATAAGAAAAAGTATAGCCACAGATCGGCAGGTCTTAGAAAATCCAGAATCACTCCTAGATGCGTATGAGTTGGCAATAAAGCTTGCATGTCTCTTGAAGGAGGTTCTCTGGATAATGACCGGAGAAGCAGAAATATAGCCAAAGGTCGGGCAATAAACCTAGAAAATCTAGAATCAGTCTTAGATGAGTATGGGTTGGCAATAAAGCTTGAATATCTCTTGAAGGAGGCTGTCTGGATAATAACCGGATAGACAGAAGTACAGGTCGGGTAATGTACCTAGAAAATTCAGAATCACTCGTACATGCGTTCGGCAGCATACAGATTGCATGTCTCTTGAAGGAGGTTGTCTACATAATAACCGGATAAGCAGAAGCCACAGACCGGGCAATGAACTTAGGAAATCCAGAATTACTCCTAGATGTGCTCGGGTTGGCAATAAAGCTTCAATGTATCTTGAAGGAGGCTGTCTGGATAATAACCGGGTAAGCATAATTAGGTATAGCCACAGATAGGGCTTCGATACTAGAAAATACAGAATCACTCGGATATGCGTTTGACGGCATACAACTTGCATATGTCTTGAAGGAGGTTGTCTGGATAACAACCGGAAAGGTAGAAGTGTAGCCTCTAGATCTGGCAACGAACCTTGTTAGAAGACAAAAAGCTTTCACCCCTTTCTCACCTCTGAAAGAAGTTCGTCTGACTTCGTTGGGTTACAAATAGCCTGACTCCATTTGCAGTCATGCACAATAGTTTAAAAAGGCTAAGAGTGATGGATACTAACTAGACAAAACATAACATCCTCTAAAACCTAAACAATTTTCATGTGAATGTTACGCCGTAAACGATTACATGAAACAGCTGTGTGAGCCTTAAAAAGTTGATGTCGTTTGCATATGATAAGCCACGTGATGCTATTAATATACAGTCTCTATAAAACGTCAGGCTTCTTAGCCCAACCCGATGTCTCGCAACGACTTCTTAAATGAATAGAGCTATCAATAACATATAAAATCAATTTCTAATTAACAAATTGACTTACAGCAGCAGCAACATCCAAAGTACTGGTCGATGAAGTTGTATTCTCATTTAAATTACTCGACGACCTCATGTCAATTGTGTAAACAGTTTCACTAGAAGACGGCATCACTTTGGTACCACGTTTCGGCATTGTGAAGCAACCGACCACTTTATACGTCCGGACCATGATGGATAAACACTTATTAGAACACTTTTTAATTCAAAATTCGCACTGGCAATAAGATGCCACGAGTATGGCGGTTTGTTTTGAATTTGGAACGCGGTTGACGTGCGCGCGCGCCGTGCCAGCGCGATCGTATGACAGGTTTGGGTCATTATGGCGTGAAACGTGCTTGGTGAGTCATTTCAGGTAGGCTGGTTGGCTGCAGGCTTTTGCGATATTAAAAAAAAACACAGTTAACCGTCCGTTAAGTTTTGTTTGGAACGAGATGCTGACAAAAGGTTTATTTTTAAAATTCCCACGTTGAAATCTATTGTTTTCTGAACATCAGCCAGCCGTTGTTGTACCTGTATTGTTTGTTTTGTCACTTTTTGCATTAGACTGATTGAAATGGAGATCTATTCACATTATTGCTAACGTTTCACACAAATATTTAAGGCTTGAGACTGTTAGACCAGCTTCTGGTTCTAATAAAGACTCCTTCTCTACTAATAAACTCAGTCATTAGTGAACTAGATATTCGAGGTTTTTCATCCGAACAGTCCACAGTTGGACTTGAGCCTCCTTCATAGATTCCCACGTCAAAATTGATCGCATTAATATATTGCTGTTACATTGCACATCTCCAGAATATTTTTAATTTGCGGTTTTATTATAAAGCTGGAACTACAAGGCTATTTGAAGGCTCTAAACTTTATATCACGGATTTCAGAGTTGTATAGTTGCAGGCACTCTTGATAATCGAATTGATAAACTAGCGAAGACAAAATTGCGAGTGGCACGTAAAATAAGCCTTCTTTCTCCAACTGTCTATAGGAAAATGCTTCTTAACGCGGGTCCACCTCCATCAAAGTCTGATACTAAAATTCTGTTGCCATAATCTTTTAAAATATAATAGCTGGATTTGTTTAGTAACTATCTAAAATAGGACATCAGAGTGTGATATCGTGAAATGAGTATCATTAACATACAACCTCACAGTGAATCACAATATTCCTTTTAAACACTTTGCAACCGACTGCTATTGTAGCTAACTATAAAGTTGTAAATTAATGATATTTATTTCGCGACACTATAATTTCGTCTATTTTTTGGTAATTACTTATCAAAGCCAGCTATTCTATTTTAAAAGATTATGGCAACATAAATTTAGTTTGAAAGCATTAGGAGAGGGATAACGTTAGATTGCCACAAAAGTGAATTGCCACGAAATGTGATATTGTGTGTTGGCAATGCTAAATTGCCCGCTATATCTCAAATCGTCGCTATCTTCATAAGTATCTCGCTATCTAGTTATAAATATTATCATACATTTATTGTGTGTACTTTTACTGGGTCTCGAGCTACCAAGATTGTATCTATGCCAGGAATAGGTAAATCTGGAAGCCTGAACACCTAGTTTTATTTCACATCACATCGACAGCCTATATATGCTCCACTGCAGGGGCTCAGGTCTACTCTCCTACAGAGAGTGTATGGGACATAGTCCACCACGCAGGCCCAGTGTGGATTGGTAGACTTCACACACACCTTTGAATTTCTTTTCAGGACTGTGCAGGTTTCATCACGATTTTCTTAACCGAATTCTCTGTCTCTTTCTAATTATAGCTACATACCAAATCAAAATTAGAGACAGAGGGATGACGAAGAATTTCGAGGTTATATTTCTTGTCTTCTCTTTTTAAGTTAGCTTCGAAAATTTCCCGTTCTAGTTTATAAGAAGAACATTTTCTTTAATACAGACAAGTACTAGATTTTAGAACGTAGTTACCAATTATTGCGTATTAGGAACAGGTCTGAGCATTCAAAACCAAGGGCGCTGTGATTTAATTGGACACGCATAAAACCGTCTGTTCCACGTGCATAAAATTGAAATAACGTAACGAAGGCATTTCAATGTGATACTAGGAAGAATGTTGAATCACTGCAGTAAATTTGGCCTTCGTGGAACGCGAAACGGATATCGTTTCATCTTAGAAGAATACATTTTTGAAATAAGATTTATTGTTTTATGTATTGCTACATATTTTTTGCTTCATAGGGCCGAAAAAGTACGGACTACTTCTTATCCCGATCGAGCAAGTAGTTCCTGTGAGATAATCTATTTATAGAAACATGTTGAATCGTCATCAATGACGTATACGAGTGTAGCGAGTGACTCAGCTGTAGTGTTCGATAAGTCAGCGTCCTTGTTTGCAGCATGCGACGCGCCGCGGTACTTTCACTGCCAGAGCTATGCCTCATTTGCGATTTAGATCGTTCACTTTTAGATCGTAATAGATTGGAGTATCTGATATAACTTCTTCTAAGCACATTCTTTGCCCCACAGAGCTAGTCAGTTCTTTTTAAATATCAACGAAATTAAGGCATAAATAACACCTAGTACAGATTTATCGCTATTATCGTGGCTCTCCTCGAATGTCCTGGACGTCCAGAAATATCTGAATATATGAATTTCTTCAGGAGGATTCAGCACTTCATATAAACACGGTTTAGTCCTCCCTTTCAATTTATGATGCGAAATCAACAACAACAATATACGCGGTGATGCGGACAGGTTCAAAAGCGGGCTGAACCCTTTTTCAAAAGGTAAGAAGTGAGTACTTTTTTCATCGTCTGTATGAACCGACGGTATATTGAAACACAAGTTATGAGAGCGGTAAATTTAAAAATGTCTATATCCAACACCGAGCTACCACGTTAATAATTTATGGAGTAGATTAAACAGGCTCTGGTTGTCAGATCCAAATACACATCTACGTTACGTTCATTCAATTTCATTCATTACGAGTCCAGTGCATCTACCATGAGTTTACGCAGGCGATAACGTATATTGAATAATATCGGAAATGCTGCTCAGTCCAGTGCATCTACCATGAGTTTACGCAGGCGATAACGTATATTGAATAATATCGGAAATGCTGCTCAGTCCAGTGCATCTACCATGAGTTTACGCAGGCGATAACGTATATTGAATACTATCGGAAATGCTGCTCAGTTCAGTGCATCTACCATGAGTTTACGCAGGCGATAACGTATATCGAATACTATCGGAAATGCTGCTCAGTCCAGTGCATCTACCATGAGTTTACGCGGGCGATAACGTATATCTTTAACTATCGCTCTGTCTTTGTCACACGTTATCATGGTAGATGCACTGGAAAGTAATGGATTTCAGTCTTCTTACAGTTAACGACCAAATGCGAGTCAAAAATCTGTGTCAAAGTAAAATATGACTTCCAAATTAAGGTTAAAAATATACAAGTGAAAGAGACAAATAGTCAACCTAGGCAGATTAACCGCAATATCTATGTTTATATTTATTGCGATGTCTAGACCACGAAATGGATAAAAAAAAGTACTTAAGCATCTCTTGCGCATGACATACGAGCATGCTTCATGTATGGTTCGTGGAATGGCACTCACATTGGATCGCATGGAAAATGTACGAGTATTTGAAAAGTAATTATAGCGGAAGCGTCGGTGGCGTAGTGGATACGGCGCGGACTCTCAATGTGAAGGTTCCGGGTCCGAATCCAGCCGTGAACCTATGAGTTGTTTTTCAATTCAAGTACATTATCCGATTGCTTAACGGTGAAGGAAAACATACACTCTTTGTAGAAGAGCAGGCCTGAGCCCCTGCAGTGGGTACGTATTTAGGCTGTTGATGTGCTCTTTAGAATGGGACAACCCCGTATCATCTCGCAGGTGTTCTATAAGGCAACTAAGTTTTTTTTTAAATGCATGATGGGTTTGCCTTTGACCTTCATCTCATCTGAAGCCTGAAAGTAAGTGTGATGGCCTCCGTGGCCTAATGGCTAAATGTTGGAATAAAAATCTGGATGTTTCGGTTTCGATTCCTAGTGGTACTCATCGGTACCGGGTTAGATTAGTGGTACTGCATTTTCTGTCCGCCTGGCTAGCTACCACCATGTTATCTATGTCTGTCGCCGAAAAGCAGTGTTAATAGCACTGTTGTGTTCCGATATGAAATATAGAAGAGCCAGCGCCTCATTAGGTTGAGGATTCTGGGTGCACATTTTCACAGCTAATAATATACTGGATTATGCTAAGGAAACTGATATTTTCAATGTGAGACTTTTAAAATAAATTCTTCATTCATGGATAGATAGCACGGAACCGTCGTAGCAAAACTTGACTGTCAAATGTATACTTTTTCGTCTGAATTGATAAAAATTAGTATATATACAGAATTCCTTAACTTTATCCCTCGCCTAATGCTTTCATACTACATTTCTGTTGCCATAATCTTTTAAAATAGAATAGATGGCCTTGATATATACTTACCTAAAAATAGGAGATGAAATTATAGTGTCGCGAAATAAATATCATTAATTTAAAACTTTACAGTTAGCTACAATAGCAGTTACGCAGCTAATGGTTCATAGATGGCGCTTTGAACAATGATGGAAAAAAGTGTTTAACATGAAAATTGTGACTCACTGTGAAGTTGTATGTTAATGATACTCATTTCACGACATCATAATATCCTATTTTTAGATAGTTAAAGCCTACTGTCGTACACCTACCGAAGAGGATATAATGCCGTGTAAATAAATATGTCAAAGTTGAAAACTATACTTGGGATATATGACAGTTTAATTTCAAGTCCTCGGCGCCATCTATTGTTTTAACTGACATACGTCTCTGAAGGTCCCTTATTAAGAGTATCGTTTGTTTCATCATGCGATACCTAAGGGCATATAAGTATGACTATTAAAAAATAAGAATAAAATAATGGTTCGGATTATTATAAAACTAAGTGTAATATCAGAACATGTTGAGCTCCTCGATACGCTTGAAGAACTTTATCTTCATCTGGAGGACCGCGAGGATCCAGTCCGGGCAGAGCCTCACGTAGCGCACGTCATGCTCGGCGTGGTGACCCTCGATACGGAACACCATCTGGAAGGAGACCCTCATCGTCACATCTAAACGTGGTCACACTGGGTCAGTTTGTTGCGGGGGAGGTGAGGCATCGTAGATCGGTGGGAGGCGGTGAACCGTTCTGTACGTAACTATGTGAATATGACTGTGTGTGCAAGAAGAATACATAACGAAGAAAGAAAAATAATTTAATTTCTCACTGCATCATTAACCTAACTAAAAAAACTTAATGGAATTGGTGCTCTTTTTTACGCGCAAACCTGCCAAAAGACAGCGCTGTTTTACAAACCGCTAATATCGGGACAATGCGTGAATTATATGTTATGATTATTCATTTCGTGGGCTCTTTACTGCACTAGACTTACATTAAATATATTAAATGTAACCCACGACCATTATTTAAAAAGATTATGGGAACAGTCCGAAAAGTCCGGAACAGTATCCGATTGCTTAACGGTGAAGGAAAACATCGTGAGGAAACCTGCATGTCTTGAACAGGCATGTGAAGTCCGCCGATCCGCACTGGGCCCGCGTGGTGGACTATGGCCCATACACTCTCTGTAGGAGAGTAGGCCTGAGCCCCTCCAGTGGGGACATATATAGGCTGTTGATGATGATGATGATGGGAACAGTAACTTGTATGGAAAATGAGCAGAAAGGACTCGCCATAAACAAGAACTGAAAACAGGCACCTTCTAGACCAACGCGCACCATCGTAGGCCACATCGTCGCTTACCATCAGGTGAGATCGTGGCCAAGCGTTGATCTATACTCTGTAAAAAACACGGATATAACTTAGTCTGTATAAACAAATAAACATACGACTTACAGAAATCTGCGGGCATGTATGCACATATTCTTTTGATGATGCTGTACCGCATAAAATTCAAGAAAAACATACTGTCGACTGCGCAGACTTTCTCATCAAAGAGTTATAATCGTCACAATTTGGCTACACAGTTTTCCCATTACGGGACCAAGTTAAAATATCCATGTCATACTTCATTTGAGGGCATTTGCCATAAGGTGCAATCTGATTAAATTAGTGATATAAAAGTTTAAGTCAATCATCAACCGCCTATATAGCTTGTCCCCACTGCAGGGGCTCAGACCTACTCGCCTACAGAGAGTGTATGGGACATACTCCACACGCGGGACCAGTGCGGATTAGTAGACTTCACACACACACCTTTGAATTTCTCAGCAGTGCGCAGGTTTCCTCACGATGTTTTCCTTCACCGAAAAATCAATGGTAATGATTTTTATCATTCGTACATAAATTTCAAATAACAATCGGAACTCATTGGTACGAGCTAAGATCGAACCCAGACCTCGATTGTTCAAGGACTGACGCTCTAGCCTACCACAGCTAAAAATGAAAGTATATACGATAAATTTTCACTGTCACTCATGCATATTGCGGTGGAATAGGTTTTTCCGAAGAGTTTTAAATATACATGTTAAAAGTCTTTGGGTTTTTCCTTGGGCATTGAATAGATATGATACGTCACTGATATAACAGTGCGGAATCTGTGCTGACTGACGTAGTTTTGAATTATTGTTGGTTTTCCTTTACATGGTAATAATTTGTGGCAAGTGTTAAATGTCATTGGGTCTTTATACGGATTTACAAACACTGGAAAATTTGAAATTATTTATATCAGTTTCAGTTTGCTTTGTAATTTGATATATTGATTGAGATAAACATAACAGTTTACACTTTTGTATTGGCCGCAGACGAAACAACCATTAGACACCGAATTCTTATCCTATCATCATCATCATCAGCCAGGAAACGTCAACTGCTGGACATAAGTCTCCTTCATAGTGCATACATCGACCGGTCCCAAGCCACCTGCATCCAGCGACTCTCTGCGACTCTAACCAGGTCGTCGGTCCATCTAGTAGGGGGACGGCCCGGTAGACGTTTCCCGGTACGTGGTCGCCACTCGAGAACCTTTACTCCCCACCGGTTATCGGTTCTTCGAGCGATGTGGCCTGCCACTTCAGTTCACTGACTCGTCGAGCTATTTCGGTGACCTTCGTTCGTCTACGGTTTTCTTCATTCCGGATTTTATCTCGTATAGAAATTACGAGCATAGCTAGTACCATTGCTCGCTTATCCTATAGTGTACTATAAATGAGAAAGTGAATTTGTTTGTCCTTCTCCTATTTGATTTTTCTAAAAATATCAAAGAGAAAATAAAGTACAATTTCATTCATTACGAGTTGGAATTCACAGAATATAGATGAGGAGTCACGGCATCGATTTGTTAAGTTGATAGCTTCAGGAAAATTCAACTTTTATTCAAACTACTTTACAGAGGCCACATGTCATACAAATAATTCAATGAACTTTATGAGGTGTGCAGTTTCGGGGGGAAATCCGTGCGAAATGGTCGCAACTGAAGTGTATAAGGTTTATCAGACTTACTATTGGTACTCCCTTCATCTCAGGAGGGTCCATGTGCTTGTCTTCCACCCTGAAGAACACGGAGCACGTGGCCTGTGGAACCGGGTATGCAACCGTCGGTTGACTGAAAATAACCTGAACAACAAACAAACATCACGTTGGGCTAATGGCTACACGTTTTGACTAACCATCCTAAGGTCCCGGTTTTTATTCCCAGTCGGTACTTGTTTTGGTCGGTGGTAGTGCATTTATATGTCCCCTTGGCTAGCTACTATCATGCTATCTAAGTCTGCCGCCAAAGTGTTGTGTTCCGGTATGAAAGGCATCAGAGCCATCGCCTCATTATTGAGGCTTCGGAGTGCGCACGCTTACCATCAACGGCCTTGTCGTCACTTACCATCAGGTGAGATGAAGGCCAAGTGTCAACCTTCATCATACACCGTGCATCAAACATAGAATAAACTAGATAGTGACTTCGCTTAGGGTTTTCTGTAATATAGAAAGTCTGGTCTACTGCGATTATCAAAGATGTTTCATTTCGGAAACTTCGGAGATAGAAAGGTAAATAAAATGGTCAGTGACGAAATGGTTCTCGGGTGGCGACCATATACCCGGAAACGTCTACCAGGCCGTCCCCCTACTAGATGGACCGATGACCTGGTTAGAGTCGCAGGGAGTCGCTGGATGCAGGCGGCTCGGGATGTGGTGCGGTCGATGTGGCGTACCATGAAGGAGGCCCATGTCCAGCAGTGGACGTTTCCTGGCTGATGATAATGATGACGTTTAAAAGTTTTAAAAGTCCCAGCTGTGACAGACACGTTCAACGTTCGGAACCCTAAAAACTTTCTACAAACCCAGGTACCGCTAAAACAACTGCTCTGGATGCTCTAGGTACCGTCAAGAAAGCCTAACGACAAGGATCGTTGCGAGCGGGACAAGGATGAGTGGAGTCCGTGTGTGTCTTAGAAATAGTAATGTTGTCTATAGTTCCCGGCAAACAACTTGAGGAATGACCTTGACTGCGCATTAAACGATTTTCGGGTCTCTTTGGCGGGGCAAGGAAGTGGAACGTCATTTCGAACGCGTTGAGGCGCGTGATTGGCCGAACAGTCCCCCCTTGCGCCCCTCCGTCACCCGGGATGCACGAACTCATCCCCACTATGCCCATTATTGCTCAAGTTGTTTGCCGGGAACAATACCTCATAATAGTAATACTGTGAGCACTCATCCTGTGACCCGCCGAGGTATTTGAGGATGTACATGAGGGTATCCGTCAGCCTCCACTTCTTCTCGATCACATTGGCTATGAATTTCTCGCTGGTGATCGCTAGAGGAGGTCCCAAACTTGTCAGAGATACCTCGGCCTCCTTCACTAGAGCTGTTCTGGTGTCTGAAAGAATCATACACTGGAATTTTCAATCGATTTCTATAAAGGTGCAGGTTCTCATTTAGACTGTATCTTTTTTATGTATGCTATGCGATCATTTCGCCAATTATGAATCGATTTTGATTATTCTTTTTTGTTTTGTAAATCATAACAGGTGGTCCCGTATAAATTTTATGGAAATTGATGAAGCTCTTTTTGAGAAAATCAACAAAATGTATAGATAGATAGTTCTAACATCGTCGACCTCATTAGGACCTCACTGTCACTTCACATCAGGTGAGATTGAGGTCAGTGTTGCTCTATCAACTATGCAAAATTTTCTCTATGTTTAGTTGAACTTTCACGGTAAAACGGAACAAATATTGATGAAATGACAAGTTCCGCGAATGTATGGAGCCAAGGCCCGGTCTTGTACACTTATAATTTTAATATGCCATTATCATGTGATTTATTTTATGTAGTTAATTTTTGTACTGATTTGTACAAATCAGTACAAATATATATAAGAAGCGTCGGTGGCGCAGTGGATAAGGCGCGGACTCTCAATCTGAGGGTACCGGGTTCGAATCCAGCCGTGTACCTATGAGTTGTTTTTCAATTCAAGTACCTTATCCGATTACTTAACGGTGAAGGAAAACATCGTGAGGAAACCTGCATGTCTTGAACAGGCATGTGAAGTCCGCCGATCCGCACTGGTCCCGCGTGGTGGACTATGGCCCATACACTCTCTGTAGGAGAGTAGGCCTGAGCCCCTCCAGTGGGGACATATGTAGGCTGTTGATGATATATAAAGCGCACAACAAAGATTGCGTCAATAAAATGACATTTGACGCCGCCACTTAGTACAAAAAGAATGAATTTGTACAATTAAAATAAATGCAAAATGTAATTATAGTATTTTACTATACATATTTAGATTATAAATAGTGTACAAGTGCAGGCCGAACTTGAAACACCTCTTTTGATCATACAACACATAAAGATAGATATTAACTACTTTTTATCATGTTAAAGAACTGATATGCATTGTGGAAAGATTACATACGTGCTAGTTCGTGTAAATTTTGCCTAGCGCCTAGCTTCTCCTGGGCCTTGTTAATGACTGATACCACAATGTCGATAGCTTGGTCGTGATATGATTTGATGCAGGGAATGTTCATTCTTAACATATTATAATGTTGGTTTCGTAATAAAATATACAAGTACAAAATAAATCACTTTGCTTCAGCCTTCAATATCACGTTTTTTTTAATCGAGTGAACATGTTTGACATTTGACAATTGTTGTGACCAAATAGATTTTTATACTTAAAAAGCAGCCAAGTGCGTGTCGGGCCACGCGCAGTGTAAGGTTCCGTAGCTGCCCGGAACAATAAGTTAATGTTTGAAAACTGGCCCACGCAGGACGATGTAAAATAATTTTGAATGGAATTGGTACGAAGCTTTCATTATGACATCTCACAGTATATTTTTAATTTGGCCGTCTATTATTCGTTAACCTGTGATTCCAACTTAGTCGTGATAGTTTTCCTTTTAACTTCAGTATACATACTACTACTGTGATTTTTAGCAGTCGGGTGGACTTGGACCCTTCTCTCTGACAAAAATTATTACTCAAGCCTAATATTTCACAAACGGATCCTACCTATTCAACAATATCCAACGCAATGGGATATACGGGGAAAATATTTCATTCCCAAGTAACGTGTTTGAGAGCCACCTTCAGAAAAATATTTTTTAAGATTTAATAATTCTACAACTTTGTCGACGTGATTAATAATAAAAAAACAATCAAAACTTTATTTTTCAGAATTAAAAACTCCATCATGTGTTAGTAAATTTATAGCCTAAGTTAGTAAGTAAATTTTAAATGAAAATGAAAAAAAAATGAAAAAATATTTATTTCCTTTCACATTATAAATAAAAACTATCAAAGCATAAAAAATGACAAATGACAATTAATACGAGTATGTATACCCGTACCAAATTACAGCTTTCTAGTAGTAAGGGTCTCTAAGCCGCGGACGGACAGACGGACAGAGCGAAACTATAAGGGTTCCTTGTTTGACTACGGAACCCTCTCTGCCCACACTCTCTCCACTGAACGCTGTCGCTGAAGTTTTTCCTTAGTCACCTTCCACGGTACCCCTGGGAAGACAGGAATGACTCATTAGTACTTTTAAATAACATGGTAGTATTCAATGGATGCGTCACCAGCGCGCCATGCGCCTGCGCCGGCTGGTACTCGGTGAAAGTAAATAAAAGTGTGTACATACGCTCTATATGTTTACTTACACTATGTGAAAGATATAACACAGGCAGTGTGTTGCCATGTGAGTCATTGCCTTCGAGTGAATTAAATTCGCGTGCTTAAATACTCGTAGCTTATTGTTCAGTGGAAACCTTGGTTACTTGGTACCTTAATTATTCTCGCAATCAGTTTTGCTCAAGGCTAGATGGGTTCTGGAGCGACCTCGTAATGGGAATAGTGCATACCTTTAGTAACGCGATCTACTGCGATCACCAATCCACTTGCCAAGGGTTGTATTTTTAGCAAGTCGCCTTGGATTGATATCGGTTCTTCAAGCTGAAGTGGCAATGGGCAGGCCACATCGCTCGAAGAACCGATAACCGGTGGCGAGTAATGGTTCTAGAGTTGCGACCACGTACAGGGAAACGTCTACCAGGGCGTCCCCCTACTAGATGGACCGACGACCTGGTTAGAGTCGCAGGGAGTCGCTGGATGCAGGTGTCTCGGGACCGGTCGATATGGCGTACCATGAAGGAGGCATATGTCCAGCAGTGGACGTTTCCCGGCTGATGATGATCTTGGATTGTAGTATATACGGTACAGCATACACACAGTCTCGTGTGTGTATGGGTTGGAATGCTAAACTTTAATGTGAGAGTGTCAAGGAGTAATAGTTGACGAGAGCGAGAGAGTTGAGTAGTGCTGAGCACATGGGCATTGCCGAGCCAGTGATGTGATACACAACGACGTACGAAACAACTCCTACAGAGATTATTATTAACTGGTATATGATTTCGAGGATGGTACATGGTTGTCTAGACAACATGCGACATGCTGGACCGATCTAAAAGACTGTCGCCAAGCGAGAGAGATCACCCCATCACTCTCAAAGCGCCTGTCACGCACCCTTCTCAGTCTCAATAGGAAAACCCTAAGGAGAATGATAGGGGTGCTGACAGGCCACTGTCCACTTAACAAGCACATGTTTAATATGAACATTACAGACAGCCCCCTGTGTCGTGGGTGAATGGCCGCCGAGGAAACTCCCGCCCATGTGCTCACGACCTGCAGCAGCGTGGACACGCCACAGACAACGATCCTAGACAATCCAGGATCACTCCAGGAGTGCAGCGACATCAAACGTCTCTCACTTCTGGGATGAGATCGGCTGGCTGGAATAGCCGCCACCACTTCTATTCCATTCACACACAATGGCCATCACATGGCTGTGTGCGGAAACCGCCCTGAATCAAAGTAAAATAAAAAATGACTGTCTAGAAATAGAATACTGTAGTGCTCAAGAACCTAACTAACCCTTCATACAATCCATACAAACTACTTTGCCATGCATGACCCACTAACAGTCACGGTCCGGCAGCGACGCACGCGCATATGTGAGGTAGCATGATGTTATATTGCTGATGAATCACACAATACGACAAGCGTGCGTATGACCTGGAATGACGTAGAACGACACAGATGTATCGCGTAGATTGTAGGCGAACGCTGGATGTGCTCCGTGGCGCTTCTAGAGCTAGATAAGGTACTGATTCACTGTGAACGCAGTCTTAATTGCACTCAAAACATAAGGTCCACCGGGGCAACTAACGTTAGAGTAACTTGATAGCTTATCAAACTATTTATTCATTCAACTGTTTAAACCGGTGTTATAGTGCAAGTTGCCAAGTGAATGTGGTTTACATTTCAATGTGCTGACATTATAGACTGTCTTCCTGCCTGTTGTGTACCACCATGTTATCGAAGTCTGCCGCCAAGAATCAGTCAATCACTATTGTGATTGGCGAACTTCGTAAACAATTTTTTTTCTTCGATTACATCAGAAGTGGGATAGGACTGCACTTTTCCAAACTAATTCAGGAGTCAACAGCTCCTGCCACAGAACCTTGTCTTAAAGTGTTATGTGTGTGTATGTGTAATTTGTCTGTGGCAAATAAATGGTTTAAGAATAATTATGCAGTTTCGTACCATGTAACATTCATTCTAGCTTGTTCCTAGGTAGTGTCTTGAAGGAAATGTCAATAAAAACTGAATGGGACATGGTTCAAAAGTAGATAAGTATATTTTTTCTCGAGTTTTCATACATAAAAATGAGAATTAGGCACTACGAGTATCTAACCAATTAAAATTATCTGCATGTTTAACATAAATTTTAAACATATGCGATACAATACAAACCTTTTTGGAAATTAGCTCCAGAAGCGGACATCGCCCGGCTGATGATGACGACCCACTCATATCGTATTTTAATTTCAAACAAACAACAGCAGGGAGGCGCAGCGTTTCCTGATGATTGCATGGAAGCCATCCGTCTGCACCTCCGCAAACATTGTCGATGCACTGCAGTATCGCGGGAGCATAAACAGCACCCTAATCGCATCAATAAATCAAACATAAATCAAACATTAAATAGGTAGATACGTATTCAAAATACAACATCCTGAATCATCGTCGTGCAAATAATCAACTTATCAAATTATCTGTCGTTAATCAGTTATTGTTTTATCATTGTTATCTCATCTAGGCGTCGTCGTCTATATCTCGAGAAAAACTGGCGCCCGCGCAGCCACAGCTGTCAGTTGCCCGACACAATCACAAGTTGGAGCACTCTGTCCGGATAAAAACTTATTTCTTGGCATTCTTTTTGGTGGGAAATAGTTTAAAAGTGTGTGAATCTCTTTCCTGAAAAGAAGTGTAAAACTTTTTGGTGCAGATGCTGCTTTGGTCTTTTCAAATAAAGTTTTTATTTCAATTTCCAGCCAGTCCTTATTTATCTAAGGACGAACAGTGTGTTCTTTTTTCGAAATTTAAACCGGTTTGAACGTGATTTGTGGTATATTTATAGAACGCGATTTGTAGTTTTGAGATTAATCTGAAGATCTATTTACGTACCTGTACGAGTATAATGGAATCCTAGTTGGAAGTCATGGGCGCCCTGGACTGTGTTTCAAGTGGTGACAGGATGAAATCGACGGAGAGCACCGAAGTGTTCACAATATCGACAGATTTGGCCGCGTCGAATACATGTCTGGAAAAACAGGTATGTAAATCACGACCTATACACGTTGCTATGAGTGAATTTTGCATACGAGCGTGTTCATACGATACCTATCTCTGTCTAGAAGGCTGTCTGGCTTGTCATATAGGTAATTGGTTACATAAGTATTTTTATATACCAGCTATTTTCCCGCGCCTTCTTCTAACTTAACTGTAACTGGATTTTATCGGGATAATCTACTGTATTCGTGTCCTAATGGCCCTAAGCTTGGACTAGCAATACGGAGGTCCCGGGCTCGATTCCCAGCGGGGGTACCTATCGTTATCGGTTTTGTTGGTGGTAGGACATTTTCTGTCTGCCCGTTTAGCTACCATAAAGTTATAAGTGCGCATTGGTAGACTTCGCACAGACCTTTGAATTTCTTCTCAGGAGTGTGCAGGTTTCCTCACCATGTTTTCCTTCACCGAAAAGCCGTTGGTAATTATTTTTATCTTTTGTACATAAATTCCAAATTCCAAATTAGAACTCATTGGTGGACAGGATCGAACCCAGACCTCGATTGTTCAAGGACTGACGCTCTACCCAACTGAGCTACCACGGCTATAGTTGACATGTACCTGGTATAAAATCTCTCAAACAAATAGATTTAGAAGAGAAAAAAATTGTTATCTAAATCTGCTGCCAAATAGCAGTATTAAAAGCTCGGCTGATTTTCGGCTATAAAAGATAGCGTATAGTTTGCATCATTCATTGCTTTGATGCTTCTGTGTGAGCACATTTCTTTCATGCGGCCTTAACCTTACTTAACGTCAGCCAAGACGAAGGCCAAGCGCAGACCCCATGTGTGTCCAAAAAAAATAATAGAAACAAATATTACATAACGTTCTATCTATGACGTCCCATAAAATATAATTTTGATAAACAATATTAGTTTATCTAGCAGATTTGTACTTTTAGATCAATGATTATTTACTCCTTTGCAATCAACTATCTACTTAATTAAAAGAATGTCAACCAACAGTTGTAATGCCCTTGAGAGTTCAGTCTGTAAAACATGCTATAAATACAGATGAAACAGCTTGAGCTCATGGTAACTCTGTTTACTAGAAGTTCCTTCAGTAACAGTATGTATAGAGTGATAAATAAATAAAATGTTTTCATTAAAATCCTAAATGGGCTAAGAAAAGTATCGCATTAAAGGATGTCACATTATGCGCGAAAATTTGGTCTTCAATCGAATTGTATGATATTTTGCTATCCCTGTGTAAAAGTTTTTTTAAGATGTGGTTTTAAGGGTTCCGAAGCCAAATGACAAAAAACATACATACACACATACAAACATTGCAAGTTAAATAAAGGCTTTTATTAAATTTAAATTAAAAAATTATACATCGTTTTCATGATTCTGTATCTGATATTTTGCTATCCCTGTTTAAAAGTATTGTTGCGAGCTGGGGGTTCGGGATTGAAGGAAACACGTGTCCAAAATTTTGGAGTTTATTGGCAACACAGTTCCACACGCCAATCTTCTAAACTTCGGGTCTTGCTGACAGAGTATATACCTGTCTTCACTGCTTTTCTCTGTAGTCTTTTGATACCAGTGACACCGGTTTGTCACTACTGGCACCACTTGACATCATTAGTATACTATCCCTTTTGTACTTCACTATACTTTCTCTTCGTAAATAATAGTATCTCAAAGTTAGATTTTATGAATCTACGCTATCCCTTATAGTCCCTAATAATAAGTTGGAATCAAATATAATATATGTATATATATTTACTGATACATAATACACGGAGCTTGTCCGTATCGGAGCGTGAATTCAAAGTGAGTCACATAGAGTGGGTATCACTATCAGTAAAACCATAGATTTTTGACTATGAATCCCGCAAAATTCGTTTTAGTTCTATATTTCTGTACCGTTCTATTATATTGTTCTATACATAAGCAATATAAAATACATAAATCATGTGTTGGATAACAGCCATAAATTATAGAATGCAGCTGGTCAAATCAGCTGTTTGATAAGGCAGTGCGTAAGCACTCGCTTGTAGCTTCACTCGATTTTGATCGCAGTGGAATGTAATCATTATTTTAAACTTTCTGTTTATTTATTCAACTGCCGACAATTATGGTCCATTTTGGTTAGTAACATGTTATCAGGTATGTCAGTATTTATATTCTACAGTCGTTTTGGTAATTTTGATAAGGTCCCACATCAGTAAGCAATCTAGATAAGCGGCAGCGTGTCAAGCCAATTTAAGAGGGTATGCTGGTGTCAAAGCGCCCATTCAAACGTAGTCCAGTCATATTTTGAGTATTAAGCTATGAAAATCTATGAAATTTTCAAGACACAATCTAGAAACAAATATCTGTGTCGGTGGTGAGTCAGATTTTCGTTTAAATATATACTTCCAGAGTTACAGGGCGTCAAAGTATTGTATTTTACGGTAATAAACAGCCCCAACTTTGACCCGTATTTACAAGAGTATGAATCAATTTAGAACAATTTGGAAAAACCACCGACATCTGAAATTTCATTAGTATACTGTATTAAAAAATGGTTACATACTGTATCCTTCAAATGATCCCTGGACTACGAAACATCCAAATAACGGAGGGATAACTTCGCCTAGTGTATGCTGTCTCACCGTACGCGCTCGGGTAGGATAGGGCTCGGATAGGGACAGCTACAAAACAATGCAACCTTGAACGCGGCCACGTGGTCTTACCAACATAGCCTCTTAAGAGAACTGTCGTGCCCTCATAACCCTCATAACTCAAAAACTATATCACTATAATTAGATCTAGCCAAGTCAGGACCTTTGGCTTCAATATATTATCCAAAGTTATAATTCGTTATAAAATATTTCTCGTTGTTATAAATAACTCTCATTGAACTTGGCACCCGCTTAGATCTCTCTTTTTTGTCGTTGAAGTCAACAACCAAGGCATATATTATATGTATATATTGCAATATAATATTGAAATTGCCTCCTATTTCACATTCATATTTAGCTGTATTTTAGACCATAAAAATTTGTATGGTACATATTTCAAGGGAACTGAAACCTATAGGGTAATTCCCGTTGACCTAGAATCCTGAAATTTGACAAGAAGCAAGTTCTTACGGGACAACCATAGGAAAAAATCTGTAAAATTTTTAATTATATCACGGTAAAAATAACTTTTATGTATACAAACTTAACTTTGTACTTGAAAGCCATACATCATATATATGATTTAGCAGCAATGTTAAGTTGGTTTTTCAATCAGAATTACATTTTGCATATTGCCGTACCTATTATTTATGATTTTCAGCATGTTAATTATTCATATTCTGTACAGAACCCCCGGGCGCGAGTCCGACTCGCACTTGACCGTTTTTTTTAAAGATTACTGTACAAATCCAGCTACTCTATTATATAAGATTATGGCAACAGTTAGTATGAAACTTTGTAAAATGTATGGAGAGAGATACCGTTAAAACCTCACTCGAGAATTGGGTACTTAACTAAAAAATATATTTTGGTCTAAATCGCTAGTCCATGTAAAAAGATAAACAGCTCTTTTTTTATCACAACCCGACGAAAAGTGATTCTAGTCATGTGGTGCTCCACGCTCCATATAAATCGGGTGACATTTGTGACGTCATATTGGAGCGTGAAATGAATGAGGATTGTTCGATATTTCGAGTTATCTCGTAAAATAATGTTTTTATGTATTATATAACCCTATAATAAAATGTTCAAAATGCAATGAGAAAACTAAATCTAATAAGCATTTTACTATTCGAGGAACTATATTTTTCACAATTTTTGAGACTTAAAATTCTTGCCAAATCCAAATAAATTTAACCACAATTTAACCTCAAACTAATTAGGTATTAAATACCCAATTTTTCACGAGTAACCAAGAAAACACAACTTAGAAAGAAAAACAATAATTTATTCCAAGCTAAAATAAATACAACACGTAATGAAGAAAAAGAAAACACACACATGACACATACAGAAAATAAAAACAAATAATTACAGCAAAATTAAGTTAGCTTGGAAAACGGCACCGGCTCAGCCCGATGCTGTGACCCAAAGACCGCAGCACTGATTTTCAGCTGGACCGTGACTTATTTATTCTGCATTCAATATAACTGACATAATTACCTCCTTAATTATTAAGGCCAGAGTCACACTCAGGTTCAACCTGTATAACCTGTGGGTCTAGAATTACTAAATTCGCAACAGCTATCGGTACTAATTACAACTAGTTTAGTCATGTAATTTAGTCGTTACATGATACTTGCACACGACTAACGACTCTATTAAAGACAATTAACCTCAACTGCAGGCTATTGTCGTGTTACACGTCACGGCGCGCTGTTGCACCTTGTTAGCGTACATCAGCCGGCCATCATCAGACGTCCACTGCTGGACATAGGCCTCCTCCATGGTATGACACACTGACCGGCCCCGAGAAACGTACATCTTACTGGACATGACAGCGCGCCATGGACTCAAAAACATAACCTCGGTAGCAAAAAGAAGGCCTTTACAATTGAGGATTTAGTTTTTAGATTATATGTCTGTCTGTCTGTAGCAGTGGGAACGTCTTTACCACTCCACCCTATTTCTTTATTCTAAACGAGTCTGGGGTCCCAAGATAGCTTTAGAGTCCGTAAGAAATTCAGCCACCTTCAGTGGACGCGTTTCAAGTGTACCGCTGTAGATCCTGGCTAAAATAAAAAACAGGAATAACAGTGGGAGCGGAGAGGAGGTGGGAATGTCTGTAGCATTAAAGCTTTTAAGCGAATTGACCTATTTAAACGCGCTTTGTTTGAGATAAATCTATTCAGCCTATCTTAGTTTTTGGAGCCATTGTCTATATGTACACTCCCTGTTACCATACAAGCATTTGGAGTGGCAACACCCAACTTTCAACCGCAGTGCAATAAAATGGTACGCACGGCTACACATCAAGCTATACATTTCCAGTATACGCTGACCTCACATTGAATGAAATCGCGTACGACGCTAGTTCATTTTATACTGTAATGTATAGCTTGACCTGTAGCCGTACGAGCCGGTATTTTTGTTACTTGATATACATATAGATTCTGAGTGAGTTGAGTGTGACACCAAGTATTTCACTCTCCCTAAGAAATTCGAAGGGGTGTGTAAAGTCCGCACCGCACTAGGGCTGCGTGGTAGAATATGGTCTGCGTGGTAGAATATGGTCCAGAGATGGTGTTGACCACGTGCGCAGGAGTTAAGAGGCTTTGTTGGTTAGACCACGTGGCCGCGTTCAAATTTGGATTGTTTTGTAGCTGTCCCTATCCGAGCCCTATCCTACCCGAGCGCGTACGGTGAGACAGCATACACTACGCGAAGTTATCCACCCGTTATTTGGATGTTTCGTAGTCCAGGGATCATTTGAAGGATACAGTATATTATGTAACCATTTTTTTAAAACAGTATACTAATGAAATTTCAGATGTCGGTGGTTTTTCCAAATTGTTCTAAATTGATTCATACTCTTGTAAATCAGGTTCAAAGTTGAGGCTTTTTACTACCGTAAAATACAATTCTTTGACGCCCTGTAACTCTGGAAGTATATTTAAACGAAAATCTGACTCACCACCGACACAGATATTTGTTTCTAGATTGTGTCATGAAAATTTCATAGATTTTCATAGCTTAATACTCAAAATATGACTGGACTACGTTTGTATGGGCGCTTTGACAACAGCATACCTGTTAGGACCCTCTTTCTCTTGCACCCTCACAGCACAGATTGCATACAGTACCTCCAGATTGACATACGATTAAATAAATTTTAAGAGTTAGGATGCCAATGGACCTCTATGTAGTTTTATCTTCATTGTTATTATTCCTTTCCCAATAGCCATCAGTCTGTAAATAGGAGATTCAATTCAAATAGACTTTATTACACACACACACACACAAACAAACAGAACAGAACATAAAAGGTGCAATGAAGCCATGTGAATGAATACTTACGTAAATGGACACAGGGCATCGAATATCAATCGTGTTTGTATAGCTTCAAGTATTCTCATGGATAAAATCTAAATATTAAATGTTATAAACGAATGTTGTTAAAATTCAAGTCCGGATTGTTTTGAATTTACCCGGAGTGGACCTCGTTTGTTCAATTCTTTTTTATTGACTGAAAAAAGGTATTTCAATAATTAACGCGTTCAATAAGAACTAAAACCGACTTCAACTACCCGTAGAGCTAGAATTATCTGGGTATATATTTTGTTTTTGTTCATTTTCGATAAAATTTATACGGGACCATATCTCTAGTATAATCTAGAAGAAGAAAAAACATCAAAATCAATTCACAATTGGCGGAGTCATCGCGTAACATACATACAAAAAACTTACAGTCGAATTGATAACCTCTTCCTCTTTTGATGTCAGTTGATTATTGAAAACAAAAGGAAATGATATAAAGCTGTCGATCAGTGAAACAAAACAATTTTCCACTCAGTTGTTCGTTCGCTATTTTGATAATTTAAAGCCTATGGGTTATTTAAATAACACGGTCTATTATCAAGCGTGATATATTTACTCTCTACCAATTTTTGTGGCAAATAAGTGTTTATAACGAATTTTAACCTTGTCTGGGCACACAAGGTATGACACCGTCATCTATTTTATCTATTAGATATAGCCCTTTGCATAGACTACGACTGCATTTTATTTAACAACTAGAAATGCTATAAATGTGAATATGAATAATAAATAGACAAGACTCAATAATTCGTTTGTTTTGGTACTTCTACTCGACAACAGATGGCGCTGTAATTAGAATAAGTCAATTGTGATTCTGAAACTATCTTTTATTATAAGTTTTTTTAATATCTCAGAAGTTGATGACACAAAGAATTTTGTTGCATTTTTTTTCAAAAATAAGATTTTGTGGTTCACATTTTTAAACCTACCAACTCCAATGCTTTTATCCTTGTTGGCGTTAATCAATTTTCTATCCTGCTCTTGTTTAAGAATATTGGATGAGATGTAAATAATAGTCTGCCTAAAGGAAGATAAATTGCCCACAGGAAAACAATAAAGGGACAACATATATCCCAACGCCTCGCAAACATGTCCACTGCTTAATAAATATGTGCTTATCAAGTACAATGTTGAATCAAATTTATTTATAAAGACGATTGTGGCGTAGAATTGCAGCTCTCTGATTATCCGAGCGACATCTTGAATTATGCCCTTAGGACTTGGGAAATGCATTGGATAGTGCTTTGTTAGATTGCCTCATTCACATTAGCTTTCCAGACTGGCCCTACATGCACTATGGCGATTGCTACCCGGGCCCCAGCCTGCGCGGGCCCTCCTGTCTTGATATTTTACGTAACTCGCATCTTCTTTCAATGCAGGCGAATTGGGGCCCAGCTTTTGGTCTCGAAGCCCCGGGACCATGGGCTCCAGTCCTATCTTCATTGCCCTGTAGGCAGGCGGCGTGGGACCTTAACTGATATTGCCACCCGGGCCCCTGAGGCCCAGTCCGTCCCCGTCCTTTCAGACAAAAACTAAAAAGACACGTCGGTTTTGCCATAATAGGAAAAAAAATTGTGCGTGCGATTACGGCGGTAAAAATAGGACACCGAGTAATAATGTTGAGAAATAAGCACCTACAATTTACAGTTAATCAAAGTTTACATTTTTACACAAATTCTTTGATTATTTTTCACAACGCCAATTTTTAGGTAATTTCTCATCAAAGCCAGCTATTCTATTTTGAAAGATTATGATAAAAAATATGAATGGGAGCATTCTGAGCAAATTCATGTTAAAATGCACACTGCATTATTCTATGTATTTTACATGAACCACTTCCGGTTATCGTAAAGGGTTGAATTTTACATGTATATTCAGTTACGAAGACAATGCATTTTTATGGTAACATCAATCTAGTCTGATGCTGAGGCGGAAGGTGGACACTACAGGCACTCCTAAACTACACTACACATAATAATTATTTTGTTTTGTAAATGTAAAGACACATAGTCCTTTGACAAAAAATAATAATAAATAAAAAAAACAAGCCGTTTGTGTTTGAGCTCAAACTTTATTTTTGTAATAATGTTGATATTTTTTTAAACTTACAATTTCTTGCATAAACCCGTCCAAGATAAACTCGATAACCCCTCCCGCCTCTGACCAGCTAGCGCATCCAAGGATCCTTAATTTATTACATTCCTTTTACAATATTATTATTTATTACTATTTATTATTACAAACGGCGCCTGCGCATTGAAATATAGCGTCCATTTGTCGTGGAGACTTGGAGAGGTGTCAGAGAGTAATTGAATATCTCCGATAAGGTCATTTTAGAATAGTACAAATAGTTTTGTTTGAAATGAATTCTGGCCACGATTCTAAGGTCTGACCTGATTGTAGATGATGATGTTATGATGTTATTCTAGAACAAAGATTACAAACTTATTGTTGATTGTTGTTGATAAATTAATACAGATTTTTTGACGTGGTCTGTCGAATTAGTCCCCAATTATTCTTTACAGAGCATGTATAAAGGGACAGACAATTTCTACACGTGTGTGTTTGTGTGTGTACTTTTGTTGACCTCACGAATTATTACATGAGGTAAAATCCATACATTATTTACAAATTCGTGTACAAAATACAATGTAAGCGAAAAAGTGTCACGTATAATAAAATTAATACTATAGTTTTTAAATAACTATAGAAAAATTAAGGAAATAACCGCAGTATTCCATATATCTCCCTATACAACCTTGTGGAAGTGGAAGAAACAGCCATGTGGACGACGGACGGACGGTCAGCGGGGCCATAGCAATAGGGGTCCCGGGTACGGAACCCTGATAGAGGAGATAATTTTGTACATATAGACACACTGTATAGACTGATTATAATAGACTCTTTTCAACTTCTCTTTTGTAAGAGGTTCTCAATTCGATACAACGTTTTTTTTAAATGTATGTTACGCGATAACTCCGCCAATAGGGATGACGACAAAAAAATTTTTATTCCCTCATTCGAGAGACCGTGTGAAGAGATAAATGGTCTTGTCAAAGATTTTTCGATACGACTGATAGTTTTCCTAATATAACCCGTCGAAAAGTGATTCTAGTCACGCGGTGCAAAAACGCTCCATACAAATCGGTACCTAGGCGTGACGTCACGGTTAAGTATTGAAGTATAGATAATGTACGAGTATGAAACTTTTAACAATATTTGAGTTATCCCGTAAAATAATGTTTTTATGTGACCACTCCCTTACAAAAATATATTCACAATGTAATTACAAAGCAAAACGTAAAATAAAAAAATTTATACGAGCAAGTTGGTTTTTCTGGAAATTTTGCGGGCTTTAGAAGTGTAAAAGTCCAGAAAAAAATTAAATAATTTTAGATATTTTAAATTTTATAGGAGCTTTATAATGGCCTTTATGGTTTAAAATACAATTTAGCCCCAATCTGATTTGGTGTCATCTAGCCTATTACAAATCGATTTTGATGATTATTTTTTTGTTTGGTAGAAAATAGATTTATTTGTTTTGAACGCGTTAAATAATAATAATTATTATTCTACAAGCTTTTTTTCAATCTCCGTTATCCGGTAGGTACGAGTACGTGACCAACACTTTTATTTTCAAGAATCTGACGAGCGGTGACAATGAAAATTAGAACCTAACCCGTTGACATACTTGTACATTATTAATTGCGTATTATATGACGTCATGCAATTTTTCCTCATATATTACTCACTCACCGATCCACCAATTTACCTGTAGAGCAACAGCTCGACACGATTTTGTTATTCTATGAAAACGTCAAAGGAAACCAACTAATTTTTGAAATCCGAACTTTATTGTAAGGATGGTGACGCCTCTCTGACTTCTACAGATATGTAAGTTATGTTGTGTGCACAAAGTAGTGCTCCCAATAGAAAAACCAATAAAACGCTGGCATAGTTTTGGTTTCCAGTCAGTAGCGAACGCGATGCATTTCAGTGTATTTGTATATTTAAGTTCGTTGTGAAAATTTTACGAGAAATTGTCAAAAAAGTTTGGTAAAAAAACTGTCAGAGTAAATAGTTCTTAAAAATGGTGCAGCAAAACTCAGCTTTAAGAACCAGTGTCCACAGTATAAGAAAATGGTCTATGCGCTCTGTTGGAATACAAATAGAACAGGTATTCTCATTTTCAACCGACTTCAAAAAAGCAGGAGGTTCTCAATTTGACTGTATTTTTTTGTATGTATGTTACGCAATAACTCCGCCAATTGTGAAGCGAGTTTGATGATTCTTTTTTGTTGGTAGAACATACTTCAGAGGTTTATCATGATTTGAGGTTGAAGTGCAATTCAATTTTTTAATGTTTGAATTCGGGTACAAATTGCTGTTGGTATTTATGTACAAACATACAGGTAGTTCCGACAAATCTTGCCTTTTCATACGTAAACACATCGATAGCCATGAAGTTATTACAAAGATTATTTCAAATGTTACATACATAAAGGAATAATGTTACAATATTTACAAAGTAATAATACAAAGTTTGAGGAACTAAGGCACAAGCGTGTCTGCATATAAAGAGCCTTCATTGAACAGTATATCAACACCAAAACGAATCAGCTTGAGCTTTTTTGAAAATTTTGAAAAATTGACCCTTTTGAAGACTTTATGCGCAAACCATTTGAGCTGAAAACATACAATTTGAAATGAAATGAAATCTATATTTGCACAAAATATGGTGCAGTACAGGATGTTAAAATTACATATAATGTCAGATCACATATTTTACCAAAATTTGGCACAAAATCTATATTAATATTATTACGCTTACAAAATTACATTCCATTATATTTAAAAAATTAATATGTAATTGCTAAAAAAATATGTCAAATTGCTATATCTAATTTAATTTAAAAACTTTCTAAACTAAGGTAAATGAAAAAATTATTGCAGGTTATAAAAACATTTTTTAAATCGTGTTTTAAATTGATAGGTAGCTCTTGAAGTTGTACTGGAATATCATTGTATACCCTAGTAGACGTAGAAACTATTTCGCCTCAGCAGAGCCGTGTTACTCCATGGGGTAACAAACGGGTTATGTCCTATTCTGAAGTCTAGGATTCTGTGAAATATCGATAACTTATTGTCAGTCAGGCAAAACCGCCGGTACTCTATTAGTGCATGTATAAAATCTAAGAATATTACAATTTGTTAATAACTGTACAGATATCATATCATCATTGTGCTTGTTATCAGATACCAACTAAAATCACCTCGTCTGTCATTACTATATTTGTAACATCACGACACAATGAATTGAATGATTCTAAATACTTTACTTATAAATTATCTTAAGGAAACACGTGGATTTCGAAGGCAATATTAGTCCTATCTTATCAAATTAATGCTTTCAATCTGTACGTCATGCCGGTAAAAACAGAAATAGTTTCAGCTTATTTACGTCTTTTAACCCTAAGTACTTACTTTTTCATTACATGAAAACTTCAAAAGTCGTGACAGTCTATTTGAGCCCATTGAACGGCCTCCGTGACGCAGTCAACAAAAGAACAGGGTTCGATTCCCAGTGGATGTCCCAACATCACTTTGTTATAATTTCCGCCGTTTGGCTAGGGCATAGCAGGCTAAATCACCTGATTATCAGAAAAGTAAGATGATTCCGTGCTTCGGAAGGCACGTTAAGCTGTTTGTCTTACTATCTACAACAGGTAGTAGCTACATGAGCCATTTCATAGGACTACGGCGGCTCAACAACTCTGACACTAGGGTGTTTGAGGTGGGTTTTCAACCTAACAACATATTAAAAAGGTTAATTCTTGAAAATGTAAATTTAAGCAGCGGGGAAATGTTCACAGTTGGACATAGACCTCCTCCATGGTATTCTAGGGCGATTTCCGCATTCAGCCATGTATTGGTCATTGTGCGTGAGTAGGGGCGGAAGTGGTGGCGGCTACTCCAGCCGATTTCTTCGCAGAAGTGCGCGAGACGATTGATGTCTCTGCACGCCTCCTGGAGTGATCGATTGTTTAGGATCGTTGTCTGTTGTGTGTCCACGCTGCTGCAGGTCGTGAGCACATGGGCAGGAGTTTCCTCGGCGGCCATGCACCCACGACACAGGGGGCTATCCATGGTATGCCACAATGACAGGTCTCGAACCACTTGCGTTCAGCGACGAGTCAGTGAGTTAAAGTGGCAATGGGCAGGACACGTCGCTGGGAGAACGGATAACTAACGGGGTGTAAGAGTTCTCGAGTAACGACTGTGGTGGATGAGTCACAATTACATCGCAAATAATGACAAGATTGCTTTATAATATATAGATCTTGACACCCTTCGAAAGGCGTGCAGATAACGTGTGTTATCTGTCGATTTGTCATAGGACAGTGTGTAGTTTAACAGTGAGTGTATCGCCTGTTTGTAGTGTGTGTTTTGAAATTTATTCTGTTTTATTTACTTTTCTTTGTGCCGTGATAAGTGTCTAATGGAGATGGGTGTAGCCTATGGATATGTCCCGGTAAAATTGATGTTTCAATAGCTCATACACAGTATGTTTACGCCAATAAAAATACATGCTAATATTATAAACGCGGAAGTGTCTTTCTTTGTTCTTCCTTTACGCATCGGAGAGTCAAAATGACTTGATGGTTTGTGTAGGGATATTTGGAGAGCCGTAAACGGACATAGGCTTATTGTTAACATTATTATTTATTTAAATCAGATATACATCCATAGTGTTAGTAATCTTAGGTCTATTTTAATAATATAAATTAAAGCTAAAACGTCAGACATGCTATAATACTCGCACGCTATGTTTGCCCCTCTGAAGTTAACTCTCCGCTATTTCAAACATGTACAGACGGAATGTGTGGGTATTATTTTCGATAATAACTATCCCCAGATAACATAAACTCTAAGGCATTTCTTTCCACCCGCAAACTTGCCTTGCCTCCCATTTATACGTTAATAATTGATACTTCGCGGTCTTTTGTGGCTAACTTCAGAGGAGTACTATTTTTTTCAATATGACTAATCGTTTTTTTATCACAACCCGCCGAAAAGCTATTCTAGTCACGCGGTGCTAAAACGATCCATATCAATCGGGTGACATTTGTGACGTCACACGTTTTTTTAGAGCGTTAAAATGTACGGATCTTGATCGATATTTTGAGTTATCTCGTAAAATAATGTTTTTATGTGTTATATACCCCTATAATAAAATGTTCAAAATGGTATTAGAAAACTAAATCTAATAAGCATTTAACTATTCGAGGAACTAAATTTTTGAGACATTTCGTCCTAGCGAAATCCAAATAAAAAATATTACGTTTTTTATTTTAGTGGGATTTCTTTTAGTATCCGTTATGGTATGAAACACAATTCAACCCAATCTTGGTTGCATCTTCCCTATTTAAATAATTTGTGGACCTGATAGGTTTCTCCAGGTAAACGTACTGAAGTTCTGAAGATGAAGTCTCCGGCAAAATCTAGCGTACTAAATTATCGTAGAAAGTTATTGAGTAAAGTAACGGCCAATTTGTTTTGGCATCAAGGCCCTTTTCGCGAGCGACGGCCAATTCACATGGAATATCCCTCATTAGCTCCGTCCCTGGTCCCTAAGGTCAACCCAGCACTGCGATCTTGACTGGCTACCACTACTATATGCACAAGATTACTGTACTCTGGTCACTTTTAAATTTCGATTTTTGTCTTTTCCTTCACTTTAAATAAAAAATCATTGAAATCTTCTTTTTATCGTGCAAGTTATAAGGGCGATAGCCGAACTCACAAACGCTACTGTCGGTTTGTTCCCAACGAGTCACACTGTAACCAGTAACACTGAGTAACACTGTGACACGTTAGCACTTATTCATTCCCAACGAGGCCCACTGCATGTAAGAGTGTAACTCGTTGGGAATAAAATATTCGGTGATTTTTAGGGAATATTGTATTCCCAACGAGTCACACCATGGCATATTGGCACTGCTTTATTCCCGACTGAGCAGAGTTTCTTTTTGTGCTATAAGAACTTTGTTCAATCAAAATATCATATAATAAATACTGTATCTTCTATACATATAAAATTCAAAGTCCTGACTGACTGACTCGGAGTTGTAGAGCCGCCATAGTCCTCTGACATGTCTCATGTAGCTACTACCTGTCGTAGATAGTAACCGGTAACAACGGATTAACGTGCCTTCCGAAGCATCGAATCATCTTACTTTTCAGACAATCAGGTGATTCAGCTTGCAATGTCCTAAACAAACTGGAAAAAATAACACGTTTTTTGACAGTGTCCGGGAATCGAACCCGGAACATGTGTGTGTGTTGCGCGTCTGAATCTAACGCTAAGACAACTGGGCCACGGAGGCCGTCGTATCATCGTCATAGTAAAAACTTTTCTTTTACTAAACAGAAGGTGCTTTTAGTTTACATGTTTGTTTAAAACAGTTTAATATGTAATGTTTTGTGTGTATAAAACATGTATTCAGCCCTTTACATTTAACAACATGTTTTATTTACACTGTGTTTAAAATACTGTTTAAAACACTTTACAAAACTGTGTACCCACTTTTGTTAACCGATATTTCCGTCAACACACTACATAATAACAAGAAGGGGTGAATTTGACATGGTTCATATTTTTGCACTTTTGAGTGTAAATTCAAATTACATATGGCGATACTGCGTTTACTGACGACTCCAACAAAGCATATTGTCCTAGTACCTCAGTTTAGAAAGCCATTGATTCTGATTTTGATTTTTAAATCAATACGCATGTGGTAGGGGCAACTAGCTAGCCCTTGAAATCACACGCTCGTGAGGTTACTGTAAAGGTCGCCTATCCAAGGCCAGCCCAACCTTGCGTGAACGAGATCGATAATAGAGAAAGTTACGAGTAGATCTATAGAAAGTTTTCTGGTCGAAGGGTTTGTATATTTAGCGGATTTTTATCGCTATCCATGCCATGGGGTGCCATGGGACTTGACGTCAGCTCAGTGTAAGTGAGCAACGCCATTCTTTAGCTATGGGCACGCAGGTCCCACTTTGATGAGGTAGAATTTATGCACGCCTCTGAATTTTTACTGAAACACCACAGCTGTTTATTAATCGTAAAGTTCGATAATTCATTTACAAGATACACAATACAGGCTGACCGGAAAGGGATTGAGTGAGTGATCAGACAACCCACGTACGGTAAGCTGGCCCTTGCGCTATCCAAAGCACCACACATCAGCATTTCGAGGTAGTTTTCGGTACGCAGCCACGAAATGTTGGAACAACTTGCCACCACTACTCAGGGAGGTAAAATCTATAAAATGTTTTAAGTCTAAACTTAAAAAGTATCTTTTAGATTATCAAAAAGAACTACCCCTGGAGTGCGAGTTGTTCCAACATATCTCTGCTGCTCAAAATAGGTGCATACTAGTATCTTCTTTATCTTCTTTCTTCCTTCCATTTGGCTGTGGCCTCGCTGCAGCACATGCTGAGACGAGTCCATTTTAGCAACACACTACAACACAACCAAATTTTATGTATGTTATATAGCTTCAATTTAGGTTTCAGTTTTTTGTTTTTCGTAGTTTAGTTTGAATAGATTTCTTACTGTGTTTTTTGTATGTGTATTGTGTTGTGTGTGTTCTCCTTTTAAGGGGAGAAACTATGGCTCTATTATTTGGCTTTATTAATCTTCCTTTTCCTTTTGTTTCAGAGAAGAGATCCTGAGTCACAATCCACAGAGTCAGATCCCAGTTTGAGAAGACACAGTCTGTGGTGGACGCTCGGGACCGACGTGCCTTTGCTTATTGTCGGTAAGGAAATCACACTTTAATTAACGTGAAAGTCTAGAAGTGAAAGTATTTGATTTATGTCCTAGGAAACTTGTTGCTTGTCTAAGGGTCTACTGGGTTACAAGGTACCAAGGAATTTTGCGGCTTAGTTTTAAGAACTAAAACGTCAAGTACTAAAAGACTTGCATATCTGTAGTACGGCAGCCACACGTTGAGTTTGAGATAGTACATACTTAATTTTGTTGAGACGGTGTCGGGAGGCGCTACTGTAGTAAACAAAAGCAACATTAGTGTGCTGTGAAATTCGTTCCTAAAATATCCGTCGGAAAAAGTTAAATTCTACTTTGCCTAATCTTAATCTAAAATGTAAGTATATATATAAGTTAATAAAGGTATTGGATATGTTGTTATACATAACTTAGTACCAGACTTAGATAATTTTACGTAGACTTTTGCAAAAGTAAGGTAGACTATGTAACACAGACTTTGCCTACAAATGCGGTCGTTCTATATTTAGCTATCTCAATTGAAATAGGTAATAGCTGAGTTGGAATATGGCCCATAGACTCTCTGTAGGAGAGTAGGCCTGAACCCCAGCAGTTGGGACGTATGTAGGCTGTTGATGAATATGGTGGTAGGTAGGCGGACTTAGAAAAGTGAGTACCACCAACCAAACCGGGAATGCGCTAGGAATCTAACCGGCTACCTCCCGATTGTGACTGCATCTGTGTAGCCACTAGGACGCGGAGGTTTAATGGGAAAGTAAATAGGAACTTCCAATTACAATTTCGAGAACCAATAACAGTTAGTTACCGACGCAAGTTACAGATAACTCATTTATCAAAACCTGCTACAGAATAAAAAATAATCGTTACCAAAAACGGAGTCCATGTTCGACGCGGAGAGCCACATCCAGCGGAGCAGTAATTCCAAGTAACATGTTGATGCCGAGATTCAGATCGTTAAATTATCAACATCCGATTAAGTGATTTATTATTGATACATTAAAGTTTATTATGACTGGGTGAATTGTGTGTTGATTACAAAAATTAAACGTAAATAATTGCAGCAGTAAGTTGCCTTTTTTTAGTGTATTCAAATATGCTTGCGTGTGATTTAAAATCGATTTCAAAAGCATGTTTTTGCATTTAAGGTGGTGTGAAAAATGTTATGCAGCTTTACAGCCAAACGAAACTGTTGCGTACCTCGACAGGAAGTTTACGGTTAGGATTTTTCAACCATAGCCGAACATTTCTATGCTCGCATTATAATTTATTTATGGGATTTAGAATAGGGCTACCCCATTACCTGTGATAACTGATTGCACTGGCGCCTACCCCATGACCCCATCATAGAGCGCCATCGTGTCGTAATAAATTAAAGCGTCATACATTCATAGCAAGAAAGCATGAGAAAAAGGCGATTTTGAGAGTTTGACCTTGGCTACTTTTTTGGTAACAAAAGTTACCACGGGCGCTCTACTAGCTAGATAATGTTTATGGCGAATCCCCATATAGAGAATCGGTTATAGCGGTCTATGAGGTAGGCTTATGTCTAACTAGTAAGATTAGCAGCCTTTTAATAAATTGTGTTTTTACCAAAGTATCAGTATATTTATCTTTCATTACATGATAATTTTTATTTACATGTATAATAGGAATAATTCTGAATTGTAAGAAATCATTTACGTTACAAAACACCTGATTTTATCCATCCAGCTCTCTTCGTCCATGCAAACCGCATAAAAAAATCACATATGGCGATGCAATACCCTACACACGTCACAAAAAAATGAAATTTGATGGTGTCACCGACCTTTTGAATGTCAAATCTGACAGGCGACATACATGTGCCGTGTTTGATTTGTTTTGTTTTAAACGTATGAACTTCAAACTGACCTCAAATACTATATTTAGCAAACATAATTTGGATCATTCTTGATAATTGCAGCCTTTTTGTTTCATTAACCCCCGACGCAAAAAGACGGGTGTTATAAGTTTGACGCCAATGTCTGTGTGTATGTCTGTGGCATCGTAGCTCTCGAACGGATGGACCGATTTTGATGCTTTTTTATTATGTGAAAGCAAGTTTCCTGGCGGTGGTTCTTATCTATATTTGGTGAAAATCTATTCAGCTGATGTTAGGCATTTTCGGCATAAAATGGAATATTTTTTATAATTTAATACTTCTTATCGTTCATTCTTCTGTAGGAGACTAGGCCTGAGCCCCTGTAAAACTAGATAAAAAGTACTCTATATGCTTCTCCTAACTTCAAATCAAATCATTTTGACTTTCAGAAACGACGTGAAGGAAGGACAAAAAAATGTATCCATTTCGTAATTAGTGCGGCTTATAATAATGTTCATCCAATCATTAATATTAAATTTTCAGATGCTGACAAGATTGGAACAACTTTTGCATTAATTTTTTCACTCTGCTAAAACTTATTTATTTATTTAATAATTGTACACAGAAAAATACAAAACACACAAAAAACAGAGAAAGTATACACAAAAAGAACAGCTTATTTCTATAAGAAATTTCTTACAGCAGTCCTTTAATATATATAAATACAATATACGATTACATAAATACAAGATACAAAATATTTACATAAATCGAAAGTCATACATACACACTTCTGAATACTTTTGTGTAGTAATCCAGAGACTTAGTTATGAAATGTCATTTACTATGTTTTTATGGAGGAAGTTAAAGATAATGTTACTTTTTAATTAGTAATCCATGTTGACATCAGTGGGAGTCCCGGAAAGTAAAAGCTCGATGCCGCCGCACCGTCCTAATATTCACACACTTTCTATTCATTTGCATAATAAGTACAGATTTTAACTTTTACTTGAACGATGCTTGTTTTGAGTATAGGGTAAATGGCGCTTCTTTCTGTTCCTTCCTTGGAGGTGGTTTTAAATTTGACTATATGTTTTTTGGATATATGTTACGCGATAACTCCACCAGATGTGAATCGATTTTGATGATTGTTTGTTTGTTTGGTAGAACATACTTCAGAGGTGGTCCCATATAAATTTAATCGAAATCGATTGAGCGCTTTTTGAGAAAATCAACAAAAAACAAATATGTACCCAGATAATTCTACCTCTAAGGGTGAACATTTTTAAGGCAGTTGAAGTCGGTTTTTAGGGTTTCGTACCCAAAGGATAAAAACGGAACCCTATTACTAAGACTCCGCTGTCCATCTGTCACCAGGCTGTATCTCATGAACCGTAGACAGCTGAAATTTTCAGAGATTACGTATTTCTGTTGCCGCTATAACAACAAATACTAAAAAGCAGAATAAAATAAACATTTACAAGAAACGTGGTTTTTTTGCTGTTTTTATAAAGAATTGCACGGAACCTTTCGTGCGCGAGTCCGACTCGCACTTGGACGGTTTTTAGTTATTTTTGAACGGAGTCAGCTGGAGGCTTCTGGGTGCGCAAGCTGACCATCCAACGGACTTATCGTCACTTCCACACCGCTTCGTCCACCTCCGTCACACCATCAGGTGACATGTTTTCAATCATTTAGAATAAACTTAGGTAATATTTAATAACTTAGCATTTTTGTCCAAAGTCTCTTGTACTCCTAAAAGCAATAAATTAGCTATGTGCCATCACAATCCATTTCACACTAAATGCGTTACGTAAAATAATTTTTTAAAAACCTTATTTAAATTGTTAAACTGTTGTCTAAAAAGTTGTACGCTTTACCCCGCATTATATACTCTAGAGGCGCCTGCTGCGTTCAATTTCTCCACCTAAAACATCGGATGAAGCATTTTAATCGATAACTATTTATGGTCATCGATTTCACGGTCATTATGGAGCCTCCCGCGTCATAATCGATTTTTAGTAATTAAATCGACCGAGTGCACCGTGGAATTTGTAATTACAAATTACACGTGTCGATTATTATAGGGTTTCAGTGTTAGTGGTTTAAAATTTATTGTTTCACTTTAATATTTATACATACAATTATAAAACGAGGTAAAAAGCAATTTCATACTTTAAACATAAGTTACACTATGGTTGGAACGGAACCAAAGTGCTTGTTTGATAGGTTGTGGCGCCATCTGTTATTGAGTAGCGAGCAACATACTGCGATTATATTGTAACAATAGGGTCTACCCTAGATGCGACAAGTCAGATTGGGGTTAAATTGTATTTTATACTATAAAGGTCATTATAAAAATCCTATAAAATTTGATATATCTAATATTATTTAATTTTTCACTGTGTTTTTACAGCGTTTATAGCCCGCAGCAATTCGAAAAACCAACTTTACTCGAATTAATTTTTTTAATGTTATATTTTGTTTTTTCATTACACTGTGAAGATTTCTTTAGTAAGGGCATGATCACATAAAACCAATATCCGTTACCACGTTATTGTATGGAGCGTTTTTGCACGGCGAGACTTGAATAATTTTTCGAAAAGTATTAGTTGTATCGAAAAATCTTTGACAGAGCTATTTATCTTTTCACACGGCCTCTCGAATGGGAGCATATTTTTTCAGTCATGTTTATTTTCTCTAAATTAAAGGCGGCTTATGTAATTGTCCAGGCACCACTGACATTCTACAGCGAAGAACATATTTATGACGTCACGTTACTGACATTTCTCTGCAGAGAATAAAAACAGGAAGAAAGACTGTACCATACCATCGTCAACCACACCATCGCTGTACCATCAGATGAGATTGTGGTCGTAGGTCAAACTAATTAAAATAAATGGCACGCTAGATACATCTACGCGAAAATCTTACTATGCCGTCATACAACTGTAAATGACACTTGGGCACACATTCATTGTTCGCCCTAAGCATCACTTATCAACTGAGATAGAGGCGAATTGGCAAAACGAATGGCATACATATGAGTAAATCAGATGCCAAAACACAAGGCCTCTTACTCGCTGAAGGAGCTACGGGACTTTGACCACCCCTTGACAAGTTGAGAGTTCGTCGACTTATTGACTTCATTGCCAAATGAAGTGGTTCCATGAGGTGGCCGACCTCATCCCGGAGATGAGGTCCTTGCCTCACGTCATTCGAGTAACGACCACAGACGGAACTGGACATTTTTCCAAATCAGCGAACTTTTGCGAGCGGCGGAAACAAAATAATGTGACAAATGATAAGTGGGCCCATTTTGGGGGAAAGGTCTTTGACTTGGCTGTGACTTCCTTGCCAGCTTAATGTAACCTTTAAAAATTGTTTTCCTGACAACAGTGTGAAAACTGTTGAACTGTTTCTTACCGACAAAAAGTGTTGAAAGTATAAAATAAAAAGTAGCCCGTTAGCCAGTCAGGCAGACATGTCCTACCACCGCCTAAACCAAGTACCGTTAAGTAATTTTCCCGTTGGGAACCTTCGCATTGTGAGCCACTCCACGGAGTTAGTTGAAATTGTGCATTTCCAATTTTAAACAATTGTAAGTGGTAACAAACAATAAACAAAGTCGATTTCGCGTTTAAAATATCAGTGTGGGTAATGGGAATTTGCACCCTTTCTGAGCATAAGGACAGAAATGGTACACTTCCACGCATAACTATGCAAAACGATTCCTCGCTAGGTCGTTTTCGTATATCAAAGAATTACAATTACAAATAAGACTGTATAGAAGTTATATCATTAAATTAACTCTGAATAGGTCCTCTAGACTAGATGACCGATCACCTAGCCAATTTACGTATGACGTCTGTGGTACACGCCGCAGGATGCGAGGCATTACTCCGTCCTGTGAGCCAAGTTGCGTAACAACCATATGCGTTGGTTAACGACGCAAGCACTCCGCTACACGCAACAGGTGACAGATTCAATTGGATAAATGACAACGATATTATAATTTATTTGAGCAATTACCAGTCAGGTGCTTAGGTAAAGATCTTCCTTAGATTAATTAGTAGACGAACATTCCAGATGCGCTGCATAGTGGCAAAATCAACATCCCGAAAGCATAACTACTGTCACGGAGCTCCTCGAACAATCTAGAAATAATGAAAAGAGAGGTGGATCGACTATCTCTTTCGTGTCGAGTAGCATAGGAACTTCTCGAACGAGTGTGAAAGAGAGAGGTGGTACCATTTGTCTCCTTCGTTTCGAATAGCAACAAAAGATAGCGTTGAAGTCTCTCGAATAATCGCATAAGGATTAACAAGTGCAAAAGGAAAACCAATCCATCTTTCTCCTGCGTGTCCAGTAGCGAAGTTGCTCGAAATCCGGGCCGAATGTAAAATGTTCCTGAAGTAAATAAAAGATTGCGAAAATTGAATATCACTGCGAAGGATCTAGAAACAATACCAGGTATATATAGGCGCGAGCCGAGCTTCGCCGAGTTGTGTTCAGTTCTAAGTAAACAGCGATTTAAAGTGAAGAAACGGAAACCGGAAGAAATTGTAGAGCGAAAGTACAGTCGAGGTGGAAAAGTGTTAGTGTACTAGTGTGTCACGTGGTGTCAGTAGCGACAGACCGGCGTCAGTAGTGCCAAAGGACTCTGTACGTAGAATCCAGGGACGGACGCAGTGCAGAAGACTTGGACACACTCTGTTAGGTTTAACCCGTGATTTTAAAGATTGGTTTATGGACCTGAGCTACCAATAAACTCCGGAACTTTGGACACGTGGTTTTCTTCAATCCCTCGAACCTGGAAGCTCGCAACACTATTTTGTATAGGCCTAACGCATAACCCGGAAGCTCCGGATTTTTAATTCAAACGTACTTTAGCCATTAGTACACGGAGGCCGTTATACAGATTGACTATGACTATATATGGCAGGCGGATTGAGGGGCGACAAGGTGACTGCTACAGCCGTGCCCTTGGAATCTTCCCTAGCTCGCTTTTTGCCGTCTATTCTCAATAGTTCCGCTGAAGTTGCCGCGCGACTGGACTGGGGGGAGTTTTTGTTCCAGAAGTTTCGTTACCCGTGCAATGTGTCTGGGTGCAGTAGTAATGTCTGAGTAACTGAACTTTTTGGAAGAAAATGCCTACTAAAAGAAACTACTGGGAACTATAAGTTCTTAGTGGTAACCTGCTTCAAGAATTCTAAGATTCTTAGTGAGTGATTCGACTCCAAACGCCTCCAGTACCATCTCAAACGTCCAAAACATTGTCGGTTGTTTATGCAATTGGCAGATTACCTCTTCCTGCCTTTGACATTGACTTTGAACTTGTTGGGGGGTTTCGCGAATTGGCAAATTGGATAAGGGGGCCTGATGGCAACGCCCGTTCCAATGTCAGCGCCGAAAAATATTGTGATTGCTGCCGGCAGGGAACAGCTTAGTTGATATGTGTTTGGCTCACACTACACTCGTGCAGGTAATTCGTTGATTGATTGTATGAGTCGAGCTGTATGTAATGTAACAAAATACCTATCTTGACGGTCTTCATTCCCGGTCCCAACTTACATGATCTATTAACGAATCGCCATACCACTCTGTGAGCCTATTTTATAACATTATAAAAAAATTAAAGTATCGTACCTAAAACGGAACGTTCTGTTCGGAACCCACGGTGCGCGACTTCAAATTGCACCTTGACACCTTTTAAAGCAGAAACATTATATATGTTACCGGCCAAATCCGATTTTAGAACAAAACTAGGTTTTCTTAGGCCAAACCAATTTATCCTTTATGCAATAGGATAAACCGGTATAGACTAGGCTAAACTGATCCGTCCTATGGCTGGTAGGAGAAACTAGTTTAACCTAAGCTGAACTGGTTAAGTTTAATATGAATAAATACACTTAAGGATAAACTGTTACCTGTCCATATAAACATTCCTCTCCTTCATAGATCTTCATGACCGAACAGTACTGTAATCAAGGTGTGGGTTTGCCAAAATTAATACGTGAAAAAAATAAAACTAAGAAGAACATTTTGAGATACTATTTAAGGTTTGAAAGTATTCCCCAAAACAGTATGTCAAACACGTGTGTGTGTCTCCTATGGTATTGCGATACTCATGTGTGATACTCTTTTGTTACAGTTGGAGTCATCATTGGTCTTTTCGAACTTGGCGTGATACCAAGCCACAAAGCTGGGTTCTTCTGCAATGATCCTGCTCTGTCCTACCGCTTCAGAGGAGATACCGCTTCCACGATCTTTGTGATACTGTCTATAATTCTATTCCCTCTTTTAATTGTAAGTTTTAAAACAGTTTTGTCAGAGTTTTCCTTTTTAGTTCTTTTTCCTAAACGTCTTTAACTTCTTCTTTACTTATTCCGTCAAAAAGCTGATGATTGGAGCTATTTGTTTTAAAGTTATCGGTATCTTACAGATCCTCGTATCGGAGTTGGTTTTTGTTAATTCAAAGTACACAAATCGCACAAGAAGTAACCAGGCGATCAGAAACACGCTCTGGTTGTATAGAAGCTACGCGTACGGATTATTCATGAATTTGGGACTGGTCGAGGCGATGAAAGGATTGACTGGCAGTCCTAGACCGACCTTCTTCGATATCTGCGAGCCTGATACTGCTAAGACTTGTCAGGGGTAAGTTTCTTAACTTTAATTAATAACTAGTCAGAAAGAAAACAAATTCAGAATAACAATAACATAGATAATTATAGTTAATATAACTAAGCATATGCTTTTGCACTTTCTACTTCCCTGGCTTCATCATTAGACCCTTAGCACTAAGTATGTGTTGGACTCGTCAAACCAATGAGGCCAAAATGTAGGTAATTACTTTTATTCATGGCGATCACGTACCAGGAAACGTGTACAGGGCCATCCCTCTACTAGATGGGCCGAAGACCTAGTAAATATTGCGGCTAGTCGCGGATGCAAGTGGCTCAGGACCAGTCAGCGTGGTGTGTCATAAAGGAAGCCTATGTCCAGCAGCATTTTAATATGAGACTTAAAATCTGATCCTGACGAACATTGATTATTAAGCAGCTTGTGGTTTCTCCTAACATTTCATCTCTTTCTTTCAGATCTGTATTCGTACCAACATTCCAGTGTACTTCCACGAGATTCTCCGAGTGGTTACAATCGGATGCATCACACAGCTTCCCGTCAGGACACACGTCTCTGTCCGTCTACTGCGGATTGTTTGTTGCTGTGAGTGCCACTTCACTGAATTCTTTTAACTACCCTAATTTGCCTTTAAGATTTTGTCAACTTAGCATAAACATAGTTCTATTAATAGGTAAATCTTAAGCGAGGTATTTAATCAAGGAGAAAGAAAACATACACCTCGCTATTCTTTGAAAACAAAGAGTACCCATCAAATAAGCTAACGGCCGGAAAACGTCCTTCATAATATACCAGACTGTTTTGCCGCTTACCAACGATTTATCCAAGGACACTTTGAGATGTTTATCCAATCTTCGCTTTAGATAGTTGAGGGATGGCTCTCATTTATTATTAAGTATGAACATCAATTGTAGAAGAGCACAAGGTTATAAATTATTCTCTCTCATCTCTCCATCAATTTGTATGAGCTTTGCGATCATAAATTTGAACTGTCTCGAAATATTTAGGTTCATTCAGTTTTCATTTATAACTGTTTCAGTTACGTTTGTTATCATATATGCTGTACCAACAATTCTAAAGTAACAAACTGTTACCTGATGTCTTCTTTCTTCCTTCCTCTTATTAATAAATTCATTTTGTTTATCTCGTGTATTATATTATGTATTTATGTCTTATCCTGCGTTATATACAGTATTATATACACAAGTTTCTGTACTCTCCTTGCTCGTCACTGGTCTCGTCAGAATAACAGCGCTATAGCCTCGCTGCAGCACAGGCTGAGACGAGTAAATTTTGGCAACACACAACACAAACAAATTTTATGTTTATAACTTCATTATTTTGTCAATAAATTGTACATCTTATTTTTAATTCTGAATCTAGTTCAATTAGTTATTTGTTGCATTTTTTGTATGTGTATTGTGTTGTTTGTATTTTTGAATAAAGTTTGGTCTTTATCTATGTCTATCCCTGCAAGTACTTATAGCATTATTCAGCTGCCAACTGCATCTTTATTCTGTGTTCAGGCATGTTTGTTTATTTGTTTCAGTGGTACCTCCAAAAGCGAGCCTTTGACTGGCAGCACCGCACCGTTTTCTTTATCCCAGTCGTCCAGCTAGCCTGTCTGACGTACGCTGCGTTCTGTTCCCTGACCAGGATCACTGATCACAGGCATCACTGGTGGGACGTCCTGGCTGGAGTCGGTGTCGGGGTCGTCAGCGCGTTTTATGCGGTAAGTAATCATCATCATCTGGGAAATGTCCACTGCTGGACATAGACCTCCTCCATGGTATGCCACATTGACCGGTCCCGAGCCACTTGCATCCAGCGATTCCCTGCGACCTTAACAAGGTTGTCGGTCTATCTAGTTAGGGGTGGCTACTCAAAAACTTTTACTCCTGATACTCTACTACGATATTTGCCTCAGCTACTTTATACTGTAATAGGTATGTGACGGTTACATACATTTCGCTGGACTAGACATACCCTACCACCTACAAACCTTCAGTGCATCTACCATGAGTTTACGCAGGCGATAGCGTGTATCGTTAACTATCTCTGTCCTTGTCACCCGCATCTCGACTGCGCAGTATTTCCGATAGTATTCGATATACGTTATCGCCTGCGTAAACTCATGGTAGACGCAAAGGCCACCGATCCAATCCATTCTATCTCCGTCTCAGTCATCAACATTATTCGTTTCAGGTGCTGGTCCTATGCGATAACTTCTCATACGCGACTCGAAAACTATCAAACGATGTCATGAGCGAAGACAGTCAACAGTCAAGAACACTTATATACGACAGACAGACGCAAAGAACGATAATATGATTCGATTACGTATATATAAGTTTTAGGTTAAAGTATTTGTATCTAAGCTCTAAGTCAATCTTTGTCAAAACCAACCGAGTGCCGTGCAATTTTCACACGAACCATTTCAAGACGTTTTTGATTACTCTGTCTCAGATACCCCGTAATAGAACTGATATTTCTTCAAGTGTACCAGTATATGTAACTACTACTTACTCTATGACTATCTGTCTCGTACTTCTGAATAGGAAAACTCTATGAAGAATAGTAATACTCGTAGTCCTGACTAGTCACTGTCCCCTCAACTTGGTCGTAAAAAACAGGACGCTGGTGAAACTCTCACCCATGTAATTGTAAGATTTTTTGGAACTCAGCAGGATGTGCAATCCAAACGCGCCTTGCACACTTCTCGGAGTATATTAGCGGGCGTACATAAACTTGCTAAGCAGAAGTGCAAAAGAAAACAACAGTCTACCTTGGGCAGTGTAGGATTTTAGAACTATTGTTGGAAACTTGTGAAGACAACACTTCTTACATACTACACTACATTGAATAACTCGTCATCCGACTAGCTCGTCCACTTACGTACAATACTCAAAAATAACCGGCTAGCTCGTTCACTTACGTGCAATGCCTTCAAATATCCGACTAGCTCGTCCACTTACGTACAATACTCAAAAATAAACGGCTAGCTCGTCCACTTACGTGCAATGCCTTCAGATATCCGACTAGCTCGTCCACTTACGTACAATACTCAAAAATAACCGGCTAGCTCGTTCACTTACGTGCAATGCCTTCAGATATCCGACTAGCTCGTCCACTTACGTACAATACTCAAAAATAACCGGCTAGCTCGTTCACTTACGTGCAATGCCTTCAGATATCCGACTAGCTAGTCGGATATCTGAAGTGAAGAAGTGTTGTCAGTACAATACTCAAAAATAACCGGCTAGCTCGTTCACTTACGTGCAATGCCTTCAGATATCCGACTAGCTCGTCCACTTACGTACAATACTCAAAAATAACCGGCTAGCTCGTTCACTTACGTGCAATGCCTTCAAATATCCGACTAGCTCGTCCACTTGCGTACAATATTCTAAAATAACCGTCTAGGTTATCCACTTACGTTAAATGACTTAAAATACTGTGTGTATACACTATACAGTCTAGACAATATAAAATATACATTATACATATGTCTCGAGTATAATTTTGACAATTTATTTATTTTGTAAGGAGCATTTTTGGAGATTTTTACTTCAGTATCCAGTGTTATTGATAATAAGTTCCTGTTAACACAAAACAAAAGTATATGATAAGCAAGGACAATGCAATGTTAATTAGTGACACTTTTTATTGTTATTTTATTGTAATGTTTTGACTTTGCCCTTAATGTTAACGGAAGAAGTCGGTGAATAACTTAACTTGTACCATCCAAGTATAAAATACTTAAATCACTTATCATCTCATTGCCAGTGTTAATTTTGTCAGTTTTGCATTTGTTTTTTTATTTAACGAAGACTGGTGGATTTTTCCAATATTTTACATTCCATTTTAGATTTAAGAATTTCACATTAAAAATTGTGATGTAACTTGTATGTAGAACTTATGTAAGGTGCAACTTAACAAAATGTGGGAATGATTTAGGAGAAGTATTTAACATTTTTTGGGTCAATCAAGTTCAATCAATTGATTTGGCAATGATAATGTTAGCTTACCGTGATTTTTTAAACTGAAAAATAAAATTTGTGTCAAATGAATCAATCTTTGTTTAAATTATTTATTGACAGGTCCTAAAACATAGTAGAATAAGAGACGTAGATTTATTAAATAATATTCGAGTTTGTACAAACGAGTTCAAAAATATATGACTAAATTTGTACCTTGTTCCTTTAGTTGACATTTACTTCAACTCAATACACACTAGTGTACATAAGCTCATTCTTAACTCAGACGCAACTTGGACCGCAAGTTTGATATCAAAATTATAGTTCAAATGCAGTTGCAACACAATACTATTATGGTATTACACCAAAAAACCGGTCAAGTGCGAGTCGGATTCGCGCACCGAGGGTCCCTTACAGAATATGAATAATTAACATATTTAAAATCATGCTCTACCGAAAATATAAGTCCGATTAAAGAACCAACTAACTTTGCTGTTACATTACATACCCGATGTATGGCTTGGAACTACAAAGTTAAGTTTGTAAACATAAATAAGCTATTTTTACTGTGTTAAAATTTAAAAATCCTGGTTTTCAGATGACCTTGCTTCTTGGCAAATTTCCATATCTAGGTCAACGGAAAGTACCCTATAGGTTTTGGTTCCCTTGCATTTTGTATGAAAATCGTCTAAAATACAGCGATATCTTTTTATTGTGTTGACCTATAAGTTTTATGTTTTCTGAGATCCAAGGGACTTTAGTATTCCATCTCGGCACTCTAAAAAAACTGAAAACTGATTACTGACGTTCCGATAGGAGCCCGATCCTTAAATCATAGACGTAGTATTCTATCACTATCACCTATAGAGAACATTGCTCAACCAATTTCGCGTGACAGTGTAGTTAGTGACTATTACCCTATTCGTCTAGCCCCCAGAGGCACAAACAAGTCTACCGATCGCAGGTATTACGCCACACAAGGGCCATTACAAGCCATTACCAAACCAAGGATGTCGAGGCACCGGGCGAAGTTGCTGTGCGATAGCTCAATTTATAACTACTGGCGTTTTAACTTCATTTAATTATTACGTCAAAAAAGTTGTTTTAAATCCATACCTAATATTGTAAATGTGAAAGTTCGTTTGTTTATTTGTTTGTTTGTCCTACCTTTACGTCGAAACGGAGGGTCAGAATGGCTGGATTTTTGTCTAGAGATATTTGAAGTTCCGGGAAAATGAGTTTTTTTATCCCGATCGAACAAGTAGTTCCCGTGGGATGCTTTTCAAATTCCACGCGAAGCCGAGGCCTTGTAAAGGTTGTATTCAAATATGTCAGAAATTATTGTTTTTTACCAGCTCTTATTTCACTTGCAATGTTTGTATGAGTGTTAAGGTCATAGGAACTCCTGAATTACACATGAACTCGTCGTGTTTGGGCAAGATTACTTAGTCTGGACAAACATCATAACTTGGTGCAGGCCGCAGGGTCGGGTGATGATGCTGGAAGGTGGCTATAGGAACTCCTAAACTACACATTATAAACCCGTCGTATTTGGGCTCGTTTGATTTGTCACGATGAGTACTCTTAAGTAGGCTCGATGACAATGCAATAATAAAGTGCGGGCAACAAGAAAATATTGTTTAAAAATGAATTTTTTAACAAACACATATTATTGGTAAATATGGTTTGCTTTTGGACACGATGTAGTTGATAGTAGAGTAATATAGATTTCTTATTCAGACAAAATGTTCCATCCAAATAATTCCTGTACGGGCAGAGCAATTCACGGATTAAAGCTACAAACACGCTACCCAGAGCTGTTTTAGCGTTCAGTTCGTTGCCCCGATGACGAAATCCAGTCCAAAATAATCAACATGCAAAATTATAATTGTTTTAATTGGTATGGCTACCGCGAAACGTGACATGATTTTACAATTAATATCTTATTTTGAATTTCTGAATGAACAAAATACAACAACAAAGGTAATGTATTAAGTATACTGAAAAGTGTAGCAATAAAATTACTACATACTACTGAATGTCTTCCATATGAAATTGCTAGTTATTCGAGTGTCTCTAGCTATCATAATAAAACACTATTCAGAAGGAATTCCTGAAATGTCATCTCATCAGCCAAATGCAAGGAATTTGCGAGCGTTTGAAATTGTTAAAAATTTAAAACCACATTGTTGTAATTACCTCAGATCGGTTAGGACATGGCAGGCTGAATCACCTGATTGTCTACTCTATAAAGTAAAATAACTTCGTGCTTGCTTGGTATCGGTTACAGTAGTAGTAGTTACATGAACCATGTCAGAGGACTTTGGCGGATCAACAACTCTGACACTAGGGTTTGTGAGGTCGGTCATCGATCTTACAACCTAAGAAGAGGGAAGTTTTGGATGGAAACATTTGTCTCAGTGTAAAAATTTAAAAAATTGATGTGATTTATACCACCATCATCAACAGCCTCAGGCCTACTCTCCTACAGAGAGTGTATGGGCTATAGTCCACCACGCAGGCCCAGTGCGGATTGGTAGACTTCACACACATTTTTGAATTTCTTTTCAGGAGTGTGCAGGTTTTCTCACGATGTGTTCCTGCATTGTAAAGCCATTAACGGTAATGATTTTTGTCATTCGTACATAAATTCCAAATAACAAATTGTAGCTCATTTGTACGAGACAGGATCAAGCCCAGACATCGATTGTTCAAAGACCCTTTACCCAACTAAGCTACCACGTCTCTTCATAATAGAAGGAAATAGGTAAATTCAATAGCTCTTCAATGTAATTAATGCCAGATACTTTTGGTAACCGGAATAAATTTAACGGACTTTAAGGCACCATAAACTAAAACAGTTGAATATTTCCAGTATTCCGTACAGTGAGTCATATCACAACCCTCGAGACCAGTAAATGTATCATCGCGTGACGACAGCGTGGCGGTTATTCTACACGATGGGATATGGGGTTCGTTTTACATTACTAGCTGCCGTATGCAGGGTTAGTCATAGGCTTTCCCCTGATACGCCTGTACGATATCCAGTGCTAAATACAGGGTACTGAAGTCGTCACGAAACCTAGACATTATTATTGATTTAGTTTCACACAGGTACACAAAATCAAAGAGTATATAATATATGTATCAAATATGTATACTAGACAGCATATGAAAAAAAAGCGGCCAAGTGCGAGTCAGACTCGCCCATGAAGGATTCCGTAGCAGCAAGTAACATAATATAAAAGTTCTTGTAGTTCGTTGTAACTTTGATCGATGTTTTAATAATTGTGTTTTTTTAAATATATATATTTGAGTTTATTGAATGAAAGGTAAATTGCGATTTACGATTTATGACGTATTAAAAAAACTACTAACTAGATCTCGTTCACACCAATTTTCGATGGAAGTTTTCATGATAATCGTACAGCTGTTTTACATAACCAAGCTGGATAGTAAAAAAAACTAACAATCCAAGCAAAACAACTGCGACACGTTATGTTTACGTTTGTGAGAGGATAAAAACATTTTTATTATTGTTATTTCAAAAATTTTCAATGATAAAAAAATATTCTCATCAGCCTGGAAACATCCACTGATGGACCAAGATGGTTATATCGACCTGCTACACTTTCCTCGGTACCTATTACGTTTTCGGTTGTATAATAGCATTAGAAAAGACTGAAGCATTAAAATCATTCGTCACTTAATACTACTAATAACACTCCATACACCCCCCCCCCCCCCCTTACCCCTCCCACTAACACACACAACCTTCACACACATACAAACTTTCACACATTACACATTCGCTACACATAACACATTCCCCCACATTACATATTCTTCATTCATACCCTCTTAATTTTGTTTCTTGCTACCTTTTATTTACACTTTAACGAATTATTTTTATATAATTGTCATTATTATTTATATTTATAGTTTATTTCATTTAAATATAATTTAGGTAGGTTCGGATAAGAAGAGCGGAGTCTCCTGGCACAGGTGTTGTTATACTTACAAGGAGATTACAACCTTGTATACTGCTTTAGATAAGTTTTTAAAGAAATAAGCAATTTTTCATTTTCATTTTTTCATTACCCCCAAAAAATCTTGGAGCATGTCTGCAAGTAGTCAATAAGTTTCCAAAACAGTTCAAATATTTAGGTAATCACCAAAAACAAGCGATTCCCAGAAATAAGCACAACTAGCTGTCAGTCAGATGTTATCATTCACAGTATGTTAAGATACTCTTTGGTACACGCCGTCCTATCAATATGTCGGCGTTGCGATAGTGTCTTCTCGTTAATTAATTTTAATAAGATGCATCTGTAACAGAAGATATTGCAATAACTGGGAAGATTATTATTGCGTGGGGTGTGATGAAGGTCTCATAGAAATTAAGGCGTAATTATATTACTAGTACGTCTTTGATAGGTGATGTTTAGAGCCGCCTTCAGTAGCCTATACTTGCTTGGACTTACCAGCCAAGTGTACCAAAAATGCGTTCCTTTTGTCTCCCATATACACACGTAACTTGGAGATGAAATATTTATTAGCGTCTACCTCACTCATTGTGTGGGGTATCGTTGAATAGGTTTTTTAAAAACATTAATGATCTTTGAAAACCACTTTTCGATTCAGGGATTCGTTGCGATATTTTAATTTAGCTTTAAAAAAAGCTTAAAGTAATTTTTTTTGTCAAAGTTGTGCGTTTTGTTAACCTAACCTATCTTTTAAAACCATTGCTTTTAAAAATCTGAAAAATTCACAGTAGTAGTATGTATTATTACTGAAGTTAAAAGGAAAACTATTACGACCTAGGTGTTCCCACAGATTGACGAGTAGTAGTCAAGCAAATTGACCGGTGTTTTTCTTTTGAACCGTTACGGGGCCCTAAAAATGTATTTGATTGAATTAATATAATTTTTGCAAATAAAATTATGTGACTTAAATTTAAACAAATTTATAAAACAGTACTAGTTTTTGACTAGCTATCTATGTCGCCAAATAAACAATAATCAAATCAATATGTTCAGACAATAGCTCGTGAACAATGGCTCTACTTCCTTTTGAACGGGGAACAGAGATCACTAAGCCGATGAAGAAAAAAATACTAACATTACCATATCGGCTCAGACCGTTAGTTGACTCATTGCAGCATCTATATAGAGGGTGATGTTTTATTTATATTTAATTTAATAAAAAAACAAAGGATTTTTTATTACGAAAATTAAACGCCTGTGTAGCCTAAGAGTACAACTTTGGACTAACAATCTGCAGGTCTTGGGTTCGATTCCCAGTGGCACCTATCGGGACTCGATTTAGTTAGTAAGATATTTCCTATATCCGCCTGGTTAGTGTTACATATGTCTGCTGCTAAACATCAATGTTAATCGCACTGTTGTGTTCTAATGTGAATGGTAGCAAGAACAATACAGCAGACTTTCCTTCCAACTTACCCTTATCTTCTAGTCTTTATCGTCACTTGCCATCAGATGAGATGAAGACCAACACATCATTACATATATGTAAAAATGCAAGTTACTCGAATATCAATCGATTCTTCGAATATGAAATGATAGAGTACAATAGATTTGATTTAATTTATGTATATATTATGTATCTATCTTAAAACTTAAATGTTTTTATTTATTTTCTTTCTAAATATTTAAAAGAATTTAAAAAAATCCTCTAGGGGGAAGTAGCAACCTAATAAGCCATAATTAATGATTGTGAAACTTTATACACAAAAACAAAAAAACTCAGTCCAGCCCCTTCAAAATATAGCATCATTTTGCGTTGTTAGCCATGACGCAAAACGTTTCCAATCAACCAAGGAGATTTGTCAACAAAGAAGTTAATAGGCAACGATGACGTCAAACGTTATACGTTCGAAAATCGATGACATTTCGATTCGATGATTTTGAAAATGGAACTACAATTTGTCTTGAGTTTAGCTGTCAAAATTCATGTCAAACTCCTTGATTTTATAGCTGAACCTAATGGCGCATACCGATCAGGAATAATATTTTGGGTACAATGTCACGTGGGATTCTGAGAGGAGAATGCAGTGAAATTGTTTGAATTCCTTACAAATCATAACACATGACAACACTAGTACAGCAGCCGGATATCCTTATATCAAATAGTTAAAGGATTTTAATAAAAGTGATCACGCTGTACATGGCATAATAGAGAATCAAGGCGCGAGGGCATCGTCCGAAATCAAGCTAAATTGTGACGCGTGCGCAGGATTATAATTAGAAAGTACGTTTGTATAGTTTGTACAACTGTGTCATGTTGTCAGCACTGTCGACCCCAAATATCTCGATGATGGATGAAATCTGGGGTCAGACGGCTGTAACATACATATTCTATACTTTTTAAAGATTTTGTAATAATATGATAATAAAGATAATTATTTATACATACATTTAATGAAATCTTACGTTTGCCTCAGATGTTTAATCTAAAAGATTTACTGATCACACATTTCGTCAAGTCATTGGTATGCAAATGATGTAATATATAAGTAATGGCCAGTTGACTAAAATAAGGCCCTCGAGTTTCCAACAGGATGCCAAACCAAATTAATGAGGTCTATACTCTTTTAAAAATAAACTTAAAAAATAGCTTGTCAAGCACTGTTTCTACAAAATAGACGACTTCTTCAACTATACTCCATGACTAGTAGTAATTTAACTTTAAGATGTTGACTTTTTTATTACTAACACCAGAAATAAACAATGTTTTTTAACATACAGCTGAAATAGTAAAACAAAACACAATGTCATTTAAAAAAATGATTTTGACTTGTACCAGCAGTACCAATAAATGATGATTATGAAATATTGATCTTAGGATTGAATTGAAATTCACTTATTTACAATTACAAACTTAAAAAATACAATAATAATAATAAACAAAAAACGTATATTCACAAATTGCACACTTCGTCTAGGGCTAGTCCGTGCGGCATGGTGCCCAGTACACTGGCGCTGTTGCCGCGCTGTACGGCGAGGCTAAGCCGCTGTGCTAAAAAGGCTATTATTCACTTTTTCAGCTAGTATATTTATTTAGAATAATTAAGTATTATATTATTTATTATTTGAACAAAGTAGACTCAGTACATTCTAATTTTATCTTAACCTACACCATCATCTGGGCTGGAATCCCGTCAATACTGCATTAGCTGTAATATGAAACTTCGTTACCGTGGCCACACTCTCCAATGGCTCTAATTTTATCTTCTAAATCAAATATAAAATAAATATACCTAATAGCTTATAAGGAAAGGTCCATGCTTCCAGAAATAGTTTCGTTGTGATGACACGTTGAGTTATTTATCAGTAGTTACAAAGAAACTAAATTAGTATAAGAGAGATTTGTGATGTTACAAATCTTAGAAGCGGCGGAATCTGTTCTTTTTGTAACTGTTACTCGTATTTCGTATGAAAAGTTTATACTGAGAATAGATAATAATTATCGTGAAAGAAATAGACAGTAAAGGAACGGATTATGTTCCTTTTTGTAAATATTAAAAATATTCTCCAAGGAGACTATTACTACAAAAAATACTTAAATTATTCAAAACAACGTCCAAGAAGAATGCAAGTGTGTAAGCGGAACGCATCTTTTTACAGGATGTGAAGATCGTTTTTCCTTTGTTGGTGTTTGGAGTTCGTGAGATTGTCCTGGCGCACTTTACACACAATGAGAGGTGCAGCAATGACATGAGTGGAGATACCATTTCAAGGCTGCTTGCTTCGAGATTTGGAAACAAAATTATGCTAAAACGTTAAAATTTAATTATAGGTAGGTACTATTTAGAAACTGTCAGTTCTGGAAACTGTTCGCTGTAGTTACAGATCGAAGGTAATATAAAATTGTAAGAGCTTTTATTATCATGTATGTACGAGTTAGCGAGTAAGTTTACCTATTACTTATTTACTTAGCATTTTTGGCGCCAAATGTCAACATATTTTTCTTTATAATCAAGCAACGATTAACGGTTATTCAGACTAAATAAACACTAAACAAGCAAAGAGGTCGATGGCACTTGATAAATGATAGATAAAGTAGGTGCACAAAGAGATGTAACACTTTAGAATCTCTCTATTGTTTTTCTAGCGAAGGACAATGCCGTTGTAAGTTTCTGTGGATGGAGTGGATGCCTGTGGATGGTACTCGATGCCGCCGCCGCCCTCTTCCGCAGTGAGTGGTGCACGGTCTGTATTTCCATGGGACTTTGGTAAATTGTAATAACACAAACAACAACTAGTTGTGTCCTCACCACTAAACACGTAGCCCATAACATGGATAAGGTCATTGTCTACTTTTTCTACCGATACAAGTTTCGTGAGTGATGATTTTCCTGTGTGATTTTCAAAGTTATCGTAGAGGATGTCGCGCGCAAAAAGTTTTGTGATATGAAAATACTATAACATACCTCTTCTCCGCACTGAAAAGTACGTTAAAAGAGTAGAATAGGTATGTTATACTCTTTAAACGTACGATATATTCAACAGTTTTATAGTCCCCAATGTATGGGCCACAGTCCACCACGCGGGCCCAGTGCGGATTGTTAGACTTCACACACTCTTTTGAATTTCTTCTCAACAGTGTGCAGGTTTCCTCGCGATATTTTCCTTTACCCCAAAGTCAATGGTAACGGTTTTTATCATTCGTACATAAATTACAAATAAAAAACTAGAACTCATTGGTACGAGCCAGGTTCGAACCCAGACCTCGATAGTTCAAGGACTGACGCTATCCAACTGAGCTACCATTGCTCTATGAACGATTCTTTTATTCTCGAAAGTGATCCCATTGTAGTACATGATATATAGTGATCTGTGGTCCCATAGTACTAGTCTGGAAATTAATCAATCATAATTTTAATACTTAATTTTGAATGCATTTTATGAAATGAAGTCGGTTCACGTGATAATAAAATCGTATCGTATGACGCAATGTATACATGTATCCACTAGAAACTAGAAAGCCGAGCTTCGATGACGGAAGCAAGCCTCCACAGCCACTGGACTCGGAGCACTGGCGAGCACAATGGCGGCTGTTGAAAGTTTGCATTTCTAATAATCTATTAAACCGGCGCGGGGGCTCATACATGTAAGATTTTTTCCCGCTTTTACGTTTTCGTGTACACTTTACAGAGATTTTAAATGTTCCTTATCCGCTAGGCTAGGTACATATAATAGTCTGTGCTATAGGCACAGAATTACAAATCCATAGAGTATGGTGCGTGCTTTATAGAAACGTTCCGCCATCGTTCCGCGAATCTATGGAGCCCCGGCTGCACTTTGTATAGATCTAATATTTATTTATTTTGAGAAATCATCAAAAAACCTGTACAAACAAACGTACTATGCGGTCTAGCAAATGAACCTAATGTCAAGGTAGATGCTGCTGCCCATCTTTTTTAGGGTTCCGTAGTCAAAAAAGAACCCTTATTGTTTCGCTCTGTCCGTCTGTCCGTCCGCGGCTTAGCTCAGAGACTTACTACTAGAATGCTATAATTTGGTACCGATATACATATTAAGCACGCCGATAAAATGAAAGACTAAAATTTTGGAGAAAATTTTTTTTGGGTGACGTAACTTGAGGATAAAATATTTTTCCCCGTATATCCCATTGTGTAGGGTATCGTTGAATAGGTCTTTTAAAAACATTGAAGGTCTGGAAGCACCACTTTTCGATTCAGGGATCCGTTTACGAAATATTAAGCTTTAAAGTGATAATTTTTACCAGGCATCTGAAAAAAATAACAATCACTAAATAGTATAAAACAAAGTCGCTTCCCGCTGTCTGTATGTATGTATGCTTAAATCTTTAAAACTACGCAAGTTTCGATTCCCTTGCATTCTTAAAGGAAATGATATAAAAGTACGGCTTAAACAGACACATATTGTTAGTTAAACGTTTGACTTTTTTTTACAGATCCAAAAGACTGCAGACTTGATTATTCGATATCATTTTCTTTACCTATATATATATTATACCTTTACGCCTTCCCGAGAAAAAGGGTCTTGAAAGACACACAGACGGACAACGAAGTAATCTAATAAATATCTACAAAAAGTAAATATATAAATGTAAAATTTAAACTCTAAAAATATAAATAGTAATTTGATCAGACAAAACTACTTATGTCTTGCAAAAAGATACATTTACGTTTTTACCAAAATGTTTAATGTCCACCCGTACGAAGTCGGGGTGGGCCACTAGTATTAGTATATACAAACATTTACGGAACTTTAAAGGAAAACTATTACGACTACGTTAGCTTTACAGGTTAGCGAGTAATAGTCGACCAAATTATAAAATGTACTTGGAGTGGTTAACATGAAAATTTCGTACAAATTTTATAAAACCAGTTCAACTACGGAACCCTCACTGTGCGTGGCTTAACACGCACTTGACTGCTATTTTTTACTAGATAGATCAACCCTTCACCCCAATTTCACCTGATGTTACGTATAACTGACGATGAAGTCGACGATGTCATGCGTTGATCTAGAAGGTGAAACACGAACACGAAAATCGGCAGAAATGTTAACATATACCTATATGTATAAGTATTAAAAGTAAACCCTAAGTTGATAATCAAACAGGATGTAAGAAATGGACTGATAATAACACTCCCTTCCGCCATTTCCATTCTGTTGTTTGATGCTGGATTTATATTGAGATTTATTGGTTCTTTGTTCTCTATATTATTTATTTAAGTTCAGGACAATGAGACTTCCTGCATCTCGTTTCTGTAATATATAAAGATGTTTGTAATAAAGGAAATAGCTTCTCACGATTTTGTTAAATTTGATTTCAAATTCTTGGTGTTACTTAAATAAGAAATAACTAAGTCTTATTAAAATCGGAAAATAAAGAACTGCATTCGTTCCCTTTCACCCTCATGGGCGCTCATGGGCTGTGCTCATGAGTGGATATTTTTTTCAAAAGTTATCTAGTAAAAAAAGGCAACGGCAAAACACCATACAGACATGTCTTTGATAATAATTAAGGTTGTAAACAAGCCTGAAGCCATTTAATCAGTTTTCTCAATAAAATATAATGTTTACATTTTATAGCTTGTTTTGAATTCTTGGCCAGAATTTCAAAGGTCAGCCTTGGTTCCAACATAATTCGAATGAATCAATACGCCGAATGTACTCGCCATGGTAAACTCTTGCGTATTTGATACTAGAACACTACTAGAATACAGTCTGTGACACTTTTTGCAATGTATCACACCATTATAACACAAAAAACACACAACAGTATTATTAACAAATTACTTAAATTGCAATGAACCACCATTTTTCAAGTTCGCGCCAAGAAAGCCTTCGCTTCGCCCCTATTTTTTTGTGTAAAATTTTTTCCTTCCAGTAAAAGGCAAAGGCAAAACACCATACAGCCATGTCTTTGATAATGATATTCTCTCTTAGAAACTCCGCCCCTAAAAGAGGGATACAAATCATTTTTTTAAATTGAGGCCTTTGACTACACGCTACACAGTCATCCACTGAAACGTCAAAGTCAGTATGATTACTGTACTTAAATTTAAGCGCAACGGTTATACAAAAACAAAGCAGCGTAATACTGAGTCATATTGTCTATCTCTGTCTTTAAGTTTGACACTGCTAAAGTTGTGAGTGTGGAGAAAAATTGTTGTGATTTTTAAATTGAAGACGGTTTATGTTATGTTCCGAATTCGATAGTTTGATTTGCTGAATTTTGCTGTTTTATAATAATTTTTAAGTATCGAAATAACACACCATGAATATTCAAAACGATATTACTGATGATGATTTTGTGCCTTTTCTTCAAAGTCTAGGTGTAGATACGTACAACAAGTCATTCGAATGGATGTTGAACGACCCGGATTATTCAGGAGTTTTGCGGTGGTTATACAAAAATTTAGATCACAACAACGCTCTCACTGCTCGGGAAACTTACAGGTACCTAAGTACTTTCATATAATAAAATTGTCATAAGAAATATGTTGACCAGATACCTACTTTGTTTCAAAAATGTTACTGTTGCATTTACAAATTTCATAGGATGGTATTTTGGATGTAAATGAAATATTCTTTTTTCAAACTATCACACATCCAAAGAATGTAGTTGTGTGCCTATCAGCTAAACACAATGGCTAGACATTTAGTATTGTTCTGTGGCCAAAGAGACCCACAACTTACTCACTCATAGTCTTTAAATTCTACACACTTAGAAATACTTATGTAGACATCGGCGAGACAGTCTTCTGTTTGTTCTGGACTCTGTTTATATTAATTTAATTGGATTGAATTGAATTTTACAAGTTCATCTTGTCATAATATAGTTGTGGGTTGGGGTGTACAAAATAGCCTAAAATTTTGCAAATAACTATGCCTAACCCCTCGTATATCGTTTGTCAACTACACACCTTCAAAATTAAATTATCTTTTACCCATTATTTGTTCATACAGCAGGAAGCACAATCAATAAATGTATGCTAAATTGTACTATATAAATGTGCATGTACATGTACTCAGCCTTTTTACTTAGTCACACAGTATGGTGGACTGCAGCACCAGCCCTGAAGTTGAGTAAGAGGAATGTTCAGTCTAGGTGACACACGGCAATGGATGATATTATGACTTACGCTTAAAACAATTTCAATAAAGTTTATGTGATGAACAGGCGCTGACCAAAGGGCACGGAAATACCTCCTCCCCATGGCTTGCTATACTATTGTGTCCCTACCTCCATACTATTAACTTTTATTCACAGGTATGCGGAACTGGAAAAGGAAGGCCGTTTACTGTCACAAGAAGAGCTAGACAATACAATATTATCCATAGAACATGAATATCCTGGCATTTTACCAGGAGACAATAAAGCAGAAGAAGACATTGAGTTTGACATCAAATGCCAGAAGGAAAAGCTCAGTTTTTTGGAGAAACAGGAGAGAATTATGCAGGACCTGATGGGTCAAAAAGAGTAAGTAAATAAAAAATATTAAAGCTGTTTCGGCAGTATTATCTCTATCTATGTACTCAATATCTATTTATTGGATAATTATTTAGCAAGCTGTAAGAGCAAATTACAGGTCTAATGCATAACTAAGTCTTTTCCAGAGGTATGGGAGTGGCAAGGGAGGGTGTGTTTACGGAACGTCAAATGATGCATAAGTTCAGTTGGGTTTCACATGACATGCCACTTGTCACCAGGACCTCAGGAACAGACTCATTTATGTGTTAGACCTGTAATTACTGATTTCATTCATACACCATTGATAATAAACTCTTGTATAGGAAAACTACTAAAGCTAAAAAACTAGCAAACTATTTAATACATGCATCCTGCCTGTATTGGCATATGGGAACGAAACATGGGCTTTAGCACAAAACGCAGTAAACAAACTCTACATACCAATAATAGCAGGACTAACATTGCCATAGCCATAGAAAGGCCAGAATGGAGAAGATTGGAGGAGGCCTTTGCCACCTAGCAAATGGATACAAAAAAATGGAGAATATTATATGAATAATAACAAGGCAATACAGTGATGTCCGAATAAAGGCTTAATAATAAATAGGAATACAACTACCTTAATCACAATTGATGCAACTGGTAACTGCTTAGTCATTGCCAATTATTAAAAAAGATATATATTTCCATCCTTCATCGGCTGTTGCAGCCATTATAAGATTTTGTGGCTATTTATTAACTTAGTGAGTGACATATTATTTGCTTTGCGGGGGGGAAGAAAAATATTCTTGAATACAATTCTTTCATGTGTAGGAGCGTGCGGTTGAAAGCTTCCATGATGATGTGGGAGAGTCTAGCTCCTGATGATGATGAATGAGTTCAGCTTCCTGGAAGTCATTACTCATGAGATAGTTCAAGCTATGAGATTGGCAATAACTCTTTCTTACTTAATTCCAGGTTAATAAACCAAGAATTGAATGTGGAGCTAGCTGAGATAAACTCATTGCAACAGCAATTCAAAGACTTGGAGACATCAGCAGCTGATGAATGCTGCAATCTGGCTGAAGACTTGGAGACCATAACTGAGGGAGTAGTGGACATGGTTGCTTCAAGTTTGGAGGCTTATAGGCAGTGCCACTTGGATAAGGTAAATAAATTCAGTTGTAAATTATGTTGTTATTTCTCTATGTTTAACCCCTGATGCAAAAAAGGAGTGTGTAATATAAGTTTCACACCAATGTCTCTGTCTCTCTGTCTGTGACATTATAGGTCTCAAGAGGATAGACAAATTTTGTTGATTTTTGTTATGTGTAACAAAAATCCTTGGCTATATTTGGTAAAAATCGATCAATCAATCATTTATTTATCGATTTGAAGAGTATCAGCTGATGTTACGCATTTTCATCATTTAATTCACATGTAACATAATAAAAATTAACAATATGTATTTAATGTATTTTTTATTATTATGGTTTCCAGGAAATAGCAAGACAGTTCCTAATTTTTGGTCCTCTGGAGTCATACAGGCAGTCACAAGTGCTGTTTAAAATGCATTTTGGTTTGTTCACAACAAAATATTTCAACAAACAACAGAACGACACGATTGATGATGATTTGAGGACTGCTTTAGCTGAAGCCAAGGGATTGGAAGAAAGGTACGAGCAATTCAGCGATATTTTACAACACCCATACATCAACATCCCAAAAGAACTTTGAGTGTGATTCGAGTATTTTAATTTTCATTAACACTAGCGACCGGCCCCGGCTTCGCACAGGCAGTAGATCATATATCTATGAAATATAAACTATTTTGTTGTGAAATAGTTTTTGAAATTGTTCCAGTACTTTATGAGTTTATTCGTTACAAACATAAAAATCCAACCTTTCTTCTTTTTATAAATAGTGTAGATCAGTGTTTCACTTTGTTGTATCACTTTGAGGTCTTTCACATTAATATCATATCATAATCTGTTAATGCATATAAAATCATCATCATCAACAGCTTATATATAGTGGGGACCCACTGCAGGGGCTCAGGCCTACTCTCCTACATATAGTGTATGGGACATAGTCCACCACGCGGGACCTTTGAATTTCTTCTCATGAGTGTGCAGGTCTCACGATGTTTTCCGTCATCGACAAGCCAATGGTAATGGTTTTATCATTCGTAAATAAATTCAAAATAACAAATTGGGACTCATTAGTATGAGCCAGGATTGAATCCAGACTTCGATTGTTCAAGGAATGACACTCAACCCAGCCGAGCTACCATGTCATTTTAACAATGAAAGCAAAATACGTATTTTATTAATATTTTGGAATACTACCTTTAATGTGTTTTTTTTCTTTTGTTCTTATATTGAGGGGTCCTTGAAAACTGCGCTTGATGTCCTAGGGGAATGTGGCTGAAAAAGGTTGAGAAATGCTGGTGTAGATAAACATCATGGTCATGTAATTCCATTAATTAAAAAAAAAGGATACAGTCATTGTAATATTGGCCTTGAGTACTTGACAAAGTGGCACCATCAAGCCAGAATTTTTTAAAATTGATTCACATAATTTGGATTGGAGTCGATGTTAACAAAATTCTTGCTCGGCTGTTATTTTGTTTATTGATTCCTGAGAAGATATAAGGTCAGTGAATAAGTTTCTTTTTGTCATTCACAGATTATCAGAGTCAATGAGTAAATATATAGAAACCAAAGTGCAGCTGGCCGGGGAACAAGCCAAGATATACCTGGTCGCGAACTACAGTCCCGTCCATGCCAGCCAGATCACGTGAGTTCCTTCAAGCTATGCTTCTCTGAACACCATTTTTCCTATCGATGTAGGGAGCGATAAAAGTAGCTCAAAGTTTTCGCAGTGAGCTGAAGTGGCAATGGCCAAGGCTACATCGCTCGAAGAACCGATAACTGATGGGAAGTAAAAGGCGGATAATCGCTGGATGCAAGTGGCTCGGGACTGGTCATTGGGGCATACCATAGAGGAGGCTTATGTCTTATGTTAAAAATATCTTGATTTTCGTTTTTTCTTTTACAGTAACCACTCAGTGGAGGCCCAAACTGCGTTACAACTGTTAATGCAAGAGGAGACCATCTTAGACCAGGAGATACAGTCGTCTATCAGAGAGCAGGTCAAATCACGCACTTGCCTAGCCTATGAGACCGCCATCAAATCAGCTGTAGCTCTTCGAGAGTAAGTTTTTTCGACCGACTTCAGGAAGGAAGAGGTTCAAATTAAATCAATTTATTTAATTCGTTCTCAATTCGACTGTATATTTTATGTTACGTGATATCTCCGACAATTGTGAATCGTTTTTGATGATTCATTTTTTGTTTGGTAGAGCACACTTCATAGTTGGTCCCATATAAATTTTATGGAAATTGATTGAGCGCTTTTTGAGAAAATCAACATAAAACAAATATGTACCCAGAGAATTCTACCTCTAAGGGTGAACGTTTTTAAGGCAGTTTAACTGGCTCGTACCAATGAGTTATTTCGAATTTATGTACCAATGATAAAAATCATTACCATTGGCTTTTCGGTGAAGGAAAACATCGTGAGGAAACGTGCACACTCCTGAGAAGAAATTCAAAGGTGTGTGTGAAGTCTACCAATCCGCACTGGTCCTGCGTGGTGGAGTATGTCCCATACACTCTCTGCAGGAAAGTAGGCCTGAGCCCCTGCAGTGGGGACATATATAGGCTGTTGATGATGATGACCAAATTGTGAGTTTGCTCGGAAAAATACTAGAGCTGCATACACCAGTTTGCTTATGATGATTGTACCCTTCCAGAAAGATCCACACTGATCTCAGCCACTTGCTGGACACGACGCACCAGGCGCTAGCACTGGACAGGGTCCTGTACTGCGCACTCCGGCACGAACTCAGCACGGTGGTGGATTTCCTGCAGTTCGCATCACTGCTCCGCCAGTACATACTCGTCGAAGATGAAGCTGTTACCAGTAGGATTGTGAGCATATTTAACTTTTATGGTGATTTCGACGATATTTTATTATTTATTTTTAGGGTTTCGTACCTCAAAAAGAAAATAGGAAACTATAGGGTCACTTTGTTGTCCGTCTCTATGTCTGTCTGGCCCTTTTTTTAATCAGGAATACGTAAAGGTATAAATTGAAGTAGAAATTAATATTGAATACTCAAGTCTGACGTGCCTTGGATCTGTGAAAAAATCAAACTTATAGATCAACGCAATAAAAAGATATAGACAATTTCCATACAAAATGCAAGGGAATCTATAGAGTACTTCCCGTTGACCTAGAATCCTGAAATTTAGCAAGAAGCAAGGTCTTACAGCACAACCAGAGGAATAAATCTGTAAACCAGGATTATTAATTATAACACCTATAAAATTGGTTTTTTATGTTTACAAACTTAACGTTGTAGTTGAAAGCCATACATCCAGTATGTAATGTAGCTGCACAGTAAAGTTGGTTTTTAATTAGAATTACATTTTCTGTACAGCATTGTTGGGTGCATATTACTGTACCTATTATTTATGATTTTCAGTATGTTAATCATATTATGTACGGAACCCTCGGTGCGCGAGTCCGAATCGCACTTGACCGGTTTTTATTCCAGGAGTCAATGAATGAGATAACATCCGAGCAAGAAGCGTGCGAGCGTCGACTGCGATCCAACGACCGTCTCGTACACACCATGTACAGTGTGCTGGGGTCACGTGACCCCGGCGATGGTACCCATCTCGTCAGACTGTACGCTGATCTGATGAAGAAGATACAAGAGCTCCAGGGAGAGGTGAACGACGAGTCCAGGAAGAAGGAACATACCCTCATACAATTGTACGTATCAAGCAATACACATTCTTCCTTTTCATACGGGAACTCAATAGTGCTATTAACATTGATATTTGGCGGCAGATATAGGTAATATAGTGGTAGCTAATCAGGTAGACATACAAAATTTCCTATACCAAACCGAATACCGACAGGTACCCCCACTGGGAATCGAACTTGGGACCTTAGGATTGGTAGACCAAGCGTCTAGCTAGTGCCTCATTAAATTGAGGCCTTAAAATTTCCAAACGGTCTGATCGTCGCTCACCACCAGGTGATATAAAGGCCAAGTGCAAAACCACGACACATAATTTTTATGTCTTATTTTTGGACAAATTAAGTGTTTTTTGTTTTAAAATAAACTATTATTATTATATATATTTTTTTAAATTAAGAGTAGTTATTGGACATAAGTCTCCTTTATATCGATGTGGCGTATCATGAAGGAGGCCTATGTCCAGCAGTGGACGTGTCGTGGCTGATGATGATGAGTAGTTACTAGCCTTGTTTGAAACAATTACCATAACGATATTAATAAATGCGAAAGTGGTTTTTGTTTGTTTGTTACTTACAAATTGACATAGGCTTTCATCCCAATTCAATGAGTAGTGACGGAATTGATTATCATCATCATCCGGGAAACGTCCACTGCTGGGCATAGTTCCCCTTGCCACTTGCATCCAGCGACTCCTAACGACCATTACTAAGTCGTTGGTCTTTCTAGTAGGGGCAAGGCTGCTATACGTTTCCCGGTACGTAGTCTTCTACAATCCCTACTAATATTATAAATGCGAAAATAACTCTGTCTGTCTGTTACGCTTTCCCGCTTAAACCTCTTAACCGATTTTGATGAAATTTGGCACAGACAATCTTTAGACCCTGAGAAAGGACATAGGCTACTTTTTAATGCGAAAAATAAAGTCCACGCGGGCGAAGCCGCGGGCAGAAGCTAGTAGGATATATTTGTAGCATTATGTACTGTTTCAGTGTTTTATGTATTATTCCAGTAAGAAATCCCTTCAGCCGCTAGTTGACAACATATACAGTGGTAGCACACGCCAGCCGAGCCGCGGTGACGTCACTGTGACCGCGCTACGTCACGAGCTGGCGCGGCGCGTGCGCCAGCTCGACGAGAGGGTGCTGCAGGTCGGCGCACGGTACAACGCCGTCAGGGTGAGTGGTAATCTGCTTGTATAGAAACTTGTCGTTAGACCAGCTTGTGGACATCGTCTCAAGCAGTGACGATGTAATTTTTTTTTGAAAGAAAGAAAAAAATTATTTGCCAAATACATAGTTTTTTTACACGGTGTTTAGATAGTAATTTCAATTAGTTCGATGTACTTAACCTGTCCACTGGTGTGCAAATATTATAAACATATCTAATAAGGAATTTAATTGTAAAAAAATTAGTTTGCATCGCATGTCAATTAGTACAATGTAAAATTTTGTCATTAAATAATTCACAAGTCATCTTATTAATTTATGTCAAACTATAATTACAGGTATATTTACAATGATTAATGCTTATGATTCAAATATTCAGGAAAACTATAAAAGCAGTTTCCAAGAAGCCAATCCGTAATTTTTTTTCTTAAAATCTATGCCGTTGTCTAATTGTAAATTTTCTGACCTAAAGTTCTATTTCTCTCTCTCTTTCTCTTTCTCTTGTATATAGTCTCTTTTATATATAAAAGGGATGTCCACGACAGGAACGTGAGAAATCGGGACAAACTTGTATTAAATAGTATTTCAAGATTGGCACATTATACGAAACAACGTATTTACATGTTTGACATTAAATTATTACCACTTGAATTATTTAAGCGAAAATTAATGACATGGTTAAAAGAAAATAACTTTTATAAAATTGCTGACATTTTTTGATATATTATTTTTGACAATTCTAATTTTGGCATTTCTTTCTTTTGACGTTATAAGTAAAGTACCATTGGTAAAGTTGAATTGTTAAAAACAATTCGCAATATTAGCATGCCCGACTCGGGTTAAATGTGAGAACTATATAAGCACCTTACACCTTGTAAGCACCATATTTATTGCCAATAAATTCTCATTTTCATATACGAAATTTCTTTGAAAGTAGGATATCTGGCTTTTTGCAGTTATTATCAACAACAACAAAAAACTGTGTTATTTTTTACTAGGTACTGACTTCGTTTCAATAATGTCATGTTTCAGAACGGCGACAAGCAGAATCTGCGTAAGCTGTGGCAGTGGTTCCTCACCGACGAGAAGAGGCTAATGGCTGCGGTGAAGGCGCCTGCCACGACTTACTCGTGAGGTTCTTGAGAGTATGTAATTATACCCAGCACTATCAGTCCTTCTATTAACATACGCACTTCGTATTTCACTTTTTTATTTTTCAACCGACTTCAAAAAAGGAGGAGGTTCTCAATTCGACTGTATTTTTTATATGTATGTTACGCGATAACTCCGACAATTATGAATCGATTTTGATTATTCTTTTTTGTTTGTTTCATAGAGTATACTTCAGAGGTGGTCCTATAATTTTTTTTCTAAATTGAGAACTCTACTTCTAAGGGTGAACGTTTTAGGGGATTAATGTTGTAGACTTTTAAGGCAGTTGAAGTCGGCTTCTAATGTCAGAAAAACAGAATAATGCTAAAGGACCGTCAGTGGCGATTTCCCATCCTTATTTTACCGTCAGCGAGCACTAAGCTAGCACAAGTGGCAATTTAGACACTTGGTTTTTTATATTACCTCTGTTTGAAAGATGTAATTTATCAATGATAAATCGATTCCTTTTTAAAATGGTTTTGTATGTTTTATTTCAAAAATTAAATGACTTTTCACATCTGCAACTAACCTACAGCTCGTCATTGAATATGAAGAACTGTTATATTGCAAAATAATAATAAAAACAACAACAAGAGAATCTTTAAACCATTTATTTATAAATTAAACTAATTTATTTACGTAACAAATTTATAAAATTTCCCTAGATCACAATAAATAGCTAAGATTTGATCACATTTGTTGTACAGTCAGCACTATAGTATCGACTTGCTTGCTTTGACTACACTGCTTATTCTACTGACCTTACATAAATACTTTGGAATGTAATTTAATTATAACACTAGTCATTACATGTGGTTTCGCCTACTTGAGAAAATATTTAATTCGTTACATTAATGTATTACCCCAGTAACTTACTGTTTATTAGCTAAATTTCATGAAGATCAGTTTAATAGATACCACCGGTAAATGAACAAAATATTCATATGCATTTCAGCACTGTTTGCTATAATACAAGTTAAGAAAATTCCTTATAGTGTTTTGTAGACACCATAACCATAAATACGCATTTTGCATCCAGTACTGTATGTATGTATGTATAATGACAATAAATTACACATATAATGGTACTATTATTATTGATAATGATTTCTAGATTTATTTAATACTTTATTTTACCTGTGGAAATTAATATTGCTTCTCGTAGTTGGAAAATTTAATTTTGTATGTTCACACATACAGCTTTTCCAAGTTTTTCTTTTACGTTTATAATTTGCACGAAATTTTATTATGTATTTAAAGTCAACAAAAATACACTGGCATAAATAAATGACAAATACGTATTGAGTCATCATACAGTCTAGTCTGTCCAAGTTTGCCAAAGCCAACTTAAAAATTACAAGAATCAATTTGGTTGTTGAAGTCCAGGGCCAAGTCAAGAATATACATTTTTTCTGCTTGATTTTTGTTTACATTTAGCTAAGTGATATGGTTCTAATCTAGTTGAGCTAAATCCGCTAGTTAAAATTGTAATTTTTAATATTACGGTATAGCTTGAAAACATGAAAAAAAAAAATGAAATACGCACAACATTGGCAACACTTAACCCAAAAATAAAGATGGCGTCAATAAAACGACATTTGACGCTTCTACGACTACAAATGCAGTTTTAGTTTTTTTTATGAATACCCTAAGACATTCCTTCAAATAAAATATTGTACAGTGTGGGCCAGATTTTTAATTTTAAAAAAAAAAGGTCTACACGGCTCTATGCGTTGATCTTTGGGCCAGTCAAGACAAAGCCTTTATATATTTGTAGTATAAAAGTTATATAGACGAACACATGACAGTTTTAATAGACAGTCGGGTAGAAATATAAAAAAATCACAAACTTTGAGCATTTCATATTATCAATCCCATGTTGGCCTTGGTTTCTTTCTAATCATAGTATCTTCGGGGGCTACATGTATCGGATTACTGAAGTCCAACTCTATGCGGTCAGGGACCGCGTCGAAGTACGTGACGTGGTCCTTACTGTGGGTCAGGTTCAACCGAGATATGATGTCTTCCAAGTGGTGTTGGTCTAAAGTCGCTTTGACGGTCATCCGGTCTCTGTGGAGGCTGCGTCTGTGCCGCGAGGAACGTCGGGTGACGCGTGTAGTGTTGCTGCGTGTCAGCAGCGGCAGCGTGAAGGTCATCTCTGACAGCGGGGTGTCGTCTGGACCGAATTCCTGTCATGCAGGACACGTTAATCAATACATATTTATTGTATGACAAACAAATTGTAGAACCCGTTGCCTCACACTGTGCGTGACAGTAAATCTTTTTTCATCTTTAAGAAAAACTTCAAGGAACATTTTTTATCTCAGTTATAAATAGTGCATAAGTATTTTAATTATTATATGTAATTTATATATTATTATTGATTTTTTAAAAAAATATTTTACATCTCCTATTTATGTAATCGTATATCTTATACCTTTAAACTAGCAATTCTTCAAATATATATATTATATATAATTCGGATCTCGGAAACGGCTCCAGCGATTTCGCTGAAATTTGGTATTTGGGGGGGGGGGGGGGGGGGGGGGGTATTCGGGGGCGAAAAATCGATCTAGATTAGTCTCATGCCTGGGAAAACGCGCGTTTTCGAGTTTTCATGCGCTTTTTCCTTCGCATTATTCGACGTAAAATATGATGGGAAATTTCACGCTGTCAAACATAATTACTTTAGCCTAGTGGTTCACACGTGTCATTCCGTCCGAGATATCGGCGTTCAAATCCCGGTTGGAAAATTGCTTTTATTATTGTTTTTTGTGTGTTTAGGGGCAGAAATAAAGTTTTTGATTGTTTTTAAAGAACTGCGAGCAAAGCTCGGTCGCCCAGATATTTATATATTAAATGTACACGCCTAACTGACCTAGGACTGTCATAAGAAATTTCATATCGAAATAATCCGCTCCTTTTGTATATATTTTTCTCCTTTTTTTGGTGTTCTGTAAATGTCCTCTGTAAATTGTATACTGTGTCTGCTTACCAAGCACTTCCCACTGACGCAGTATGATGCGTTCTTCTTGCCGCACGAGGTGCCAAGCGGGAACCAGCCCTCCTGACCGTTCACCAAGTAGAACCTGTGCGACACGCGCTCGTCCTGGCACGCGATGCGACACGGACGGTCCGGGTCCTCTATAAATTGTACAAATTATTTTAATATACTTGAACTACTGCTCATGTATATGTCTTGTGATTTAGAATCGTCATGCCTTTCGTGCCATTTTCATCGGACCTCAAAATTAGACATGTGATGCGAGTAATGCATGACGTGTGATATTATCCGACCGCGTACCGTTGCAGCACACATCACTTGACCATCTCAAACAGTACACATTACTCATGGCATGCTAGGCCTACGTTCTACGCTGCTCACTCGCACCTAGCGCGGTGCGAGCGAAAGAGCGCGCTGCTCGGGCTCGGATCCTCCGACAAAACAATAAAGACGGATAGAACGCGCATATGTAATTGAAATGCAATCGTATTACAAAGAAGATAAGGTTGGATGGAAGGCTCAGATCATGTCATTTGTTACAAATATTACTATTGCAAAAGCAATGTTTGCGTTGTCGCATGGCAGTGCGCGGCGCGCATTTTAGGTGATGTTTCGAGTGATGCGTAATGGTTCGAAGTGATATCACGCGGTATGAAAAGTAATGACATATAACATTGCTTAAAAAGAACTGTTTTGCGCATGTCTACTCAAAATATTGGAGCTCTGCCTTTATGCATATAAACCATGATGTGAATGAACCATATGATGTTGGTCGTTATTGACCTAAGTGTAACTGGGAAATAATAGCGTCATCGCTACTTAACCAATAGGCTAACTGGATTAATTAAATACTTTAATATCTATCATATCCCAAAAATGTTTTTTTAAAGAAAAAGCAATATTTACATTACGTATTTTGTATATTAAAAAAGCAATTTATATTTCTCTCGAAAACGCTGAATAGTGTCCTGGCGTCTTGTATGACGTCACAGTCTGCGAAACAACCTACTCTGTGGTATGAAAACGTCAACTATGATGTTTTGCGTGTCGTGACGTCACACGTTCTTGCGCCGCTTTCTTGTGTTCGCTGCCACGTGACTAAATGCCTATTTTTTTGGAATTCATTTTCTAAAAATATTAATAATCTTTGACTTTTTGAGAAATTGACTGGTTTTTTCTTATCTTTGCCTCTTCATTTATAATAATTAGAAACTATAAACCAAGCAATTTGTTATTAGTGGACACAAGCCTATTGTATTCAGTTTTGTTTAGTTTTAGGAGTGTGTTGTGTGAATGTGACGGATGTGTTTCAAGCCTCACCTAAGGCTGGTGATATCTGCATGCCGAGCCCTGACAGCCTCCTCACACGCTCCTTGTATTTAGTGCACACCATCGTCGCGTACTGGTAAGGAGACATCTTCTGGGTGCAACCCTGAAGTATAAACAGCACATTGATTTTGTTGACTCAGTCCTTCGTTCAATTCCCACTTTCCTCAGTTTGATTACGACCTTGCTGGCTGAATCACTTGATTTTCCGGTGTTATATGATTCCGTGCTTTGGATAGCACGTAAAGCTGTAGATCTTGTTTTTTAAAATGTCTGATGGTGATGATAGGGCTTTTGGACGGTAAGACTACTCACCCAGAAGCTTTAACGTTATCCATCTCCTAATGCTCCCATACTAAATTTCTGTTGCCAATAGCTGGCTTTGATAAGTAATTACCTAAACACAGGAGAAGAAATTATAGTGTCGCGAAATAAATATCATTAATTTACAGCTATGGTTCATAGGTGGCGCTTTGAACATTAATCGAAAAAAGTGCTTAAAATGAAAATTGTGATTCACTGTGAAGTTGTATGTTAATGATACTCATTTCGCGACATCACAATCTGATGTCCAATTATTAGATAGTTCATACACAGTTTGAAATTCCCGCACCGCTGTGAATCGAAACCGGCTCCTTCGGATTGTGTAATTCCAGCCATTAGGTGATGGAGGCGGTCCAAAATTGTATGATGTATACTTACTAGATCTGCCTTGGAGGTATCAGGAGTGCATAGTTGTATGTTTGTGTGTTGTCGCTTGTAGGCGGAGTGCACGAGCCTGATGCCGCTCCCTGGTGTGATGCAGTGGTAGTGGCAGCCGCTCGCCGCCCGCCACTGGGACCCCACCGCCCGCCGCCACGTGCCTGATGTCTTCACGCTGTAAACATGCTCCATACTTTAAAACCGAAAAATAACACTTTTATGACGGTCTAAGAAAAATACCCTTGTGATAATCAGATAAAATAAAGGATAGTGCCGCGGTAGCAGCCGGCAAGTGCCAAACATATTTGGTTCGATCTCAAAAAATGCCTGTATTACAATTTATTAACTCTTAGTAACAATCTTTGTATGGTATTGCCTTAGAAATATGACGTACGGCTCACACCGCCTCTACTCAAACGATTTAAATTTCGAGTTCAATGGGTGCCGCTAAGTTGTACACCCGCTGGTGAATTTTGCACTTTATATCGAGGATTTATTGGTGACTTTGTGATGATTGTTGCTTGTACAGAAAATGTCTTGTGTTTAGTTACATTATAGTTGCAGTTTATATTATATCGATTAATCGATATTAAACGAGTTTTATTCTGCCATGAAATAAATACTTACGACGTAGTGTGCGACGTGGCAGACTGCAGCTGTAAGGCTTCCCATTCACAATCTCCAGGACGCAGTGAGAATTCTGTGTCTATGTTGGTGGCGCATGTGAATTTCTGGAAGAAATAAATATATTTCGTTTAATTGCATGTGCTATCAACAATATACGATTTTGGTGATTCTACCTTGATCATTTTCAGTAATAAAATAACCAGTTAGTGCATCTATTGCTCCTGAAACATTCCCTCAGGGGTAATTCATATCCATATATTGCTCCTATTAAACAAACCGTTATAGATAGAACTATAGAGTATGTTAAAATAATGTCTCCTACATAAAGGAAGGAGGAAATAAATTATTTTATTATAAACAAATTATTAATAAAGTGTTTGTACTGTGGTGATAAATGGTACCCAAGAGATGGCAAAAGAAATAGAGGCAGACAAAGCAAAAGATGGGAAGATGACTTCAAGAAAGTGTCTGGTCCGGTATGGACCCTGACAGGAGAGAGAGAGAGAGACAGGAATACGTGGAAATCTTTAGAGGAGGCCTTTGTCGACAGACAAGCTGTCCTACACAAACATGTGAGAGTTCAAATAATAAAATAGATTAAATCAATTAAGTGAGTAAGTCAGTAAGTAGGCATGCATATACTAATTGTTGGAAATTTTCAGATATTTTGAGACACTATTGACTTATATATGTTATTTCAGACACAATGTAAAAAATTCATGAATACATGATGATGATGATTACTCCTGAGGGACACGTTTCAGATGCGGTAAATGTACTAATCGGAACTGGCTATTTAATCATCACCCAGCGATTGAACATGGTTTCGGTTACAATACTAATGTTAGCAGAACCTATCTCCGTTCTAAACGTGAAATCGGCATTTATCTAACACACAGCGCCATCTATCGATGATGTATTGTAGTACCACTGACCTGACAAACTCCAGAGATACAGAACATGGGTGACATCTTGGAGCAGGCCGTGCCGTCTGGAAGGCTCCACCCGCGCGACTTGTACCCGCCCCCGCGAGTGTCGCACCACACTGCGCACGCGCTGCTCACGTCTGTAATTGATGAATGTTGGAAAGTCGGATGTTCTGTATGCCGTAGTAATTATTAAGTTTATTTCATTAGCAATGGGGAAGATGCATGGAAGAATATTTTTGTCTAAATCGATAGTCCATGTAAAAAGGTAAATACCTCAACCATTTTTTTCCCGATACCACTAATACTTTTTTTACTACAACCCGTCGAAAAGTAATTCTAGTCGCGCGGTGCTAAAACGCTCCATATAAATCTGGTGACATTTGTGACGTCACACGTGTTTTAGAGCGTTAAAATGTATGAAGCTTGTTTGATATTTTGAGTTATCTCGTAAAATGTCTCGTTTATGTGTTCTATACCCCTATAATAAAGTTTTCAAAATGCAATGAGAAAACTAAATCTAATAAGCATTTTACTATTCGAGGAACTAAATTTTTGAGACATTTAGTCCTTGCGAAATCCAAATAAAAAAGCAAAATTTTTACGTGTGTTTATTTTGGTGGGATTTATTTTAATGTCCGTTAAGCTATAAAATACAATTCAACCCAATCTAATTTGGTTGCATCTTCCCTATTTACAATTATATCTTAGGGCGAAAGGCACGAAGCATTTATTTCAACAAAATCTTTTAACATAGCTAATTTATTATTATTTTCAGTGTTGGAGAAAAACAGAGATAACTGAAAACTTAAATACATCAATTATAGAATAATTAATCAATTTCTCGCCATAAACATTCTAGCTAAGATTTCAATACGAAAGGGCAAGAGAAAAGTGCTAAAATATTAACTAAACAGCACGTTAGTAAACAAGTATAACATTATACAGACTTCACTATTTGCATTCTTGCTTCTTTAAATTCAAAACGCCATCTAGGGACCATTAGCGCCATCATAATTTTGTCCTACTTTGAGGTTATCTAAAATTTGTAGGTTATCTTATTTTTAAGTTACTTTTCAAAGCTATATTCTATTATCAAATGAATTCGTACGTTAAGATCGTCCAAGTGTACAACTGAAAGCTTTCAAAGTTGAGAAGAAAGTCACACAGATTTACATCCAAACGTCGTTATTACAAATATTCGTTTTCGCGTAATGATTTCGTGTAATATTTATGTGTGCAATAATCTATTTTAGAACAATTGTATGTGTGCATATGCATATGTGAAGGGTGTGCATTGTTATCTTTACCTTCAGAATCGATCCTCTGTAACCCAGTACCGATGAGGTCGGGGTCCACATCTCGAGCTCGCAGACATATTTGATCTGCGAACTCCCGAACTGTCATCCGTGGTACGTTGTTGCACTGTGATTCACAAAAGAGTTACACGTGGTTTTATATCAAATTTATTTAATATTTAAATCTTTCCTGTCAAAATAATATTTCATTTGCATATTTCATGTTGAATCGTTGACTCATATATAGCGTCTCCGTTTCAGCTTGGGCTAAAAAGATTTTTGACGTGACAACGTCTTATAAATTGGTTTGCCGGGTGACACTTCAAGAAACTGCGTTACGCTCCGCTCACGTTATGCGCTCACAATGAGAGCGAGTGAGAGGCACGCGTCCCTTCCACTCGGGCATGGTTAGCCCGCCTAAGAGCGAGAGAGACAGACATAAAAAGTGAAAGGCACGCGTCCCTGAATGAATATTCACATTAAAATTATTTTACCACTCAAAGTCGTTGTCACGTAAAACTTTCGCCCGTATACCGACTTTACAGGCAACCATTTTTTTTTATTCGGATGCCGTATGTACAGCTGTTTACATCGAAAGGTCGCATTTCTCTACCGATTCTCGTGAAATTTTGTCAGCAGGGTCGATAATTATATGAAATTTTCAGTCGATTCATATTTTTTTCTTCAAAATTTGTCTAAATGTCTGAGATGTAGATAAAGAGATGTAGTTAATTGTTGATAACAGCGTCATCTAGTGGCATTTCGATGTAAAACTGCTCTGATTTTGTATTTACTTAAATCCATTTTTGGAATGATGATTTGTCATGAATTCATGTAACGGCCAGTCACCATTCAAATGAGATGAAGGCCAAGTTCAAACCCATTGTATAAATGTCACGTGCTATAATTACCTGCTGCGCATGACACGACTGGTACTTCTTGTCGTATCCTGGGCAGTAGTTGTTGACGCTGTCGTGCCTGAAAGTTGGTATTACATACTTGGTCATTACCAAATCCTACCAATATTATAAATGTGAAAACTTTTTTTTCCCACTCAAATATGCTTAACCGTCTCCGTGGCCTAATGGCTACACGCTTACTAACAAACTGAAGGTCCTGGGATCGATTCCCAGTTTACCACCTATCGGTATTCGGTTGGGTTACTACCAGTGACGCCAAACATCAGTGTTAACAGCACTGTTGTGTTCCGGTAGCAAAGCCAGCGCGACATTAGCATGCGACTTCTGTGTGCGCAAGATTACCATCCAACGGTCTTATCGTCACTTACCATCACGAGAGATAAATGCCAAAGGCAAACCCATCATACATAAGTGCGTACAACTAAAGAGTGGAATTCCCTGCCGGCTTCTGTGTTTACCGAGCGCTACAACCTGCATGTCTTCAAGGTCAGAGTGAATAGGATATTTCTAGGCAAGCGTGGGCCACATCGTCGCTTAAAGGTAAGATTGTGTTCAAACAGAAGGTCATGTAATATAAACAAGTAAATTAATATTTAAAAAATATAACATACGCAATAACCATACGAAAATAAAAAAGCATTCCATTTTATGCCGAAAATGCCTAACATCAGCTGATACTCTTCAAACTGATGAATAGATTTTTACTTGGAAACTTGCTTTCATGTTAAAAAACGCACAAAAATCGGACCATCCGTTCGAGAGCTACGATGCCACAGACATTGGCGTTAAACTAAAGCGTTAGACATTAAACTTATAACACCCCTCTTTTTGCGTCGGGGGCTAAAATATAAAAAAGGTGACATGAAGGCTAATCGAAAACACCATTCATTTTTTAAATCTTACCTCGGTCTGTTGCACCGTCTAGTCGCTACAGCGACGCCAGCGGCTGCGGGCGCCAGGGAGTCGTCCACTAGACAAGCTGACGCACATTCCGTCCATCCCGACCATCGGCCCCAGGACCCTCGCTTCAGCGTGGACCCTGACCGCTCCACGCATTCTCCTCCGCGGCAATACTGGTCACACAACATATTTACATATAGACATATTTATCTGACAAAGTTAGACCATCTATTACTTCTAGAACACTTCCCCGGGGCACAATCCGGACGCTTCAAACAAATGTCGTGTATCGTGATATCGGTTCCTATTGCCATACATCGCACGGATGACGTTCATTTTTTGTAAGGATTATCAGAAAAACCTATGAAAATTTAATTTGAATTTAGATCATTAACATTAGGATTTGAAAACCTCATATTATTCACTATTAAACGACATTGGGCATATATTCCTAAATATACACATTTTTCTGATAATCCTTACAAAACATAAACTTGCAAGGTATTTCGATTTTTCTGATGAGAAGTATATATTAATATGGACAAGTCCGGATTTAATTTAATGCCATTTCGCAACGCAGTTATATATTACCATATCTTCCCCACATCTGGTTCCTTCTAGAGCAGGGTGTGAAGTCCATGTGTACCTCTCCCTCTGGCAGTGGAGGTCTCTGCAGATGTCCTCCAAGTTCTGACCTGATGAGTGACGGCTTCCACGACCATACTTTAGCATACCTGTCAGATAAGGACCGTTTTTTTAAAATCAAGTTTCAAAAGTTCATATACATGCGGACTCCGTGGTGCAGTTGTCTGAACGTTAGACTTAGACGCGCAGCACGAGCAGGAGGTCCTGGGTTCGATTCCTTGGTGGGGGCATTGCCAAATATTCATCATCATCATCAGCCGGGAAACGTCCACTGTTGAACATAGGCCTCATTCATAGTACGCCACATCGACCGGTCCCGAGCCACCTGCATCCAGCGACTCCCTGCGACTCTAACCAGTTCGTCGGTCCATCTAGTAGGGGGACGGCCTGGTAGACGTTTCCCGGTACGTGGTCGCCACTAGAGAACCTTTACTCCCCAACGGTTATCGGTTCTTCGAGCGATGTGGCCTACCCATTGCCACTTCAGCTCACTGACTGCCAAATATTACTTTGTGAGAATTTCTCCAGTTTGGCTAGGATATTGTGGGCTGAATCAACTGGTTGTCTGAAAAGTAAGATGGTTCCGTGCTATGGAAGATCCGCTAAACTGTGTATCCCAGTTGTTGTAAATTTGTTGTTACAGAGCAAATGGATCCCTAAAAATATTACAAAGCTTCTGCACGAAACTGTTTTTGGCGTATTCACCCCATTTGAACCCTATATCAGTATAAAAATTAGCCTTTGTTTCTCCACACCATTGGCTAAATGCATGATAAATTTCATCGAAATCGATTCAGCCGTTCAGAACCAAAAATGTAACAAAAAGACGAGCCACTTTCGAATCTCTAATATTTAATTTAAATTTTTTGTAAAAATTTTAAGCCTTTGTTTTAAGCAATACTTTAACGGCAGAATGTTTACGTGGGGTAATATTTAATTTACAAGTTATCCCAACTGATCCGAATTCCCGAGGATGATAGGAGTGGAAAGTGGATATTTCGGCCTTAGACGACTTGGAGAAGTGGACTATTTGAATATAGAACTAGGTATTTAAGATACAAGATCTATCGATTAATATGTCAAGCGTGAAGGTCACGGTCATGCAAAATAGGTCATAAATACGCAATATATTTTCGGTTGAATAAATTATTATTTATTAAATACAAATAACAGGTATTGTCCAGTATAGAGGAGTTTATCTAACGTATTGACAATACGTTCTGGATCCTTAAATGCACTTATCTTTCGGTCTAGATCGGTGACAAACTTGTGTTATCTATCGTGTGGTTAGTATCATTATGTGGGAACGGAGAGCATCAAATATCTCCCTTGGTAACTACGGTCCAATTGGCCGACTGAGTTTACATGGTCTGGCCAACACCAAAGTTGACAAATCCATTGTTAATCAGCGTCAAATCTCTCCCCCTGGTAAAATGCTCTTAGCACTGATCCAATTGACCGACTGAGTTTACATGGTCCAGTAAACACCAAGGTAGACAAATACTTACAATGCTGATCAGCGTCAAATCTCATCTGGTAAAATGCCCTCAGCACTATGCTCCAATTGGCCGACTGAGTTTACATGTTTTAATACTCGTAAATACTAAAATAGACAAATACTTACATTGCTGATCAGCGTCAAATCTCTCCCCTGGTAAAATACCCTCAGCGCTGTGGTCCAGCTGGCCGGCCGAGTTGCCATGGTCTAGCAAGCACCGAGATTGCACAGTGCTGTAAAAAGAAAGGCGACTATAATGCCTGAAAATGGCCTAGACTAGACTGTTGTAATTGTTATGTAAAAGTTTATGGAGTGCAACTGATTGTTAATTTATTACTGTGTAGTTTCGATGATAATTGAGCGAGGCCGTGTAATTGGTTGATTCTGAAATTAACAGTTTGTGAGTTTCAGTTTGCTACTCTTTTTTTTAAAGTTGAAATATGGAGTATAAAATCTGTGACTGATTGATAGTCTATGGTCTAAATGCATATTATTCTTTCTTGGCTTCTAAATTGTATTTTTCCGTCCGGAAGCAGGTAGTATACCTGTAACTTTACGCTGGATTGACTTGTTTGACCACCATTTCGCATGAAGCGTTTCGCTTCTTCATTTATTATGCGCACAGCTAAGGAGTGGAATCCCTTGCCGGCTTCTGTGCTTCTGAGCGCTACAACCTGGATATCTTCAAGGCTAATGTGAATAGGCTATTTCTAGGCAGGTCATGCAGTATCCTAGACCACATTGCCGCATAACATCAGGTGAGATTGTGGTCAAACGACCTATCTAAATATATAACGGATTTGCATTGGATTAGTAACTGACTTCAAGATCAAGCAGTTAAGTAGCTATGTAACCGGGGACCACTTGGCAAGATTAAATTGGGACCCTAATTAACTTCTAAATACATTAAAGATGCATAAATATATTTCATAGCATGGCATAATAAATATTTACGTTACGTCTTTTTGAAGAAATCCACGTCTACCCTCAAATTATATTTGAAATAATTTATTTTAACTATTTAACAATGGAAAAAGTTTTCTTGGATAATCAATCGGATAGGATTGAGGGAAATTTGGGTTCAACTAGGATATTACAAGCCAAGGGCCCCTTGAACATGCATGGCCCCCGAGCTATTCCCCGCCTAGCCCGACGGTAGCTACGCCACTGAGATCAAGGCAAGTGAGTGCTGACCTGGTACTAACTTCGTGGAAATTGATTTCAGTCAGCTCAGAGGATGACTGGCTGCTTTTAAACACTGGCGCCAGATAATTTACTCTTTAGGTGTTTTTTTTCCATGGCTGAATACACCAAATAAGCACGTAATTCTTACTCCAAGAATTTCTGCAAGTAATTCTTGCTGCACTGTGACCAGGTGATCTTTCCGCTGCCAAGGGTAGGGCTCATGATGTACGCGCTCGGATCGCAGCCGTTGTCCGCCAATGGACCGTCGTGACGCATGCCGAGACTGAAACACAATACATCAAATTAGCTCTCGACTCAGTTGTTTCAAGGCATACTTGTAGATAATGCCGTGTGATCTCAGCTTTACAGTAAGACCACACCATGTCGTCCCGTGGGAGACGTAAATTTTATCTGACGCCGTGGCTTAATTGCTAAATGACTAACAATCGGAAAGTCCCAAAGAAACAAATGTAAAATTATTTAAAATCAGATTGTATGACATTTTAATTAAGAATTGTTTTTATAATACGCAAGATTTTTTTTGACAAGTTATAACATTGTATACCGTAGAATAAATTACTTCACTAAGATATTGTAATATAAATTATATAATAATAAATTATTATACGCCTTAGGGTAGGAAATATAGATTCTAGGAATGTATCAAACCCATCAACATTGTACCACCTATTTACATAATAAAGAGTATTCTATTCAATTTCATTCCACTCTTGGTACAGGCTTAAATCAGAGAAGCAGGTTTAAATTCACTTTTTAGATTTGTATATACATAGGGAGTGACGTAAAATAGTTACTTAGACAAAGGAATTTAATAAGTGTGTAAACTGAAGTCTTGGTTTGTATATTGTGTCTTACTTGTGCCCAATCTCGTGTGCCACCACGTAGACGCTCTCGAAATGTCTTCCCTCGTTGACGGTGCAGCTGCTGGTGACTGTACACATTCCAGCAACAGGTGCTAGACCTGAAACGATATAGGAATGGTTCAGCTCATTTATCTTAATTTTTTTAAAGTAATGAGACTATTAAATTGTTATCGTTATGTAACCTTCCGTTGCGACGGTTAGTATAGATTATATTATTTATTCAGCTTTTGCCAATGTCTACGTCTTCGTGAATTAGAAAAATTATCACACGAGAACAAAATCAGGAAAAATAGCCTTCTCCATGTCATAGAATAATGAGCGCCAAATTTCTTAAAGATTTAGTTTAGCAGTTCTTCGGGCGATGTGGCCTGCCCCACCACTTCATCTCAATGACTCGTCGAGCTATGTCTACGGATTTCCTCATTCTGACAGTGCTATTAACAATATTGTTTTGCGGCAGACTAGGTGACATGTGGTAGCTAGCCAGGCTGACATAGAAAATACTACCATCCAAATCGAGTACTGAACCCGCGACCTCTATACAATACAGGGTCTTTGTTAATTGGTTAACTATTGATGTGCATAAATTAGAAAAACGAATTCTGCAGATTGAAAATGATGTGTATATAATGATGTATGCAATATAAGAATAATAACAAATTTATTTTTAACAGTGTACTAATATTTTTCTTAAATCTAATTGGGCTAGAATATTTGATCTAGTTACATTCTAAAGCGTCTGCAGCTAAACTAAGTTTAACAACTTATATTTTGGCATACAGTGCCTCCTCACCCCTTAGAAAAGCAGAGGGAACGTCTCGCCGCCAGTACTAAATGTATCAATTTACATGCAATAAGCAAAACCACTTATTCTAAGTTAACAACACTGTGGAAGTGAGTCCTCGCTGTGTGCGAGGTGAAACTGTGAGTGTGTGGTGTGAGAGGGTGTGTAATATATATACTTGTAAATAACTCAGCGTTGACACTAAAGGTAAGTGCTAATGTATACACGTAGAGAAGGAAATTGATGTTATTATTGGACATTACATTCGATACAGAATATTAGTTTAGAACGAAATTGATGGTAAGTATTGAGACAGAACCGATCATCGCGGGTACAATCTTGTTAGATCTACTTGTTGGTGATTTTCAAATCATATTACATGCAAGCCTAGTTTATCCCAAGTTCACAAAATTGACAGCTGTGTAGAGCAGCAGTCCTTGAACAATCGTGGTCTGGGTTCGATCTTGGCTCGTACCAGTGAGTTACAATTTGTTATTTGGAGTTTATGTACGAATGATAAAATTGGCTTTTCAGCGAAGAAAAACATCGTAAGGAAACCTGCAGACTCCTGAGAAGAAATTCAAAGGTGTGTGTGAAGTCTACCAATCCACACTGGACCCGCGTGTTGTACTATGGCCCATACACTCTCTGTATGCAGTGAGGACGCACTCGTATATACTGATGATGGTGACACAAATCGTATCGTAAAACTTACCTACGACCTGACTGCTAACTTTTCCATTCTTATTAACAACATACAGATCTAATCCAGTCAATATCAGCGCATGGTCCCAGTGTAGGGGATCATTATCACCCGGTGGATTCTCCAGTCTTTGCCACGTGCAGAAATTGCTCAGAAACCTGTCTATATCGTGTGGCCTTTTCAAATTAGCCGGATCTTCATGAAGTATTTCAAGTCTCTTTAAAATGAAATTAACTGGGCGTCCTAATGATGGGTCGTGGTATAGCAATTGCACAGCGTTGATCATAGCCAATACGAATCTTACTAATTCCCTTTCTGTGTCTTTTGGGAAATTTACAGTCATGTGTTTGTATAGATCCCTATCCACAAATACGGCTGTTTCAACAAATATTGCTGGTAAAATCGCGCGTTTCTTTCTATTTGTATTCGTTGTCAGTTTTTGTATAAATGCTCCTATAGTTTTGTTTCTATGTTCCAAATCAAATTTGAATCCATTAATGCTATGATCATTACTTTGTTTATCATGACCTTTGTCTAGATTATTTCCATCTGTATATGTATCTCTTTTTCTTCTGTGTTTTGTCCAATGGCGTGCTGGTTCAGGAATGATAGTTTCTTTGTGATCTCTTTCTATGCACGTATTTTCATTGTCATTTTGTTCAATTATATTACGTTTTATTATAACGTGAGGCTTCGTTTCATCTGTGTGAAATCTTTTAGGCAGTGGATGAATTAAGTAAAAGCTATCGTTTGATTTGACTAACCCTCTCTGAAACAATAAAAGGGTTTCCTTAACCATAAATATATCAAAACATAAGTACCTCTTCTAAAGATTGATATTTTTAATTACATGTAATAATAGTGTTTTAGAAAACATTTATTTCACCTATTTGTTCCAGTGTATTTACTAAGGTTATCAGTATTGATACGTGACAAAACGTATTACTTGATCAAATTTAGATTGTCTTAAATAAATTCTCTTTACTTACCACATCATCACAAACGTAGAGAGCGGCGTTATCACCCTTATAATAACACTGATCAAATTCTTCATCACCATGCTGGTCCAGGACTGGTTCAGAACTATTAGACCACCTTCTCATCAACAGGAACTGGGGGTCTAGGAAGGAATTCCTAGGACTGAGCTTGATATTTAAGTGCTTCTTAAGAACGGCTACGTCATGATCTTCATGGAATGGTGAACGTTTTCGTCGTTTCGGATGTTTCAGATGGGCTATCTCGAATTGAGCATCTGTGGAAAAATCAATAGAAAGTATGTGTTTTCAATACTTCGTGGCAGCTCTTCATCTATGTATTATGAAAGCCGTGGTAGCCAAGGTAGAGCGTCATCAGTCCTTAAACAATCGAGGTCTGGGCTTGATCCTGGCTCGTACCAATGAGTTCCAAGAGCATGGGTTGCCACGTACGACTATCCACTACAGAATTTGCCTTTGGCCTTATAAATGATCAAGTGCGTTTTAGATATTTGGTACCAATAGATAGACTAAATCTTTACAGCGATATGATCAAATAAGAGTAGTATGAAGTAGTAATACTGTGAAGTAGATTTGGAGCTGTGAAATATTTCTCTAAATGCTCTTTCGAAGTGCCAACAGAATCATAGTGAAAGGAAATTATTTGAGTCAATCTACAAGGTCAATCAGAAAATGGTTTTCTAACGTAATTGCTACGATCATACCCCTTGATTGAAAGTTACACTTGGCTGATCTTTCTGCCGATTTATTTTACATTCCGGTGCTCTTATTCCTATCAGACTTACCGTTGTTGTTGGCACCAAACAGGAATAGCTTTTCTGACTCCGTGAGATGATCAAGAAGCTGCTTTGTGTGTTCCTGTAACAAGAAAGACACAAGAATTTAGTTAAAAGGCTTGTTGTAAAAAAATTAAATCTATTTTCATATTCATTATTTAATCGCCATTATCGCCAACTGCAGAAGATAAGCTGCCATTACAAAGCGCTGATGATCGTTTTTGCATTTCATTTAAATGTTATGGTACCTGTTTTCAATTTTTTTAATATCTTCTGTCACATTTTCCATTCTATACCCATGCTTAATATAAAGTAGAGTTAGATAGTTAGGTAATTGACTTTTCAGTTATCTGTTTCCGCCTTGAATCTCAATGATGTAATTTTTGAGAGCCTCAGATTATTTGCTAACAAAATCTGCAACGTGCTAGTTTCTTGCCTCCCGATACAAACCAGTCCGCAATCGAAAATTCACAAGTCGGAAAAGAAAACTCATCTTATTAACCTTGTAAGTAATTACACAGTCTTAACACTATTGTTTTAGCGTCATTGATATGAGGGCCTCGACACTTTTGACAATGGTTGCTTTTCGCACGGAGTTCTTGTGATTAATCGGAAGCTGATTGTGGCACAAGTTGGGAGAGGTGTCAAGAATGCAGGTTTGAAAAGAGGAAATAGGAGGAATTCACTCGATTTAATAGCTATTGTACGCATTTGTATGACAGACAAAATACAGTTAGTTAAGATGATGGAATTAGATGTTGTGGCAGATTTTATAAATTTGAATATGCTGCTAAACAACATCAACTTTTGCAGAAACAAGTTCAAGGCGATCCAATTTTCAATGGTTAGAAACTTCGCTTGCTTGATGATATAGCAATGTACGAGTAAGAAAGAAATACCAATAATGTTATGAAAAGGATAGAAATATTGTGCATTACTGAACGCCTCCTGAGAAGCTAATGGAAAGCGATTCAAGAATGCTGATTCAACATCTGATTATGAATAAAAAATAATAATATTTAATTTGGGATTGAAGCTTGCAGTAATGACTTGTAAAAGAAGAAATTCTTTGTCTATTCGAATGTACCTACTGCGAATATTCGTTAAACAAGTAATTGTAATTATTTTCGACAATCTTATGCCTTTGTACCACGTGCTTCCGAATAGTATTGTTCGTTTTATAATCAACCACAGTGGCTTGTCTGTAGATGGCTATATCGCATATTTGTATGTAATTTATTAGTTTTTTGTCTGCTTAGGACGTGTTTGCTTCTATAATGACTTAATTGTCAGTATATCTTAGTAATTATTCACCATTATGATTGTTGCTTTATCAGTTTTAATTATTCTCTTTATACTTCATAGGCCTTAATATTTTTGAGCAAATTCTTAGAATGAAATAGACTGTAGAGCATCAGTATCGTGCCATAGTTTTCATAAAATTTATTTGTTGTTTCGAGTAGCTGATGTATTCGGTTTATCTTTAGTAAAGCGTAAAATCAGATATCTCAGGGAAGCATTGGAAAAACTTTCTTCTTTAGCAAGAATTTGTTTCTATACAATTAAATGTTACTGACTTTAGCGCGCGACTTCGTCAGCGTGGAATTCAGATATAATTCCACTTGAACACTTTATCAAGATAAGTAGTTCATGACTCTTCGATGCTACGTGGCGTGCATGGCAAATTTCATGAAATTTAATGGTGCCGTTGAGGCATCAAGGGTCAAAATTGGCTGAAAATTAGAGTATTTATTTGTAAAAGCAATACCACGATTTCTATACCTCCAGTAATTGCATTAAATCTCAATCTCTTGTCATTAGCACTTCGCAATCATTTCCAAAGACGAAGCGGATTCTTGAAACTGTCGAGTCACTGTAACTCATTCGCTTTTACCTCATTCAGAGGCATAGTTTCTTCTGCTTTCTTTAAGGTAATTATACAATTTTTCGCTAATTTTATACTTGGCAGGCCCAAGCGTGAAAGTGTGTAATCGTTTTGTTCATCTTTTGAATGTTTAAAATAGGAAAGTAGCGTACGCATCGTTTAGTTCAGCTGTTATGTCACTAATGATGGGTAACAATGAATTTTGTCGCGTCTTCTGATAGTTTGAAGCATTTTCTTCGTACTGTATTTTTTGAATGTTTGTGTTTATTCCCTTTACCCTTAAGCTCTGGTTTCCGTCACATAGCGGCCATGTGACCTAAGTCTTCCGTCAAACAGCAGCGTCAATAGCACTGTTGTGTTCAGGTAATGAAAGGTAACAGAGGCAGCGCTTGTTTAGCTTGAAACTTCTGGGTGAGCACGAATTCCATCCAAAAGCCTTATCGTCAATTACCGTCAGGTATGATGAAGGTAGAGCGTCGGTGGAGCAGTGGATAAGGCGCGGACTTTCAATCTGAGGGTTTCGGGTTCGAATCCAGCCGTGTACTTATTAGTTGTTTTTCAATTCAGGAAACCTGCACACTCCTGAGAAGAAATTCAAAGGTGTGTGTGAAGTCTAACAATCCGCACTGGGCCCGCGTGGTGTACTGATGCCCATACACTCTCTGTAGGAGAGTAGGCCTGAGCCCCTGCAGTGGGGACGTATATAGGCTGTAGATAAAACCTGTCTACTGCTGCTTTAATCTTTTTAATAATAGTTTGGCACCGCTCCTAATAATACTAGTTTTTATATCAATAACACCAAATCAATTTATGCAAAGCACCCATCCAGCCGATCATACCAATATTGGAAAAACTACACTACGGTTGTTGGTTCACGTAGAAACCTAGCTACTAATAAAATAAATAAATAGAAACAATATTTATTTTCTTCAGAAAGTTTTACATTTAATACGAGTAAAATCACTTAGTTCCATGGTCTCGTAACTTTGTGAAGACTGGCTCCTAAACTAGGATCCCCTGTGCTACAGGAACCAGGTCTCCACCACCGGACATGTGTTTTTTAAGTGACAATAAATACTATAATTTATAAAATAATAATATGTAGTAAATGAGTGAGTGAGAGAGTTTGTCTGTGTGGGTGAATAATCTATGAGACATTTTCCACATAGGTATATCATTTTTAGACCATAGGGTTTAAGATAAATTTTATACCGATAAATGTTAGAAGTCAACTCAGAAGAAGCAGCGGGCTAAACCTAGTAGCCCATAAAATAGCCTATAAAACCGTCTCAGCGGAATCTGTATCTAGAAACTAGTTCCTGACATTTAGTTCTTCAGGTCACCTTGAGGTTGCTATTCACGATTTGTCTCGCTGTGCAGGATACCTCATGACCTTTGAGTAACCTTCCATAGACGAGGAGAGGAATTGCATATTTTAGAACAAGGGCTTTGGATTTCTTTCGGGCATTGTTGATGGGCTTTACTCGGAGTTCTTTGTTTGTTTAGATGGTCAAAGGCGAATGAATGCGCCCTGTAGAGAATACCAGACGGATATCACATTATTGCATTAAGTGATCAACAGTCAACAGCCTATACAGTCCCTACATCAGGGGCTCAGGCCTACTCTCCTAAAGAGAGTGTATGGGACATAGTCCACCACGCGGGCCCAGTGCAGATTGTTAGACCTTCACACACACTTACGAATTTCTTTTCAGGAATGTGCAGGTTTCCTCACGATGTTTTCTTTCACCGTTAAGCAATCGAATAATTTACTTGAATTAAAAACAACTCATAGGTACACGGCTGGATTCGAACCCGGAACCCTCAGATTGAAAGCCCGCGTCTTATCCACTGCGCCACCGACGTAATTATTTTACAGTGTCTGGACACACGAAAGGTAGCAGAGTCTATACCTCATTAGCGCGGGATTTCTGGATCCTTAACATCCAACAGGCTTATAATATTGTTACTCATCGTGAGGTGAAATTAAGGCCATAATACCAATTACACATTAACAATATTTTACTTGACTTAAGACTTCTGGTTGAGCACGATCCTATGAATAATCACAGTGAAAAGTCTGCAATCAATGTGCAGTATTTTTATATATCAGAATTTGACTTATTAGGATGAAGAGAAAGAATAAATAACATTCCAACAGTATTTCTGTAAAATAACGTGTTTTATGCAACTGAATCTCTTTATCTGAACCAACTAATGCACACAAAACAAAGGTTCAAAGCAATCACAATTAAGGCTGCGTGTCGATGCGAGACGAAAAAATCAGATAACCTGATCCTACCGCACAATAGGGAAACAAAGAACGCTCAACACACGTACGAGTAAGTACAAAATATATTAACTCACAGACTTCCGTGTGCCATGAAGATGGAGATGCAGATAATCGTGAAAATTATGTAATGGCTGTATTTGAGGTTGACAACGGTAATGGACAAAATTGCATTGTAAGAACGCATTAGTGGCAAAAAACGCACATGATTTTGAGTCTATTATAGAAAATTCTCGCTTATTGGTTTGGAAGTTTATGTTTCCATTTACCATTAATTCATAATTTATTTAGCTTAGCTTACAGCTGTCTTCGTGTGCAGTACAACAACGCATTCAGAGCCATGCTCCACCTGCCCTGGCGGTGTGGTGCGTCTGGCATGTTTGCTGAGAACAGGGTCGACGATATTTATGCCGTAATGAGGCGACACAAAGTGTCTTTCTACAACAGACTCGCGAGCAGTCAAAACAAAATTGTGGCCATTGTATTTCAAACTGTTATCCGCTCCATATACTATATGTGCAGTATATCTAAGTAAGTACGGATTACTTAAATTTAAGTTTAATGTAGTTTAGTTTAAATTGTTTTTATTTTTATAATGTGATATGGGCAATGCCTTTAATAAAGAACTTTATTATTATTATTTCGTTACGTCTTCAGCTGCGTAAGTTCACTGTCGGACATAATCTAAACGTGCATCGTCATTTACCAACCCATGAGATGAAGACTAAGTTACAACCCAATTTTATACAAATTTTTGGTTCAAATCTTGAGATCTATTTAGTATAACAATTTTTATCGAGATAACACTTACTCACGCGACTGTAGCAATTTGTCTGTGATATTAGGCGAGTAATGCTATGAACAACCTTGCGCTTCCCTGCAGTTCTCGTGGATGGTACAAATTAGAAGAGACAAGCGAGTTATGTAGATCTTGTCGCCATAATAAACTAAAACGCGATGAGGCATCTATTTGATGAAGATTTTCTGGACAACAATGATCAACATTGCTTATATGATAGCTTTCTTTCAGCTTAGTAGATATTGGTTGGTTATATGTATATGCTTTAGATAGAGTGCTAGGTGCAAGAAGGAGTCAGAGTTTGCTAAATATCAGCTAGCAGCCCTGGACTCGGTAGAACGTCGTGCAAAGAGGCTCATTGGCAATGATTCGCTCGTGGAGGCCAAACTCCAAAGCCTTGAACACAGGCGAAAAGTGGTCTGCGTTTCTGTATTCTATAGGTTACATTTTGGAGAGTGCGCGCAAGAGCTGTTCATGTTGATTCCGCCATCGCCATTTAAGTATCGATCCAACAGACGAACAGCAGGGCTCCACCAATACGTCGTTGGCATTCCTATGGCTCGCACTAAGCGCTTTGCTTCTAATTTTATCATGTGTACAGCCAGGGAGTGGAACGCGCTGCCGGCATCTGTATTCCCAGAAAACTATAGCTTGGGTGTCTTCAAGTCGAGGGTGAACAGGCACCTTCTAGACCAACGCGCACCATCGTAGGCCACATCGTCGCTTACCATCAGGTGAGATCGTGGCCAAGCGTTGATCTATACTCTGTAAAAAAAAAAGAGTGTAGACCTAGTTACCTAAGCAGGAAAGTGAGTATTCATAGACGACCTCACATTATGGAATGGAAAAGAACTGCACGAAAATAAACACTTTTCTTTCTTTCTTTCTTTCTAAAAGTACGCAGGGACGTAAGCGAGGAAATTCAGCGGCAGGTGACAAACAAGCTGAAGAACGATGACAATGGTAAAAACAAACAATAAACTGATATACAGTTTTTATGGACTATAAGATTTGACCATCTCATATTGCAAATCAAATCACTGCCTTCGTTAAATATGAAAACAGTTTATACTATTTCTTCATTTCTTTGTCATGGGTTGCCTGCTCGAGTGTCAGGTACTAAAACATACAAAACCTCTACAACCAAATAATAATTGGTAACTTAACAATGTATTGTTATTTCCTTATGTATTGTAACTTCTGCTTTTGTGACTATATTGTTCATTTTTGCTTCTTAGTTATTATTCCAAGTAATATTAGCTCTTACGTCGTCGCTATGCTGCATTCACAAAGTGTTGTACATTAAAAGTAGTCTTTATACAGGTCTTATTTCAGTGTAATAAACTCGTTGATTGCTCAGGCTTCCATCATTGCAGCCTTGTGCTATTTTTTGTTAATAAATTGAAGTGTCATCATAATCATTATACTTCTAGCAGCTGACCACATTGTCAGATTTTAAATTCTTTCAACTATTTGACTGACAGATCAATGTCTATCACTTTTAAGTCGGTCGGGATACATAACAATTCAAATAAAACTTTAATTGATTCGTGCTACCTTGATGCAGCCACTTACTTTTAATAAGCTTTAACTTTTAATGTTTCCATCATTAAGAGGGTATGCTGTTGTCAAAGCGCCCATACAAACGTAGTCCAGTCATATTTTGAGTATTACGCTATGCAAATCTATGAAATTTTCAAGACACAATCTAGAAACAAATATCTGTGTCGGTGGTGAATCAGATTTTCGTTTAAATATATACTTCCAGAGTTACAGGGCGTCAAAGTATTGTATTTTTCGGTAATAAAAAGCCCCAACTTTGAACCTGATTTACAAGAGTATGAATCAATTTAAAACAATTTGGAAAAACCACCGACATCTGAAATTTTATTAGTATACTGTATTAAAAAAATGGTTACATAATATACTGTATCCTTCAAATGATCCCTGGACTACGAAACATCAAAATAACGGGTGGATAACATCGCGTAATGTATGCTGTCTCACCGTGCGCGCTCGGGTAGGATAGGGCTCGGAGAGGGACAACTACAAAACAATGCAACCTTGAAACCGACCACGTGGTCTTACCAACATAGCCTCTTAAGTCCAAAAGTATCTAGCGATCACGCGTTTTTTAACGATTATTTTTAGATTATCATCATCAACAGCCGGGAAACGTCCACAGCTGGACATAGGACTCCTTTATGGTACGCCACATCGACCAATTTTAGATTATATTTAAATAATATTTGTAGCTAGTTCATTTCATGAAACAATTGTCATAAGAAATGCTGAGGAAGAAATAAGCCTAGCTCATTATGCCAAAGTAGAATTTAATTTAACTTTTTGTACAACTACCCCCCAAAATAGTTTTCTTTCGTTCTTTTATCCGAATGTTGTCTGTCCGAGTCGCCTTTTGGGATAACCAACTGTTGTACGTTTTAAATTATAATTTAACTATTTTATTTATTATTCTTAGTGTACAGTAAAATAATATTTATTTATTGAGTAAATTGAAACATGTGCTTCATTATTATAAGTTTTTTTTTAAAAAAACTGTATTTTTGTGTGTTTCTCCGAAACAAACCCACTTTCACATTTGTGTGGCTACCAATATACTGTGTCTGCAGGAAATTTTTTATGTCTATTGAAATTAAATTAATTGGGCCTCCAGATATTTCCACCTCATCGTAAATTATTTCTCTTCTAACGACACTGACCGTTTGAAATAATATAATATCAATAATGTTACATCAAAACACGCTACATTGTTATTTAAACAGCTCAATCCACGCATGGCTGGCTGTCAAAACATCTAACAATATAGGTTACAATATTCAATTGTTTGAGTATGAATTACTGACCTTACCTCCAACATTGTAGGATTTGCTATATTGCGGCTCTTCTAAACTCAAGGATGTTCTTTTGTGGTGAGTTCGTGATGCTACGACAGTGAAGCAATAGATAAAGCTTATTGAGTGAACTCTATCGGCTCAATAAGGTTTAAGACGTGAGACAGTTGAGCAATCACATGGTCACGTTTGACAAGTCGGGTTTCAATCTGAAGGATTCGTTGAATGCATTCAGATTCAGACAATTTGTGGTAATTACCTTTGAACGAGCTTTTCTTGTGTATAAGATAAGATAAACCTTTATATGCAATAAATGTGGTACATTTCAGATGTTCAAGTAAATTATTCTAGATCACACATTTAGCCAATGTTTTGACATGCAAACAGTAATTAAAAGTAATAATATCGAACATTTAAATTATACAATTATATGATGTCAAGACACGTACCTTATTGATATCTATACCTATGTCAAATAATATTAGTCAAATGTTATACATAATATTATAAAATTATAATAATAACATAAAATTATATTCATAAATCAAATTAAAATTAAATCCTATCTATTTTGCCCTAGCTCTCTATATATGTATATTTGTATATATACCGGAGATCTCGAAAGACTCGATTTCGATAAAATTTAGTATGTGAGGGGTTCCGGGGGTGGAAAATTGATCTAGATTAGAATTATGTCTTGGATAACGCGTGGTTTCGAGTTTGTATGGGGGTCGCACTATTCTAGTGGTATGGTCGCTAATTTCACACACTTGGGCATAACCATCGTAGTCAAGCGGAAAAGGAGCAAGATGGACAGTCATAGGTGTCCGGCTTCTAATCCAGACTGGACGCAATGTTTTTACTATTATAATAATAAAAGAGGTTTATTCAGCACAAATTCTTAAAACTAACACTTGAACATCGTATATAAATGATGAATGTGCTAATAGCTCAGCATATGTCTAAGGGGTTCAAGACCTCGAAGACGCTGTTATTCTGATATTGCCTGAAAATTACATGCGATACAACAATCATGGCGGATGTCATTTAAATGTACTAAATATTGTAAACATTCAACTACCAATTTTAAACTTTGACACAATAAAACTATTTATTTATTATACTAAGATTACCTACGAGTATCGTCTAGCCTACCATCTAACACAAACAGAATACAAATCTAAAACACTTCTTATACAGAACGGATACTATTCGCAAGGTCCTGGAGAAAGTTTTCGATTGCTGGATTGTATTTATTCAATTTTTTTATGCCAAATTAAAAAGAAAATTGTACTTTTAGTCAAATTTTCAGGCAAAGCTCTGTCGCCCAGATACTATCTATAATACAAGTTGCAATTTATAATATATCTATCGTATATTCTTAAAGCCAATCTTACCGCATAAATCACCATAAGGCCATATACATCAAGTCTATAATAGCAACGTAATTGCAAGATGCACGAAAACAATGTTACTTGAAGATGATGAGAGATGATGGGCAATTACTCGCATTTACTATTCATAAGTTAACAATTGTTATTTTAACCCTGTTATTTATGGTCTTGAAAATTGAATTAAGTGTTAATTTACTTACTGTGGAGATATAAATAAAGAGCTAAATTCAAACTATGGAAATGTAACTATAACCAGAGTTAAGAGGCTATGTTGGTTAGACCACGTGGCCGCGTTCAAATTTGGATTGTTTTATAGCTGTCCCTATCCGAGCCCTTTCCTACCCGAGCGCGTATGGTGAGACAGCATTCCACTACGCGAAGTTATCCACCCGTTATTTGGATGTTTCGTAGTCCAGGGATCATTTGAAGGATACAGTATATTATGTAAACATTTTTTTAATACAGTATACTAATGAAATTTCAGATGTCGGTGGTTTTTCCAAATTGTACTAAATTGATTCATACTCTTGTAAATCAGGTTCAAAGTTGGGGCTTTTTACTACCGAAAAATACAATATTTTGACGCCCTGTAACTCTGGAAGTATATATTTAAACGAAAATCTGACTCACCACCGACACAGATATTTGTTTCTAGATTGTGTCTTGAAAATTTCATAGATTTTCATAGCTTAATACTCAAAATATGACTGGACTACGTTTGTATGGGCGCTATGACACCAGCATACCCTCTTAAGTAAACTTTGAAATCAAAAAGGGATTTACTTTTGATTAATAGGACGTAGCGAAATAAAAATACGGTTGATTTGACACGAGATGTCGCCAGATCTGTCATATAAACTACAGTAATTATAAATTCTTCCTATCTTGATATCCCCCCATATGGATCCCCCCCAGATTTCCTTAAATCATCGTCTCTGTTCCGTGGTGGCTAAAAACAAAACTGTATTGCATGTTAATCAGCTGGTAATTAATCAACGTTTATCTAAAGTATTAATAACAAGATCTACGTTGACAGCGCGTAGAGGCCGGTTACGTTACACAATCATTTGTTATGCTAATTAGCTGTACATGATACAGAGAGAGACAACAGAGTTCACGCCCACTTCGAAACGTGCTTGAAGCTTTATTTACAGTTGGGAAGTTGCAAAAGCTTGTGCGGGCGTTGATATCTTATGTGTAGAAGTACAGATAAAGAACGGCTAACTTATTTTTCATCTTTACGTATGTTACGACTTACTTGCTGAAGTTCGAATTTTAAAACTTTTAATTTCCTATGAATATTTAGAGAACTAAGGTAGGAATTTAGTACGCGACTTATTTGTTAGAAGTTTCGAAACGTGTAAAACGTCAACTGACAAACGGCAGAGTGACATTGGCAGTCCTGAATGTGTGGAAATTCCATCCCATTCGAACTTCAGCTAAAGTATTCTGCGGATGTCGTAATTTTTAAAAATATATTAATGAAATATAGTGTCACGAAGCTTCAAGAAAAGAGAGAGGCGTATCCATCTATCCCCTTCGTGTCGGATATTGTCAAAAGACGAGCGTTGAAAGCTCTCGAATACTCGCATAAGGATTGTCAAGTGCGAAAGAGAAAGCAATTCATCTATCTCCTTCGTGTCGAATACTCTACAATGTACCAGAAGATTCTAGACTATAGGATCTAGAAACACTACGGGGTATATATAGGCGCGAGCCGAGCGTCGGAGACAGTTCAGTTTGAGTTGAGTTCACAGCGAAGAAAAGTGAAGAAACGAAAACTGGAAGAAATTGTAAAGCGAAAGTACAATCGAGGTGGAAAAGTGTTAGTGTACTAGTGTGTCACGTGGTGTCAGTATCGACAGATCGGCGTCAGTAGTGTTCAAGGACTCTGTACGTGGAATCCAGGGACGGACTCAGTGCAGACAACTCGGAACTAGTGAGACAGGGACGTACTCTGTTTGGGGGGACCCGTGATTTTGAAGATTGGTTTGTGGACTTGTGTTACCAATAAATTCCGGAACTTTGGACTTTCTTTCTCTTCAATAAACGAACCACGAAAGCTCGTAACAATATATTAAGCAACTAACGTTGGAGATGCTCGCTAATGTAGTTATCACTGGAATATTGTGTCAAATATAACAGCAATACACGTGGTCATGGTAAGACTCTGGTGGATCGCTAACAGATCAGAAGTGGGATAGAATCAAAGTGGGTCCACACTAATAATAAAAATGCCTTGCCTCCCCCTTACTAGATGGACCGATGACCTAGTTAAGGGTGCTTAGAGTGTCTGGATATAAGTGGTTCGGAGTCGGTCAGTGTGGCATAACATGGAGGAGGAGAACATCTAGCTGTGGACGTTTCTCGGCTGATGATGATGAAAGTGAGTTTTTTTATTCGTTTGTCTGTCCTTTAAGTCGTAACGTAAAGACAGCATGACTTGACATTTTGTATAGAGATAGTTGAAGGATATGAAAAGGGAATTGTCAACTTTTCATCCCGTTGGATAAAAACTGCGGAGACGAATACGCTGGCAAAAATACTAGTACAAAAGAGTAGCTAAAGCGCTGGCTTTTGAGTTGGACCCTCTACTCATTGACTCAAAGTCCTGAGCTAATCAATGAAGGCAGCTCTTTTTTTTTTAAAATTAAGAAGACTAACAGTTAAGTACATAACAAGAAAATAGAAAATATAACAAATGAATATCTACCTCTAGAAACTAAACTAACTAAAGTCTCCATAATAAGTCATGTTCAATAAACTACTTTGTACGGTTGATAATGAATGAGTTTGTAGATCTTGTTATTATAAATCGTAATTACCAAGCTATGCTATATCTATCACGCTGGTTAATAGTTTGGGAAAGGAAGTCAAGACCCCGATAATAGTTGGCAAAATTAAAGAGCTATTACAAAGGAAACTGGTTCCGCGTGACCTAAATACTGCAGATGTTATTTATGACCATTTAGAAGTAATTTTAGTGGGGAGCTTAGACCAAAAGCTGATTTTCTTCTTGTAGTAACTGACAATTAGTTTTAGTATTTCTATTCATGGATACTCGTATTCTGGCTATTATGATAAAAATATTACACACTTCAACTAGGTGAATTTTGTGAAGAACAAAAGGCCCAGTTCGCGCTAAAATTTGAAATAAAAAAGTCTAGGGAAAATAATAATAACTTGTAAGTGTAACATTTTTATTTTTCACTAGATATATATGTATAGATTAGTATTATGGATTATGATATATGTGCAAGCTTTTAATTGGCTAATATTATTAGTGTATAAAATCAGTCATTTTGTAAAAATAGCTGTAAGCTTTCCGAATAAAATAAAGATATTGTGGAGTTTATTTCTAAACTGGGACTGAGATTCAAAGTGATTTAATTTTGTCAATTTTTATCTTGATCGAACAAGCTGTTCTCATGGGATAAATTCTGAAGTCTACGCTGTCGCAGGCAAAAGCTAGCTTTTAATAATCCAATCAGGCAAAAAGCTATAGAATCGCATTCTAAATAATTTATTTTTTATTATTTAATGTTGATTGTACTCTTCAGATGAATATTCTAGAGGTAATTACTGATCATATGATGTACGTTATTAGAATAATAATAATTTCTGAATAAAACAATATGCAGTTTTTAAATTTTAGAATAGTTAAGAAAATATTGTGTGCTGTGCCGGCAAACTATAATGATACTACTAAATAACCTAAAAAATTTACTGAATGTTACCTGTAGCTAACAAAAAATTTCATTTCATTTCAAAAAAGTATCTACGCTGGAAACGGTTTGTATTGCTTTAGCTTTTCATGTCGATCGAATTAATTGCATAGAGACATACAATGCAAGCGTATCAGACACACAATGCGTCCAATTTTACACAACATTAATTATCAAGTCACAGCTAAGTAAAAAATAACAGTTACTTTATGTAACCGTTAATGAGTAAATACTAGGCTAGTGCTGGTATGTCACAGGGTAGTGGGAATTGGGGCGATACTGTATTTATTATTATATGATTATGATATGGACTGACTTTCGCACGTGTGGTGTAGAAATCGAAGCTGCCCATTCACGCATACATTTATTTTTATTTGCACTTGGCCTTCATATTACCTGATGGTAAGGGACGATAAGACCATTGGATTGAAAGAACTTTTACCGCTCTGATTACCTTATAAGGGAGAGAACATATGTGCTATTGACACTGCGGTTTGGTGACGAACTTAGGTAACCTGGTAGTAGGCAGGTGACATAGGAAATGACCTGCCGCCAGAGTACCGATAGATAGCCTTCGCTGGGTATCGAATCCGGGACGTTCGGATTGTTAGGACAATACTACCCAACGGCCTTATCGTCTCTTAATATCAGGTGAGATTAAGGCCAAGTACAAACCCATCATACTTAAAAAATGTTTTGCCTATCAATTATTAAGCAAGTTTAACATAAGGGTTCCGAGCAGGTATCCCCGGTTCGCTATCAAGCCACTAGCCCCGCCGTCCCGCAGAACTGTTCTCGGTGCAAATTCACCAGTTACTAGGTTGTGTAAGTTATTGAATGAAAAGAGTGATGTTTGTGATATACATTTTGAGCCTTTAACAAAATTTAGAAAAAATATTACATAAAAAATACAACTTTTTAGGTATATATAAATAATTATAAATACATAAATAAATATAATACAACTACCACGCTAGCCTTAGGCGACTGTAACTGTCTTCTATTATTTTCTATTTCTATTACATTTGTATTGTATTGTTAACTGTTTTCGGAACGTGCGCTCAAGGTTTTCATGTGATTACCTGCCATAGTGCTTTAGCGTACTTAATACTAATCGCATGATGTGTGTGTCTGTAACTGGCTGTACATTTAGCTTACGATGTATATGTACTTTACTTTTCTTGATAATGAATGTAACAGCTGTTGACATGCCAAATAAATAAAATAAAAAAAATATTATATTTTACACATTGGATGAATATTTTAATTATTTGGTTTTGACATTCTAGACGTAATTGTTGTTGTATTGATGAGTGTGTTTTTAAAAGACCTTACATATTTTTAATTTTATTTGGAGATAGTTCTTTAAAATAGGAGGGGTCACAAGAAAAGTGAAGAAAGTCAAAAAGGAATTTAAAAAAGAAAGAAAAACCTAAATAAAGCTATCATTTCCACAACAAATGACAAACAGGTGGTATAGCGAAGGGTCTCAACGATTTATTTCTCTCCATTACACGTAATGGAATGCATTTAGAATATATTCATTGAACTCTGGAGAAAACATACCAGTTGTATTGGAAACTTATCCATCTAAATATCAGCAATTATTGCTGTGTATACCATTTTGGTGTAAGACATAAACTTACTTCAATCGACATTTCGTTAACATTTGTACCGATATGAATTATTAACATGTCGTTTAATGTGACTAGAGAATAAATCAGAATATGGTGCAGCACCACCTACACCAGTTCATCAACATCTTACTGCGATCACCAACCCGTCTGCCAAGCGTTGTTGTTATGGCATATCTTATGGAAACACTTTGCAATCTATGAGGATGGAATGTCTAATAGTGGACGAACGATTTTGGTTACAACACTCCGCCACACTGACTCGTCGAGCTATGTTGGTGATCTTTGTTCGTCTACGGATTTCCTCATTCCGGACCTTATCACGTAGAGAAATTCCGAGCATAGCTCGCTGAGTCAGTGAGCTGAAGTGGCAATGGGCAGGCCACATCGCTCGAAGAACCGATAACCGGTGGGGAGTAAAGGTTCTCGAGTGGCGAGCACGTACCGGGAAACGTCTACCAGGCCGTCCCCCTACTAGATGGACCGACGACCTGTTTAGAGTCGCTGGATGCAGGTGGCTCGGGACCGGTCGATGTGGCGTACCATGAAGGAGGCCTATGTCCAGCAGTAGACGTTTCCCGGCTGATGATGATGATGACTCGGACACATATCATTTGATACCTTGGCCACCGTCTCACATTCAGGCAAAGGTAACATCTGCTTAGTTGTAACAATTGTCTGATGAGGTGTTGGTTACAGGTTGGCATGCCTGTTTCGCCTGTCTGCAATCTTCCCCCGACTCCTTGTTGAATGTATTGTAGGGTATGTAAATAGGTGTATCCATGATGGGGATTGCGTGTAAAAATTGCAACTTAGCAAACCACCGGTCTCTTTAAACTTAACCCTCAGTTTACGTGTCTAAGTTAATTGTGATAGTTGTGTAACCTGGCCACACACTAGCATGAGACACACCCTCCGTTCGAGATACCGTCATCTTAAGACGAACAACTAATGCTATTTGATGACCTAAAGAAGCGAGTGGATGAGGAGGACAGGTGGAAGGAGTGGCGCACGTTAAGAGAGGCTCAGCATCATCAGCAGTGGGGAGACACGGGCTGATAAGTCGAATTCAAGTCAATGATATTGCACGGCATTAAACTTGCCTGATCTTGAGTGGTTATGAGGCCATGGGACAGATCCATGCTTACCAAAAGCCTCGAGATAGGTGCTATGATATAGACTCTATATACCTCTATATTATAGAGGTAAATCTTTATTGTTATCCTAGACCCAAGTTTGGAAGTGTGAGGTATTCGCTCTCTTATTTCCTCTCATCTCACACTTCCTGATGCCTTTCCTCTTTTCTCTTCCTCGACAATAGAACACGACCTACCCCACCATGACGGACGGCCCACGGCCCGCGGCCCGCCACCACCTCTCACAATGTAATGTAGTGCAACTCATGAATATTTACACATGCCTGTTCCGCTAGATGTTTCGACACTTTCCCGGCATTCAATTATGGAGTTTTTTTAATGGTTATTGTTTTTCAATTGCCGGTGTTGCAAAGGTTAGGTTTTGAAGCATTGAACTGGAATCAACTGTAAGCATTGAAACATGTTCTACAATGTTTGGTGATCGTGTGACTGATTCGCAAATCATTCGCCATTTTTTAAATTTTAAAATTCGACTCGCTATTTTGGGTAACTCTTAAAATAATGCATTTAAAACAAGTTTGAAACATAAATGAACCTTATGAAACCATTTTTAACATACAAATTACATTGCAGGTTGGTATTAAGACTATTTCTGTAAATTCAAAACATAAATGTAATCTAGTGAAAAACTATTTTAAAGCATGTCCTTTTTTATACAAAGGTCAAAATTTTCGTGTATGCAAGAAATATATGTATATATATGTATAGAGGTATATAACGATAGATATAAAATTTATCTTTTAAGATTTCCATGCTAAAGAAATTTGGACACTATTGCAACCGACAATTAAAGTACCTACCAAGTTATTGCCACTAGGAGTGCCAATGGCACTTTTTATGGCGTTTGCGTATTGTACATGCCACAGCAAGTCAAAACGTTCATTACACACGACTTAGCCTGACGGAAACATCACGAACTGTGCAGTTCGTTTGGCTGACATATGTATAAGTCATAAATTGGAATTATGTAAAGCTTCCATGTTTTCTGCAATAAATAATCTTATATTTAAATAAAAAGAGGAGAGGTAAAAGGATTGACCGGTCCCGAGCCACCTGCATCCAGCGACTCCGTGCGACCTTAACCAGGTCGTCGGTCCATCTAGTAGGGAGACGGCCCGGTAGACGTTTCCCGGTACGTAGTCGCCACTCGAGAACTTTCACTCCCCATCGGTTATCGGTTCTTCGAGCGATGTGGCCTGGCCATTGCCACTTCAGATCACTGACTCGTCAAGCTATGTCGGTGACCTTAGTTCGTCTACGGATTTCCTCATTCACTCATTCACTCCTCGTCTACGGATTTTAGGATGAAAGAAGAACAAACCAAAAACTCCTTGGCTTCTTTCACGTCCATCAAGCTATCTATTTTGCTCCTGTCGAATAAGAGCAGAAACTACGCTTACCAATGGATATTTGATGTGGTCTACCAACTACACATACATTCTAAACCAAATGAAACCCTCAAGCGATCATTAAACATGACATGCCCTGACGGAAACATCACAAACTGTACCAGTTCGACTGACATAGATATTTGGGTGACCATGAACATAGGTCGGCAGGCGCCGGCGCAGTGCCAACAATGATTGATGTTACAATTTATGCATTGTATTGTAATAATATGAGATTTAAACAAACACGGGGGGTTCGAATCCAGCCGTGTACCTATGAGTTGTTTTTCAATTCAAGTACATTATCCGATTGCTTAACGGTGAAGGAAAACATCGTGAGGAAACCTACATGGATTGAACAAGCATGTGAAGTCCGCTGATCCGAACTGGTCCCGCGACTATGGCCCATACACTCTTGTAGGAGAGCAGGCCTGAGCCAGTGGGGACGTGTGTAGGTTCTTGATGTATAGTGTTTTCTGCTAAGTTGTTTGCTTACTATTCTACACATACAATAATAACAATACTCGGAAATAAGGAACGCAAAGCCCTTAACTGTATTCCTCTCACAATGCTTCCATACAAAATTTCTGTTACCATAATCTTTTAAAATAGAATAGCTGGTTTTGATTAGCAATTACCTGATAATAGGAGATGGGTATATAGTGTCGCGAAATAAATATCATTAACGTCCACCTTATAGTTAGCTACAATAGTCATTACGCAGCTAATGCCTGTCCCTAGATATCGCTTTGAACAATAAATCGATCAATAATAAAAATTGTGATTCTCTAGGAAGTTGAATGTTAATGATATTCATTTCGTGACATTAACCTAACCTAACCTAATTTCTTTTAAAAATGTATACTTTATCTTAATTATTTTTACTGTACCAATCTGTTAGAGCGAGGCTACCTAACACAAATATTTATATATTTAAAAGGTAGTCTCTACTACTATTTATTTTAACATTTATGAGATAATGTAAATAAAACATATTTGATTTAATATGACATTATAATCCGATGTCCTATTGTTTAAAAAAACTATGGTAGTCGGCAAAATTTATATTTTATTCATTAACCTATTATTACCTAACCACGAAATCGATCTAGGTATTGCCTCTTATTCAACACTCACTAACAATTGCTAGTCCGTTCCATTGATTCCTTCAATACTAAATTAAAAGATTGTGGAGCGAGGTCACTGACCTGCCAATAACAAATTATTTCAAACTACCCGCAATAATTAAAATCGTGATACTGTGTAATTGGTCACGCAAAATGAAACGTTTCAACATATACGAGTAACATGTTGACTTCCATGTTACCGTGATGTTACAAAATGGAAGAAGTGGAATGTTACAAAGATGCCGTAGACATGAAAAGTTGCATAATGCAATTAAAGTTTGTAATTGGCTATGGTGCCGTGAGTGATCGTCTTTTACCAACATATCCGGATTTTTATAGCGTGTTTTAGTTAAAGTTATTGTAGGTAACCGTCTTCGTAGGTAGCCTAGTTTGGGGGTAGTTCAATGTTTTAGGCTCGCCTGGCTTGATACCACCAAGCTACCTAAATTAGCTGCTAAACTGTCGAATGAAGCCGTCACTTACGAGTGAGCACATTTCTTCCTACGGCCTTATTCAAAGAAAAATGTTAAGAAGGTATGCTGGTGTCAAAGCGCCCATACAAACGTAGTCCAGTCATATTTTGAGTATTAAGCTATGAAAATCTATGGAATTTTCAAGACACAATCTAGAAACAAATATCTGTGTTGGTGGTGAGTCAGATTTTCGTTTAAATATATACTTCCAGAGTTACAGGGCGTCAAAGTATTGTATTTTTTTAATATACTGTATTGAAAAAATTTCTACATAATATACTGTATCCTTCAAATGATCACTGTACTACGAAACATCCAAATAACGGGTGGATAACTTCGCGTAGTGTATGCTGTCTCACCGTACGCGCTCGGGTAGGATAGGGCTCGGATAGGGACAGCTACAAAACAATGCAACCTTGAACGCGGCCACGTGCTCTAAACAGACAATCCTCTTAAATCAATCAATCAACGAAACGGTGAAATTTTATAGACACTTAAAATTGATTCTACTAAACTCATTCTAAATTGTTTCTATGGTATAAAATCACGCACAAATCGTTACTTGTGCGTGATTCTATTTACTTTTCTCGACATTATTTAACTTTCACTTTTGTAAAACTTTTTTCTTCGGATTTTGAGCCTATACTATCAGGCTTCGCTCTGTCCGTCTGTCTGTCTGTACGTCCGCGGCTTAGCGGACTTAGCTTAGCTTACTAATCATGCCGATAAAGTGGTAGAATAAAATCTAGAAAAATTACTTGGGGATGAAATATTTTTTCGCGTCTACCCCATTGTGTGGGGTATTGTTGAATAGGTCTACTAAAAACATTGAGGGTCTGGGAAATTTCACTCAAAATTACTTTTATAAAACCAGTTAAACTACGGAACTCTAACACTGCTCGTGACGCGCACTTGACCGTTTTTTATTTAACTTCCTAAAATGCCTGCATTAAGTATAACAACAGCTTCCTGATATTTAAAGACTGCTATATGAAAGTATGGTTAAACATTAGTTAGAAAAATTGTCCCCAAGGTCATATATAGTGAATTTCGTAAAACGTATACTTTTAGTTCGTTTAGTTCAAAGTTAGCGCGAATTCAACCGAGATGCTTCCAAATAAAACTTCTTTTACCGTAATCTTTTAAAATATAATAATAGCTGGCTTTGATAAGCAATTAATTACCTAAAAATTGGACACCAGGCTGAAATGGCGGGGAAATTAATTTCCGCTACCGTGCCCTAGTCGACATTTTCTGAGATTTATGTTTGTATGGTAATACAGCTTTAAGGCAATATAATCTGATCTCCTTTTTTGATAATTACAGCAAGTTGCTAGCTAAAAATTAAGTACGTATCGTCCGAATAGCATTCAAGGAAATGATATTTTTTTAAATAGAATCAAGAAACGAATTTGTAGTTTGTTACATTGCAGTAAAAAGGTTTCATTCTAATTCCTAATATCTACCCCAACGCCAAAGTTCACTTCATTTCTCTGACATGTTTTTGATATATATTCCTTATTCCTTCCTTCCTTTCCTATTATTTTCCTGGTACACACTTTTCAATCAAATCAAATCGTCCTTATGGCTCTGGCTAGGTACTGGTAGAGTACCAGTGTCACGGGTTCACAACTCGTGGCAATATGTTGAACCAGCGCCCTTCATGTCACAACACAACGCGTATTAGTTTTAGTTGTTTTATTTTATGTAATCTTCTTCTTTCGTGTAAATGTGATCAGCAACCCAATTGGTCTTGTCAAATTCTACCTACATAGTGCCTTGCGACCTTTATACCTCGGGGAGTAGCCAGTGCCAGGTCGTCTTGGCTGCATGGAGCTGGACACAGCGAGCACTGTAGGAGATGTGCGGTTGTCTGCCGCTGGCCGCAGACACAGTTCGCGCTAGTTCCCAGAGGCAGAAACCCCCATTTCTCCATGTTGGCTTATGGCTTGGCTCCATTTTATGTAATATACTTATTAGATTAGATTATTGTATATTTATATTTTTTTACAAAGAAGTCTATCTAAAATACGAGTAGTACAATAAAAGTTGCCTATCCCTAGCGAGAGATTTCTCCCGGCACTCACACTGGAGCTTTCAAAAAATAAATATACTAAAAGTAGACCCACATACATGTACATAAACAAAAAAGCATATACTACAGAAGATAATGTATATAGAAAATGTGTAACTCATATTCCTATTGTTTCTCTTTTTTTACAACTTGTTGTATTTTCCTGTGTGTCGTGACAAAAAAGTTGTGATCTATGTATCTATTATGCAACCAATTTATTTCTGTGTATTATAACTGTGCTATTAACATTGCTGTGTGGCGGTAGACTTAGGTAACATGGTGGTAGCTAGCCAGGTGGACCAGGTACCGATTGGTACCACTACTGAGAGTCAAACGTGGGACCTCCGGCTAGTTACTCGTAGTTCAAGTGTGTAGCCATTGGGCCACGGATGTTTTTAAATCATAACCTATTTATTTAGCATTTTGAATCCGACCAAGCCTACTCTCCTTGTAAGCAACTAGAACCGAATTTGGTCACGAAATCGATCATACAATTTCGACATTCAATTATTTTAGAACCGGTATCACAATCGATTTTGAAACGTGTAGTTATTGTTATGCAAAGGTATGCACTGATTTGAATAACGCCATGGATTAGCATACATTAAACTTTGTATAGAGATGTTACAGACTATGTTATGAACATATCAATAAATAAAATATTCACGACGTGACAGAAATATACTTAAAAAACATCATTTTAGTTGCAGTTATTTTTTGACCTGGACTTATTTTTTCTTGTCTTTTATTAGTCTCTAGTTATTAGATCTTGACTGATTGTGTAGTAACTAGAGTGAAATCGACGTACTGATAAAAATGTTGCAGTCTCATTTTTCCATTAGGGGAGCTTCGTGTGCAAAAGCAGGATACAACTACTGACGCAGGTTTATGCACAATTAGATTGTATCTATAGCGCAGCGTAGCTCTATAATCTAAGCCCCATTTCATTCTACCTTGAAGGGTCGGAACCGTTTCTTGCTGGTTGACTGGAGTTTTGGAAGGATAGGTAATCGGTATATTTTAAATTGCACTCTGGCTAGTTTCATTTTTGTTCTAGGTAAGAAATGCATGTAGATAGGCCCTGTCTAATTCTCTCCATCTTGTAGATGGCTTAAACTAAACTGGATACGACAAACTAGTCTGATGTCGCTGAAAGTGTAAGCCCTTTATTTACCGTTGTAACAAAAACCGGCAAAATACGAGTTAGCCTCGCACACGAAAGGTTGCGCAACACCGTAAAATAAACAACACAAGATCGAGCAAAAACATAGCATGGCGAATTTAATTTTTTATAATTATATTTTAAGTAATATAATAACCAAATTTCAAGTATCTATCTGTTACAGCTCAAAAGACATATCCCTGTGACAGATGGACGGACGAACCGATGGACAGCGGAGAAACGACGTCACGATGTTTTGGAAATTTTGTACATTCGTATATTTGTTTTCTGATACAGACTTGAGCTAACAATGCCATATATAAAATTCATAGAGAAGGCATCAAACGTTTCGATACTTTGTTACAATTTCCCGTTAGCAGTCATGTCTCATTCATCGGTAAAATTGCTCCAAAATTTGATTTCGATTGCGAAGTAGTTTGATTTTTTCACACATCAAAGTGATCTTAACAGACATACAGACAGACAGACAACCAACCCTATAGGGTTCATTGTGAGGTACCCTAAAAATGGATAGCAAGTCGATCCTGGTTACGATTATGATTAAACATTTTAAAAATATCCAAATACGGTCTTAATAAGGTCAATTTAATTATTGGCAACCATTATAAATATTCGAATCATTCCCCAATATCAAATACCACCAGAACCATAAAGCACCGTTGATGTAACACTAATCTATTAAAAGTAACATTGTTATTATATCGTCAATCGGTATCAGATCCTGACCGAAACGAAAGTGTGAATGAATAGGTTTTTGTGTGCCGCCGGCTGGCTGACTGGCTGGCCAGTAGAGCGTGCAGTCTGCTCTCGTCATTTGGCGTACAATTTGACAGTTGCTAAGCTTGTGGTGAATTCGTTGATAAAAGTTTCATATTAAGTTTCTTACTTTGCCTATTATGTATAATGTTAAGTATATTTATTTTAAACAAGCTCAAAGTCACTCAGCGAGAAATGGAATTTCTCTACGTGATAAGGTCCGGAATGAGGAAATCCGTAGACGAACGAAGGTCACCGACATAGCTCGAGTCAGTGAGCTGAAGTGGCAATGTGCAGGCAACATCGCTCGAAGAACCGATAACCTGTGGGGAGTAAAGGTTCTCGAGTGGCGACCACGTACCGGGAAACGTCTACCAGGCCGTCCCCTTACTAGATGGACCGACGACCTGGTTAGAGTCGCGGGGAGTCGCTGGATGCAGGTGGCTCGGGACCGGTCGATGTGGCGTACCATGAGGGAGGCCTATGTCCAGCAGTGGACGTTTCCCGGCTGATGATGATGATGATATTTATTAATTATTCATTTTCTGTAGAGAACCCTCGCTGCGCGAGTCTGATTCGCGCTTGTACATTTTTTCCCCACTCCCTTCTCGTAAACCACTTCGCATGCAACCCTAATATTGCATATACTCATTCTTTGTCAAATACACAAATATTTATTAAGTCAACATTCTATCAAATTTTCTAGTTCAGTTCGTCGACCGCGCTGCATAAGGAAACCAGCTCATTACCACTGCCTCATTGATTGCTTTATTACATAATTAATGTTTACTATTCTGTAGAACGAGATCAGGTTGTAAACTTGTCAAGTCGTAAAGATTTTCTTCTACTACTAAACTTAATTAAGTTTCTGTGAAAGTAATGCTTTTGTGGTAGCTTTAGAAATACAGTAATCATTTGGTATATATTTTATAGTTTTTCCATTGAAACACCTTTACTCGTTAATTCGTCTGAGTATGGACTTTAGAAATTATACATTTATCATTTTACTTTTAACTACCACCATGTTACTTAAGTCTGCCGCCAAACATACAGCACAAGTATTAGAATAAATCTGTTTAAATTAAATATTACTAGCTGTTGATGCATATCGACGTTATATATTTATATATATGCTCGTGCTTTTTCGCCAGGTGCAACGTATTCTTATAAAATATAATTTTCAGTATGTTTATTATTCATTTATATTCTGTACGGGACCATCAATGCGCGACTCCGACTCGCACTTGACCGGTTTTTAAAATCTAATTCACACATTGAAATCATAGCAATGTTATGGCTAAATCTCGCGGCATAACTGATTAAACATCCTGAGAATATATACAGCATGTTCTGCTCTTCAAGAATGTCGATAATATAATGTTTCCTCGCTCTTCCGACTTCGCACGAGAGTCACGCACGCACATGCGCGTGCGCAGGTACTAGGAATAGCTATGACTGCACGAACATACAAGAATGACAGATAAAGTTGAAGACCGCACATTATTGATCTGTCTATTAGTAAAAAACCACTGTTTATTAGTAAAAAAACGTATCTTTAAATCATTGTATTAATAACCATAGATTTAATTCAACTATACGCTCCTCTGCGTTACAGATAAAATCTAATTTTGCATAAACCATTATTTCACATGACATCTACGTTGACATGTACGATTCTTGCCATCGTTCGGAACCCTTAATGCCAGATTCCAATTCGCACTTGTTCGGTTTTTAGGGTTCCGTAGTCAAACATGAAACCCTTATAGTTTCGCTCTGTCCGTCCGCGGCTTAACTGAAAGACTCTTCCTACTACTAATTTGGTAAGGTATATAATCACGACGGTAAAATTAAATTTTGAATTATAAATTTAGTTTACGCTTTATTTAGTACAAAATCAGTCGAAACTCTGAAAGGGACTCGGAAGCAGTGGTAGTTGCCCTAGATGTTTTTGTGAATGACTTTGAAATCTATAACTTAACAAAATCTCAGGATATTTAACTGAAACCACACTTTCCATACTTTACGTCCGGGGTTAAGTACTGCTACTTTTTAATATGCAAACAGCGGCGTTATATCGAATGAGGTGAGTGTAAAACTTTATTAGACGAGTATTAAATAAACTTTGGTTACACAATTGTTTCGATTAATCACTATAAGCATACAGTAGCTAAATACGAAAGTAACTGAGGAAGGAAAGTATAGGTTCGAGAAGGTAATCGTTGATTTCCGACCAAAGGAAGGTATTTTCTTGGTTTTAATAATTCATTATAATTATTAAGGCATGGATGAGTTGGTTCCTTACGCATGCCCGACGTTTTACAGTCCACAATAAAATACACTTTGTATATATGACTACAGTTTGGTTCTGAAATAAATCTTCGTTTGGTTGGTGACAGGGAAGTTTTAGTTCTTCTTCTTCCCGTCATAATATCTATGTAAGTCTTCCACCTTTGCTGAAAGCACGGTTTCTTTTTGATATGTAAAGAAAGAGAACATAGCTACCATGGGTGAGCACATTTACCATACGACAGCATTATCGTCACTTTTAATTCCAAGTATAAACGCATTGTATTTTTGGGTATTATTTGAGAGAGAGGTGGTCTACTGAGCCCAAACACTCGCTGCGACCTTGATAGATCTATTATAACCCCTATGTGGTTGAATCACCTCCCCGAGGCCCACTCCGATCATATATCGGACGAAATCTCTAGGGGAGACCTTAACGTTATCCCTCTTCTAATGCTTCCATACTAAAATTCTGTTGCCTTAATCTTTTAAAATAGAATAGCTGGCTTTGATAAGTAATTACCTAAAAATAGGAGATGAAATTATATTGTTGCGAAATAAATATCATTAATTTACAGCTTTATAGTTAGCTACATTAAAGCAGTTACGCAGCTAATGGTTCATAATTGCGCTTTGAACAATAATCGAAAAAAATATGTTTAAAATGAAAATTGTGATTCACTGTGAAGTTGTGTGTAAATGATACTCATTTCGTGACATCACAATCTGATGTGATATTTTTATGTGTATTTTATTCGATATTTTGCGGGGGATTCTCAGCAAAATTTGCTGTACGATTTCACTAACTGTTCGAATGAAATCCAGTATTATTCTTGTTTAAATCCTTTGAAAGTTTGCGCTTTTGTAAGAGAAATTACAATACCCCAGCGTTTTACGTGCCTTTGATCTTAGTTCTAGATACTACGTTGAAGCCCTGTTTCTAGATCTAACACAGCTTTCTAATTGTCTTAAGGCCCGGTCGGATTAATCGAATTTCCTCAAGCCGTTTTATGCGTTGTTGTTTGGCATGGCATATTTTTATTTTAATACCTGAGATAATGAGTACAAAGTACTTCATGCGAGTCAGGCTCGCGTACTAAAGTTTCCGTCCCTACCCGAAGAAAGGATTTCGTAATTTTTTATAGAATAATTAAGAAAAACTTTGTCATCTATAGTATTTCAGATTTTTCACCTTAAAACTCTCGAACCTTTAGGTATAGCATAGCATGAATGTTTTTTATAATTTAGGTCCGGGGTTTGAATTTCGGTCCCATTTCGGCGCGTTTCATGAATGTGAATGTTTTTATGCAATACTATTTCATTGGCGAAAAATAGCCCAAGTATTATAAGACCACAGAGGCTATAATAATGTCGTAATACTAAGTGATTTAAACAGCTATGACAGACAGACGGGCGTACGAAGTCTGGTACCCGAAACATAATACATCCCTTTATTATAGACCAGATCAAGTCAACATAACTTTGATCCCAAACTTGTTACCAATTGGTAATAGTCAGTCTAGTGCGACATCACTCACGCGCCTGTACAAGCTATTTGATGTACCATTGACTATCGAGATCAAAGTTTTATATGAAAAGCTTACCAACGCTTAGCTCTATAAAATATTACTATATTTAATTAAATGTCTCTCACCTCGATTATTACTCATCGAAAGAGTGTGGTTTTGGCTTCAAAATATGGATAAGTTTTTCTGTTATTGAAGTGAAAACTTCTTTAGGTGCGTTGAGCACTTTTTAGTTAAACAAAATTGATGAAACCCGCGTCATCGTCACCGCACGTTACAAGTTAATTTGTTTTCTCCAAAGACTGCCCCGAATTTTTATCATAGAGAGTTCATTAAGGGACAGTAATGTGAGAGAGAGATGGACAACTTTACGATGCAGCCCAGCTGTGTAGCGAACATAGTGATTACGGCAAAACGCCTCGCCCTTTTCAATTTCCCTAGCGAATTTCATTATCCCAGCCTCTTGTTACCAAGGCTCATTATACAGAGGAAGTAACGCCCACGCGAGTGATCGTGCATCTCTGCGCAAGCGCATGTTCGGCGCAAGCGTTGCGTATCGTTGAAAGTGCGCAATTTCTAATTTTCGTTGCGCATATTCTTGCGGCGCAAACGACGCAATTATTAAATGTTTTAATTCTAGCCGTTTGCAAGTAAAAGTAGTTTTACTCGAGTTATGGTTCGTTACGGTATAATTGAATATTTTAATATTTTTTACATGGAAAACATGTTCCGATAGCACAACAGACTGATGTTCTACGCAATAATTATTATAATGCGTTCTATAATAACAAAGGAACCCACTTCGATTAACGAAGTCTACTACTACTACTAATTTTAATGATATAAAGGTTAACCGAAACAAAAAGCAGGCATTAAAATCGATTCACAATTAATTAGCGAAGATTTGAGGTAATATACACTGAAACATACAGTCAAATTAAAAGCCTTCTACTTTATAACAGTTCTATATAGTATAAAACTAAATCGCGTGTCTGTATGTCTGTATGCTTAGATATTTAAAACTACGCAACGGATTTTGATGCGTTTTTTTCAATAGATAGAGTGATTACAGAGGAAGGTTTATATATATATATATATATATAATACATGCATAATATAGTAGAGAAACACTGATAATTTTAGAGGTTTCTAATGAGAAGTTTTAGAATTGTGGTATGAATAATATCTAAATAATTATTCGCTGATATGAAGTCATTGACGGGAAGTGTCACGTCACTTTGATATTTCTTATGTATTAGTTCCCATGGGATACATTCTAAAGTCCACGCGGGCGATGCCGCGGGCAGAAGCTTGTTGAAAATAAAGCGTAACAACACAGAATAAATATTAGTGTAATATATATCACAATATGGCCTCTATTTTGAGTACGAAGTACTTATTAATTCGTCATTGCTTACACGTTAGAAGATGGCTTGAATCGTTGGGCATATTGGATTTACTCTTACGTCACATAGCCACTGTCACTAATGAGTCGAACCTAAATACACTTCATTAAATCGTGATAAAATTTGGCATGCTCGAATAGCCTCGGAGAAGGGAAAAATAATTTTTGAATCGTTGGATTAATCAGCTCGGTAAGTTGATCGGTTCGGCTCACGGTTTTAATTATCTTCTTATTCTTATCTTTTTCTCATTTCTTGTTTGGAAGTGAGCAAACAAACAATTCAACCCGATGTCAAGAGTTCAAAACAATTTATTTACTCAGCAAACCGTCAAGTCACGACTACACTTCATGTCAACGAAATTGGACAAAATTACGCATTCTAATGTCATCTAAAGTGCACGACAGAGTATGAAAACTAAGCAGAATCATGGTCCAAAGAAACATTATCTTGTTTACTTGAGTTTCATCATCATCACCTGGCTATATATGTCCCCACTGCAGAGGCTCAGGCCTACTCTCCTGCAGAGAGTGTATGGGCTATAGTCTACCACGCGGGACCAGTGCGGATTGGTAGACTTCACACACCTTTGAATTTCTTCTCAGGAGTGGTTTTCCTTCACTGAAAAACCAATGGTAATAATTTTTATGATTCATGCGCCATGGTAGCTCAGTTGGGTAGAGCGTCAGTCCTTGAACAATCGAGGTCTGGGTTTGATCCTGGCTCGTACCAATGAATTCCAATTCGTTTCTTAAGTTAAGGCCAATATATAAAAAAAAAAAGTTATAAAGTAAAGTTAAATTTGACCCAACTCCTGGTTTCCGATAATCTGATGATGGAGCTGGAAGATGGACATGGGAACTGTGTAATAAAATGATGCAACTCAATTGAGTTTGGGCTCGGTTGATTCATCTTGACAAGGACTCTGGGCCTAGACGATGACCAGTATTATAGTTAGCATGTATTGTCCCACTGTTGGGCAGATGAATGGATGACTTGAGGCGCTTTTTCGTAGTCTACGACTACAGTTTCTTGTCCTCAGAAATGCGGCTGACATGATCAGCCCAATCCCACATCAAACTGTTTTTTTTAAATATAAAAAATACATGTAAAAAAATATGCTGTGAAATGTTTTTCTCGTATGGAAAACAATAAGTGATGATCTACAAAATTAAATTAATCGACGAAAGATGTTTATGTAACACAATATTGTAGGTATGTAATTCATCCTAAATATGTGACTACAAGATATATTTTGGTAATGTACAAAACAAAGAAAATGATTATGATTGCAGTTTTAACACTTGAAGTGCAAAGCGGGCCGCGTAAATGCAAAAACGTTTTTGCCGAGTTGACAACCAGAGCATTGCGTGAAACTGGTTGAAGGTGCGAATGTGATCTTTGAGTGCTTTCATTGTTTGTCATTTAAATGACTTCATTTGGACTTGATGTGATGGTCTGTCATTACGGTTTTACAGTTTGATTTATTTAATATTAAGTTTTGTTGCTAATGCTCGGTATTTCTCTACGTAATAAAATCCGGAATAAGGAAATCCGTAGACAGACTAAGGTCACCGACATAGCTCAACAAGTCAGTGAGCTGAAGTGGCAATGGTCAGGTCACATCGCTCGAAGAACCTATAACTGATGAGGAGTAAGGGCCGTCGCCCTACTAGGTGGATCGACGACCTGGTTAAGGTTGCGGCAGTCGCTGCATGCAGGTGGCTCAGGACCGATACTCGTAGATGTGGCGTACCATGAAGGAGGCCTATGTCTAGCAGTGGACGTTTTCTGGCTGATGATGATGATGTTTTGTTATATCGTATTAAGAATCTTAGAAGTGTCCGTTTATTTGAGTCCCAAATCCAGATATTTTTCGATTTCATAGCCTGTTGGTTACACAGTTGGACTCAGAATCTCTAGGTCGCTTGTTTGATTCTCAGTGATATCTGATACTCGGTTTGGTTGGTGGTAAGATATTTTACAAGTAGTAGTAAGATATACTACAATTTTATGTCTGCTAAACATCAGTCCTAATAGCACTGTTGTGTTCCGTACCTAACGGGCTTTACCTTACAACCTTATGGTCAGAATGAAGGGTCATCAATTATTATTATTACAAAACTTCGACTTGGTAAAATTATCCAATTTGATTGTGTCGTATTTTGAATACGTTGAATGCTATGGGGCCTAAAAAGGAATTAGTAATTCCAATTTTAGATTTGTCATAAATTGACTATAATGACAAGATATTTAGATGATATCTAGACTCTTTCAATGCCGTTACGGAAGTTTTTAAAACACGAGCGTCATTTTATTTTATTTTTACTAAACGGTTTAAAAGTCCTTGAAAATTTTTTGTAATAAGACGAACCCGGAATTCTTTTTTCAAAACTGTAATAACAATTACCATGTTTAAATAGCAAGTGCAATTTCCGAAATACATCGCACGGAACGCGAAAAAAGTGTCGCTCGCGCAGTCTTGCCGGCACTAATTGTGCGCAGACGCACGCTTTGTGTTGAATGTCAACGCTCGACGCGCGCTCTGTGACAAATTGTGACATTTCGAGTTACTCAGAAGTACTCCCAGGCAGATTTCGACTTTACGCGTTCCTTTTGTTATTTGAAATAGGCATTGTAAATTGTTATATAGTGTAAGTTTAGAAAATTTCCTTTTACGTTTGTATTCACTTTGTTACATAATCAATTTTACTTTGTTGAATAAATCCTGACCATAAACTAAATGTTCAATTCATATTATACTCGTATTTTGAATGAGGTGGTCGCCCGTTTGCTCGCCTTCTCAATTCACAAGTTTTATCTGTAGCTGTATATATTTTAGTATTTGTTTATATTTGTTGGTATACCTACCTTGGATAGGTTTCCTCGATGGGAATCGAACACGGGACCACGAGTCCAACTGTGTAGCCACGAGGCCACGGAGTCAGTTTTTATTATTATTGAGTTTTTATTTATTTTGCTGTCAAATTGAACAAATAAGTTGGAACCAAATAAATTAGCTGAAACTAAGCATCGACTAGGAATTTAAAAATAGCGTTCGTTGTACCACAATTTTGACTAAAGCTATTTTACCTTGCATTGTTCCAACACTATCGCGAAATCTTACTTAACACATCGTTTTACCAGACCCTCGCGCTAAAGCCTAATTTAAACTGACAAAGGCCGAAGACCCTGATTATTTTGCAAATGAAAACAAATAAATTTTACCCCTGAGACGTTTTGAATTGTAGAATTCGTTAAAATCGTACAATTTGCAAGATTCACGAATTAACTGGTCGTTTAATTGGAGTGGAGAGGCAATAAAACGACTCGACTGTGACGATGATAGTCTTTCTATTCTTGGCAAGATTCGATGACCCTAGATTTTAAAAAAAAACATTGCGGAAGATCTAATCTTTGGTACTGGGGTCATAAATAGCTGAGGTATGTTTTCCCGCAAACTTAGCAACTGTTTCAGGAAAAAAAAAATACAATGGGTTCGCATTTGGTATTCATCTCACCTGACGGTCAGTGAAGATGAGGCCATTGCAGGAAAGTTTGCAGAAACTTCAAATAAATGAGGAAGCTAGCCCTGCTAACATTCACTACCAGAACCAAAATGTGCTATTCTCACTGATATTTGACGACAGACATTGATAACATGGTAGTAGACGGTCAGGCGGAAGTAAAATTGCCTAATACCAACCAAAGAGAGACATTCGGAATCTGTCTCACTTTAAGAGCCTTTACGATAATGAGTTGGTTAAAAAATTAAAGACCATAAAAATGGGACAGATAGAATTATTTTCCATATTCACCGTGCTGGTCAGACAGCACTAAGATATTTGTGGCTCAGTGGTAGGTGGATGACATTATGAGTCTGCAAGAACCCATTCGACACCTAGACCCATGGAAAAACAAGGGGTAGCTTTATTCTGAAGCCGAAGCTACGCGGCAAGTCAACTCAAAATTAATCAGCACAGGGTAACAAATAGTTACTGCGCAAAAGCATCCTTTCACCAATTTACCTCTTTACAAAGTGTACATGCATTACATGGTGAGAACAACGCCTGCACTAATTGTATCATGAATGTTCCCATCAGAGCGCTCGAGTGTGGCGAAAACGCTTGCGAAAATATATAGACGCAGATGAACGCGAGAATACTGGCGCTACGGAATATCTGTGAAAGACAATCTAGGGATACCTGCTTAGTTATTGCAAATGTATAGCTTACAAGTTGCTTTTGATACTGTTTCCTGTCCCTCAGAAAATATAGGGGACGAGTTACGTAGCTGCTGCCAATTTCTATTCTAGATGATACTTTTGCTCCTAGTAAATTGCAAACGGAGAAAATATTCTGCGCTTGGATCAAATTATATGTTCACCGCGTTCGCAGTAGAGACCATGGGTCCATGGGGTCCTGAGGCGCGCAGTTTGTATAAGGAACTGTGCGTGCGGTTGAGGGACGCGACGGGTGACCGGAGGGCTGGCGACTATCTCGGGCAAAGAATGGGTTCGACGATCCAGCGCGGGAATGTCGCCAGCGTTCTGGGCACCGTTCCCCGAGGAGTTGATCTGGAGAATGTATTATATCTATGATAAGTTATAATACGTTCTCTTGTTTAATTAGTTAAATCCTTTTTTTATGACATTGTGTTTTGTTTTACTATTTCAGATTATAAATAAATATTAAATTGCAATTCAATGATTACTAGAATACAGTTTTTATGTAAATACAATACAATTCAAATTTAAACAAATAAGTAGTTTGATGCTATGAGTGTCGATGTGAAGTAAACACAACGACCCTCACAAAAAGTAAAAGTAGATAAACCAAATAGACTTCTTGATCAACCTTTATGAAGAGTTGCTCCATCGTTTCCTTCGTGGTGTGTGAGTTTTCAAGGTCACCGTTTTTGGAAAGTGAGTTCCAATTTGTGAACAAGACAGTGTCTCTAATCTAATTACCACGGCGCTAGGCTATTAATTTTTTTACCGAGTTTCCTTCCGGTTGTATTGACGCACGATGAGAACTTGGTATTGTTTCTAAGTCGAACACTTGTATTTGTTAAAATTGTGAAATGAAATAAATAAATAAACGCTGACGCTCGTCTTATGGATTTTTTTCATCAGTCGTCTTTTACAAGGCCATAGGGGAAGACGGGGAAGATACGTTTTAAAGCTGAAACCACACGGCAGAGCTTGTTCATATCAGCTATTTTTGAGTCATATGTAGGATATGGAAACTATTTACAAACAAATAATTTAAAGAATTTTCTATAATTAATTCTTCTAAATATTCAACATAACCTAGAAATAGCAAACACAAGACGTCTTTTGATAGGTTGATATAATTCATTCTTCCCGACTTCCCACTCCAGGTCACGGCCGATTAAGATGTCCTACCAAAGCCCTAAACAAACCATTTCTAGTTAACCCGCTGCGAATTCCCGTCATTGTTTCAAAGACGGACCTTGACATAGCCGACGAATTCCATCACTGGAACTAGAATAGCTAATCACAAAAGACTTTCGTATCTTGACAATAGATTGTGGTAGTTAGCGTGTTTGTTTAGATGGCAGCTAATTTTAAAATAACATGGTCTCTTAGAAATTGGGGTGGCTTTAAAAATATCCTATGCGTTTCTATAAATATTTTCGTGTTCTTCATCCTATCATGTAGGTTGTAAGGTCGATAGATCTCACAAACCCCAGTTATCAGAGTTGTTGAGCCGCCATAGTCCTCTGACATGTCTCATGTAGCTACAACCTGTTGTAGATAGTAACCGGGAACAACAGATTACTGTGCTTTCCGAAGCACCGAATCGTTACTTGTAAGACAATCAGGTGAGTCAAAGTCCTAATCAAACTGGGGAAAGTCTCACAAAGTGATGTGGACAATGTCCCTGGCGGGAATCGAATCTGGGACCTGCGTGTGTTGCGCGGCTCAACTGCGCCACGGGGACCGTCAAGAGTGAGAAGAGAATATTGTAGTAAAGTGGTTTACGATGGACCGTATAGGGATATTATTCATACAAATAAGTTAATGAACTACCCCATCTCGTGGTATTCTACAAGTTAACGCGTTCAGAAATAACTATAGCGCCGACTTCAACCGCCCTAAAACTGTACAGCAAATTTAAGACTTATATGGTTTTCTCATGGATTACATTGCCAGAACTGGACCAAATTGAAATGGGAGAACACGAGAAGCACCAGCTTTCAAATAAAAAAAGAATCATCAAAATCGGTTCACCCAGTCGAAAGTTCGGAGGTAACAAACATTTTATAAAAACATATCCGTTGATTTTAGAACGTCCTCCGTTTTTGAAGTCGGTAGAAAAGTTGACTTAAGGTAAGTTTCAATTCATTCAGGTTTATTTACCAGGTTTCTTGTAGGGTAACCATCGACCGTTATGCGAAAGTGCAACAGAGGGTGAACAAAGGTATTTTTCCCGTTTTGTTTGATGTCAGACATGTTTTTAACTTATGCAAATAATTGCTTCACAAGTAGGCACTGAAATGTCTTTCTGCTTCGAGGGTGTGAATCATTTAAAAAAAATTACAAACACAGTTTATATAGTTTCAATGGTTATAATTTTTAACCTCACATTTGGTTTCACAATCCGGAGGTAGCTGGTTCGATTCCCAGTGCGTGACATCACTGATTACAGGTTTGGATTTGTTGGTTGACACCATGTTATCTAAGTCTGCCGCCATCAAAAAACAGTTTTAAGCACTGTTGTGTTACTTTAACGATAGTTAACATAATCTTTGTCGCCTCTGGGTGAGCACGTTTTGCATCCAACAGACGTCAGTGAGATTAAGGTCAAGGGGGAACACATTGAGGATTTTTTAAAATTATCACCGCAAGGGTGATATTCATTAAAATAATCAACATAAAGAAAAGGGCCTAGAGCATAGATCACAACCAACTGAACCTTTTATGGACTACCGCCAAATAACCTAGAGTCTAACATACAACGGGGCAATGCTGCCAGTCTTCAGGGAACCCTCCCCAGAGATGGAGATCTCAAACAAGTGTTTATAGGACAGGGGTGGTGGGGGGATCTCATATATTTTAATATATATAGTATAGAGGTATATATGTGTGTAAATACAGTTCTTATTCATGTATATATTATAATGTTTGTTATATCAATATAAATAATATATGGGCGTCGAATAATGCGAAGGAAAAAGCGCATGAAAACTCGAAAACACGCCTTTTCCCAGACATGAGACTAATCTAGATCGATTTTTCGCCCCCAAAACTCCCTAAATACCAAATTTCTGCGAAATCGCTGGAGCCGTTTCGGAGATCCGAATTATATACATATATAAAATGCAATGCAATTCTTGTATTATATATAATACAAGAATTGCTCGTTTAAAGGTATAAGATAAATGTTAAATTGAGTTTGTTACCCTTTGTGCATCAACAACTTTACCAACACCAATCGTTATAAAGTTGGTCATGCAGTTAGCCCAGACTCTAGGCCATTTGGCGGTAGTTCGTAAAAGGTTGGGTTGGGAATCTATGCTCTAGGTCCTTTTCTTTGAAAGAAAAAAATACTCCAACGCCTCCTTTTCCATAACAGTTGTAGTCAAGCAGATTATTCATAAGATACACATTTAAGACGGCTAGATAAAATGTTGATTTCACAAAAATTTCCTCTACTTTATTATCTATTTCATTATATTAAATTTATAATTAGATAGGTACGCCGGGACCGCCCCCTTGACTATAACAGCGCCCCCCATTTACCTTTGGACCCGCTACTTCCCCCACGAAAAGCGCCTGCGGCCACTAGGGGGCGCTACCGCTAACCTAGAGCATGGAAAATGCCATAAGATAAGATCTCTTCTCGAGATAATTTCGCGACAAAATCTCGTACTTTACAATCATTCACCAAGTGGGTTGAATCACGGTAATTAATGCTATTCAATGGCTAAGGCTGGTTTTAGTGTCACGCGTACGTCACGCGTACCGTCAGTCCGGATCGCTCCGCACATGCTGATCATCCGCGTGTGTCGTTTTAGTATCGCCCTGACTGCCGCGGTGTACAGACGGGCGCAATGCTTCCAAGGCGGGCTATTTTAATTATTGCTCTATATTACACTAGGAAAAATAAAATAAAACGAAGGACGAGACTACATGTCCACCCTTTAATGGAGCAGAGAGCCGTCGCGGGGGAATTCGTGACATTATACGGCAGTTTGAGGGCTGACGAAATAAAGTTCTTCAACTACTTTCGTATGTCGACCAGAAGTTTTGACGAACTACTGTCAAAAACAAGAAACAAACTGGTTTGTTGCAGCTTACGACGTCTGCCTATACCACCGATTGAACGCCTGATGGTTACTTTGAGGTAAGAATAAAAAAATATTGAAATAGGTAAAATAATTTTGTATTCAGTAGGTATGAAATTAAAGATAAAGATAAGAAAAAAGTAAAAATTAATATGTAAGGTAATATTTATCTTTGTTTTTTAACAAACACAAAATATCAACAGACAATATTTCTTAACGAACATTTAATTATTATTATTATCTAATGATTGATACCCTGTTGTTTGATAACCTGTTGGAGTTTCATATATAGAATAGTTGTATCCTGACGATGTGCCAGCAGCATAAGGATCATATCGCGGTGAAAATCTTGAGGTTGATGCAGAGCTGCTAGGGCTATTACGAATATTTTTGATTGCCGTTGCCTCCCGTAGTACTCTTGACCGAAATTCCAACTTTTGTTCAATATCAAAACTGCTCAAAATTGGGCCCAAGGAGGAAAAAAAAGCCAGATCATCAGCGGCAAGATCAGGTGTTTGGTTGGACAGCAAAGTTAATAACTCTTTTTCAAACGGTGAAGTTTCTATATTTGTTTGTTTCGAAGATGTTTGTTGCCGTTTATATTTTCTTTTTTGGGTCCATGGATTTTGTGATCCAGAATTACTAGCACGCTGTGTATTTTCTGAAGTTACTGTGTTTTCTGGTGATGCAATATTCTCTGATAAAGTTCCTGGAGACGTTACATTTTCAGGAGATAAAATATTTTCTGTTGAATTTGCACTTTCTGGAGACGTTACATTAACTAGGGGTGATGATGCCATTGACTCGTCGAAATCATTTTCAGTTGAAGGACTTAGGAACATTAGTTCATTATAATAAATATATTTCTTAAACTTCTTAGCAGAACTTCCCGAAGGTTGATTTTTCATAGCAGCCTTTGTTTTGAAGAATGCGTCTCTGGCTGTTCTCCATCGTTGCTGAAGTATTTTAACTGTAAAGAAAAATTAAACAAACAATGATTTTTTTTTCAGATTCCTGGCTACGGGTCGAACATATACAGACTTGCACTATTCATTCAGAATGGGAATTGCAACAATTAGTCAAATCGTGAATGAAGTGTGTATGGTAATATGGGAAACACTACACGATGAATGCATACCAACAAGAACCCCTGATATGTGGCAAGATATAAGTGATACATTTCTTCAAAATACTAATTTTCCAAATTGTATAGGAGCTCTGGACGGCAAACATATACGATTAGTAAATCCAGTTGGTGGTGGCTCAATGTTCTATAACTATAAACATTTTTATTCCATAGTCCTCTTAGCTATGTGCGATGCAAACTATTGTTTTACGTACATAAACGTGGGATCATATGGCAAAAACTCTGACTCATCTATATTTCGTGATAGCACACTCTTCAGGAAATTAGAAAATAACGATCTAAATATCCCAGTACCAAGGCCATTGCCCGGAACGAATGATCCAGTTCCATATGTGATTGTAGCCGATGGTGCTTTTGGAATATCTCAAAAAGTTATGAGGCCATATGTGAGAAGTAATATGACTCACAAGAAAAAAATTTTTAATTACAGATTGAGCCGTAGTAGACGCTACATAGAATCGACATTTGGTATTATGTCAAACAAATTCAGAGTGTTTCATACACCTATTAATGTGAGTTTTAATGTAGCAAAGAACATTGTAAAAGCATGCTGCGTATTAAATAATTATATAAGAGTTCGCGACGGGTACAATATTGACGATACACTAACAATTGAAGGTATGGCAGATATATCAAATAATATACCTACAATCAGGTCTGGAAACGCTTTGCGTGACCATTTTGCGGACTACTTTTTAAGCCCAGCAGGCAGGGTGCCCTGGCAAGACTCGTGTATATTTTAATTGCTTTGTTAAAACAAATTTAAATGTAAAATAAAATAAAAAAAATAAGTTATTATGTCTATTTATTTACATAATCCACTTTAATCCTAGCGTAATATTACATGCATTACATATTTATCTAACTATAGTCACGGATGTAATGCGCAGGGGAAAAACATAAGTAGGTACTTACCATTTTGTGCTTTGCTTTCTTCCGTAGTATTTTCGAAGAGTACAACAGCAACATCCTCCCAAGCTTTATTTCTAGCGTCTAAGTTTTTATATTCCAGATCAGAAGCATCCCACAAACATCTTCTCAGCCGAACTTCGTCGATCACTCGGCTCGTGTCCACATTGGGATGATCACGCCTCGCCATGACTGTACTGAGGTGACGCGTGCGCTCCGCACGATACTAAAACGCTCACTGAAGCCAGAGGCGCGCAAGCGGCGGTCCGCGCGGATAGCTCCGCGGCACGGACGCGCTATGCGGATGGCTGCGGAACTATCCGCGCGGACGGTCGTCCGTACGGACCCCTCCGTATTACTCTAAAACGCTCCATAGAAGCTCCTATAAATCAGCCTGTGCGGAGCGATCCGTACTGACGGTACGCGTGACACTAAGGCTGGTTTTAGTGTCACGCGTACGTCACGCGTACCGTCAGTCCGGATCGCTCCGCACATGCTGATCATCCGCGTGTGTCGTTTTAGTATCGCCCTGACTGCCGCGGTGTACAGACGGGCGCAATGCTTCCAAGGCGGGCTATTTTAATTATTGCTCTATATTACACTAGGAAAAATAAAATAAAACGAAGGACGAGACTACATGTCCACCCTTTAATGGAGCAGAGAGCCGTCGCGGGGGAATTCGTGACATTATACGGCAGTTTGAGGGCTGACGAAATAAAGTTCTTCAACTACTTTCGTATGTCGACCAGAAGTTTTGACGAACTACTGTCAAAAACAAGAAACAAACTGGTTTGTTGCAGCTTACGACGTCTGCCTATACCACCGATTGAACGCCTGATGGTTACTTTGAGGTAAGAATAAAAAAATATTGAAATAGGTAAAATAATTTTGTATTCAGTAGGTATGAAATTAAAGATAAAGATAAGAAAAAAGTAAAAATTAATATGTAAGGTAATATTTATCTTTGTTTTTTAACAAACACAAAATATCAACAGACAATATTTCTTAACGAACATTTAATTATTATTATTATCTGATGATTGCTACCCTGTTGTTTGATAACCTGTTGGAGTTTCATATATAGAATAGTTGTATCCTGACGATGTGCCAGCAGCATAAGGATCATATCGCGGTGAAAATCTTGAGGTTGATGCAGAGCTGCTAGGGCTATTACGAATATTTTTGATTGCCGTTGCCTCCCGTAGTACTCTTGACCGAAATTCCAACTTTTGTTCAATATCAAAACTGCTCAAAATTGGGCCCAAGGAGGAAAAAAAAGCCAGATCATCAGCGGCAAGATCAGGTGTTTGGTTGGACAGCAAAGTTAATAACTCTTTTTCAAACGGTGAAGTTTCTATATTTGTTTGTTTCGAAGATGTTTGTTGCCGTTTATATTTTCTTTTTTGGGTCCATGGATTTTGTGATCCAGAATTACTAGCACGCTGTGTATTTTCTGAAGTTACTGTGTTTTCTGGTGATGCAATATTCTCTGATAAAGTTCCTGGAGACGTTACATTTTCAGGAGATAAAATATTTTCTGTTGAATTTGCACTTTCTGGAGACGTTACATTAACTAGGGGTGATGATGCCATTGACTCGTCGAAATCATTTTCAGTTGAAGGACTTAGGAACATTAGTTCATTATAATAAATATATTTCTTAAACTTCTTAGCAGAACTTCCCGAAGGTTGATTTTTCATAGCAGCCTTTGTTTTGAAGAATGCGTCTCTGGCTGTTCTCCATCGTTGCTGAAGTATTTTAACTGTAAAGAAAAATTAAACAAACAATGATTTTTTTTTCAGATTCCTGGCTACGGGTCGAACATATACAGACTTGCACTATTCATTCAGAATGGGAATTGCAACAATTAGTCAAATCGTGAATGAAGTGTGTATGGTAATATGGGAAACACTACACGATGAATGCATACCAACAAGAACCCCTGATATGTGGCAAGATATAAGTGATACATTTCTTCAAAATACTAATTTTCCAAATTGTATAGGAGCTCTGGACGGCAAACATATACGATTAGTAAATCCAGTTGGTGGTGGCTCAATGTTCTATAACTATAAACATTTTTATTCCATAGTCCTCTTAGCTATGTGCGATGCAAACTATTGTTTTACGTACATAAACGTGGGATCATATGGCAAAAACTCTGACTCATCTATATTTCGTGATAGCACACTCTTCAGGAAATTAGAAAATAACGATCTAAATATCCCAGTACCAAGGCCATTGCCCGGAACGAATGATCCAGTTCCATATGTGATTGTAGCCGATGGTGCTTTTGGAATATCTCAAAAAGTTATGAGGCCATATGTGAGAAGTAATATGACTCACAAGAAAAAAATTTTTAATTACAGATTGAGCCGTAGTAGACGCTACATAGAATCGACATTTGGTATTATGTCAAACAAATTCAGAGTGTTTCATACACCTATTAATGTGAGTTTTAATGTAGCAAAGAACATTGTAAAAGCATGCTGCGTATTAAATAATTATATAAGAGTTCGCGACGGGTACAATATTGACGATACACTAACAATTGAAGGTATGGCAGATATATCAAATAATATACCTACAATCAGGTCTGGAAACGCTTTGCGTGACCATTTTGCGGACTACTTTTTAAGCCCAGCAGGCAGGGTGCCCTGGCAAGACTCGTGTATATTTTAATTGCTTTGTTAAAACAAATTTAAATGTAAAATAAAATAAAATAAAAAAAATAAGTTATTATGTCTATTTATTTACATAATCCACTTTAATCCTAGCGTAATATTACATGCATTACATATTTATCTAACTATAGTCACGGATGTAATGCGCAGGGGAAAAACATAAGTAGGTACTTACCATTTTGTGCTTTGCTTTCTTCCGTAGTATTTTCGAAGAGTACAACAGCAACATCCTCCCAAGCTTTATTTCTAGCGTCTAAGTTTTTATATTCCAGATCAGAAGCATCCCACAAACATCTTCTCAGCCGAACTTCGTCGATCACTCGGCTCGTGTCCACATTGGGATGATCACGCCTCGCCATGACTGTACTGAGGTGACGCGTGCGCTCCGCACGATACTAAAACGCTCACTGAAGCCAGAGGCGCGCAAGCGGCGGTCCGCGCGGATAGCTCCGCGGCACGGACGCGCTATGCGGATGGCTGCGGAACTATCCGCGCGGACGGTCGTCCGTACGGACCCCTCCGTATTACTCTAAAACGCTCCATAGAAGCTCCTATAAATCAGCCTGTGCGGAGCGATCCGTACTGACGGTACGCGTGACACTAAAACCAGCCTAAAACCAGCCTAATTCAGTCCTTCCCAAACTGTGCGTCGCGACCCCCTGGGGCGGCGCAGCAATGTTCCAGGGGCGTCGTGTGTCGATTAGAAGCTATGCTCAGAAAAGCAAGCACATCCTGATCATTAGCATCCAGCTAATAGTAAAATATCTATATACAATTTTATGCTTTTGTTCTTTGTAATAATAATTATAAATGTACAAATAGAGACCTTAGTATTTATGATAGGCGGTTATTAGGCTAGTATTAAACTGCTGGGTATTTTTTGGCCCCGGGACTGGGTTGAGGAGCGTCAACAAAAATGGCCAATTCTCAATGGGGTCACCGTACAAATAAGTTTGGGAAGCCCTGGGCTAATTCATAATGGCAATCTATGAAAGAATTTCCTGTTCATAAACAGATTTTCACGTCTGACTAATACAATAATTTACTTTACTTATTGACAGCACCAGAAACTTAATAAATGAATGACATAATATAGCCACCTCTACCTGTTTTACTCTATAAATTATATTTCAACTCTATGACCTATATTATACCTGCCGGCACATTCTAAACCAAAGCTTCGTGTCAAACCTTGACCCGACATATGTATAACTCTGGGTGTATTGTATAGCTACCAGTCTAGGCACTTACATACGATTTGCAGCTGTCTAAAAGCTAATGTAATAATCTGGTTTTACGTTAAGCTTCTGAATGAGCCCGCTCTCCATCCAACGGCTTCATAGTCACTCACTATCAGGTGAGATAGGCTAAGTGTATTCGTTTTAGTAAAAAATTACATCTTCTAGATCGGAATGGTTCAGTAAAATTGTAACAATTTGTAAAATTTTAATAAAATAAACAGGACATCCAAATAAAATAACTTTTTAAATGTAGTTAGCTTATGGCCAGCGGTGGACGTGCACCAAGTGATAATGATAAAATGTTATAAAAGTGTAACATATTTTATTTAAAGTTATTGCCTATGTAACCCTTAAACCGTCTCTTTGGGCTGATGGCTAAATGTTGGATTCACAATCCTTCGCTTCCCAATGGTTGTGCCAACAGGTATTAGGTTTGGTTGGTGGTAGGGCATTTTCTATGTCCTAGCTAGCTACCACCATGATACCTAAGTCTGCCGGCAAACAGCAGTGTTAATAGCACTGTTGTGTTCCAGTAAGAAAGGTAGCAGACTCAGCGCCTCATTAGCTTGAGACTTCTGGGTGCGCACGCGCACCATACAACAGCCTTATCGTCACTTACCGTCAGGTAAGATGAAGGCTAAGCGCAAACCCATCATACATAAAAATACTGTTAAGTGTCGTCGTTTTTTAAGTACTATTCAGTTCACACTGGACCTTCATCTCACCAAGCGGTAAGTGACGATAAGGCCCTTTGGTCAGACCCAGAAGCTTTATTTGCTGGCTAGGTTATCTTATATTACCGGAAAACCGTGCTAGTAAAGTATAACACTTATTGTTTGTTGGTACACATAATCAAATAGCTAGTCAGCCAATAAATTCGAAAAACTTTTCCAAAAAGTAAAAAGCAATCAATGAAATATTTAATCTGCAAAATGTTAATTTCACCAGCTCGACCATTATTTAAGTGACCCTACGTTTGAATATGTTTTAAAAATTGAAGAGATCCAATTGAGCAAATTGCGTTTAGTCTAGTATCCATTAGGCCCACGTAGTGCTTTACTTTGAGTAAATGAAGACTACAGAATAAAGGATGCGTCATCAGACAGACCGAGTAAATGTCCTGGGAAGAAACGACAAGACATTTGATGGCATTGAACTTCAAGCGGATGGTAACACAATTTTAAGATGAGCAATGTCTTGTTATATTTAACCACGGAGGCCTATGTTCAGCCGTGGACGTGTTTCGTCGATGATGATTGCCTTTATTTCGCTATGTGGTCTAGGCTTTAGAAAAGAATCCCATATACATATATATACATACTACGTGGTGGTCGTCAAAGGCGAATAAGAGAAAATTTTGTAGTAATAAGTTGAGGAGCATCATCTACTACCTGCGTAGCATGAGACGTGTGAGAGCGGGAGAGTGAGATATGTCATATTTGACCGTCAAATGTCTGAGATGTCGTCAAATGTCTGAGATGACATATCTCACTCTCGACGCTCTCATGCTTCTCATGCTGTGCAGGCTGTTGTACACTCGAGTACGAAAATATGTATCCACTTTTGAACCATGTTAAATTCACTGTTGCATGTACTATGTAGTTTGTTGAGGGAAATGTCAATTAAAGGTGAATGTGACATGGTTCAAAAGTGAATACATAGTGTCACGGAGCTTCTCGAAAAGTCTAGAGATAAAGAAAAGAGAGAGTCGTATCCATTTATCCCCTTCGAGTCAGATATCGACAAATGACTAGCGTTTAAAGCTCTCGAATACTCGCATAAGGATTGTCAAGTGCGAAAGGGAGACAAATCCATTTATCTGCTTCGTGTCGAAAGAAAGCGTGGAAGTCTCTCGAATGTTCCTGAAGATTTTGAGTTTGAAGGATCTAGAAACAATACCGGGTTTATATAGGCGCGAGCCGAGCTTCGGTGACAGTTTAGTTTGAGTTGAGTTCACAGCGATAAAAAGTGAAGAAACGAAAACCGGAAGAAATTGTAGTGCGAAAGTACAGTCGAGGTGGAAAAGTGTTAGTGTACTAGTGTGTCACGTGGTGTCAGTATCGACAGATCAGCGTCAGTAGTGCCCAAGAACTCTGTACGTGGAATCCAGGGACGGACTCATTATAAACGACTCGGAACCAGTGAGACAGGGACGTACTCTGTTGGGAGGAACTCGTGATTTTGAAGATTGGTTTGTGGACTTGTGCTACCTATAAACTCCGGAACTTTGGACTTGTGTTTCTCTTCAATCCAACGAACCTGGAAGCTCGTAAAAATATTTTTGTATTCGAGTGTACCTACGCATACGCATGTCTGACTGACAAATGTGATGATTAGGTGTGGTAAACCTCCTCATGAGTAGTCCACTTAACGTGTTCATCCATGAGGGAGATTCATGGTCAAAAGAGGAGCCTGTGCCGGACCGAGCTTTCGTGGGGCTCTAAGCGGAAGATTAGCACAGCACCATTTTAAACCAACCGTCTGAGCGCCTTTCGCTTTCGCCAATTGTTCGGGAGAAGCTGTAATAGTCGCAGAACCAAAATTGGACTTGATGATGTCCAATCGAAGAAGAAAAAAAGAAAAGAGACACCCTTTTGAAGAAATTCATGAAAAAATATTGTTAAAAAACAATTTAAACAGATGTCTAATTTGTAACCAAAAATCGCGGGACGGGCGGAGGTGGATGTCTAGTGGATGTCACCATCAAGCAGTGTTGCCACACCAAAGAAAAATAATTGTAAATGAGTAAAAAAATCGTAGTATTTTCAATTTGTAATTAAAAAATGTGCTGTATTTTTGGTTGTACATTGTAATTTCCATTTCGCAGTCGCCTATGTAGGGCCAGCCCTGAATATATGTGATGGCTGTTTTTAGAGTTTCGAACATCTAATTAAAACGGGAATACCTATAATCTCACTCTGGTATCTGTCTGTTACAGCTGATTATCTCAGCGAGCGTCTCATCGGCTTCTGGATGAGCATGCTTCCCATACAATGGTCCAATCCTTATTTACTATCAGGTGAGACGAAGCTATGAAATGAAAACTGCATCCAAAAAGTTTAAGCGACCTCATAAACTGGTAGGTATACTTTTTAAATAAAGTAATGCGGTGCTCTGGATAAGAATTCAGACTCAATTTACATCATCATCATCAGTCAGGAAACATTTGCCAGTAATTGCCTGACATAAGCCTTCTCCATGGTACGCCACATAGACCGGTCCTTAACCAGGTTGTCAGTCCATCTAGTAGGGGGACAGCTCGGTAGACGTTTCCCGGTACGTGGTCGCCACTCAAGAACTCTTACTCCCCATCGGTTGCCTATTGCCACTTCAGCTCACTGACTCGTCGACTACTCAATTTACTTGACCAGACCGAATTATTACATTTAATTTAAAAAGCTTAAGTATACACCTTTCAGCACCACTGCGGAAACAACCAAATACGCCAGACTATTTGAATAAACTTAATGTAAAGTTAATAAAACTATAAAAAACTCACATTATTCCCGAAGAGCTCTTCAGTGTTGACATCCAAAACAATTGAAAATCCCGCCACGAGAAGCACTCTCTTCCAGTACATTATTGAGAGCATTCACTATTTAAAGCAATCGTAACGTAACCACATTTTTACTAAACATATTTCGAATCAATTAAAACAATAAAGTAAATAATGCCAAGGAAAATAAACTTTAAAAAATTGATCTTCAATTTTGCATTTTCCGTCATTCCCGCGAAATTCGTCTATCTTTTTCAAATCAAAAAATGATGCAACGACAACATATCCTAACAGCTTTTTTTAGTATCGAAATTATTTTTTAACGAAACTTTTTAATTGAATAAACTTGGAATAAACAGAGACGCAAAGGAAGTGGGTTGTGCAGCTAATTATGCTGCGTACGAACGGCGAGTCGCGCAGAATCACAGCCTGCGACTGTGCGATTTTGTGCGGTTGTTTGAGAATGATTAGAATGGCTAGTGCCGTTTTATGGTGTTTATGGTAGTATCGATAAGCTTAGTAAAAGCTTATTTTTAAAGTAACATGCTGTCTAACTGTCTATATTGTTTAATTTTGATGACGAAGATTTTTTTCGATTGTTTGTGATAAATTAAAATGCCTGGTGCTGTGACTGGTAAATGACTATATTGACAAACTAGATAAAGTCATGTATTGTTTTTTATAGCAAAAAGTACGATTGGTTTGGATATTATTTAAGCTAAATAATTGATGCTGTGAAATAGATATTTGTTTGTCTTGTCGCGCTAACTTTATTTTATTCATAATTCACATGAAATTAAATGGAATATTTTGTATTATTTGAATGATAATAATTTATAAATACTCAGAATCTGTGTGAATATTATCCCACTATCCCATACTTTTCAATACAAACACCGGTCAGGTGCGAGTCAGACTCGCGCTGCCAAAATTCCTAATTACGCAGAAGACATTATTTTTTATTACCCTGATAAAGAGTTCATATTCCTAACACATAACTAAGTTTTTTTGTCTAAAATACTATACTACTAGCTATATGAATCGCTCATGTTTTCCAGTAATAAGTATTTAAGAAACTGTTTAATAAATTATTTATAGACAGATTTGTTAGTGGTCTGAATGATGAATGAAAATATGTGATATAATTAATTTGGTACCTACGAGTAGATTATTTCAGAAAGAATCTCGCACAAAATGTTCGGAAATCAAAAGCGATAAAGTATTTTTTTTTCTTCAGTTATAACGTGGTGATTTCAACATTAAAATAACGATGATTCCAAAACTAGTAATTATGTAACTTTGCAACTTTACAAAATCGATTACCGTATAGACTATAGTTTGCCATAATTTCAGCAAGTTCGACCGAGTGGCTTTTCCCATACTTTTTGTGTGGGGTTATTTTAATGTTAAGTCAAAAATTATGTCGCAAATAAAACAATAGCCATATTTCCGACTAATTAAAAAAAGATTTAATAGATGTAACAGCTGTAGTCGCCAATTGCTATAGATTTTAATTTCCAGTTCATGCCATAGTAGTCGCTGAAATAATCTGTTGTGTCAGACAGACGGACGGACATACAGGCACAATAGTGATTTTATAACTGCTACGTTTTCGCTACATTTGATGTTTGGAACCCAAAAAATCTTGTTTAAAAAATATCGCAACCACCAAGTCAATACTTATTACATCACTATTATATCGACTAGACAAGCGCAGCGCAGCACTATTATGATTTAAACTAAAAACTAAAACAACAACTTGGCAAGTACGTTGTTTGATTTGATAGTGTTACTTTCATTTTTCACTGGTTATTGCATATTTTATATAATTCTTATTGCTCTCTTTGCTAGACCATAGATGAGTCTTATATTTATTACGTTATCATAGTATTTTGTTCACGGTTTCGTTCGTGGGAAAAAACCTCGTATTTTCCAGAAAGTCATGCTACGAGATGGCATGGTGGAGTTCAAAACCTCTGAGGTTCATATAAAATGGTGAGTAACTACCAGCTTACACGTGACAATTTGTTTTTCTGTACAATCCACAGCAAAACCGCATTGCCAACAATGCATATGTTGGTTTCATAACCTGTTATATTAGATAGCACCACGTTTTGCTTGGTTCTGGTGTGAGAGCAATTCTTCAGAGGCTGCTATGTCGTTTAATTTTGTAGATACAATGGCAACAAATTGGACTTTTGGACTCTTGTTATTCTTGCAAATTAGCTCCCTCTTAGCAGATATATTTCCTTCATATGTTCCTGGTCAAGGCTTGAAATGTGTACTTTTACTTGTTTTTGAGTGATTCCTTAAGCATGTCAAGCTGTTTTAAAATAAAGTTTATTGGATTATGGCTAAACTTTAGCAAGGAAGAAGATAACACTCTGACTGGAACCTTTTCTCCAAATCACATCACTTTTGACACTCCTGTGTCTCAAGGATCAAGAGTGATACTAGAACTAACCTTTTGAATTGAGAAGTGGTCCCAGGATAAGTGAATTTAAGGTTGCATCTTCATACAAAATGTTGTGCGCTTTGCCAGTGTAATGACAAAGTGTTTTGTGCAATAAGATTAATTGTGATTATTTACCATTATTGATATGATTTTATCAATGAAGATTGTGCAATAAGGAAAGGGAAAAGTCAAAATGAAACTTAGTAAGAATAATGATTTGTCGAGAGTGGGAAGTGTGACATATCTGAAGAGGTAGTGAGTGCTGGACCTCGACCGAATAGTAAATAGGTTTGATGGTCAATGGAATGCTACTGACCAATAGTTATTAGATAGATACATCTTATCATGGGTACAACAGATGCATTTTAAAGAAAACAACTTTGAAGCTGATAGTGATTCATTCAATATTACCATGTCCTTTATAGATATTTCTTTATAATCTGAGCCATAACTTTGCTTGCAATATTGCAAAAATACAAGGCTTCCTTGTGACTAGACTATAAAATTGAACAGTAGAATTTTCTTGGAGATAAGCTTAATATGTTAAATCCTAGTTCGCCCCCGTTAAACTCCTTAACCTTTGAATTTCATCTGTTTTCCAGATCCCAAATATACACCATTGACCATTAAAAAGCTTTATTAGGTATAGGCCCCATGCTCCGCCTTTTATCTAACTCATTGAAGTGCGGGGTATAAATTTGTGACCTGATCTTAGAATTGCCCACATCATGAAGCAAGACCGGATGACTACATAAATATTATCCAACATACAGTAAAAAAGTTCAGTGCTGTAGCTATTTCTTGTAGGAAAGTAGTAATGTTTATTTTATGCAATAAATTTATTAATATAATATTTACAAAAATTTGTAAAAACAATGTGGGTTGGGCAAAGTCAATAGTATTAATTATTGATCAATTGTAAACCAGTCATCGCCACTAAAGTACCAGGAGAGCAGAAGTTTATAAGAGCTATTACTTTGGACTTTATGCTTATAATCTGGATGTCCTTGGTATATATCAGAGGTTTGGTTCTGATAGTAATCAGCTAATAATAGTAATAATATTACTGTTGTGTTCCAGAAATCAAATATAACATAGCCAGTGTTATCATTACATTTAGGCTTCTGGGAGAGCAAGCTTACATCATCTCTTACCTTACTACTCTGCCTTATCATCCCAAAATGTACTTGTAATATGTCCATGTAATGATAATTGTTATTGAGATGTGGTTATTACTGTACAATAATATTGTTGGTTGTATTATGGGAACATACATGTATTTTCCTCATGCTTTACCCATGCACTAAGTACTTCTACTTAACCGATTCTCATGAAATTTCGCACATAAGATCAGTTCCCGCAACAATAAAACAACATTATACTTTAAACCCTTAAATTCTGATGTTGCAGCGGTACAGCCTTTCGTACACTGAGATTTAAGGATTTCCTGATTTTAGATTGTTACTTTGAGCATCAAGCAGTGTAATTTTCATTGGTATCTGATTCCCATCTCAGACCTGACACTGCAGGGCAGTGCAGGAGTATGCCTTCAGCCTCTGGTCTGTTAGGACCTATTCCTATATTGTACTGATCTCATAATGAACACATATCAAAATCACATTTTACAAAATGACTGATTTTCTCTGAATGTATTTATTTTAAATCTTCATAATAAAACTGTCAAACTCACACAGACAAGACGATAGCCGCTGACATGAATTTAAGATTTACAAATAGATACTTTTATCATTTTATACTGAGGAGTTTTGATTTTAAATGATCGCTTTAAGCATCGAGCAGACTCATTTTGACTGATCTCTTTCAACTCCTCTGACCTGATGCTGCTGGTCTACAGGGCTACTTGCTTTTACCAAGTCACTCATGGAATGATTATTGAAGGTATCAAGCAGAGACTTTGTAATATCTACACTGGCTCTATGATTCTACAAGTATCATCAACAGTGTACATGTCCCGCAGGGGCTCAGGCCTGCTCTCCTACAGAGAGTGTATCGGCCATAGCCCACCATGCGGGCCCAGTGCGGGTTGGTAGACTTAACACACACCTTTTAAATTTCTTTTCAGGAGTGTGTAGGTTTCTTCACAATGTTTTTCATCACCGAAAAGCCAATCGTAATGATTTTTATTATTATTATTCTTACATAAATTCCAAATAAATTGGAATTCATTGTTTTGAGCCAGCATCGAACACAGGCCTTGACGATTTTTTGAAATTGATTATTACTACCTACCTAGTATGTATCTAGCAGGGATATATTTTCTCCGCCTCTGGTCTATTGGCTAAATCTTGGACTAACAATCTTGAGGTCCCAGGTTCGCTTCCCAGTAATTGTACCAACAGGTACTAGGTTTGGTTGATGGTAGGACCTTTTTTATGTCAACCTGGTTGGCAACCATCATGTTACCTAAGTCTGGCTGTAAACAGCAGTGTTAATAGCACTGTTGTGCGCCGTTATGAAACGTAGCAAAGCCAGTGTCTAATTAGGTTGAGGCTTCTGGGTGCGCACACTTACAATCCAACTACCTTATCTTCACTTACCATCAGGTGAGAGGAAGGCTAAGTCCATCATTTAAAAAAAAATTGTACGTACGTCCTGCGTGTCACGGCGGCGTTCATAGATCTATTGTGACAGAAGTCCACCATTCATATGTTAAAAAATAATTCATCGATTTCCAGTTCTCAACTAAAACACTTGAAACTTGGAAACTTGTTACGCGGATTTAGTGTTAGTTCTAATTTTTAGTTTTATTAAAATCAAAATGTCCCTAAAATAAATTTAAACAATGCCATTTAAGTACTCCTGGTATGAAATGTGGATTACACTAGCAGATACTTGGTCATTGATCACTCGGGTTCCTTCAATACTCACTCCATGTAATGATCGTAACTGATTTCCAATCTCCAGCAAAATATTATTTGACTAATTGCATCTCACGGTTTCATTTTAGTCCGCTGAAAGCCCCCAGCTGTTCATGCACCTACATAAATTAGTTCATGAAATATGACAATAGAAGATGCCAGTGCAGTGATGTCGGTCCTGTTTTTATAAAAGCCTAAGGCTAAATTTTTCTGCTTACTTGCTGTGTTTCTGTTTTAAATGTTGCCTAAATCATTGCCTGATAATCAGAGCCTGCCAATCATTGACATTAAATAGAAAATGACACTGCATTTGTGAGTAATTAATGTATGTGTTTAAATTTTTTATTTTTATAGCTTCATTTTCTGATAATATTAAAAAACTGTTAGTGTAGTTATCTGCGAGTCGCATGGCAAAAATAACATGTCTGTTGTATGGGAGTCCACTTAAATATTTATGTTTTTAGTTTGTTGTTATAGCGGCAACAGAAACACATCATCTGTGAAAATTTCAACTGTCTAACTATCACGATTCATGAGATACAGCCTGGTGACAGATGGACAGACAGACAGCGGAGTCTTAGTAATAGGGACCCGTTTTTTTAACCCTTTGGGTAAGGAACCATAATAAAAGAAATTACTCTAGTATATAAACATATAGAAAGTAATAGTAGGTATATACCATACATTATGCTTGTACGTACATTTGTAAATACATATTCATTTTGAGCATGTATACGACGAGATTACGTTACGTATTTGATATGAAAATGAGAGAAATAGTGAAAATGTACAGCACAGCGATGCGCAAGAGTTCCGCTCGGATTAATACCTCTCGCGCGTGTACATTAGAACAGGAGCTCCGTGGAGATGATATGCGGAAATTAGACTAAAATTTTATCCTACATTTATATATAAAAAATCATACCCAGTATGAGATAATTAACAAAATCTTCTTTTATCTTTTCTCATACTGGGTATGATTTTTTTTCTTCTGATTTAGATTTTTTCTTCTAAATCAATTATTTATTACAATGTAGCCTGCATAAACTAATACGTAATTTAACGTAAACTTCTATATATATTTATTTCTAAGTCATCAGTCCATTGATGATTCTTAGTCTTTATAAATAAATAAAATAGCCTTTATTGCTGAACTAATTTTACAATTTGTTACAATTTTCTTACAAATATGCTTACTTTATAATAGTTACTTATCTTTTTATATAAATTAAGTATCAGTAAACGGTCGTTCCTGCATTTAAGCTTGTCTTTCGACATAGGCCTCCTCTAAAGATTTCCACTCTATTCTATCTTTCGCTATGCGGGTCCATGTTGGACCCGCCACTTTTCTGATGTAGACGTCCTCCCATCTTCTAGTCTGTCTGCCTCTTTTTCTTTTGCTATCTCGTGGTTGCCATTCAGTTATTAGTCTTGTCCATTTCTCTTTCTTCTCTTATTCTTAGTCTTTAAGGGGACCTAAAAATGGATCTGATAACCAGCATAATCCAAAAGTACCGAAGCTCACGAACAGAGGCTTAACAAACATTAAATGTCGAGGCCAAAACCTTTCGAACTAGTGTAATTAAGTGAGTTAAACATAGAGTTCTAGTGAATAGTGATTTAGTGAACATGAACATAGTGTCTTCCCCTTAATTAAAGACGTAAGAGTGTAGGTAAATGGAATAAATGTTTAATATGATCATCTAAATTGGTTCATCATCGTTGAAAATAGTCAAGGCACCTAAAACGCTCGAATATGCTTACTGCCGTGTCACCTCTGGGTACTTTTACTACGTCAGATGACACATTAGAAGAAATAGACTTATACTGTAGAAAGAGAGGGCGCATAAACTTTTAGAGACGCAGCGCTGTGCGAGATGAAATGTTTTTTTACTGATTCGTTGCAAGCTATTTATTTTATTATCTTTGTGAAGCGATTCTTTTATTTTACTATAAAGTATTGTACAACGTATGTACTATATATTCCAATGTACATTCAAGTACAAAAATATGTATCCACTTTTGAACCTTGTCACATTCACCTTTAGTTGAAATTCCTCTCAACACAACACACAGGAGCAAGCAAAAGTGATACAAATTTCCTATTATTAATGTACTACAGAGGAAAATGATAAATTGTAACGCGTGAAGTCTCTACACCACCTCTGTCCACACACTGAACGAACAGTACAGATCGCGTTCGATATGTCACACGTCTGCCCCATTGTTTCGGAAGGCCTTTCTCCTCGCTCGCTCTCATTGCGACAGGTCGGGAGAAAGGGACGCATGTATAATTACGTGTTCTTATTGCGGATGTCCAACGCTTCGCGAATTCGAAATTCGAATAGGTATATTGGAAAAATTTACGTATTTAAGTCAGCTGAACATCATTGCAGTTTGCTAACAAGCATGTGGAAAAATTGGATTTACAATACTGAGGCTTCGATTCCCAGCGGCGTGCCAAAAACAGTACTTTCCGGGAATAAAAGAGAATAACATTTTACCAGGAGTCCCATTAGCTAGAGCCTTCTGAGTGAGCAGGCTTTTCATAAAAAGGCCTGAAAATATATGTGTGTATACTACTAATTTGTAGACAAAAATCAGAACCGTTATTTATAAAAACTAAACACAAACCTAAACCAGTTTAAGGGCAGATACCAGGAACCCATAAATCTGCAGGATCTTCCCACTGACTTCCTCATTGCAGTGTAGTCTATTACAATCTGCCTAGGGCGTATCTTACGTCACAATGAATGTGGGTTCGTTTTAGTTCAGACTGGGATTGCACGTGGCGTGGGTTGCATAAGAACAAATGACAGCTGAAACATGTTTATTCATTGATCAGTGGATATGAAGCTACCTTAAAGATTGCCACGTCGAAAGTTCCACGAAAAAATATTTATGAACCCTCAATCATATCAGACAAAAGAGAACAGTTGCAAAAATTAAATCATTACAAACCTTTCTATTAATTTCACACGGTAATCAGGTGGGTCGATCCTTTTGTTTTAATTAACACCAAAGTTTATCACAGTTGTAACTGTAAACTTTTGTTTCATTGTACATTCATTGCATACGTGTTTAGGTCTATAGGTCATACCATCCGTAAAGTGAAATGTAGTCCTCATTTTATTTTACGATTTAGTCTAATATACTGCGGATTTAACCGCCTCCGTGGCCTAATTGCTACACGCTTAGATTAAAAATCTGGAGGTCCTGGGTTCGACTTCCAATCGTACCTATCGGTACTCGGTTTAGTTGGTGGTAGAGCAACTATTTTCTATTCCTGCGTAACTACCACCATGTTACCTAAGTCTGCCACCAAATAGCAGTGTTTTGTTCCGGTATTAAAGGTAGCAGAGCCAGCGCCTCATTAGGTTGAGGCTTCTGGGTGCGCACGCTTACCATCCAACGGCCTTACCGTCACTTGCAATCAGGTGAGATGAAGGCCAAATGCAAACCAATCATCCATTAAAATAAAATAAAACCTTATTGTAAACCTGTTAAGAGGATTTGCTGTTGTTAAAGCGCCCATACAAACGTTGTACAGTCATATTTTGAGTAATAAGCGATGAAAGTCAATGAAATTTTCAAGAGACAATCTAGAACTAAATATCTGTGTCGGTGGCGAGTCAGATTTTCGTTAAAGTATAAACTTTCAGAGTTACAGGGCATCAAAGTATTGTGTTTTTCGGTAATAAAAAGCCCCAACTTTGAACCTGTTTTACAAGAGTATGAATCTTAATATATATATAAAATGCTAATGTGCGTAAGTAAAGACAGGGTTTTCTCTATCACCACCAATTCCAATCAACTTCCTGTTGGGGTGGTAAATACCCCTTGGTCTCCCGGTGGGAATAAGGGAGTTTGGTCGCGGTGGGTGGAAGTGGGTGGTTGTGGGTGTCGAAAATGTGAAAAAATATATATCTGTCCTTTTCTAACTCATGGGAACTTTTAGAAAGGCTAATGTGCGTAAGTAATGACAGGGTTTTCTCTATCACCACCAATTCCAATCAACTTCCTGTTGGGGTGGTAAATACCCCTTGGTCTCCCGGTGGGAATATGGGAGTTTGGTCGCGGTGGGTGGAAGTGGGTGGTTGTGGGTGGCGAAAATGTGAAAAAATATAGATCTGTCCTTTTCCAACTCATGGGAACTTTTAGAAAGTTCTAAAAATTTCTGGAATGATCTATAAATTTCCAAAATCGTTTGCGACTGCTAAAATCGGTATGGAATTGTCTAGAAAGTTCTAGAAATGTTTGGAAAGATATAGAAAGATTCAAAATTGTGTGCAAGTGTAAAAATCGATATGGAATGCTCTAGATAGTTCTAGAAATGACTAGAATAATCTAGAAGCTTCTAGAAAGTTCCGAAATGTGTGCAACTATTGAAATTAATCCGGACGATCCAGATCGTAATTAAGTACATCGGAATGTTCTCGAGTTTTCTGATACTAGAAATTTCGATTTCCAACCGTTAACCAACCAATAAGCCGAAAATCAGTGACTTTTTGTCAGTTGAACCGTGTTAACAGTCGCGAAAAGATCAATTGAAGCCAAGAGTGAACAGTGATTACATAAATTCAAGTGATTTGAACAAATGAAAAAGTAAAAACTATTTGTATATTCTAGAGTGTTCTGATACTAGAAATTTCGATTTCCAACGGTATATAAACCGAAAATCAGTGACTTTTTGGCAAAACATAAATTTTCCATTTACTAAGGTGTTTTTTATTCTAACTTATAATTATTTCAATTAGTTAATTAATTAAATATACTTTCTATACACCGCATATTTAATGGTCGACTAAGTCTTTCAATATCTAAGATAGAAATCTATATTATCTACGTTAAAAAATGCATCCTCAAATATTTTTTATACCACTAAACATGCGATGTATTTTAACCCGAGTAACGCCGGGTTTTGCAGCTAGTCAATTTATAACAATTTGGAAAAACCACCGACATCTGAAATTTTATTAATATACTGTATTGAAAAAATGGCTACATAATGTACTGTATCCTTCAAATCATCCCTGGACTACGAAACATCCAAATAACGGGTGGATAACTTCGCGTAGTGTATGCTGTCTCACCGTACGCGCTCGGGTAGGATAGGGCTCGGATAGGGACAGCTACAAAACAATCCAAATTTGAACGCGGCCACGTGCTCTAAACAGACAATTCCCGCCGAAGATTGCACCCGAGACCTCTGAGTGTAGCCACTGTGCTGCACAAGACAACTCAGATGTAATATGTTTTCTGCAAATGGCGGTATAAATGCTTGTTTCCCAACGGATGTAGTAATTTCTAACTAAAACACTGACTCGCTTTTAAATGTTCACTTTCGCTAGAAAATGAACTTTCCGTTTTGTTGCGAATGCTAATACTTGTTTATTGCTGTGTGTTATAATAACAACTGGACGCGATTGTCTGTTTGTTTGTCGCGTGAGAAATTTACAGTTGAATTAATGTAAAATTAATGACTACGGCCCGTAGTAAGAGATCGTACGCAAAATGGCCTCAGTCCCAAGTTTAGTTACATGTCAATATTTTCTATGAAGACGAGTTTTCAAGGATAACTAGAATGAAACTCTATAGTTTATTAGTGGTACCAAAACTTTATAAATGACTTATCAATATCCATTCTAAATATTGGTGAAATAATTTTGGAAATCGGTCGAGTTGTTTTGGTTACAGTCTTCCTCAAAGATAGCATGTCGGACCTTTTATAAGAGTTTGGCAGGCGGATTCGTGATCGCAGTAAGATGTTGTTGCATCGTCTTTAACGACAACAACAGGATGACATGTGGTCCTATTCTAAAGCTGAGACCACACGGGACATCCAAACTTTGGCTTACTCTACAAACGAAGTCAGAGCAGAGCACTAGTCTACTATAATACAGACTGCCGAACGCGGCCTGAATTTTGATAATACTGTTTGGAATTATTGTTCATGCCGGGGCGAGTTTACGGACATTGCGGGAAAGTGGGCTTTTTGCCCAAATTTGTGATGCTAGTCCACTCCTGCGCACGTTGTGCATGCAGCCTTGAATATCTATTATGAAAATGTCTTTATTAGTCACAATTATTTTGTTAAGAATTTGATCTCTAAAGCTATCAAGCTATGAGCCAGTATTTAAATTTTATTTGAAACTAGGCTTTGCGTGCACTTCAGGATTTATCACATAGGATCACAATACATTTCAGCAATTGGTTGTAGGGTCGAGACGTTGAAGATATAACAAACACAAATACACCTTGGCTTCTATAGTAATACTCGTAGTGTGAATATTTTACCGTCTTTTGCCTAGTGGCTTCTCGCTTTGACTCACAATCTTAAAGTTCCGGGTTCGAATCCCAGCGGTACCTTTCGGTGCTTGGTTTGGTAGGCCACCATGATACTTACGTCTGCTGGTAAACAGCAAAGAATATGTAATATATGTATACTACGTAATACAGCCAAAATAAATCTACCATATCTCAAACGGGGCAAAATCAACTTCCATTTTCTACCATACATAATGTAGGGACAGTGGCGTCAACAATGCGCTAGTAGCGCCTTTGATGCTTTACCTTTTTCATACAATTAGTCTTGAAATAAATTGGAACTAAGTTGGGTCACACTGGCAAACAGCAGTGTTAGGTAGCCCAAAGGTATCAGCGCAAGCGCCTTATTTGCTTGGGGCTTCTGGGTTGGCCACGTTTACCATCCAACAGCCTCATCGTCACTTACTATCTGGTGAGATGAAGGCCAAATGCAAAACTATACATAAAATAACATTACCGCACTGTAACCATTTTTTAAATGTACCCTCATCTTTTTCAGCTCCCTGCTCACATCGCACGCGCTGTTGGCAGTGTCAGTTTGAAACGATTGCCGCGTGGAAGGACTAGAATGTTATAAAAGAAAAATCCAATTAAACTTACTACAGTTAAATACTGTTGATAAATTTAGTGGAGTGAGTGAGATAGTGGAATAGTGCATCACCTGACAGGGAAGCAAGGAAGTCTTCACGCCCTCCGTAGAGAAGGTACGTATCTTTTGCATTGGCTAAGCAATTGGACAAACAATACACACAGGTAGATACACAAATGCCAAAAAAAAACATTCATATAAAAAGGCTAAGGTGGAGCTATATCTTCATATTGAAATCTAGCTTGTGCTTGCGGCTTCGTGTCGACTTCAGGATTTATAAAATGGTTTCGGTCGGGGTTAAAAATGGACACGTAAAAGAACGACAAATAAATTGCATCCGTATACTACGTCATCTTTGCTGCTTACCTAAAAGAAAAAAGTCAATCCGTTCTCGAGATATCATCAAAAAAGCCGTTCCATGCCGAGCCAAGCCAAGCCGAGGACACACAGACCAATAAATTAAACAGAAAAATGCACAAGAACCTTATTACATAAAGCGTACAGTGGCCGTTACCGTTTACGAAAGTATCTAGTTCATTTTTACGCGTCGACTTGTCTCCGTAATAAATCGTTGTGTAACCCAACTCGTCTGACCGGACATTTAGTAGGCCTGCATACCTTACAAAGTTCGCTAAGCCTCCGCTGTCCGTCCGTATGTCACAGGCTGTATCTTTTGAACCTTAACAGGTAAGCACTTGTCTGGTTTTTATAAGTATATTTTTATACACTCTAACAGTTAAGGCGCTAAAAATGTAATATAAATTAATAATTGCTCCTTAGTTTTTGCGAAAATATTATTTTAAGTATTTTAATTATTCATATTCTGTACGGAACCCTCAGTGCGCGAGCACTTGGCCGGGTTTTCAAATCCATAACTTACTACTTTCTATATCATCATCAGCCAGGAAACGTCCACTGGTGGACATAGGCCTCCTTCATAGCACGCCACATCGACCGGCCCAGAGCCACCTGCATCCAGCGACTCCCTGCGACTCTAACCAAGTCGTCGGTCCATCTAGTAGGGGGCCGGCCTGGTAGACGTTTCCCGGTACGTGGTCGGCACTCGAGAACCTTTACTCCCTACCGGTTATCGGTTCTTCGAGCGATGTGGCCTGCCCATTGCCACTTCAGCTCACTGACTCGTCGAGCTATGTCGGTGACCCTTGTTCGTCATTCATTAAGTTAATGTTTCAAAAATTCAATCTCACAATCAATATTTATGGGATCGTTATGCTGCGTACAAATTTTCATGGATCTAATCTATAAAAAATGACAGACTTTCATACAAACTTACATCCCTTATACATACATCCCTTATACATCCCTTTCGAAAAATCCTTTCTTAGTGCGTGCCTACACTTAACAAAGAACACACCCTACAAATTTCATGTCTATAGAACCAGTGGTTTAGGCTGTGCGTTAATATATGAGTCAGTCAGGACTTTGAATTTTATATGTATAGATATAAATTTATTGAATGGCTCGATTTTGCCAGCAATTTTACGTGGATTTAAAAAAATCATTCCACGGGACCTACTCGTTTGATTGGGATTAAAAGTACCGATATATGCTATCCAAAAAACAAGTCATTCTTATTCTCAACAACTGAAGGACAAATAACCAAATCATTTTCCCCATTTTAGTATAGATTTGATTTTACTTTTAAATTTCCAACTATATAATAGCCAAGAATTGTATTGTTAATGTAATAGTTAAACATCGTTACATTTTGCTCAACTCCTGGAGGCGGTAGATGGTTAATAGCTGCTTTTCTAGTGCAAGTGTGTGGGTATAACAAAGTATTTAGTGAAAGGATTACAGCACTCAACACTCCTAAACAAATTTATAAAGGCTAATAGCTGCTTACGACACGCTTGCTCTGCTCCAGATTTTATCATCGTGCTTTTGTCATAATTTTGTCAAGTCATCAGTCTTTGTTACGCGGTAATTGGTATGTCGAGTTGAGTGTATTTACTCTCCGATCATACAGTGTTTGAAAAAGTAAACTTTTCGACCCTATTTTTGAGATAGCAGCAGCCGCCTTCGTGGCCTAAGGCCTAAGGTGGTCTAAGGGGGTTACGATTGGTAATCGATTTGGTTGATGGTAGGACATTCAGGCCTAGCTATCTACCACCTAGCTACCACCATGTTACCTAAGTCTGTCGCCAAATAGCACTGTTGTGTTCCGGTATGAAGCCTGCCATCAGGTGAGATGAAGGCCAAGTGCAAAGACAATTGGTCGACGCTTCTCGTCTGTAGGAGTCTTTAGATAATTCTTAGATTTAGTTGTATACATAACAATAATTGAGTACGTGATGGTCCTAGTATAAAAACTCTAATAGAACAACATCACACTTCGATTCACCATCTGAAGGTCCCTGGTTCAATTCCTATCGGGTTACCTCTCGGTACTCAGTTCAGTTCGTTTATAATTTTTTTAACAACTTATTCTAGCGCCTGCAGCGTTGTACACAGCAAAGCTTATTAAACGTTTTTGCTCATTACTTATTAACAGGCGCTTACATTTAAATAAAAAGACTATTTGGAAATAAATAGTATTTGTGTGTAATTAATTATATCATAAAATAAATCACAGTTCGTCTACGAATTGAGGCACCAAGCGCCGTTGTCGCTGTAAAGAAAAATGTATAAATTATTGTATGACAATAGCAATAACAAGAATGTGTCGTTTTAATGATTTAGTTACTAGGCACCCTGAAGTAGACTTAATTAACAATTCTTTTGAATTGTTCAATAATAGTCTTAAAAATTATAAAATGAAATATCTCGGTCGCCCAGATATTTAACTCAATTCGAAGAACTAGAACACTTTGTGTTCTACTCACGCTAAGAACTCCTTGAGGGCCATTCTGCTGCACGGAGACCAGATCCTCGGAGTGGCGCTGACGTTGTACTTAACTCCCATGACGTACCCTCGGGACACGCAGCGGTTGTTAGGGGGGCCATCGTGAGGGATGTCCAGACTACAAGTACATAAAAAAATGTTTAAAAACTGGCAAAGTGTGAGTCGGATTCGCACACTGAGAGCTTCGTACAGAATCATCAATAGCCTATGTACGTCTCCACTGCAGGGGCTCAGGCCTACCCTCATACAGAGAGTGTATGGGTCGTAGTCCACCACGCGGGCCCAGTGCGGATTGGCGGAGTTCACATGCCTGTTCAAGACATGCAGGTTTCCTCACGATGTTTTCCTTCACCGCTAAGTAATCGGATAATGTACTTGAATTCGAACCCGGAACCCTCAGGTTGAGAGTCCGCGCCTTATCCACTGCGCCACCGACGCTTCGATGTCGTACAGAATATGAAACCTAAAAATCCTTAATCCTACATTCTTCGAATTATTCTAATCATTTACAATTACAACTTGGGAATCTTCAAATGAAGAGTAAACAGGCACCTCCTGTCGACCTCATCGTAACTTGACATCAAGTGAGATTGAGGTCATGGAGGTTTATATATAAAAAGTCTTGAAGTCTCATTTTGGCATCGTCTTTACCTATGTGCCAGTTCGTGTGCCAGCAAGTATGCACTGTTCCTGGAATGCCACTCCAGCAGCGCACAGCTTTTCTTAAGGCTGCATAAGCCGCCCATGTAGCCACGACCTGAAAATTCAGTCAAGAGCGTGTTAGGACAGGCTAAGAAGTGGATTAGTCGTTGAAATGATATTACATACATTTTACCTGTTTTGATGTGTCCGTAACTCAGAATGAATGTATTTCTTAACATTAATTTTTAATTTAAGAAAAAACTTTCTATATTTGATATTGCTATGCTATGCCATGACACGGAGCCAGCTGTACTCTTTTAATACATTATGGTAAAATATCTTTTGTATGAAATATTTTTTGTTGCAAATCACTTTATTACCCGACTGCGCCAGAAGGAGGGGTTATGTTTTTCGAGAGTATGTATGTATAATTGTTTGGCACGCTCTGCGGCCTGAACGGCTCGATGGATTTTAGCTTGAGAGATGTCGTTAGATTCGTATTTACTGTGAGAGTGACACTGGGTAAATCAAAATCATAAAAAGTTAAATAAAATTACGCAATCGACTCTAACCAGGTCGTCGGTCCATCTAGGAGGGCGGCCTGGTAGACGTTTCCCGGTACGTGGTCGCCACTCGAGAACCTTTACTCCCCACCGGTAATCGGTTCTTTGAGCGATGTGGCTTGCCCATTGCCACTTTCTCATTCAGTCTCTCACACGTACACCTACCTTGTAGGACTTATGTTGTTTATTATTTATTTTATATATAAGGTGTCACTGTGAGATAAAATAAATAAACATTTTTTTTTACTTTAGCTCACTGACTCGTCGAGCTATGTCGGTGACCTTCGTTCGTCTACGGATTTCCTATTATTACCGGAAAACTATTATTACCAATTACTAAATATTAAACGGGTTTTAAACTTATTGATGCTGTCATATATCACTTTGACTATGAAGTCGATTAATGAAATTCATTTCCAGGACAATAGTTTTGTAACCTGTTTTAGATAGCATTCACAAAGCTAGATGATATATTTTACAAGAGTATTGCAAAATATATTTTGTATAAAGTATTTTTATTTCGAATTGAACTGAAAGTAAAAACTCAAGGCAATCTGGGCGATAAACATTTCATAGTATTTTTTGTGATCATTTTAAATAGGAAAGTAATTATTTAAAAATTAGATATTGCATGATCATGCTGGGGAATGAGTGTCGTTAACACCCAACTTAATAGTATATCACAATTTTAATTTTTACACAAATTTTCGATCATTGTTCAAAACGCCATAACTGTGTAGTTGTATGTTAATGATATTCATTTCGCGACTCTATAACTCCATCTCCTATTTTTAGGTAATAACTGATCAAAGCCAGCTTTTCTATTTTAAAAATTTATGGCAATAGAAATTTTGTATAGGAACATTATTTTGGAACGTATTTACCTGTACTCTTCCAGTGTTTTCTCTTTCCCTCCATGTAATATAAATCCAAGCCTGTCATCAAGACGGAATAGTAAAATCTTCTCTCCTTCTTTCTGGCTTGCCACTTGCAATAGCTCTTCAGATATTTACTGGCGTTGTCATTAACATGTACGAATGTAGTTCTGTTTTTTAACATCCTTATGTCTAGCAAGTCTAATTTTATCAACATGTCCATATTTGACTGCAGGAATAGGTATTCAACGTCGCTTGCTAAGTTTCTCATAATTAACTCTATATGTCTTCTATATTTAGGTCCGAATTCGGATGCAAATTTTTTCACTAATATATTGTCTATGTGGAAGATGATTGGTACTGTGAGGTCGTTTTTAAATGGCGCTGGCAGGTTACGCAGACCCTGAAAAATATTTGAAAAAAGTTGTATTATAGCTGAATGTCTGAACAAATATTTTTTAACACTGACTAACTCTCCCAGATTTTTATGTTCCTGTCATTTTTTTATACATGATGGGTTTGAACTTGGTCTTGCATCTCACCTGGTGGTAAGTGACGATAAGGCCGTTGGGTGGTAAGTTTGAGCACCCTAAAGCATCAAGCTATTGAGACGCACTTTGAAGCATTGATTTTGTAAAACACATGTTTAAGTGCAGTGTTTTAATAATTAGTAGTTTTGCTATTTAAAGTGTAATTTAAAAGAATTTTGAATTTCAATTTTGTTTGGGATTTATATTAATTTGAGATGCAAACTTAATTCCGTTAAGCTAAAGTTAAAACAGTTCAATGTTCGTATCTACGTTATGCAAAGAGCTTAAGCGATAATTGTAATTTTCAGGCTCCATAGTTTCAGATTTTCAACCACTTCAAAAAAATTCGACTGAGTGAAGTTCGATTTTGATGATTCTTTTTTGTTTGACTGGCTGGTGGAAGCTGGTGCTTCCCTTGTTGTCCCATTTTAATTCAGCCCAGCTCTGTCAATGGCATCCATGAGAAAAACATACTAGTCTTAAATAAGCTGACTTTTAGGGCAATGGAAGTCGGTTTTTAGTTCTTTTTGAACGCGTTAACTTGTTCGCAGTCGCCTGTAACGACATGTAATCGTATCCCAAAGTCGAGACCGCACACCAATTTAAATCAAAACCGTATTTGACACACACTTCAAATTTTAACTTAAATACGTGACTAAACACTTACTTCACAAAATCCATCACCAACAATTTTCACAAGCAGGAAGAAAAATAGCCACTGCATTTCAAAAGGTCGCCTTCACGGCTTGAGTGCTTAGAACTGACTAAAGTTGAGACCTAACTCCGACTAACTGATCATAACAGTAAATTGACCACGAGACTTTGCCGCGAATTGGTATCACCCTTTGTAAGGGCGATTGTCCATTGTCTGTTTTGGATTAGACATATCCGAAGATCTGCGTCATTAGTCCTTACCGCACCGAACTGAGAATTATTGAAATAATAAATAAAACAACGTGCGTGGGTATGAGTTTAGTGAATTGTTTTTGATAATATAGGTTATCCGAGTTGAATAACAATAAGAGGCTAGCACGGAACTGCGAATAGGATTTATGTTAAAAACATTCATCTGATTTTAAAAATAAAATCTGCTAGGAATATTATTATGGAAAATAGCATTGCTGACGTTCCTGAGTCATTCTATTAAATATATGTTGATATTGCCCGCGTGGTTAGAGTTTTGCACTTGTATGTCAATTAATAGACAAGAGATGTTATTTACGTCCTAAAACATGATATGTCATGTTTCTATCGCTGTTGAATGAAACAGAACTTTAGCCGCGTAATATCATTGTTTCAGTATCGTTCTAGCCTTGCCTAAATGTACAAAATTAGGTTTTAATTTTTTTAAGTATCCTTAAAATATTTTTAAAATAAGAATTATTTAAACGAAAGCCTTAAGCGTAGTAAGTATCAGTAAATATATATTTGAAAATGAGTAAATTTTCTCGTTGATAAGATAAACATATCAATGATGATTATATCATCACTCTAGTTTTGTATTAAAAATACTCAGTTGAAGATGATACAAAAATACTTACGAAAATTAATACGTTTCAGTGGTTAAAATGTTTCGGATATTGGAATCGGATATGGGTAAGTGAACAAGCATCCTTATCGCACCGTGATCGAAGAGTAGGCATCATTCACCGAATCTCTTTCACTTGATATAAACAGTGGTTATTTTAACGGTTACAGATTAGTCACTTTAATGATATGGCGTGATCGGCTGTTACATGTATGACTAGTTTTTGCCCGCGACTTCGTTCATTGCCGAAATTATCCCAAGAGAATGAATCTCCAGTCTGTGTGAAAGCTTGATTAGAAAACGTAAAATATCTGGTCATTTGTTATGTGTATTCGTCCCACTGAAAAGAAATTTGATAAGTTAGACTCCTTCTGACGCAGTCGGGTAAAAAGTAATCGTTTAGGCATTGAATCGACGTCTTTTGATGTACTCGTATATATATGACAAATGGGTAAAATTAAAATAGTTGGTTCCACGTTATTCCCATGTAGAAGTAGGTCGGTTACACACAATTCCAGTGAAATGCAATATGTTGTACAATACAATCAACACTCAGTAATATGAATGTTCCAGGAATATGTATTACAAAATTGCTAATAACTACAATCCGGCTTTGTCACTGTAAATAAATAATGACGTGACTACATCAGTGACCGCGGAAATTCAATCTTTTTATATTAGCCAAACTATCCCAAAATTATTATTAACAGTAATTATTGTTATAAGAAATATTTCAATTATATTCGGAGTTTTGGGGGAAATGCCGAATTTAGCTGCATGTTTGCAGAGTCCCGGGAACATGTGACTTACGCGACTCGGCTAGCGACCGCATCCGATCCGTCTCTGCTCTATGCATCATTTTTAGGGTTCCATACCTCAAAAAGAAAAAAAGGAACCCTTATAGGATCACTTTGTTGTCATCAACACCTTTTTAGGAACGCATAGAGATAACAAGTGGGAATTAATATCGAATACAGTAATCAAGTCTGCTGTCGCAGATCTGAGAAAAAGTAAACTTAAAGGTCAATGCAATAAAAAGATACAGCTCTATTTAAGACCATTTTCATACAAAATGCGAGGGAAGCAAAACCTACTTTCCGTTGACCTAGAATCCTAAAATTTGGCAAGAGGCAAGGTCTTACAGCATAACCATAAGAATTAATGTAACAACCAGGATTTTTAATTATTATACAGTAAAAATAGCTTTTACATGTTTACAAACTTAACTTTTTAGTTTAAAGCCATACATCGGGTGCTTAGCTGCAAGGTAAAGTTGGTTATTCAATCAGAACTACATTTTCTGTAGAACATTGTTGGGTGCATATTACCGTACCTATTATTTATGATTTTCAGTGTGTTAATTATTCAATATGAATAAAGTACGAAACCCTCGGTGCGCGAGTCCGACTCGAACGTGAACGGTTTTTTTTTTCATCATAAAATTGTATCATATCATAAAATGTATGACGATTGAATCACAAAATAACAGTATAGTACAAGTCTCAATATCCGTGCTTAGTATTTTGTATCGAGGTCGAATCTGCCCCCCGGTGGTATGACAAACCTTGTGACGTCATCGTTTGATCACCGATGGTGTACTTTGATTACTGATATTTGATGTACAGTCAGCGACATTACTTAGAATTTTTTTAAACATACAATTTAAGAGAAGAGGAGACACCCATTCACATCCTCTGTCACTGCGATGCACTCCATCACAGTAGACAAAAGTACCTTCGGATATCGTCGCACCAGACGATATTAAGGTCTCCCTAGAGATATCGTACGATATAGGATCGTAGTTCGCCTCGAGGAGGTGATTCAACCACGTAGGGGTCATAATAGATCTGTCAAGTTAGCAGTGAGTGGTTGGGACCGGTGAACCACCCCTTTATCTCAAATAATTATGTCATCGTGAGTTATGCCGTGAAAAGCTCTTCACTCAGCGTAAGTGGCACATATAAAGCGCACCTGATTTTCTTTCTTTTTTCCCCGTTACCTCGTCCGCGTGGACTTAAGTTATCAAGCTGGAACTACTTGTTCAAATGGGATCCAAAGTAGCCTATCTTTTTCCGGCACTCGCGTTCAAAAAGAACTATAAACTGTTTTCAACTGCCCTAAAAGTCTATAGCATTCATTCTCTAAAATTGTCACCCTCAGATATTTGGTTTCTGTTGATTTTCTCAAGTAGTGCTGAATCATTTTCGATAAAATTTGTGTACTTGAATTGAAAAACAACTCATAGGTACACGGCTGGATTCGAACCCGGTACCCTCAGATTGAGAGTCCGCGCCTTATCCACTGCGCCACCGATTTATTTATTTATTTATTTGTATTTCAAGAGAATATATAACTTAATATTCCAAAATCGAGCAAAAACGAGCAAAAATTACGTTTGTTGTATGGGAGCGCCCTTAAATATTTTTATTCTGTTTTTTAGTATTTGTTGCTATAGCGGCAACATAAATAAATAATCTGTGAAAATTTCAACTTTCTAACTGTCACGGTTCATGAGATACAGCCTGGTGACAGACGGACTGCGGAGTCTTAGGAATAGGGTCCCGTTGGTTACCCTTTGGATACGGAACCCTAAAAAACATACAGTCGAATTGAGAACATTGAAGTCGGTGGAAAATTCAACTCATTCTGATCTCATCTCACCTGATGGTAAGTGACGGTAAGGCCGTTGGACGGTAAGCGTGCGCACCCAGAAGCCTCAACCTAATGAGGCGCTGGCTCTGCTACCTTTCATACCGGAACACAACAGTGCTATTAATACTCATGTTTGGCGGAAGACTTAGATAACATGGTGGTAGCTAGCCCAGCGGACATATAAAATGCCCTATCACTAACCAAACCGAGTACCGATAGGATACCCACTGGGTATCGAACCTGGGACCTCTGGATTGTGAATCCAACAGCCATTAGGCCACGGAGGTGGTTAAAAATTCAAATAAAACAAATAATACACGAATGATAATAGTTTGTTATAAAAGTTTATTTACAAAATTAATTAGAAAGGAATTAACGGTAACGACTTATTTGAACACGTACTGGCCACAGTCCATATCACTAGACACAAAATTATGTCATTTTGACCTCAAACTTATTGCTATGACATATCCATACTGCCTCAGTATCCATTGTCGGCATCGTAGCTGCTCTTTTTGCTGTCATATTGACCTGAAAAGCATTAATAATTATTAACTATGTAGTGAACCAACTTTCGAACGCCTGTAAGAATTAAGAAGGCAATCTGCTTTGTATGTTCTTTGGCTATAATACTATAAACTATCCGCATTAAAAATATACGAGTAGTCAGTCATACTACCTGAAAGTAAATATGTATAAAATTATAGTAGGTTTACAGACTTCTAAAACTACATGTATAAAATTATCAAATACATTGTTATGAAAATAAAGAGTCTGTTCTTTTCTTTATACGAACGTGTATAGACAACTTCAAAACCTATAATCGCATTTATATTCGACCCGCTGTCGGTTGGTTGCCTTTTCACGACCAAACCGCTGAACCGAGCTTGATGAAACTTGGCCGTTGATCAGACTATTACACTCAAAATAATATAGTACATTACTGCAGCGGCCAGCAAAATATGCGTTGATGGACGAATGTGTAAACTAAATAGTACCTTGACATAACTTTTTATTTGAAAAACATTTTTCTTTTGATTTTTACGGCAACAACTTTTCTATTACGGCTGTTGCGGTCTGAATTTCAGGTGGAGTTAAAGTTCATCACATTCATTGTCTTCACTTGAACTCATTTATCAACAAATACAATTAATTATTAAAATAAATGACGAACAACAATATTTTCTTAATTGTTCATTTTTGTTTTTCTTCTTCAATAAACAAACAACTTTATATTTGCACGCCAGTTCGAAATTTAAATGAAACCTTTTATAAACCTCCTTGGTTGAAATAATTCGGAGTAAAAGTTCGTTCCATTATTATAAACTAGCTTCCGCCCGCGACTTTGTCCTCGTGTACTTCAGGATTTATTCTACTTGTTCGATAGGCATAGAAGGCATCTATCTCCATTTCCAGCATAAGGTACAAAATAGTGTTTATTCTGTTACGTAGGCTAATAGTTTAAAGAAACAAAAGAAATTTCAATATCTGACATTCCAATAGTATTGACACTAATATTATAAACGCGAAAGTTTGTATATACGAATTACATATTCTATGGTCGGTTGCTAGGCAACGCGTTTTTGTTATGCCCAAATTGCCCATGTATTCCCACTAATATTATAAGTGTGATTTTGTACATTTTACACAATATGTCTTTATAAACTATAGCCTATATGTTATTCTGATGTATAAGCTATATTATTGTAAAGTTTCATTCAAATCCATTCAGTAGTTTTTCCGTGAAAGCGTCACAAACATCCAAACATCTAAACATTCAAACTTTCACACTTATATTAGTAGGATTACACGACAGAAATGGATTTTCATACAACTTTTGCCGGCCGCTGATGGTTGTCAAAATCATGCTTAAAAGCTCAAAGCATGCTTGAGAAAAATTGATTATTTAACTTGCAACATCTTTGTGTCACTAAGATAATGATCTGTGTGTGACAGACGGACCAACAGTTACACCAAGGTGAGCGTATTTTAATCTGCCTTCAGGTGAAAATCCATTACACATTCAAAAGATGTGTGTTTCTTATACCTCCCTTTCCAGCAGTTAGTTGCAAACTTCTCAGGATCGCTTCAGGAATGGGCGGCGGGGTCGGTAGATGACTGCCCTGGGCTTGATATCCGTTCTCATCAGCCGTGTATGTAATGGAGTAGGTCTGGCCATCATCCCCTATGTAGGAGTAGGACCCTGACACTTGCAGGGATCCTTCCTCTGGTGCTGATCCGGGAAGCACGCGACCTGGAATATACGAAATTCTAGTAGCATTCCTCCATGGTGTAGCACATTGCACCTATCGACACCCAGCGATCTCTACTGGTCCATCGGTCCATCTATATGTTATTCTGTAACTAAATGTTTTGCATAAATAGATATTTCGCTTCCACATTTATCGTGCGTACAGCAAAAATATGGAATACACTACCGGTTTCCGTGTTCCCCGAAAATTACAACTTGGGAATCTTCAAAAGAAAGAGTAAATAGGCACCTTCTAGACCAACACGTAACATCGTCGACCTCATCGTCACTTACCATCAGGTGAGATTGAGGTCAAGTGTTGGTCTATCTTCAATAAAAATAATTTTATGGCGTCAATTAAGTATCATATCACTTTTTCCATGTACAAAATTTTTAAAAATACTGCTTTGATATTCTTTAGATTTTTTCTTGGTTTTGTCAAAGTTGTATAAAGTACATGTTAAATTTGAAACGTCGGTCGGTCTTTTTTTCGTAAAGAAACGGAATTTGTGGATTAAAATGTAATTAAAATGTACCTTCCTGTTCAGCCTTAGTTCCATCACTGGTCTCGTACGCATATCGATATCCATCATCAGTAATTTCATTGTCGTATCTTAAGATTTCAATGCCATTTGATCCTGAAGATTCTTGATTGTATTGACTTGGTCCTTGATTGTATTGACTGGATCCTTGGTTGTATTGACTGGATCCTTGATTGTATTGGTTGGATCCTTGGTTGTATTGACTGGATCCTTGGTTGTATTGACTGGATCCTTGGTTGTATTGATTGGATCCTTGGTTGTTTTGGTTGGATCCTTGGCTGTATGGTGTTTGGAGACCAGCGCTAGCTCCACTTGATGACTGTGAGTGTGGAGGGAGGTAGACTTTGTCCAGTTTAGCTGCAGAGGCCAATGAGAGGACTGACAGGATAATGATCTGAAATTATTAAATTATTGAATGTTTCGTGAGACATTACATATATAATAATTGATAAAACGTCAACATATAAACAATGTTATTTAAAAAAAATGCTCAGTGTCATTGGCTCTTTACTATGGCAATTTTTCGAACCTATATTTCTTAAAAAAACTGTATTCGTTAAAATAAAAAAATGATCCTTAATACTAATCTGTGTAAAGGCCGCGTGATTAATTATTATGACATATTTTTGTCTGAATCCAAGAATGTTGCCAAAGGCAGAAACTTTCAGCTGATAAGAGAAAAAAACCAAGTTAATAAAGGAGTAGTGACAGCTTGCGTTGCTCATTTATAGCTGGTTTTTGTTAGCTTGGTTCAAAGTTTTATAAAACACGCGCTTAAAAGAAACTTTTAAACGTAGGTGTTTTAACAGTGTTTTAAAGTGTTGAGTACGTTTGAATAGCTTATTCGAATGATGTGATAATGATAATTAATATGTCCTTTACTACGCTAAGTTACAGCAGCTTGATGTTTTGTACCCTGGTAATGTTTTGTTTCATAACATACCGAGCTATAGATACTCGTGGTGTCCTCAAAACCAATACACTGTTACGCATTTCGCGTCATCGTTTCACAACTCAATCATTTTCGTTTGACAGTTTCAATTTCAAAAGCAATAAAATGAAACAATAGTATTGTTTGCGCGGTTGCTCATGAATTACACTGAAGCACACAACGCCTAGGTAACAGTTAAAATTAACATCTCGGTTTGCGGCTAACCACGCGATAATTTATGCTCTCAGCTATTGCCGCGCTAGGCGAGAGCTTTTCGCGGCTTTTGAAATCTATACCGGTTGCATTTTTAGCATTGTTTGAGATGAATTTTCCCCAAAGTGACAGCTAGCGCAATTCGTACGGACGTCGTTTTGTTTTTGAATATGGAACAAACAGATTTAATAAGATTTTATACAGAGAATCGATCTAGTTTAGTCTCTAAAGATAGTAATCATAAGTACTACTAGGAATATATCATGAATTAGGATAAACACCTGCGTCTAATATTGCGTATAAAGCCACGGTAGCTCAGTTGGGTAGAGTGTGAGTCCTTGAACAATCGAGGTCTGGGTTCGATCCTGGCTGGTACTCCAATTTGTTATTTGGGATTTAATTAGGGCAGTTGAAGTTCCAGTTCTTTTTGAACGCGTTAATTATTTTTTATTTCTATATGTAACAAAAGATTCAAATATTTGTATCATACAACTTTCCTTCGAATGGTTTCGTCCTCGTCTCTAAAATCACTAACATTAATAAAATTTGACCCCAAAACGAGCGCACCCATCGTTGAGACACCACGTAAACTCTTCACGTCATCTTGACAGATGGAGAGGCGTTCACTTCAGACACTATAGAACACTAATTGCTGTTGCGGTAAATATTAAACACACACTCAACACAACTAAATGGTGTAAGGCTTACATTATGAAGATCCAAGGGAACTACAAATAGACAGGTATAGTACTCGCACAATAAGTTTGCTCCTCTGAAGTTAGTCACAAAAGATCGCGAAGTATCAATTATTATTAACGTATAAGAGGGAGGCAAGGCAAGTTTGCGGGTGGAAAGAAATGTCCTAGTGTTTTATGTTATCTGGGGATAGTTATTATCGAAAATAATAGACACACATTTCGTCTGTACATGTTTGAAATTGCGGAGAGCTAACTTCAGAGGGGCAAACTTATTGTGCCAGTACTATACAAGACTCATTAGAGCGCGGAAACTATTCTTCTCCAATTCTTCTATTTCGATTGCCCTAAAAGTCTACAGTTCACCCTGTTAAAAGTTCTGAGGAAACAAGCATTTAAAAAAAAACCGTCGAATCAAGAACCTCCTCCTTATTTGAAGTCGGTTGAAAAGATATAATTTTGTGGTGTTAAATATATGTTTAGATTATTATATAAAGACCTAATAGATAAAACCTTCCGAATTAAAACGTAATTTTAACCTAACTTTTTTTTTGGTTCCCTGAAACTTATTTGACCTTCGTCGAACGTGAATTTGTTTATTTTGACCTTTATTAACGTCGTACCGGAGGGTCAGGATCACTTGATTTTCTCTATACGGATTTGAAGGTCAGGAAAATGACATCGACAATCTATCCCGATCGGGGAAGTCCACGCTGACAAAAGCTAGACTTTTCATAAATTATTAATTGCATTTTGGAATAGTCGTACGTAATGTTCATAGACCTCAGCTGTCCGCCATAGACCTCTATAAACGACTAATGACCATCTGTAAGGGGGCTCATGTCCTACTGGGAGTTATGTAGTTAATTATAACGTGACGTCATAATTAACACTGTTCAAATGACGTTAAAATATCAGTCATCAAGTCCTGTCGACTTGAGAATTTTTGTCGCGAAGTCACAAGGGTATTTGTAGGGAAGGTTTAAAAAATGAATGATGAGTTTGCACTTGGCCCTTATCTCATCTCATGATACGTGACGATACTGCGGTGGGATGGTAAACTTGCGCACCCATTAACCTCAAGATTATGAGGTGCTAGCTGGTACTTTTCCGGAACAGTGCTATTAGTACTGTTTTTGCGGCAGACTTAGGTGACATGGTGGTACGAGTAGCTAGCCAGGCGGCCATAGAAATGGCCTTACCATCAACCAAACTGACTATCAACGGGTACCCGCACTGGGAATCGATCTCGGGACTTCTGGATTGTTAGTCTAAGACAGTTGAAGTTTTGAGACTATTCCAGTAATCTGACCAATGGGGATCAATGAAAACCACGACCAGAGTTTTCTAATCTCATGAATAAATAAAGCTACACTGACTAGGCCGAGTAGTGTTCTAAAAGACGTCCGACGGTGTCTTATTGACATCTTACTGCGATCACTAACCCACCTGTCGAACGTCATCTCCATAGCAAATCCTCTCATCAAAGTTTTGGTAGTCACAATTATCTGGACCAACACTGGCTCGTATTGGAAGATTTTCCCGAAGAAACAAAATTCCATCAGCACTGACAGTCTAAACTCACAAACTATAAACACGTACTTATTCACTGGAAACTTAACTAATGATTCTTTATGATTTATAAATAAAAATATACTGACTTGCTTCATGGCTGTGTGTTCCGAAGGAGATGGTATGAAAATGCGAACACCACGAGAATCTGCCGCCGTTTTATACCGGACGACATTTCAACGCCGAGGGTGCGCTCATGTATTGCTTTATATTGCCTTTCTCCTTTGTCACAGGACTCTTGAAACGGTTTAGACATTCGTTACGGTTAGTCGTCGATTATAGTCACATTGGAAATATGATCGGCGGTCTATTTGTTAGGTTTACTCGTACTTGACGATATTTAGAAATAGTTTTTGATATACTGAAGTATGATATACGATGTACACTCAAGATTGAAAATTATTTGTAAATGAAATTAAAATAGGTAGTAGTGAATTAGGTATAAAATAAAATAGCCTTTATTGCTGCTTTTTCCTTACAATTAGTATATACAATTATGCATGCCTACTTACTAAACACTTGATATAATCTATTTTATTATTTGAACTATCGGCAACGGGATGTTTGTGTAGGACAGCTTACAAAGGCCTCCTCTAAAGATTTCCACGTATTCTGTCTCTCTCTCTCTCTCTCTCTCCTGTCCGGGTCCATACCGGACCAGCCACTTTCTTGAGGTCATCTTCCCATCTTTTGCTTTTTCTGCCTCTATTTCTTTTGCCATCTCTTGGGTACTATTCTGTTATTAACTTAGTTCATTTTTCTTTACTGTCTCGTTACATATGTCCCGTCCAACGTCATTTAAAGTGTACTTATCAAAGCCAGCTATTCAATTTTAGAAGATATGGCAACAGAAATCTATTGATGCATTCTCAGCGAAATCCCGTTAATAGAAATTATGACGTAATCCCTCTAATACAGGATTTAAAATCGTATTACATGAAATACACTAAAATATAAAATATTTATTTATATGTCAAGTTCACAAATTGGTGCTACATATGAATCCTGCAATATACGTGACAGATATTCATTTCAAAAGTTTAGTTTGATTTGCGCAACTAAGACAACAAAACTTAAGTTTCATAAATTAATCTCAATAGGTTATTTTACCTAATATCAACTGTCACATAAAATATATTAGACCTCTATAATTGGCTTGCATCACGTAGTTAATTAAAGCTCCCTAAGCTTCTCAGATTGGAATGCTTCGCTTGATTTTAGTAGCCCTTTGCCGTTCGCAGCTAACGTTACGTTTCAAAGTTAACTTTATACCAATCGGTAGCTCGCAAGGACTTATCTAATTAAAACGTTTTAGGGTTATTTGAATCGTGATTTGATAGTTCATAATTTAGATTATGCGTCGGTACAATATGACCTTTGAGGTCAACTTGGTTTGAATCTCTATTCAAGTCGAAATGTGTTCCTTACGAGCTGTATTATTGCATAAGCTGTGGGCAGGTTTGGGCTAGTAAAAGTCTGTTTGCTCAGTGTCGCTTTTGTTATTATTCGCACGACGCTTCTAGTAAAAAGAAATCAAAGGATGCCGGCTGCTTCTTACATCCGCTGGTGAATTTGGCAGGTTATTTTTCTATATCTGCCAAACTATGGTCTATAGGGGTACAAAAATATAAGGGTTCAATACTTGACTATGGAACTCTAAAAGCGTATTAATTTATGTAAGGAGCACAAACTAGTTATATACGGTAAGTCTTGTTTTCTGACATTGAAGATGCAACAGATTAATTATATATTTATTATATATGGCTCGATATATTTGCGAACTAAGGTCTGCTAGATTTATTTCAATGATACCACTCGTAAGTGTTATAAATGTTACGGGATAATAATTCTAGGAAAAGGCGAAATGCTTCGAATTCCTGAATGTATACATTTTATTATCTAAACAGTGCATCGGGATGAAAATGGCATTTCCTTCCCTAGGGAAGGTTTTTTAAAGTTGCGTTCAGACTCAGATTAATCTTCTCTAGACTCATTGCCATTATAAAGGTAAGATATATGTATGCAAACAAAGTTGCGCGTAAAACAAGACGACGGGATCAAAATGTAGTATAGATCGTCAAGCACAAGTACGTATATTTCCCACGAATTCCGCGCATGGTTTTACGAAACCATACTGTCAAAGATCTCAACAAGTTACATGATTTTTGTTAACAAATTACATGATTTACATCGAGTGATTTGTTATGTGTGTGTATTTGGCAATGCGGGCTTTATTAAATTAAGCTCGTTTGTAGGGCTATTAGGGTAATCTTTGGTTTTAATTTGAAGGTCATACACTTTAAAGTTATTAAGAATTTGATATAGTTAAAGGTACGCACGGCTACACATCAAGCTATATATTTCCAGTATACGCTGACCTCACATTGAATGAACTGCCGCACGGCGCTAGTTCAGCTTATACTGGAATTGCTTGACCTGTAGCCGTGCGTACCTAACTGTCCAGCTCAGGATTACAAATCACTTAGAACAAACTTTCTTACAACCGCACGGCTCTCGGATGTCTTTGCTGACGTCATTCGATATGTTTTTTCTAAGCTAGACTAGTTGAATGTAGTGATCAGAATTGCCTTCAAGACCTAAACAAATAGGTGCTAATACTGTTTCTCGGGCATTCGTACGGCAAAGTGAAACCTCACCAAACTGGGGAAAGTCTCAAAAAGGGATTTTTGAATGGAATCGAACCCGGGACCTTCCACGTGTGTTGCACGTATGAGTCTAACGCCCAGGCAACTACACCACGGAGGACGTTATAAAAAAATGAAAAGGAGCATTTAAAAAAATAATATAAACGATATAAATAATATAAACGATAAGCGTCGGTGGCGCAATGGATGCTTTCAATCTGAGGGTTCCGCGTTCGAATCCAGCCTTGAACCTATGAGTAGTTTTTCAAGTACATTATCTGATTGCTTAACGGTGAAGGAAAACATCGTGAGGAAACCTGCATGTATTGAACAGGCATGTGAAGATTGTGAAGTCCGCCGTTCCTCACTGGTCCCGCGTAGTGAACTATGGCCCATACACTCTCTGTAGGAGAGTAGGCCTGAGCCCCTGCAGTGGAGTATATAGGCTGTTGATGAAACGATATTGTCGCAGAATCTAAATATGTATCTTCATTCATTTTACACATGGTTTGTTTCAGTTGTATATAAATAACCGTAAACATTATTATATTTTAGCTAAACAAACATTTAAACAAACATAGCCTTTAATCACACACACTTGTATTCCACTCTGCTTAGAAATACTTAGACAAAGTCAAGACTAATGTTTTGAAACGAGCTTTAGAATACATAATTATTAAGGCGTAGAATTTAAAAACTAACAATGTAATTTTTTTGCAGATCCTGACACTGCCAATGTTAACATGGCTGAAGTATCTGTGCCTAAAACCGTAACAGAGGATGTCAATGAAATAGAAAAGGTCGATAAGAGATCAAACAGTAGTGATAAATCAGGAAATATGTCTATTACTGAAGAGAATGCAACTGAAAGTGAAACCTTTGAAAATAGTAAAGAAGAGACTGATGTAACTAGTTATTTAGAAAAAGATGAGTCTGTGGCGAATTCTTATGAAGAAATCCCTTCAGAACCGGCGGAGATGCCAGAAGCGCCAGCCTTGTTTGTACCCAAGTACAATTACATTCCTGGACAATGGTCTCCATCAAATACATCTGGAAAGAAATGTTATGACGTGGGCCTTTTGAAACAAATGAAGGAAGATCCACTTTCAAAGGATAAACCTGATGCGCCTTTGCTTGAGGCCTGCGAAATTATGAGAGTGAGTTTAGATATATTTAATACCTAAATTGAATCGAAAGTCAAATTATACTTTTAACTATTGCCTGAAATAAAAACACATGAAAAATTTTGAGTAAAAAAAGGAAACAACAAAATACACAGCTTTTAAAAGGGTGACCAGCTCAGCATGGTGCTGCGACAGTTATTAAGTTTCCTAATGCTACTTTTGTTTTAGACTACTCCACCATCGGACTTCCTGTCGTTTACTACAATGTCCCGGCCTATGAATGATTCATTATTTCCTCAATTTGCAAAGAGCTCTGAATCCGGCACCAGGAGTATTGTTTCGAGGGACCAAAGAAAGGATGGAAGGAATATGTCGATGAATGGTAATGTTTGAACTATATTTGTAAAAGGTTTGATGGTTAAGAAGTAAACACACAATCGTGAAAAGATGTAAAATATGTACAAATTACATCAGAAATGACAATGAGTATCTTTTTAGGCAAGGGTAGTTTAAAGCTGGCCGCATTGCCAGGCCGGAGCGGCTCACATAAGAATGTGACCCATGTATCACTGTCAATGCGTGAAGAGATCAAGCTGAACGAAACGGAAAATCCTTGGAAACCACAGCGTTTCAAGAAAAACGAGTCAGCTCAGGACGATGTCAAGACACAGGTATAACAGTCCTGAATAGGTCGCGGGTAATTTAACAAGAATCATTTACTATGTGTTTCTGTTTGCAGGAAGTGTACCAGAAGTTCAGAGGAATCCTCAATAAGTTGACGCCTCAGAAGTTCCTTACTTTACTGGAGAAAGTCAAAACACTTGAGATAAACAATCAAAAATGCTTGGAAGGCGTGGTCGACCTGATCTTTGAGAAAGCTATTGAGGAGCCCAACTTTTCGAAAGCGTATGCTGTTATGTGCAGCCATCTGTTAACGCTAAAGGTTAGATTCAACAGTGAATAAATAAATAATAAATGTTTATTTCTTAATTTTAATACTTTATTTTGACATTTAATTATGATTATTTTTTGACATTATTTCTAATTTTATATTTGTATGCTCATAGTTAGCTGAATATTGTGAAACTGAATTGTATGTTACGAACTATGAACCACCTGTAATATTTTCCAATATTCACAAAGATAGGATTGATTGATCTTTTCTCACAGAATGATTGTTACAAGATAAATATTACAAAGGAGGTGGATGCGTGTGAGACTGGTACTTGATATAGGTGTGAGCCGGTGTTACAGGTTGCTAGACTCTCACTCACGGAGCTTTAGAGCTTAACGGGATCCCTCTCCGAATGCTTCTAAGCTAAATTTCTGTTGGCATAATTTTTTAAAATATTTTGATAAAATATTTTGATAAAATACTTTGATAAGTCATTGCCGAAAACAGGAGATAAAATTATAGTGTCGCGAAATAAATATCATTAATTTACAACTTTATTGACAGCTACACTAGCCGTTACGCAGCTTATGGTTCCTAGATGGCGCTTTGGATAAGAATAATAAAAAGTTTGTAAAAATAAATATTGTGATTCACTGTGAAGTTGTATGTCTGTATGTATAAAGATAATCATTTCGCGACATCACAATCCGATGACCTTTTTTTAAAGATAATTACAAATACTAAATACTAAATACTGTACAAAGCCAGCTATTATATTTTAAATGATTATGGCAACAGAAATTTAGTATGTAACTTTGACTATGTAAATTTAGCAATGTGTTGTTAACTATTTATATTTCAGGTCCCTGCAGATAATCAAACACACCCTGACCAGTTTGTCAACTTTAGAGTGCTCATAATAAACAAGTGCCAGAGCCAATTTATTACGGACAAAGTTGACGAACAAATATTGAAGTTAGAAAAGGATTTGGCCGATTGCTCTGATCCTGTACGTTACTGGCTTACTTCCGATATAGCTGTGTTTTTAAAAGAAAAAATTACTCATACTTCAAAATTGCTTTTAGGATAAAAAGAAGGAACTTGAACTTATGCTAGAGGAAGAAAATAGGAGAGTCAGAATGAGATCAGTAGGAAATGTAAGATTTATAGGTAAGTTACATCGATATGACAAGGATTTTTATGAGTAGTATTTGTTATAAGTATATAACCGTATTAAACAATATAAATTATGTTTCAGGTGAGCTCTACAAATTAAAAATGCTTACGCCGAAGATCATGGTATACTGCATGAACTATTTGATTAAACATTTGGAAGAAGAGAAACTGGAGTGTCTCTGTAAGCTGCTCACAACTATTGGCCAACAAGTGGAGAGTGAAGCTAAGGAACAACTCGATAGTGTATTCAAGAAAATGCAAGACATTGTAGACCGTAAATCGAACAAAATTAGCAGTCGAGTCAGGTATTACTTTTGAAATAAAAATTGACTAGGTGGATGAGACGTTTTCAGACGCCTGTCAGTTAAGTACTCAAAGTTGTCAATAGATGGCGTGGAAAAGGTAGAAATTAATCTGTCACGAAACATCATGGCAGTCCACACATCCCAAAATGTATTGTTAACAATTTCGACAGATTTATTTACACAGCAGTTATATTCTCTTTGGTAGGTGTATGTCAGTAGGGTTTTCATTTTTTTATTTTAAATAATGGTTTTAACCAGTGGTTAACTAGCCAATGACGAGTAAAATTAGGTGAACAAATTTTGAGGTTTATACACTATGCCGAAGCCATTTCTGCAGCTTTTTCAATAAAATGTATGATGTGTGCATTTTATCGCTTAATTTGGATTCTTGACGAGAACTTCAAAGGCCAGCCTTGGTTTCAACATTATCCGAAAGAATCCATATGCCGAATGTACTCGACATGGTAAACTCTTCCGATCGCGTCGAAACCCTCGCAATTTTGCGTAATTGATACTATAACACCGTCCATGACACTATTTGCACTATATCACACCATTATAACACACAAAAAAACACATAACATTAACCAATTAATAAAATTGTAATGAACCACCATTTTTCAAGTTCGCGCCAAGAATCTACAGTAGGGTTTAATGACTTTGCATCAATTAATTTAGTATATGAACTTGCTTTGAATTCTTACGAAAAAATGTAAATTTTTCAGTTAAATTTTGGTACGACATTGCCATCTATCCATGAATGAAGAATTATTTCTACATGTTTGTTCGTGTTTTTATTAGGTTCATGATCCAGGACGTCATAGAGCTCAGGAGGAGAAGATGGGTTGCCAAGAGCGTTGTTGACTCACAACCAAAGACGCTGGACCAAATTCAGAAGGAAACCGAGCAAAAGCACCGCGACATAGAGGCTCGTGTCTTATTTATAGCACGTTACCAATGTATGTATGTAGTTTGAAACTGTTACTGACTATTTACTTGTGTTTATGTAGCTCATGAATGCGAGTCCGGGTGGGTTCCGCCGGGACGATGGCGGCCGGGGTAAGCGAGGAGACAGCCGCAAAGGTGTGAAGCCCGCCATGAACAACAACAACAACTGGAAGACTCCGCGCCAAAATTATACCGTAGACACATCCAAACTTAAAGCTGTCACACACAAGGTATATGTTAAATCTTCTTGTTCTGATCATCTAGATTAGAAAGCCGCTATCGCCATTCAAATACCGGTCAAACAGAAGAACGGTAGTCCTTCCCATAGCTCGCACAAAACTTTCGCTTCCACTTTCATCATGTGTACAGTTAAAGTAAGAAATCTACCAGTTACCGTTTTCCCTGAGGAATATGACTTGGGAATCTTCCAACGAAGAGAAAATAGGCACCTTCTAGACCAACGCGTAACATCGTCGAACTCATCTAAACTTAATACCAGGTGAGATTGTGGTCAAGTGTAGATCTATCTTCTATAAATTTATTAAAAGCGTTTGGATTTGGAATCCTTTGCCAGAGTTATTCGGACGGGTTAGGGCTTGTAATGTATTGTATTTTTTGCTGCGATTATTTTGTGATTTTTTAAGAATTCTTTTGTTCCAGTTAAGTTTGCTTAAAGAGCTTGCTTATTGTAAATAATAAAATGTGTGTTTATTTTTAAAATGAAATTATGTCCTTTTTAGAATATAGGCACCATCAAGTTGGCTCCTCAAAACTTAGGCTGGAATCATGGGTCAAGCACGAAGAACACTGCACAAGTGGGCAGCAATTCCATGATCAGCCTAACGAAAACAAATATGTTTAGTGTACTGGAAAATGACCAAACCGAACCTGCGGCTCTTAAGGGTAAGTCTCATATTCTATGCAATATGCAACAATGCCACTCTATGATTTGGTGAATTGTGGTAAAATTCGGAATGAGAAAATCCGTAGACGAACCTGGTCACCGAAATACGTAGCTTGACGAGTCAGTGAGGCGAAGTGGTAATGCGCAGGCTACACCGCCCAAAGAATGTATAACCGTTGGGGAGTAAAAGTTTGTACCGGGACATCTCCCTACTAGATGGACCGATGACCTTTTAAAGATCGCGGGAGTCTCTAGATGCAAGTGGCCGGACCGATAATTGTGCTATACCATGGAAGAAGCCTATGTCTAGCTGCGGACAGTTCCCGGCTAATGATGATTTTAATAAACAAAAACAAAATTGCAGGTAACAAGGACTTGGCTCCAACCTACCACACTAAAGGCGCCTCTATTGAGGGGTCCACGTTTAATTCAAGAGCAGACTTCGGTAAGTATTAAAATCAAACATGCAATCCATAAATATTATTTAAAAAAGCTCAACAGTGCGCTTATGGTGTTGAAAATGTTTGTTGCAGGAAGTGGCACCAGATCGGGTTCGATAGGCGTGCCTAATCCTATAACTAAAAGCGCAAGCATCTCGCCGTCCGTGCCCGACAAGCCAGAGGCGCTGCCGACACAGACCTCACATACGCCTCAAGAACGCCTGCCCGACGATAAGAGGAAATCTGTCAAATCTATGATCGATCTAAGCCTCATCAACCCCGACGATGAAGAAATTTCCGCCGAAGTTAAGCAACTATTCCCTCCACAATATCACGCCGATGTCGTCTCTGAAATACTCAATATTGCTCTAGAGAAGTATGTCTCAAAAACTTGAACTATTATGTGCCATAATGATGTCATTTACATTAACTAACAGTTTTTTTTAAATTCAGGAACATGAAAGAGTTTGGAATGATTTCTGATTCACTCTTGCACTTGGTTTCGACTAATACCATTTCGCCAGAGAATTTTTTGTCGGGCATGAAAGAAATATGTGAATTTGCGCCTGATCTGTTCATTGATATTCCTAAGGTGTATGAACATTTAGGAAAGATATTTGCGATGCATATTGAGAAAAAGGTAAGTTATTTCAGTGTAGATGAGTCGTAGGATAATTGAATTTCTTAACATTTATTTTTCTATTTTCCAGCATATCACTTTCGCACAGGCATTTAACATTTGCGAAAACGTTATATCTTCAAATCAAGGACATTTATTATTGGAAGCTATTATAAAAGAATTAAAGAATAGTATGGGTCCATCATTTGTTAAAAACAAATGGCAAGAATCTGGACTTAAATTTAAACAATGGATGAACGAGGAAAAGGTAAGTTGCATCGTGCTGTTTACAAGAATCCAAATACTCGGTATCTATTGACGAAACTGTTTTTGACCAGGAGGCAAAATGGATAGAAGATAACAAATTCGAATTCTTAGAAGTGGACGTGGAGAATTGTGGTGATACTAAGAAGACTTTGAGCCCTTCTGAGACACACAGAAAATTGATGCAGCTAATGAAAGCTGACGAAAGTTACGATTGTATCAAGGATTGGGTGAAGGTACGTTTTGCTTCAATAAATGTGTTACTATATTTGTATGTCAATTAATGTAATCGAAGAAGAAATGTAGGTCGTCTTTGGCGTACCATGGGATGGGCCTTTCGTGGGCAGTAAACCTTTCTAGGATAACCATGACGTCATTAACATATTCGTTTGGAAGCTTGTCGTATCAAAGTTCAAAAATTCATATGTCCTTGGGTATAATAATTCCTAGATGCACTCAAAAAAACAATCTTAGCTTGTGTGCGAGATGAATGCATGAAAAGAAGAATATATACGTATATATTATTTTATTATTACGGTAATGATGAAAGAAAACGATAGATTGTGATCGGAATTGTGTGTTACAGGACAATTTGGGGCCACTATCAAACGATGATTGGTTCATGCGAGTATTGACTCAAGCTATATTTGAGCACGCGATGTTGGACTCGGAGCGCGAAGGGACGCACTTCAACTTAGATCGAATGAACACATACTCGAGACTCATACTCGAGTTCGGAGGAACGCAGCAGGCCAGGGAGGCTAGCTGTTTATTTGCCATACAGCAACTTGTACATAAGCTAGAACATCCTAAAGGTATCCATATATATCATACCATTTTCCTTTCCCATGTAGGTCTCCGGAGATTCTGTGGTCCTGTAGCGTGGGGACGCGCCTGTCTTTGCTGTTCTGATCTGCCTAGAACAACCTAAACCAGAAACGACTCCGAGTTAGGCGTACTGAGGCAAATCCCTCTGTCTCTCTCAGATATATGGAGTTTGTATGTAATTCGCGCCTCTTTCTGACTGGCCAGCATGTTCACCGGGGATGCTGGCCGGTTGCTTGCTGACCGGGCTTGATGGTGCGGGTAGACAGTTGTGTCACGATCGGTACATTTTGTATGGCATTCTAGCCTTCCGGAATCCGAATGATCTGGGTAGATCAGAACAGCAAAGACAGGTGTATCCCCACGCTTACTGTTCGCTGAATAAACACGCTCAAAGTCACTTAGCGAGCTATGAAACGATGGATGGGATTTATCTGTGATTCGGAATGAGGATCTCCGTAGATGAACTAGGGTCACCGACATAGCTCGACGAGTCAGTGAAGTAGGCATGAGGATAGGCAGCACACATCGCTCGAAGAACGGAGACAATTTAACCTCAATCTGATTTGGGAGGTATCAACTTGATACTATATTAGATGCTACATTAGATGACATTAGAGAACAAGATGCTATATTAGATTTAACCTCCTTAATAGTAGAGAAAATGGACAGCGGGAAGAAATGCATGGCGATATTTCTGGATTTAAAAAAAGCGTTCGACACAGTCTCAATTTCTACCCTTCTAATCAAGCTGGAACATCTGGGTATTCGGGGAAAGGCCCACGCGCTGATGCGGAGTTAGCTTAGTGATCGATCTCAGTGTGTTAAGATTGGCGATAAAATTAGTGGTGAACAAAGTATGACTTTTGGCGTCCCACAAGGTTCCGTACTAGGCCCTACCCTCTTTTTGGCATACATAAATGACCTATGCAACCTTCCGATTCAGCAAGGCCAAATTTTTTCATACGCTGTCGATACTGCGATTGTCCTCTATGGTGATGCCTGGGGGGAGGTTAGGAGAAATGCTGAAGCTGGTCTTATGAGAATTGCCAAATGGTTAAATACTAACTTACTGACCCTGAATACATCTAAAACAAATTATCTCTGCTTCTCAATATACAACTCCAGCCAACCGGACAACAACTTTCAAATCCAAATCCACTCATGCTTTGCCCCTGAACTCAAAAACTGTAACTGCCCATACATCGCCAAGGTAGAGGAGACGAAGTATCTAGGCGTCATAATAGACCAAAGACTCAACTGGCACAACCAGCTTGACCAGTTAGCCAGCAGGACCAGGAAGCTTATCTGGGTCTTTAAAACCCTCCGGCATGTCTCATCTGTAGAACTATTAACTAAAATATATGTTGCCTTAGCACAATCCACTCTCATGTACTGCATCCCAGTTTGGGGAGGTGCCAATAAAACCAAATTCCTTGAGCTGGAAAGAGCACAAAGAGCTCTGCTCAAGGTTATGTTTCACAAGCCGATAAGGTTCCCAACCGCCGACTTATACCTACTTTGTAAAGTCCTAACCGTTAGACAACTAGCAATCCTCCGCACTGTCCTCAGATGCCACCACTCTCTAACATTTGTTATGAACCCTATACCTAGAAGACGAATTCCCAAAGCAATAGTAACGTCCCTATCCAAAACTCATTTCGCGCGCAACCAATTCAATAGTCTATCGTCAATTCTTTACAACAAAATTAATCAAACTCTAAACATTTACCCTAAGACTTCGTATGAAGTTAAAAAACAACTGACAGAATGGCTACTTAACAAAACTTACATACAAACGGAATCTATCCTCAAACCTAGTGAATAACATATCTGTAATACCTATCATGAGTAGAACTATCCTAAAAGTGTATACTTTCCCAGCAAATTTAAATAAGATCTTAAGTAACTCACGACATACATACCCTCACCCACACCCAAACACACACACACACACACACACACACACACACACACACACACACACACACACACACACACACACACACACACACACACACACACACACACACACACACACACACACACACACACACACACACACACACACACACACACACACACACACACACACACACACACACACACACACACACACACACACACACACACACACACACACACACACACTTTCACATACTCACCACACACACACACACACTTTCACATACTCACCACACATTCTCACCATACAAAAACTTTATTGTTCCTGTCCTGTTTCCTTCTTCTATTAATTTAGTAATATAAGTACATGAAACAGTTTTAAAAAATATATATTTATTAACTATAATTTAATATAATTGATTAATATTAACTAGTCATAAGAATTGAATTTAAATGTATTAGTAGTATATAAGGTCATGAAAATGTAATTAAAGTAACACCGGGAAGAGCAGGGCCTCCTAACACAAGTCATCAGTACTTAAGAGGAGGTCCTGAAAGCATTGTATAGTTTCCTGTCCTCTACGAAAATAAACTATTTTATATTTATATTTATATTTTATAACTTAATATCTCAGTATTTATATCGATGTTTTGTTATAGGTTTAACACTAGAAATATTCCAATACCTTCATGAACAATATTTAATCTCCCCGGAAGGCTTTATTGCGTGGGAGGAATCTGAAAAGGAACCCGAAGGAAAGGGTAAGTGATGGCATAATTTTTGAATCCAATCCACCAGTCACTGCCATTATTAATACGAGACAAGGGTCGTCCACACATAAGCGACCTTAATAGATCTATTGTGAGCCGTAAGTGGTTAAAGCACTTTCCCAAAGTACACTTAAACAGTACAGCCGTAAGTATCGTTGCAAAAGAGATGTTTCAAATTCGGCCCGCACTTGTACACTATTTAAAAAATCAAGGAATTATCTAAATATGTATAGAAAAATACTACTACATTTTTGCATTATTGTAATTGTTCAAAATTATTATTTTTGTGCTAGGTTACGGCGTCAAATGTCATTTTACTGACGCCATCTTTGTTCTCAACGTTAAGTCTGACCTGTTTCGTGAGTTTTAAATGGTTTTGTACAAATAAATCTAGTACGAGTAGTATACTTAAATGTTGAATATATCTTGGTACGCCCAACAATATCAAGCCATATTGAATGTGACGTGGTAAAAAGTCGTAGATGCTTATGGCGCTTGACTTGTAAGATAGATGTTAAACAAATGATTTTGCTGCTGTCTCAGACATATATGTTTTAAATCTATTTTTTATAGTAAATTAAACCTATAAAAATATTTTCACGTGGGCAAAAGTGCGACCGATCTCCTAGTTTAAGGCGATTTGGCCGACAAAAGTTCTATAATCAATTTCTCTATAATCTTTGTTTGGCTTTGTTCAGTCTTTTCTATGATCATTTTATCTATGAATGTATGTAAACTATTTTAAAATCATGGCAAAATTCAGCATTCTGAGCGGATTCTCGTTTGAACAGTAATATATGAAGGTGAGGTTTTGAGACTTGTCGGTTGTTGCAGCGGTGATGATGAAGGGTCTGACGTCGTTCTTCATCAACATCAGAGAGGCCGACAACGAAGACTCGTGCAGCGAGGAGTGACGGTCGCGCAACGCTGAGTCGTTACACCCACCCCCAGCGTGCCCCCGCCCCCTTCGACGGATAAAGGAGACACCTTTATAATGGGATATTTATAATTTTAAAATATGCCTATAATAAAACGATAGGTTGAATCAGTACTCTAAATTGTTTAAACATCTACACTTTATAAAAGTGTCAGCATATTCAGGCGGAATCATTTCAAATTACCATATTTTATAACATTTCTCATGAATTTATGCTTATTTTACTACTCAATATTATGAAATATGTAGTTGATTGTTTTTCTTTTACCTTGATGATAGGCTTTTTTACATGAAATATATTCTACAATTTTTATTTACACAAGCCCTAAAATAGAATAATGAATGAGTTGTAAATTGTCGCTTTCTCTTTATCCGAATGAGTAAATAATACTTCGTATCAAAAGCGACGAGTCCCTATTCTATTAATAGTATATACAAAACACATGAGTAACAACATGTTTCAACTGACATTGTCTCGTTTCAACTGATAAGTGGACCAGTAATATGGAAAGAGATGGATTGCTGTTTGTCTATTCTAATTGCGGCAACACTTTTGTGTGACTTCATAAGTTTTCACGTGACCTATTCAACATTTTGCGATACAATTTCTCATACCATCTGTCATATTATGACAACTGCACTCAAAATATTATGGAATTCCTTTGAAAAGTCGCCTTATTGTGTTCCGCTTTTCAGTATGTATGTATATTTTTGATGTAGGTATTTCTTGTCCATAGGGTTCTAAGTCAGGGCTTATCCCACGAGATAAGTTAGTTATACATTTGGGATTTGTTATTGGGCTGATATTTACTTATTTTATTGTACAAAGATTGTACATGTTTGTAGTTTTTGTTTTGAAATATTAACAATATTGCGCATAATATGCTATTCGTTCTTTTGTTTTGTATTCTATGTTGTTTGTTGCCTGCGGTTGAACCCATTGTGTGGTTCAAAAATTAACATTGCGGTTCAATGCATTAAATATTTATTATTCGGAATAAAATCCAAGGCACAAATAAGAATTCATTTCCGTATTCCGTAAGTTATGTTTTATCAATAATTACTATGTATTTTTATTGATGTTTTCCTTTGATATTTCATAATAAATATATTTGATTATTATTCTTGTTTATTATATACCAAAATCACAGAGTTATTATAGTATAACGTGCAGAGCTGACGCTCACCAACCCCCACCTCATTATACATTTAACTCTCAGAGTATGTACTGAACTTTAGCTTTTATTACATCAGTTTTGAATTTTTAAAATAGCAATCTTGTTTATTTACTAGATAGACAGCCTCCATGACTTTCAATGAGGAGCTTTTAATTTGTGAAAGATCTCACGCTTGACAAGAGGGCTGTTGATCCTAATAAATATTATCACTGAAACACCACGGATGGACACTATTGCCTATCCTCTTCTTCAAGGTACATCAAATTTTTATTTATTTTTATGTGAACACCCATTACCCATTGTACCCTCAGCCTAATACCAATGCACGACTTATTATATCTATGTCGCACGCGCATCGAATGTCTCGAAATAATCACATTCCAGTTGTTAAACAATTACCTTAGATCTACACAAGTAAATGCGTTCAAAAAGAACTGGAAACCGACTTCAATTGCCCTAAAAGTCTACTTTTACTAGGGCAAATTTAAGACTTATATCGTTTTCTCATGGATGCCGTTGTCAGAACTGGACCACACGGGAAGCACTACCTTTCAAATAAAAAACGAATAATCCAATCGGTTCACCCAGTCAAAAGTTATGAGGTAACATACATAAAAAACATACTCGTCGAATTGATAACCTCCTCATTTTTTGAAGTCGGTAAAAAAGCTTTTGTTCACCATTGACATCTATTCGCAACTCATTTACCTCTTGATAGGGTATGTACATATCTTCGGCATATCTTCTCGCCCAAAATACCTCAGCGTCTAAAGACAAAAAAGTCTTTAATCAGTGCGCGTTGCCAGTGATGACATACGGAACCGAAACGTGGTCCTTTACCGAAGAAACTATACCCGGTGAGGAGTAAAGGTTCTCGAGTGGCGACCACGTACCAGGAAACGTCTACCAGGCCGTCCCCCTACTAGATGGACCGACGATCTGGTTAGAGTCGCTGGATGCAGGTGGCTCGGGACCGGTCGATGTGGCGTACCATGAAGGAGGCCTATATCCAGCAGTGGATGTTTCCTGGCTGCTGTTGATGATGAGGGTATGTATTCCTTTGACATAAAGTTTTGACGCTTTGAACTCTTTGACGCTTAATTTGAAATTTGAATGATTGATTGCAAGTTTTGTTTGAAACTATATCTTTGCAAGATAAGTTGGATCTGTAGCTTGGAATTAGACTGTAGTAGATCAACTTTAGAGTTTATTATAAAGAAACGTTTAAAGTTATATTCGAAGATATATATATATATATTATAAGCACGATCTAGCTCACAGCTTAAAGGAGAGTCCGGATCTTGGTCACGACGCCGTGGTTCAGAAGGAATTCTGTTGCGAAAATATGTTTCAAGTTTGTCAGAGATGTAGGTAAATGTGTTGAGCACGCTGGAATTGTTTATGTGTTTATGCATCCCTATCCCTACTAATATTATAAATGCGAAAGTAACTGTCTGTCTGTTACGCTTTCCCGCTTAAACCTCTCAACCGATTTTGATGAAATTTGGCACAGACAGTCTTTAGACCCTGAGAAAGGACATAGGCTACTTTTTAATGCGAAAAATAAAGTCCACGTGGGCAGAAGCTAGTGATATATAAATAAATGCCTCCTGGCATACTGGACACATTTGGAATTATTAGCCTGACCAGGATCCGCCATGCTGCGGATTCTGTTAGAACTAATTTATAAACGGCGTATAGTTGAAGTGGCAATGGGCAGGCCACATCGCTCGAAGAACCGATAACCAGTGGGCAGTAAAGGTTCTCGAGTGGCGACCACGTACCGGGAAACGTCTACCAGGCGACCCCCTACTAGATGGACCGACGACCTGCTTAGAGTTGCGGGGAGCCGCTGGATGCAGGTGGCTCGGGACCGGTCGATGTGGCGTACCATGACGGAGGCCTATGTCCAGCAGTGGACGTTTCCCGGATGATGATGATGATGTAGTCTATTCGCTTAGTTAGTGCGATCCCCAAACGGTATATGTGCTTATAATAAAAGAATCGGTCAAGTGCGAGTCTGACTCGCGCACCGAGGGCTCCGTACAGAATATGAATAATTAACACTGAAAATCATAAATGGCCTGACGAAGTCAACGAGCAATTGTTACATACAAATTACGACAGGCGCTGAAACAGTTTGTAATCGTAAAAGCGATAAACCGGAGATCCCGGGTTTGAGTCCCAGTAGGTACCTATAGGTACTTGGTTTGGTTGGTGGTAGGGCCTTTTTATGTCTGCCTGGCTAGCTACCTATTCTATCTACCGCCAAAAATCTGTGCTGATAGAAATTATGTATTCTGGTATGAAAGATAGAGCCAGTGCCTCGTCAGCTAAGTCTTTTGGGTGCGCACGCTTTCAACTCAACGGCCTAATCGTCACTTACCATCAGGTAAGATGAAGGCCGAATGTAAACCCACTAAATAGGTACATATATTTCCTTATCAATACGTATTTCCATTCTCATTCGTTCACCTGTTCGCTAAGCTGTTTTTACTACTGTATGGTTTTAAACCAAAATTAAGATTTTCAGTGTCTCTCCCTGTTAAAAAAATCAATTTATTTCGGCACACAGCTATATTTACACACACACACAAATACAATATGATTATAAATGACACGTTCCGCGAATGTATGGAGCCAAGGCCTGGTCTTGTACATTTATAATTTTAAAATTTAGTTACCATTTTGGTATATTTCGTTTTAGTTTATTTGTACAAAAACATATCAAACGCACGAAACAGGAAGACTTCACGTCGAAAACAAAGATGGCGTCAATAAAATGACGTTTGACGCTGTCACTTAGTACAGAGAAAATGATTTTGTACAATAAAAATAAATGCGAAAATGAAATTTTAGTTATTTATAAGTATTTTTCTATACATATTTAGATTATTACTTGATTTTTAAATGGTGTACAAGTGCAGGCCCAATTTAAAACACATCTTTTGGGCTAGATTAAGTACTTGATATTTACAGTGATCTTTACACAATAAGAAAAGGAATGTAGCACCTCCAGTAATCTTTATACGCAATTTATCATGAGAGTTGATTGGTCACCCATTGTCGTCCTTGAACAATATTATTATAGAATCACTCGCATAAAACTTCTTGCACAAATAATAAAACAAACAAATCTATATATGAATGTGCAATCAGCTTGACCGATAGACATCGATGATGTTTATAATAACAGAGTCCATTGAGTCTAACAAAGGGAGACGTTTATAGGAAGTGTCTATCTGTCGTTGCAACACGGTGACACCTACTCGCACGTCGCTGGCACCTACTTGCGACACGCCTATGCATACTTTACTAGGGCTGATATGAGGAAAAAGGAAAGAAAAGACTAATTTTAAACTAGTAAATGCGGAAATAGCCTTTTTAGGCGCAGAGTAGGACTACCATATTTTCCCCGCGTGCGACGGAGGGCAAAGGAGTAATCAAGGGGATTCCTAAAGAAGAAAAAAAAGGGTTAAGAGACTTTGTTGGTTAGACCACGTGGCCGCGTTCAAATTTGGATTGTTTTGTAGCTGTCCCTATCCGAGCCCTATTCTACCCGAGCGCGTACGGTGAGACAGCATACACTACGCGAAGTTATCCACCCGTTATTTGGATGTTTCGTAGTCCAGGGATCATTTGAAGGATACAGTATATTATGTAACCATTTTTTAATACAGTATACTAATGAAATTTCAAATGTCGGTGGTTTTTCCAAATTGCTCTAAATTGATTCATACTCTTGTAAATCAGGTTCAAAGTTGGGGCTTTTTATTACCGTAAAATACAATTCTTTGACGCCCTGTAACTCTGGAAGTATATATTTAAACGAAAATCTGACTCGCCACCGACACAGAGATATTTGTTTCTAGATTGGGTCTTGAAAATTTCATAGATTTTCATAGCTTAATACTCAAAATATGACTGGACTACGTTTGTATGGGCGCTTTGACACCAGCATACCCTCTTAAATCCGCTGGTTCCCTACCGAAAATGAATAATTAAAATACTGAAAATCATATGTAATTATGGCCCTAATATTCACCCGAAAATGTAATTCTGATTGAAAAACAAACTTAACTTTGCACCTAAATTTTATGATAAACGTCTGAAATAATTAAAGGTGTCAGCCCTAACGGAACCTATTAGCACACCAGTAAAAGTAAAAAGAAGCCAAGCTCTCATCTCATACAAATGCATGTATGTAATACTTTTAATTTAAAATTGGAACCAAGTTCGAACTTAATTATCATTACAAAATTGTAAGTGGCATGATTAAGAGCCGCTCGTTCATATTTGTACAATGCAGTGGCTTACTTAGCCGATTGAACTTTGACATTGATGGTACAAGTTACAGGCGTCAAGAAAATAAAGCCAATAAAAAGTTACACGCGAGTACAAAAATCTGTACCTACCTATTTTTGTACCATGCCATCATTCACTCATTGTTCCTATGAAGTGTGTTGAAGGATATGTCAATTAAAGGGGAATATGACACGGTGTAAAAATCTGTACCTACCTATTTTTGTACCATGCCATCATTCACTCATTGTTCCTATGAAGTGTGTTGAAGGATATGTCAATTAAAGGGGAATATGACACGGTGTAAAAATCTGTACCTACCTATTTTTGTACCATGCCATCATTCACTCATTGTTCCTATGAAGTGTGTTGAAGGATATGTCAATTAAAGGGGAATATGACACGGTGTAAAAATCTGTACCTACCTATTTTTGTACCATGCCATCATTCACTCATTGTTCCTATGAAGTGTGTTGAAGGATATGTCAATTAAAGGGGAATATGACACGGTGTAAAAATCGGTACCTACCTATTTTTGTACCATGCCATCATTCACTCATTGTTCCTATGAAGTGTGTTGAAGGATATGTCAATTAAAGGGGAATATGACACGGTGTAAAAATCGGTACATACCTATTTTTGTACTCGAGTGTACAATGTCCTTCATCTAACCTGATAGTAAGTACCGATAATGGATGCTGTATGATGGAAAGTGACCTTATCGAGAAATATGACGCTGTAGGATGGAATGTGACCTCATCCCGAAATATGACGCTGTAGGATGAAAAGTAACTTCACCCAGAAATATGACGCTGTAGGATGGAAAGTGACCTCACCCAGAAATATGACGCTGTAGGATGGAAAGTGACCTCATCCAGAAATATGACGCTGTAGGATGGAAAGTGACCTCATCCAGAAATATGACGCTGTAGGATGGAATGTGACCTCATCCCGAAATATGACGCTGTAGGATGGAAAGTGACCTCATCCAGAAATATGACGCTGTAGGATGGAAAGTGACCTCACCCAGAAATATGACGCTGTAGGATGGAAAGTGACCTCATCCAGAAATATGAGGCTGTTGGATGGAAAGTGACCTCATTCAGAAATATGACTCTGTAGAATGGAAAGTGACATCATCTAGAAATAACATTATACTTTTGTTAACAGTAGAAATTATACATAATGTGTAATTACATGTGTTCTCCTACTATATTCTAAATTTTACCATAACTTGTACCACACACCGAAGTCAATCATCAATCGTGTGAATCACATAACGGTTTTTTATAAGTGGCGACCACTGTAAACCCTGTCCAACCAAAACCTCAATACTAGTGCTACGCCGTATCAAACAGGCGTCTTAACGCACACAGCAACAGCAATGTCGTAGCAAAATTTAACTGCCAAATGTTTTTTTTCCGTATAAATTCAAACCAAGGAGTTTATATATGTACTAAATTCTACCAAAGATAATATAACTGCTCTGTAAATAAATCTGTCAAAATTGTTACATATATTAGTCTGTGAACAGGATCTTCGGGATGGTGGACATACATTTGATGATAACTCTGATACTAAAATAAATGTAAAAGCCTATTAAGGCTTTTACATTTATTTTTCTTAAAATGTTCATGCAGGTTGACATTGACCACCTCTCTTGCAAATAGATGATCTGACGATCTGATAAGCGTCACGGGGAGCTGTTGGATGCATTCATCTTGAGACCATCATTGTGTTGTACCATCCTTCCCGGCTTATGTTCAGCAGTGGACGTTTTCCGGCTGCTGGTGATGGCGTCATTTAATGATCATCATCAGCCAAAAACTAGGTCGACGGTCCATGGCCTGTCCATTTCAACTTCAGATCACTAACTCGTTATGTCAGAAACCCTTATTAGTCTACGGATTTCCTCATTCCAGGCTTTATCGCGTAGAGAAATTCCGAGCATAGCTCGTGGAGTGACTTTAAGTTTGTGTGTTCAGCCCACACAGTAAAGGACCACACTTCGGTACCGTATGTCATCACTGGCAACACACATCGATTAAACTGAGGTATTTTGGACGAGAAGATATGCTGTAACTTCCCGAACGCTGCCCAGCCGAGTTGGATTCTTCTTTGGACCTCTTTGTCGAAGTTGGACCTACCTAGTTGAACGATCTGTCCTAGGTATACATATTCGTCTACTGGCAAGGGTCGCGTGGAGTCTGGTATGTTCATCAGGTGACGTTTCTCGACTGATGATCTTGATGAAATTTAATTAAACACAGATTATAAAGAAACAATGCATGTAGTGTTTAGTTTCGTCGTCGTTTAGACAATGATTAGATCGTCAGTGTTTTGAGACTAGATTTCAGTGTACCACTAACTAGGCATCTGTGTTCAGCCCGATGTGGATATGTATGGGTCATCTGATTAGCACTTTCTATTCCTGTCGCGGGTTGTCTTGCGCTATATGAATCATAAACATAATGACATTTGTATCAAATACAAGTACGTCATTTCGTAAGGTTATTTGTAATTTTTCCTCTTGCATAAAATTGTAAAAAGATCTACAAACCGTAACGTAGCCATTCCTTGCAAAAGTCAATCCTTTATAAATTCTTTTTGGTTCCGTACCGAAAGGGTAACCAACGGGACCCTAAGAACCTAAGACTCCGCTGTCCGTCTGTCCGACAGACATTATTATTAATTATTACATTATTATTAAGTACCCACTAAAACATTTAAAAAAATTAATTTAATTTAAAAATTACAAACGACTAAAATAAATACACACATGCAGTTTAAAATATACAAAAGAACAGCTTAAAAAAATAGATGCATGTGAACAAAATTTATAAATTTTAAAAAGGTTTTCAGCCGGCACCTATCACGTAGTTAGTCTTATCACGTAGTTAGTAACCTATCAAAACACTAGCTCCAATCGACTTAATAAGTTTTGTATAATATATTATGTCCTAACAAAATGCAAAAACAAAACTATGTAAACTACATGAGCATCTAAAACAGGTAGCTATACAAAATGATCAGTAGCGCCTTGCTTTTGCAAATCTCAAATATAAACTTTTACTTTCCGTTTAAAGTTGGAAATAGACTGCAATTACTGTAAAAGGGGGAGGGATTTCGTTCCATATCTAACTGGCTACGTATTTAAAGCTACCTTTGAAGTCAACTTGTCAAATAAGTACACTGGTTTACAGTTTATAACGCCAAACAACAGAGTGGCAATATGACTATAGCGCCTAGATGCCATTTTGAGCATATTAGCCAGCGTTGCCAGATATTTTTTTTGCCAAGTCGGGATTTAGGAACATTTCAGTGAAAAAAGCGGGATTATTTCGTCGAAAGCGGGACATAGTAAAAAAACGTATATAATCAAAAGTTTTTGAATATTTAACTTTTTATTTGAGTTCAAATTACGTTTACGTGACAATAGACAGCAAAAATATCCATAGAAAATGTATTTTAATAAAAATATGATATTTTAAATCAGATTTACCCTATCGTAATAGTTAAGTCTTTTTCGTCTTCTGAATACACACAAAAAAAAACAGAAATTAAAATCAAAAAAGTTTTGTTCATTAGAAAAATATGGCGTTTCAAACTCTGAGAAGTGAGTGTAACAAATTGCAACTTACAATAAGAGGATAATTATTTATGAATTGAGAATAACTTATTCATGATATTTCTGTGAAGATTTAATTTCTTTTAAAGTGTCCTTTTTCTCTTTAATAAAGATGAAGAACTCTTCACAGGATATCTGTAGATTAAACTGGATGAGTAATTCTGCTTTTATTAAATTTACGGAACATTTATTTCTAGCATCCGACCATTTTAAATTCATTTGGGAAAAAACGCGTTCAGGAAAGCAGTTTGATGTTGGAATACTTAATATGAAAAACACTAGTTTAAACATATTCCTAGAGTCTTTTTTTAGAAACTGTTGAAAGAGATGGTGCCATTTCTGTGCGGTGGTGGCAGTGGTGTCTTTGCAATTTTCCACTAATACATCCAAGGATGATTTCAACGAGTTAAATTCTTCATATAGGTTATCTACCGAAATATTGTCTGTCAATTTTATTAAAGCTACAGCATTTTCAATCATGTTGAAACTAATTTCACTTTCCAGGTTTATGAATTTAAGTCTAGAAAAAATATTTTCATCTGAAAAAGTATAACGTTTATCTATATGTTGTTGGCAATTTGTGTAAAAAAAATTTAAGTCTTTAAAGTCTGCACGCACCGTCGAGTTATTCCCGAAAAGCGGGACTGAGCCTGTCCCGCGCGGGACATTTAATTTTGATTTGAAAATCGGGACGTCCCGCCCAAATCGGGACGTCTGGCAACGCTGATATTAGCATTATTTTTGAACGGTGTGACGTGAATCCTCGGTTGTACATGACGGAAGAGCCGTTGGCCGAGTTTCTACCAGCAAGCCACATTTTCGGAAGAATAAAATAAGAAGATACAGCTTTAGTACTTGCAAAGGCTGTAATATAATTCGTATATTAGAACCAATTAGAACTAGCCAAGTCAGACCTTAGGCTTCACTATTTTTATACCTTTAAATGAGCAATTCTTGTATGTGTATATATATATATTAATTCGGATCTCGGAAACGGCTCCAGCGATTTCGCTGAAATTTGGTATTTGGGGGGTATTCGGGGGCGAAAAATGCTCGTTTTCGAATTTTTGATGCGGCTTTTCCTTCGCATTATTCGACGCAAAATATGATGGGAAATTTCACGTTGTCAAACATAATCACTTTAGCCGAGTGGTTCACACGTGTCATTCCGTCCGAGATATCCGCGTTCAAATCCCGGTTGGAAAATTGCTTTTATTTTTTTAATTATTTTTGTGTTTTTATTTATTTATTCAAGTTTGTAATTATTAATTTTTTTAGTGGCAAATTGTTCCACTCTTTATGGCTAACCAGGGGCAGAAATAAAGATTTTGTTTGTTTTTAAAGAACTACGAGCAAAGCTCGGTCGCCCAGATATTATTAAGTTGTAAAAAGAAACGATAGTTTAAGTTGCTATAAAATATTTTATATTGTTATAAATAAATTTCAGTACTGACCCTTGAACTTGGCAGCCATTTAGATCTAACTTATTTTGTCGTTGACGTCAACACCAAGACACATACCATAATATTGAACTTGGCTCTAATAACACATTTATGTTTTTGATGGTAAAATCTTCCTTCATTTATGAAAGCTTTAAGCTATAACAAATACATGTACATTATTCATTTAGATGCAGAGTAATCGTAAGAAAACAGATTGTATCACTTTAATGAGTAGTGCATAATAAACTATTATAGTACTGCAACGTTGAGATTGTGGTCAAGTATTAGATTATGTAAAATGACATAAACCACTGCTAACCTCACGACTTGAACTTTACAATTGAATTGTAAGTGCCATCACTTGTAGATTGCATCTAGATTAAAACGTGATAAGCAATAAATCAATAACTTCATTTGTATTGGAAATGACAATTCAAATAACAAATCTTTGCATGATGAAATTCAGTGGAATACAGATTTTTATAATTGATACTGGGTTTGCACTCTTCCTTTGATAAGTGACTATAAGGCCGTTGGAGGGAAAGCGTGCTCATCCAGAAGCCTGAACCTAATGAGGGAGCGTCTTTGCTACCTTTCATACCATAATATAACATTGCTATTATTTATTTAAAACCTGAAGAGAAACGAACTGTTAGTATATCACTAAAGGCGTAAAATATAGTTGAAAGAGATCAAATAGTTGAGAGTATCGATAAAGTGTCTATCGACAGCGATGGAGGCTCCATCAAGAGTAATGACGACGTTTTGCGGAACATTTGTCGATTAGTGATGTGATGAGACTGAATTGTATCGATAAAATCAAGTAGGCTAGTAAATTAATGTGGTTTCGTGTTTATTATTGGATCAATTGAACGATTTAGCATAAGCTTTATAGTATGTACTTGATTTCAGAAATTAATCAAAGCTTTAATAATAAATTACAACTGTTATAAAAACAATAAAAATACAATATTACTTTCCTGATCGATTTGTACCTGGTCAATCAATCCAATGACGCTACCGATAAATAAAATTATAGTCAGGCTTTTCAAATGACAAATTTTGCCTCTATTTAATAGCTGTAATATTTATTATTTAGTACATTTTGATAGGTTTTTTTAACTGAATCAGAAGCTAAAAGACAAAAGGGATGATGAAAAAATTATTCCCTCATTCGAGAGACCGTGCGAAAACATAAATAGTCTTGTTAAAGATTTTTCGATATGGCTTATAGTTTTCCTAATATAACCCGTCCAAAAGTGATTCAAGTCACGTGGTGCAAAAACGCTCCATGCAAATCTGTACCTAGGCGTGACGTCACGTCTGCGCATTGAAGTAGATAATGTATGAAAATTTAACAATATTTGAGTTATCTCGTAATAAAAGGTTTTTATGTGACCACTATCTTACAAATAAATCTTCACAGTGTGATTACAAAGCAAAATATATATAAAAAAATTAATTCTAGCAAGTTTTTTTTTAATTTTTGCGGGCTTTATAAGCTGTAAAAATCCAGAAAACAAATAAATAATAATAGACATTTTAAATTGTATAGGAGTTTTATAATGCTCTTTAAGGTTTAAAATACAATTGAACCCCAATCTGATTTGGTGTCATCTAGTCTTAGCACATATGTATAACAAAATCGTGTAAGTTTAGATGAGTAAAGTACGAAAACAATCACAAAATAATAAATATGAAATCAGTAATAAAATTCCTCAACGTAATAGTAACGGGATATTTTCTCTGTTGCAGGTTGTTCCAATTGTTGAAAATACAATAAAATTAAATGTTTTCTGAGATTTTAAAAGCCTTTTTAAAAATCTTTTTAGAAACAAACATGGATCTGAATTTTTTAGTTCTCTTTCATCGATATCGATAAACTAGTTTTGTCAAACACCAAACAACTTGCGCGGCACGGGCGGGCGGGCGCGGCGCACCCAGCCTATCTGTGCACGATGGAGATTTTGACCTTTTGCATACAGTGGCCACCAACCTTTTTTTAATTTATAAAAGATTGGTTTTTAGTCATGTGGTTTCGCATTCAAATAAATTTCGCTATATTTACCTCGTTAGTGTCGTTGGAGACAACAAATGGAGAAGATTCAAGGAAATGAACCTGTTGTTTACCGCTCAACTGACACTGCGATCTCCAACTTTCTTCATTTGAAACTCATTAGTAATGCACCAGTGACGGATAGATTAATGTTTTGAATTTTATTTTTGTGTGATAAAAAATCTCTTGCCACTACTGTGAAACAATTAATACTTAAAGAAGAAATATTACATAAATTATTAAAATTTTCACAAGATATGAATAACTGTAATGTTATTAAAACTCGCCTCCGTCCAGTTTAGCCACGCTCTCCACTCACCCTGATGAAATGGAGGTAATTCATAAGTCTGTAACTAATCGGTAGCCAATTGGATTATTGGATTGGAGGCAAGATTCATAAATAAACATACCTTATATACATTTTATTGGTGTCCATATTTGGACACAGTGTTTTTGCCAACAGTTTATCAGTTTAATTTTCCAATTCAAATAATAATATATGACAAATTATACTATTAATACACATCATCATCATTTGAATTGTTCTCTGTTTCACAATCCAAACTACACTAGAATTTAAAAATATTTAAATTAAAAGAAAACTTGACATAAATATTGTCGATCCAAATGATTATTACCCCTGAAGAAGAGCACCCAGACAGGCGTACTCAACATTTGGGTCATGCAATAATTATGTAAGTTACAGTAACAACTAACTTACTTATTGCTAACTTAACTTGCATAGGGATTATGAAATTAGTAAGTTAACGTTCCATCAGTGAGCCTCTAATTACACGATTGGAGTCAATATTATTTTATTTGACTTCGTTTTTCAGACTCTTAACTATTATTTGTTGCAGCAGTTGTTTGCCGATTTTTTTTATTCATAAATCAAAATATAAATAGGATATTTACATATGTACAAAAATGTTATGTTTTTACTTTAGTATTACTTATTACTGATATTTATCATTCATTGTTAGTTCGTTTATTACATCTACACATCTCTATAAAAAATTTCAGCCTTGCGATGGATAGTAGTGATACCGATTTTTTATAACTTAGTTTATATGCGATAATTTTGGTTTGTGGAATATTTGAACTTTTAATTGTGATAAGGTCCGGAATGAGGAAATCCGTAGACGAACGAAGGTCACCGACATGGTTCGACGAGTCAGTGAGCTGAAGTGGCAATGGGCAGGCCGAAGAACCGATAACCGATGGGGAGTAAAGGTTCTTGAGTGGCGACCACGTACCGGGAAACGTCTACCTGGCCGTCCCCCTACTAGATGGAACGACGATCTGGTTAGAGTCGCAGGGAGTCGCTAGATGAAGGTGGCTTGGGACCGGTCGATGTGGGAGGCATATGTCCAGCAATGGACGATTCCCGGCTGATGATGATGATGACTTATTCAGAACTACTCTTCCGTTAGACCATGCATGTAGAACATGATAACAAGTGTGGAGACTCCGTCGATATCTTTGTATTACATCATGGCTACCATGCCAGCACAATCCATGGACTCGCCCGTGAACAATTGGAGCTCCTTGAACCTGTTGAATATGTATTTCATCACTTTGTCCATTCTTTCTAAACTTATTCATTTTTAGCTTTTTTCCTCGTGTCACTGAATGTGCTATCGCTTTTGTAGTGAAGGATTAGGTAGATATATCAATTAAAAGAATGTTTTATGTGGCGCAGCAGTTGTTGATGAAGGTTTTATCGTTGTCACCATCGTAATCATCATCAGCCGAGACATGTTCAAAGCCAAGCATACGCCTTCCCCCGCTATGATCTGCCCGCAGCCACATGCATCCAGTCGAGCTGTCTACTCAACAAATAGCTATAATAATTCCTGGGTTTAGCAATATCATAAATGCTAAACCTATTACTGATTCACAGTAATATAAATTGATAAGATTATTGCAAAATTTAATTAAGTTTTGCGAATACGCAAGTTCCAAGTCACGGCTTTGAGAACTAACAAATTCACACTAGATGTCGCTGTGGTCCGTTCCTAATGACATCAGAAAAGGTTTGTCAAATTAATTTTAAAATAGGGACATTCATCATCCGGGAAACGTCCACTGCTAAACAAAGGCTTTCTTCATGAGCCTTTGTCAGTCGTCGGTCCATCTAGTAGGGGGACGGCCAGGTAGACGTTTCCCGGTACGTGGTTGCCACTCAAAAACTCTTACTCCCAATCGGTTATCCCTCATTCGAGCGATGTGGCCTGCCATTGTCGTTTGTCTTTAGACGCAGACGTATAGTGGACGAGAAGATATATCGTAACTTCCCTAACGCTGCCCAGACGAGTTGGATTCTTCGGTTGACCTCTTCCCGTTGGGGTAGTGAATACCCCTTGGTCTCCTGCTGAAAGTGAGGGAGTTTGGTCGCGATGGGTGTGGATGGGAAGTGGGTGGCAAAAATGTGAAGAACCTGTCCTTGTCCAACTCACGTGAACTTCACATGAGTGAAGAAGTTTACATGAGAACTTATGGAAAGTTCTCAAAATTTCTGTAATGATCTAGAAAGATTACATTTACTGTACGTTCCGTGCGAAGCCGGGGCGGGACGCTAGTAGTTAAATAAATATAACCTATTGTTTGCTCCACTTCGTAACGGTTTCCAAAACTTCAACGTAGAATTACATATGCAATTTGCTAAAAGCAGTTTCCGCAGTCTGTTTTGCATGTGTAATTGCAGCAAATCCCACGAAATAATTTAAATTAACGTTGTATTGTTATACATCTTGTTGCTGGCATGTAACTTGGACGTATTTAAAACGTGGTTAAGTAGGACCAAAGATTATGTAAACGAGAGATGGGAAGAAAGAAGTGTTTTTACCTATGCGGCGAGAGGCTCTCGGAAGGCATTTGAGTTATTTAATGTAAAGCAATTTACTTGCATACACAGGTTAAACTTTAAAGATATAACAGTAATTTTAAAAATACAGTTAACGGATTTTTTAAATCAAATAAACATATATAAATCTGAGGAAATTTAAACCGGCTAACATATTTATAACACGTATTTATTGTATGAAGGTTAATCTTTTGAACACAACGCTAGGCACTTATTTTGTGACATTGTCTGGAGCACCGACCGTGGTGTGGGGTAAGTGAAAAAATATCATAATAAGTAAGTATACTCATTTCTGTAACTTTATTTTATGCTTACCCCAATCCTGTGAAATAAATCGTGCTCTGATGGCAAGAAACTTGTTTTTAGTGTGAGCAATTACATCACATTTATATAGTAAATACGAAAGTGTGTTTACTTTTTTATTTGTTGCCTTTTGGGACTGGCATAGCCAGGTGAAATGAAATAAACGTAGACAGTGCTTCAAAGGGGACATAAAGTATTTTTAGTTTGGTAAAATTTTCCAATTAGATGATTTCTGACGACGCAGGCGATGTCGCGAGCAAAAGCATGTTTTAAATACATTAAACTAAAATAGGTGGTAACGAATATGCAAATCGTTGACCTAAGAAACACAAGCTAAGAGGAATACACGCAGAACAAGTCATCAGTCAATCAACAGTACCGGAAGAGAGAGGTGCAATATCTGCTTTAACGTAAAGCACAGCAGTCAACTTATACCTTACGGACTTTTGTTACATACACACACCTCACCACATTCACATTTATAATAATTTAAAAATATATATTGCTCGCGTTTTTTCACACTAATCTATGTACTTTGTTCTAAAATCACTCACCGACCTATTTAAACAAATTATGTAACGGATCCTAGCATGCTTAGTTCACGGAGGAACACTTTCTCCCAAGTAACAGGATATTTCCTAGTTTGGGAGATTGTGACACACTATGACCTTAGACATGCAGACTCTATAAATAGAGAATACATACATATGTTACTGTAACCAGTGATTGTTATAATATATTAATCTTATGTTAAAACACATTTAAATATGTAGCGATGTTACTTAGGTAAAGAATTTGCACAATAAATACATTTTTTGTTTCTGTTGGTCGATTACTAAATTAAATCCACCTTTATTTATGAAATGGTCTTAGGTTTAAAACACGGCATTAGATCAACTGGCTTATCTGCAGATCGGTGAACCAAACTTGTTGGTCTATGACAGGGTGAAGGTTAGACGCATTTTTGTGAGGTCGTACTCTTTGTAACGGGAAGGCGGTGATTTGTAAACAATCGTTAGTCAAGGTACGGAACATGTTGCGTTAGTTATTTTGAAAAACATTTTCGAAAAACGTATTTGGTGATATGTTTATGTGTCGTTGGTAGGTATCAGTCGGTCGTGGAACAAAACCATACCACCAACTAAATCAAGTCGCTGAGAGTCCGCACTGGAAATCGAACCCTTCTAGAGGTATAATATTAAGATATTTATTAGTATGAAAGTATTAAAGTGCCTTAAACCTTAACACGACAAAGAGATCAATCGAAGAACGCAACTCAGCTGGACAGCGTTCGGGAATTTACGGAATATCTTCACCGACATATCGCGACGAATCAGTGAGCTGAGGGGACAATGGGCTGGCCACATCGCTCATATAACCGATGGCCGTTTTGGGAGAAAAAGTTCTCCGGGAAGCGTGGACCAGGCCGTCCCCCTACTAGATGGACCTACGACCTGGTTAAGGTCGCGGTGAGTCACTGGATGCAGGTGGCTCGGGACCGATCAGTGTTGCATACCACGAGGGAGGCCTGTTTTCAGCTGATGATGATGAACCTTAACACACTATACTTTTTATTTTAGCAAAGAATTCCCGTTGAATAAAAATAAATTAGATATGAAGTCACATCAATAATCTGGCGAAGTACAAATATAAACTTGAATCCGGTATGTGATGCAATGTGCAACAGAGAATCAAATAAACTATGATATTATATTATAACTCATCTAGCTAGCATCTATTCAATTACCCTTGACAATCGTCTAATTGCATTTAGGAACTCGTTCATTTCCTCGCTACAAATCATAAGAACATCTTTAACAGAATGTGGTTCACCTTTAAGAAGCCACGAATTGTAATTGTATAGTAATTATGGAGTTGGAATTGGTAAATTACAATTCCCAATATGTTGCTGCGTTGGAATCGATCGCTCGGGGCTATGTTTATTGGCAAATAGAGCAAGATGTTTCTGTTGTAATAAAATTGATAAAAAATGTGAAGTCTATGAATTAATTACCATTATAATTTTGTTATTGTATTTGTTGTTACGTTACATATACAAGCAAAAGCTTTAATAAATATAGTTTGAAAAACTAAAACCATGCTTTTGTCACTATCTACATCCCTGTCTTCATCATCAGACCCTTATCACCAAGTGTACTGCTTGTAATGTGTTGAACTCGTCAAACCAATTCAAATGAGCCCAAACTCGAGGGGTTTAGTACCACCTATTAAAGAGTTCCACTTTCCAATTCCTGACTTCAAACATCAGCCACTTGTCATAAAGTGTATCATTTATCAGTATTGATGGACGAAACTCGTCAAAACAAACTCGAGTGGTTTACCAGTACCAATTGAAGAGTTGTTTTATCCACCTCCCGACTCCCGGGCTCAGCTCGATGGTGGCTCACACAATTGCAAAGTTTCAACTCGATACGACAGTTAGATGTAGGTTAAAATGGACTTGCTAGATTTGCAAACATACATAGATAGATACAAGTGAACCTAATAAAAAGCATGTAAAAAACGTCATTAGATTTGGCTGCCACGGAGTTTTTTACACCTTGTGACCTAGAAACTTGAAGTTTGGTATAATGGATCGAATCTTTAGCAAGCACATAATATTGCCATTTACTAGATAATCATAAATATAGTATGTAATAGATAGATTATTTGAATCAAGATAAGATGAATGTCGGCCATTTTATTTAGGCCAAGAATTACCATAGCTTTGAGAAATCAGTTTTTTCCCAAAAACAACTACCAACAAAAGTAATTAATTGCTTTTCTAAGCTGAAGCTCATGGTCAAATATTGAAAAAGCGGCCAAGTGAGAGTCGGACTCGCCCATGAAGGGTTCCGTAGCAGCAAGTAACATAATATAAAAGTTATTGTAGTTCGTTGTAACTTTGATCGATGTTTTAATAATAATTTAAAAATATATATATATATTTGATTTGATTGAATGAAAGGTAAATTGCGGTTTACGATTTATGACGTATTAAAAAAACCTACTTCTTACTAGATCTCGTATAAACCAATTTTCGGTGGAAGTTTGCATGGTAATGTACATCATAAATTTTTTTAAGTGTTATTATTATTATTAACTTATTTTAGAAGTTACAGGGGTTTATATTAGAAGCCTCAATATCATTTTTGAAGACCTGTCCATAGATACCCCACATGGGTTTGATGAAAAATAATAATTTAAATTTGACATGACGAATCCATGGCAAAAAATGGAACCCTAAAAATGCTAATCCTGACGGATCATGACACTGTTTAATGTTTATTTATGGCAATTCTATCTGTGTAGGACCGAGTAGATGCGCGTAACACGGATGCTATATTGAACTTATTGTGTGTAAAGTTCAAGAAGGCAGCACCTAAATGGTCTATTCTAAAATACACTATTGTGGTCAAGATTTGTAATATTGGAGTTTAAAAATATAACATGTTTTAAGTCAAATGAAAAAGTAAGTAGTGAGGATTCAACTCCATCAAAGTTTCATACTAAATTTCTGTTGCCATAATCTTTTAAAATATAATAGCTGGTTTTGTGTAGTAACTATCTGTAAATAGGACATCAGATTGTGATGCCGCGAAATGAGTATCATTATCTTACAACTTCACTGTGAATCATTTTAAGCACTTTTTTCGATTATTGTTCAAAGCACCATCTATGAACCATTAGCTGCGTAACTGCTATTGTAGCTAACTATTATGTTGTAAATTAATGATATTTATTTCGCGACACTATAATTTCATCTCCTATTTTTAGGTAATTACTTATCAAAGACCACTATTTTATTTTAATAGATTTTGGCAATAGAAGTTTAGTATGGAAGCATTAGGAGAGGGATAACGTTAAGCTGATTTAACCTTTTGTAGGTCTCAATGAGAGACATTTTTAAATTTCTCATATATATATTATATGTGTCTTTGGTGATGCTTTTATCCACTTTCGAATCACATTATAATTGTTGTTATTAATTGTTGTAAATATCAATCAAAATATATTCATAGATTTGACTATTTTTTATTTTAAAATGTTGTTCGCAATACCAGTGATAGAGATGAGGTTTTAGAGAATAAAAATTAAAAATGGCACCCAAAAATATTGGACGGAATGATGGCTACAGCATTTTTTGAACGAATAGATAGATTCTAGGAGAATCCATTTAAAATGTGTGTATTCATTTAGCTACCCAGCGAATCATGAAGGATTTTAAAATGTGTAGATTCCCAGAAAGGACTTATAGAATAAGACCCTGTCAGAAAGATGAAACAAATGTCTGCTAGTACCGTGAAATGTGCTCGAGAAGATTATCAAGATGATGGAAAGGTCAAGGGCCGTGCCTTTACTGGACGAGATGAGGAAATTCTATAACTTTTATGGATATATTTAAATATACAATAAGGTACGAAATGGTTTTGGTTCGGAAACGTTTTTTAAATATGTGATTCGTTTTGCAATTGACCTTTACCAAGGTCATTGGATGGTGCGCGTGCGCATCCAGCAGCCTCAAGCTACTGAGGCGCTGTCTCTGATGCCTTTCATACCGGAACACAACAGTGCTGTATGGCGGCAGACTTAGATAACAAAGTGGTAGCTAACCAAGCGGACATAAAAAAGGCTCTACCATCAACCAAAGTGAGTACCGATAGGACCATCAGACTCGAACCTGGGACTTCTGGATTGTTAGTCCGAAATTAAGCCATTAACCCCCGATTAAACTTTGTTTAGGTTTTTAAGAACCTCTTTTTTTCTACACATCATCATTATCAACAGCCTATATATGTCCCCACTGCAGGGGCTCAGGCCTACTCTCCTACACGCGGGCCAGTGCGGATTGGTAAACTTTACACATCATTGAATTTCTTCTCAGGAGTGTGCAGGTTTCCTCACTGTGTTTTCCTTCACCTAGAGCCAATGGTAATGATTTTTATCATTCGTACATAAATTCCAAATAACAAATTGGAGCTCATTGGTACGACCAGGATCGAACCCAGACCTCGATTGTTATGATTGCTTGATATATTCGTCTATTTTGTTGACCATATCAATAAACCATTTCTATTCATTGATCTGACCAAGGCACATTATGATTAGTCAATAGACAGTGTTATATTTCATGAAATGATCGGTCACTTCATAATGTGGGTAATTGTAAGATTGGGCCATGACATACATATACATATAGCTAGGCAAATATTAGTATGATTGTAAATTTCTAACATGTCATAAATACAGATTTAAGCAGTAAGTCGGCAGCTGGGATCCATAACAATTAGTAAATGCATTGTTTGAACACCTACAGTCATTTCGTATGCATTTACCGCTTAAATCCCAAATTGGTGATTCATTGCGATAAAATTAAATCTCTAACTTGAGGCCCTTCATTTATAATGGACTGGGAGGTGACAAAAACACTACTTTCAGCAAGTCTTTTGTGTTTTCTGTTAACTTCCTTTCAGGGTAATATGATTAAAAATATTTAGAACCACACTACTCGTCAGTGCATGGTGCTATTAGCAAATCCTATTTGGGAACCACGCCCCTGGGTGTGTATCGTTTGGTCAAGTCATGGTCTCATATCCCACCAGATCTCTATCAAGGGCCTCCTTCGGTCAGTCGTTCAGGAACGAGTTTAGTTTATCCCGACATCTCTTTCGTCGATTTCCTGTGTCTGGGGCCCATTCGGTTGCGATCTTTGGAGAGCGCTGAAATAATGCAAATATTTATGAGTTTCTGATTGCGTAACAGAGGAAGGTCACAATTCGTTTGCTCTTTCATGAACTAAAAAGCTCATTCAAGCGTATTCGCTGCGTCTAGCAACTTCTTGGAGACTATTTGACTTAAGAGGCTTTGTTGGTTAGACCTCGTGGCCGCGTTCAAGGTTGCATTGTTTTATAGCTGTCCCTATCCGAGCCCTATCCTACCCGAGTGCGTACGGTGAGACAGCATACACTACGCGAAGTTATCCACCCGTTATTTGGATGTTTCGTAGTCCAGGGATCATTTGAAGTATACAGTATATTATGTAACCATTTTTTAAATACAGTATACTAATGAAATTTCAGATGTCGGTGGTTTTTCCAAATTGTTCTAAATTGATTCATACTCTTGTAAATCAGGTTCAAAGTTGGGGCTTTTTGCTACCGTAAAATACAATTCTTTGACGCCCTGTAACTCTAGAAGTATATATTTAAACGAAAATCTGACTCACCACCGACACAGATATTTGTTTCTAGATTGTGTCTTGAAAATTTCATAGATTTTCATAGCTTAATACTCAAAATATGACTGGACTACGTTTGTATGGGCGCTTTGACACCAGCATACCCTCTTAAGTAAATATACTCATGGACATATTACACCCTCTATTTTTATCTTACGCTTTATGCTGTTAGTCATAAGCTTGGTTTTTAACTCATCTGATATACAACCTCAAGTTTTGTAAAACGTAACCAAAAAATAAAAGCTTTTAAAAAGACGGTACTATTGACTTCTGACGTTTTCACTCTATTTTCGAAAGTCTAATAAGTTTTATATTTCTTTATGCGTTTATGTCCATTTTCCGGGTTGCATTGTAACAATGTGTACTTTAACACGACGTTTACGTATCTGCGGAACATCTGGCTGAGTCAATGTATGGTGTAATGAAGCAGAGAGCTAATGACAATATGGAGAGAACACATTGTAATTTTTTTAAAATTTAAACTATTTATTTCAAATACAAATAACTGAAAAAAATTCCAACGCGCAAAATATTCTTTAAGAAAATTATGACCGCCTGGAGAGCTGCACAATTCCACAGCTACCTCGAGCAAGTGTCCGGGGGCGCATCCCCCCGCGTCCCTGCACCCACTCTTGGCAGAGGAATTGCTTCATAACATTTCGAAGCTTGTTTGAGTGTTCTACCAAAAAGTTTCCTTGTACAGAAAAAGTTCGAATGATCAATAAAACTTATCATTACTTTTTTCATGTATGATAATCTAAAGTCAACATTTTTAATGAAATTTGTTGCAATTTCTTGTCATCGTTTTTAGAAGCTACATTGCAATACAAATTATTTTATAACTTTAAAATCTTTTAAATTACTTAATTTTTCGCTAAAAGCCATGTCTTCGTTTAAGTTACAAATTAAATTTTGCTCATTTCTTCTCATCTCCTTTGGTAATAAATTAAATATTGTTGCTGATACCTAATACTTACTTTCAAATCAAATTTGTGGAACTTGATGACCATTGGTACAAATACAAAATGCTTTTTTACTTTATCCGCACTTCTCTCATAATTTTAATTACAACGTTTATTTGAATTAAGTGTATTTATTTATATTACTGTTTATTGTGTTTTAAGCCCTTATTTGTTTGCATTTGTTAGAAAAATTGATATATCTTAGACTTAGAATTTTGTCCTATTGTTTAATGAAAGTTTTTAAAATTGCTGTACACATAAATGAGAACTCTGACTTTCTGTCTGTTTCTTGCCTCTTCAGAACTGAACTAAACTTCATGAAATTTGACATGTATACAATTTATGCCAAGGCAAGCAACATATACTCGTATTACTTTGTATCGATATAAACAATTACTGAAGATGAGGCGTGTGCCTTATTCGCTTGGGGCATTCTACGAATTCCATCCAGTTAAGTTACAGGTTTATGCAAAGTTAACTAAAATTTCTGTTCATGAGAGCGTGTCGTCTGACCACTTATGTTATACATTAAATAGGTTTCATCTTAACTTTATAATTATATGCTTTTACTTAAATTTTATGTTTTTAGTTTTACTTTACAATTAACATATTTGTTTAGTTTCTCTTCGCTAATATTGGTCGTACGATTGATTCTAGTCGTTTGTGTAGGGTGTCGTGAAAGGCGACTAAAGAAAAAACATCCAAAATAAGAGCAGTAGAGAATCCATAATAATATAATACATGCGAAATTGATTTTGTTTGTTTGTTTCTACTTCCTTCACGTCCTAATGGAGAGTTAGAATGACTAGCTGTTTTGTACAGTCGAAAGGTTGGAGAAAGATATCTGGTAATTTATCCAGACGGAATATATTGCTCCCACTGGATAATTTCTACAATCAAAATCAGTTAAAACATGCAAGCAATTGGCACGTTTATACGAATACACAATTTGACTTACAATCCTTATATCTCGGTTCGATTCCCAGCGGTAGGGCATTTTCCTATGAGCGCCTGGCTAGAGACAGCGCCTCAATAAATTGAGGCATCTGGGTACGCACGCTTACCAACCAACGGCTGTATCACCCATCAGGTGAAATGAAGGCCAAGTGCAACATTAAAAAACATATTGTGAGTAAAAAAGAAACTTTCTACATGTTCTCGTTTTAAGAGGTGAAATTTTCAAGACACAATCTAGAACTAAATATCTGTGTCGGTGTAGAGTCAGATTTTCGTTAAAGCATAAACTTTCAGAGGTACAGGGCATCAAAGTATTGTATTTTTCGGTAATAAAAAGCCCCAACTTTGAACCTGATTTACAAGAGTATCAATCAATTTAGAACAATTTGGAAAAACCACCGACATCTGAAATTTTAATAATATACTGTATTGGAAAAATTTGCTACATAATATACTGTATCCTTTAAATGATCCGTGGACTACGAAACATCCAAATAACGGGTGGATAACTTCGCGTAGTGTATGCTGTCTCACCGTACGCGCTCGGGTAGGATCGGGCTCGGAGAGGGACAGCTACAAAACAATGCAAACTTGAACGCGGCCACGTGCTCTAAACAGTAAATAATAAAATTAATCAAACATTATCTTATCGAATGATTGAAAAGCGTGATTAAAATGATGAACTCAGCATGCCTACACGGTTCACTTGCATTGCTAACAAATGACTATTAATGACACGTGGCAATTACTATAATTGATCCGTCGATCCTTGTATAGATCTTTAATGGAATAAATTATGATTGTAACCTAGGCTCTTTAGATAACAATTTTTTCAAGCCTTGTGCTGAATTTTTGGTTGTTATTTAAAAAGGTTCTTGACTATGATCGCTTGGATATTTTTATAGCTATATCTTGAGCTATATCGTTAAATCTGATAATATTGCCTACTGCGTTTACGTTGCTTTGCTCACAAAGAGCTTAATAAATTTTAATAAAAATTATATTGAACGACCTCTGAAGTATGATCAACCAAACAAAATATAATCATCAAAATCTATCCATGATTGGCGGAGTTATCGCATAACATACATACATACAAAAAAACATGGAGGCACCTTTTTGAAGTCGGTTGCAAAAATCAAGTCATTCTGGCTGTCCGTAACGACGTAAAGAAAGTTCAAACACACAACTCTCTTTCACGTTTATAATACTTACTATCTACTGAATCTATAGAATCACCCCATGTCATCCCGTGAGTTTCATAAAAGACGACTATGGGAAATTTTAGGGAATTGGCAACAGTATCTCCCTATGTAACAACACCATCTTACTGCGATCACCAACCCGCTCCTAGAAAGTCCAATGTTCATGTCCAGCTGTGGACTTATATATCGGATTATAATTAAGTATTTATTTGTTTATTTCCAAGTATTTGCAATACATCATCAACCATTTTGCTAACGATTAATAACTTCTTGGACATAATTATGACTTCATTAGTGTTTGTAAAGGCACCTAACAGTCTATCAATCAACGAGACCACCTGCCTGTCTGTTTGTCTGCCAGAAGATAAACGCTATGCAACTATGCAATAAGTAATTACTTACAAATCTATGAATTTAAATGTAATTATTTAACAAAAAAATTAGTGTACATTTTTCTCGGACAAGTGTTGTGTTCGAATACTTTTTTCGTGGAATCCCAATATCAAGTTTGCATAAATCTTTTATGAGCAAATTGGATGTAATTGATATTCTCAGTGAGGTAACAACAACATCTGACTGCGATCACCAACAATGTAGGATGTACGAGGAGATGTTCAACAGAGAACTGATAAGGATGCGGGTCATTTATCGGATCACCAGACTTAATAACAGAATGTTTTATTTTATTGTACAGGTTGCAGTTACAGTAAGCATTATTACAAATCAAAAACATAAACAAACAAATTTTAATTCTAAATGCTACCGCAATTACAGGCAACTAACTACGGCTTAGACACACACACACACACGCACACGCACACGCACACGCACACGCACACGCACACGCACACGCACACGCACACGCACACGCACACGCACACGCACACGCACACGCACACGCACACGCACACGCACACGCACACGCACACGCACACGCACACGCACGCACGCACGCACGCACGCACGCACGCACGCACGCACGCACGCACGCACGCACGCACGCACGCACGCACGCACGCACGCACGCACGCACGCACGCACGCACGCACGCACGCACGCACGCACGCACGCACGCACGCACGCACGCACGCACGCACGCACGCACGCACGCACGCACGCACGCACGCACGCACGCACGCACGCACGCACGCACGCACGCACGCACGCACGCACGCACGCACGCACGCACGCACGCACGCACGCACGCACGCACGCACGCACGCACGCACGCACGCACGCACGCACGCACGCACGCACGCACGCACGCACGCACGCACGCACGCACGCACGCACGCACGCACGCACGCACGCACGCACGCACGCACGCACGCACGCACGCACGCACGCACGCACGCACGCACGCACGCACGCACGCACGCACGCACGCACGCACGCACGCACGCACGCACGCACGCACGCACGCACGCACGCACGCACGCACGCACGCACGCACGCACGCACGCACGCACGCACGCACGCACGCACGCACGCACGCACGCACGCACGCACGCACGCACGCACGCACGCACGCACGCACGCACGCACGCACGCACGCACGCACGCACGCACGCACGCACGCACGCACGCACGCACGCACGCACGCACGCACGCACGCACGCACGCACGCACGCACGCACGCACGCACGCACGCACGCACGCACGCACGCACGCACGCACGCACGCACGCACGCACGCACGCACGCACGCACGCACGCACGCACGCACGCACGCACGCACGCACGCACGCACGCACGCACGCACGCACGCACGCACGCACGCACGCACGCACGCACGCACGCACGCACGCACGCACGCACGCACGCACGCACGCACGCACGCACGCACGCACGCACGCACGCACGCACGCACGCACGCACGCACGCACGCACGCACGCACGCACGCACGCACGCACGCACGCACGCACGCACGCACGCACGCACGCACGCACGCACGCACGCACGCACGCACGCACGCACGCACGCACGCACGCACGCACGCACGCACGCACGCACGCACGCACGCACGCACGCACGCACGCACGCACGCACGCACGCACGCACGCACGCACGCACGCACGCACGCACGCACGCACGCACGCACGCACGCACGCACGCACGCACGCACGCACGCACGCACGCACGCACGCACGCACGCACGCACGCACGCACGCACGCACGCACGCACGCACGCACGCACGCACGCACGCACGCACGCACGCACGCACGCACGCACGCACGCACGCACGCACGCACGCACGCACGCACGCACGCACGCACGCACGCACGCACGCACGCACGCACGCCCGCACGCACGCACGCACGCACGCACGCACGCACGCACGCACGCACGCACGCACGCACGCACGCACGCACGCACGCACGCACGCACGCACGCACGCACGCACGCACGCACGCACGCACGCACGCACGCACGCACGCACGCACGCACGCACGCACGCACGCACGCACGCACGCACGCACGCACGCACGCACGCACGCACGCACGCACGCACGCACGCACGCACGCACGCACGCACGCACGCACGCACGCACGCACGCACGCACGCACGCACGCACGCACGCACGCACGCACGCACGCACGCACGCACGCACGCACGCACGCACGCACGCACGCACGCACGCACGCACGCACGCACGCACGCACGCACGCACGCACGCACGCACGCACGCACGCACGCACGCACGCACGCACGCACGCACGCACGCACGCACGCACGCACGCACGCACGCACGCACGCACGCACGCACGCACGCACGCACGCACGCACGCACGCACGCACGCACGCACGCACGCACGCACGCACGCACGCACGCACGCACGCACGCACGCACGCACACACACACACACACACACACACACACACACACACACACACACACACACACACACACACACACACACACACACACACACACACACACAAGATCTTCTTAAATATGGATTTAATTATTATACAGTGTAGGCAAGTTTAACAATGTTTCTGTATGACACATTTTTGAATGAAAATCGTTCGGTGTTACTTAAGACGTAATGAATTTTTTAAAATAATTGTTTGTGTATGTGTGTAATGTGTTTTTAAATGAATAATTTTATCGTAACAGATTGGATTATTATTGAACTATTCTGTTTGAATTTAATATAATAAACAAAATATTACAGTTAATTATATTTTTCTTACTATATTTAAACTATTACATATTATTATTACATTAATAAGTATGCACTTACACACTTATGAATATTTATGTGAATGTTTATAAATATTTACACATTAAAATTTATAAAAAGTCGTTCTTCGTAGTTATTAGCTACGAAAAATACGAAGGCAGAAATTATAGTATTACTTGATAATTAGTTACAACGCGGGAGAAAAAACTTTCTTTTCCGAACGATTTCCAACAAAATATTACAATAAAAAATAAAAATTACCAAAACTATAAAATCAGAGAAGTCAATAGTTATTAATATCTGCATGACGAATACATCAAAGATATGCGCCTACGCACTTACCAATGCAGAACCTCAAATAACAAGGACTTGCACATGACACCGGGGGAATGTTGAGGTGGTATCTAATGATTTCGATCTAAGAAATCAGATGCAACGCTGCGTTTAAGAAGGTACTACACTGCACGAAATTTTGTAAATTAAATTCGCTACTGTTATGCGCTGAATTAGTTAAATTCATTGAAAGGACTTATTTAGATTAGTCCGGTGCTTGAATAAGAGCATGCTCTTGTTGAAATTTGATAATTTGAAAAATTTCGTGTAGTACTTGCTTAAGTTTTTTTGTTGATATATGAAAATGTGCATTTATTATTCTTTTAAACATTGAACACAATTATATATTAATTTGGCAGTAATTATTTTAACAAAACGTACAGTTAAGTATGTACATATTTTTGTACCACTTACACTAAAATTACTTGTTCTGTACTGCGTGTTGAAGGAAATGCCAATCAAAAATTAATGAGACATAGGAATATAGTGGGTACTTATTTTTCTTTCAGGACGCGCGAGCAAAACCAGAGCAACACACAAATGACTGTTATATTTCTCAAGCAGTTCTCTATAACTTAATTCTTTATGAATACAAGTGTATTAAGTTACGAGTATGTTAATAAAATCTGGTAGCAATTGATAATTCAAACCCAACAAATGAAGTCATAAATTCACAGTACACTCATCTGGTATGCAGCGTAATACCAAACTACAGCTCTAGCATAACATTAAATCTTCCTGTATGAATCACTTACACCTTGACACGGGCGTGGGAGGAACAATAGTTTACGAATACGCGTCCATACTACATGTGTTTATGCTAAATAATTAACTGGTAGTATCGTTTTGGGTGCTAATAAACTTAGAACTTTGGCACAGTTTCTTTTACTATGCGAGTACGTCGCTTGACCAAAATCACACACGGGCGTGTGAAGAGCTGTTAAATACTAAATAATTCTTTTTCAATACAGTTGTTAAACATGGCGTAGTTTTATGAATTAAAAATTAAATATCTGGTTTTAAATTTATAAGCCAATTTTTAAAAAAAATATTAGGAAGAAGCTTTCATACATAGAATAAAATCGGATAGATTTTATGCGAGGAAAAATAACGAGCATTGAATTCTTTCTTTGATTTGTTTTTACTATTTTCCACAACAAATAGCATCAGATGAGATAGTGGTCATGGAATTAATAAGTGCTAGTAGTTCATTTCACGTCCCTGTGATTGATAGTACACAACAGGTCAAACTCCTAGATAATACTAACATTATGACCAAGATTGTTGGTTTGCCCTTTATTTACGCGGATAACGACTCCATTTTTTTACACACGTGACGTGATATTTATTTGTTTTTTTATGGGCCGCAGAGTGGTATAGGCCACTTAGTAGTAATTGACTAGGAGGTAAGTGGTAAATATATACATACATATAACAGATAAACAATAGACAAAATATAGGAAATCAGAGGAGATCAGTAGGGAAAGAAGAAAAGGCTGCTAAGGAATAATCTGTTCAAGGAAATACGTTTTTAGAAATACGCACAGTCTTCTTCTTCGTGTCGAGGTTCCCTAAATACATGATGCCCAGTAGGCAGCGGTGCCGACGGCCCTGGCCGCAGCGGCCATCAGGTCGCGCTCCGAACAGGAGTGCGGGCACGCGGGACACTTCAGCATGTGCGATATCGTTTGCGGTGCCGTGCTGCAGACGCATTAACTGGAGCCGCCGCCGAGCAGTCCCCACCTGCACATGTTGTCTTTGCATCAGCCGACCCCGGACCTAAATCTATTAAGCGCCTTCCATATGGGCCATGGTTCTTTATGGCCGGGCGGTCCTGAGTGGCTTGAACATACATTTCAGGTGGGAGGCACCGGTTCTGCCACAGCGAGCAACGCTCCTTGGAGGGGTTTCCCAGAAGGGGGCTGGTGTTCCGCATGAAGCTCTTGCGGATCTTGAGACGGGAAGGCGGCGGGTGGTGATTGTAAAGTGGGTGGCGTGGGTCGTTCTCCTGTTTTTGCTTCTCAACAGCGCATGCCACCTCTCTCCGGATCTCTGGGGGAGCAACACCCGCGAGCGGGTAAAGCTTGTTGAGCGGGGTTGGCTTGAGGCATCCAGTGATGGTCCGGCAGGCGTCGTTGAGAGCAGTGGTGACTTGATTTGCGTGCACAGACCGGTGCCAGACTGGACATGCATACCGGCAAAGAAGCACAGCGCCTGCATGTATTGTGTGGAACCATCGTGTTGAAAGAATTAGCCGTTCTGTAGTTGTTACTGATCGTTGCCCGGGGTGCGCCAGACGCTGTAACGAGAATAATCGTTGGAAGTTTCTAGTGTGTCGTACGAGGAGGCTCCTTTCGAAACTCACAGTCAAAATATTTATTACAGTTTGTTAACCATGTTTCTAAAAAATACAATTATTTAAAACATGCTACACGTAACACCAATCTTCAGTATTCAGTCGGTAGATGTCCGAAGCATTTTAGACCGTTTTACTAGTATAATAAAAATAACAATTTTTTATTTAAAATTAATATTCACGAAGTATTTTTGAGGTCACTGAATTCAAAGCTTTGTTATCAATTTTGAAATTGACGATGTTTTGTTTATACACATATTATTTTTACGTTTAATTCAAATTGAAAAATACACCGTTATAAAATAATTTTGTATATTTTGATGTTTCAAATGCGTAGTGTTGTTTGTTTATTGCCTTATTATGTATAAGTGCTTGAACTGGTCCTGATCAATGATGCGTTACTTGTATGTGACTAGAAAAGGAACATCGGTTAATTATCATCTCGATAAAGTACCTTCAATACACTATTTACCTACTCCACCACCATCTCCATGCAAATGAAGTTACGGGAGAAAATGTTAATAAATAACATCCGATAGCAAAGATACTCGAACGATATTCGACTGAGTGGGGGTTCCCGGTTCGATTCTCAGTGATATCTATCAGTGTTCTGGATGTTACCTTGTGTTTTAGCTTGAAAGGTAGCTTCTGCAAGCTAGGCTTCTGTATGAACACAGTTTATACAGTTTTTTTCCTCTAGGACCAGAAGTAGCCCTGAGTTGAACACTTAGGGGTACAAATTGGGTAATTATGCCCCTCTAGTACCCCTAGTACATTTGGTACATTTTGTGTGCTTCTAGTACCACTTATAAAATGTTTTGGTACTTATGCTTAGAGTGGGAGCCAACCTTTACTGATTTTGAAAAATCTGCTTTAATTGAAATCAAAAATGGTTTTCCTTACATACAACATATTTACAAAAAAATATTCGGAATTTAAATCCTTACCATCTATAAAGTAATGTGACACGTGTAGAACTTTTTTTAGGGTTCCGTACCCGAAAGGTAACCAACGAGACCCTATTACTTAGCCTCCGCTATCCGTCCGTCTGTATGTCAGCGGGCTGGAACTCACAGACAGTTCAATATTTTCCCAGAATGTGTATTTATGTATATAATAACATTTAATTATATATTTAACAAACTGATACCACCTACCGTTAGAAGTATTTTCAATGTGTAAATCAACAATTGCCCGTGTGATTTCGTCAGCCGCATTCATTAGAGAATTGTTCGGGACACTTTATCTTACCTGATTGATGATTTTCAGTACGTTAAATACTTATTCATATTCTGTAAGGAACCCTCGGTGCGTGAGTCTGAGTTGCACTTAGCCGGTTTCTATTTCAAAACTCATTTTAAAATATTTAAGCTCGACCTTCGGGGTTTAACAGAAGTCAACAACATTGTAGAAAAAAACCATCGCCAACAGAATAACAGTCCTTAGATCTGATCGAGGCATCGATGTGGGCAATTATATTGCGCTCAGACCATCCTAGCGTGTCATAACTAATATATCACCATGATTGATCACAATGAAGCGTAATCTTTGTAAAGTTATACCGGAACTCTTTGGACGTAATCCTGTTACAAATTATATATTAAGTAGGTTTATTTGTATGTTTGAGGCTCGTTGATATGACAGGGTAGGGAGCAGGCGTTGATACAGTTCGAACTTAGGTAAACATGACTTGTCTTGCGAGATTTTCGCTGTAGAATGCGAGATTGTATTCCCTAGGGTAGAAAAACTAACCAAGTGAGGATATGATTCACCGACATCTTACTGTGTTTCCAAACCTGTGTCCGACGTGTGGAATCCCACATAGTAAAGTACTAGAGAACTGCCTGCGTAGCACGAGACGAGTGAGAGCGGTGAAATATGTGATATTTGAACGTCAAATATCTGTACGATTTGACGTTTAGATATGACAATATCTCACTCTCATCGCTCTCTCGCGTCTCATGCTACGCAGGCTGATCTTGCAATAGGTGTCGTAATTGATAACTACAGAAAAACTCTAGTCCCCTAGAGAGAGAGAGAGAGACACCGTCAATCTGAATATCACTGAGATCTTACTGCGATCCCGAATCTGTGTCAGATGTGTGGAAGTCTCCATATGGGAAACATTGAAGCAATTTATAAGGAAGAAAACAAACAGTTCTTGAGGATGAGGTTTAAAATCTGTCACAAAATCTTCGGCAAGATTTATTGCTACGAATCTAAAAATGAATCGCTTGATTTGGATTAATTTATTTGGCTGAAATATCGCTTAAATAAAAATATTTTAAAACTAACATCTTAACTTTTATTTTTTTAAATTAAAATATTTTATTTCTAATAATTTATGTTTAGTATAGTAGTTGCTCCATTGTCAATAAAAATATGTTTAGCTGGAAAATAATATTTTCACCCAATTCTTGATGAGAATTGACCATGAGTTATATATACTTCTGCTTTTAATAAAAGGACATTATTTGAAAATTATTGCAATTATCGGCAAATTGGACAATAATTTTCAAATACTGTTCTAATTAAATTTGAAACGGTTATATCTATACAAGTTTTATTTATTTTTTACAGCAAAAAAGAAAAAAGAAATTCTAGCCATTCTTTTTTCAAAGCATCCGCGCTCAAGTCCCAACTCTGCGCAGTCAAGTCATCTAGTCTAAGCAGCCTGGCATCCTACAACTCCCTTGACCCTGAAGACTTGAGCAGCCACCTATATAAACTCCATCCACATCTTCTGACCACATTCCACATACGACTCTTGGATCGGTAGCATCATGAAATTGGTGCGTTCAAAAACTTGTTATTCGCTCAACCAAATAAAGCTACTGGCCAGTTGTAAGCCGTGGCATTTGATACAGTTATTGGCCTTTACGTCAATTGTTCAATAGTTCCTTTTTCAAATGCAAAGTGATATTTTTTTCGTTTTTATGGTGCTCGATATTAAATTTTAAGAGATTCGAATTATAAAAGTGAAATGAAATAAATGGCATTCAAATTAAATTAACGGTTTATTGCATAAATTAATTAGACGTTTAGAAATATGATTTATTGAGGTGTTGATAACAACTATTTTACTAATTTCTTCAATGGCTTTTAAAAATATAATTATATTCATGAAGCAGAAAAAAATTAAAGCTAAATTAAATATTTCTAGCTCATCATGTTTCAACAGCTTTAATTTCTTTGCACTTCATCTTGGAACTATTGAGAGTATCAAATGATTTTACTAATTGTTTTTCTGTGCAACTTTTTACTATTTTAACATACCAATGAAAGTCAGATCTTTATTTAATTTCTAGTAAATATAAATCATGTTCTACGATTTGTATTCCAGATTAAACTGTAAGCAGCTTACACCAAAATACATGTAGTTTTATAAATTTGAATAACACTGCATAAATGCGTAGTTTATCTCATAATTTCAGCACTTCGGAATGGAGGCAAAATATCCTTCTATTTAACCCTAAATTGTTATCCACAGATAATAATCGCAGTTGTGATCGGCGCTTGCGCGGCCGCCCCTCAGTTCGGTCCTCAGTACCGCACGCCCTACTACCCCGAGACCCGCGCGCGCGCAGGTTACGAACGGAACGCCGCCATCTTGAGATCTACCTCTGAAGTCAACGAGAATGGATATCACTTCGCTTATGATACTGAAAACGGTAAGGAAGTAGCTTTTGCTCACAGCTTCGTCTGTGTAGACGTTAGGATTTATCCAACGGGAACTTTTTATCGCAATATAAATAAGTTAATGTCCATTGGATGGGCTAGTGCGTGTGCGTGCCAAATTTCATCAAGATTTATTCAGCGTTTAGCCCTGAAAATATAAATAACGAGAAGACATACTTTATTTCGTATTACAGTTTTTAGTGTGATGAATTTAATCCATAACCTTTTTCAGCTGCCTTGAACCCTATACAAAGAATCAAGTCATTCTGACTTTCCGTTACAACTAGAAGGAACCTTATTCTAAAAAAAGCTTCACTTGTTTCAGGCATCCAAGCTGAAGAAACCGGTCAAGAAGCTAACGGCATCCAAGCCCAGGGCCAGTACTCCTACACCGGTGATGATGGCCAGGTATACAGCGTGAGATACACCGCTGGAGACGGTGGATTCCAGGTGCAAGGGGCCCATATCCCCACACCACCCCCTATCCCTGAGGCTATAGCCAGGGCTCTGCAACAGAATGCCAGGGATGAAGCCGCTGGCATATATGACGATGGTAAGTTCGATATTCAATAATGCAGTTTATAGAGACGCATAAACAAAAAGAAGTCATATGCATTCTAGGATTATAGAAATATATTAAATATGGTAAAAGAAATATTTCGAGAACTCTGTTTACCTGTCTGTCTAAACATTTGAACCGTCTATGCCAAACGATTTGAAAACAAGCTGGAAAACTAGAATTACTTTGTCATTTACGGAAATTATTGTAATTATCATCCGACTTACGTACACTACAAAATTAACTTGCAAGATTTATTTACATACATTGTTAGTTTATTAAATACATACAGTTGAATATAATAAAAAGCATGTAATAAACGCGTTCAAAAAGAACTAGAAACCGACTTCAACTGCCTTAAAAGTCTACTTTTATTAAGGCAAATTTAAGATTTATATGGTTTTCTCATGGATGCCGTTGTCAGAACTGGACCAAATTGAAATGGGACCACACGAGAAGCACCATATTTCAAAATAACGCTTATAGAATAACATGCTTGTAAGTCAACTGTCTAACACACATAACATTCTCTATCTCGAAAAGTACTGAACAGATTTTCATGAAACTTGCAGTCTTCCCTAAACTGAACAATACATAGTTCAACAAAAAGGGATTATTTAAATCCGACTTGTATTTCCGGAGATATGCGAGGACAAACATACACACACTTTTATCTTTTCCTTCTTTTCAATTGGTTAGTTTCTATACTTTGACTGATGAAAGAATCGAAGAAACATCAAAGGGGGTTGATATAGTTGCGTGGTTTATAGAAAACATCAAAGTCACCCATAATTGATTTATCCGTTTACTTGCGATTATCTGATTTTTGAATCCAAAGCATACGAATCTGCGGTACACTTTCGCGGGATATAAATGAGCCTACGTTACTTACTTGTGCGAAAGAAGTACGAACTCACAAGCACAACTTTACTTGGCATATATAACGTTAGCACGGATAGTAAATGCTTTATTTTTTTACACACAACATTAATGCCATATGTGGCGGCTTATTAATGGCTAATAATAGCATTTAATATTTACTTCTATAATACTTAATGTTAGCTGAAAGCCACCCGAACATATTAAAATAAAATTTTCTGCTAGCCGTCCTTTAGCATCTACAGTTTTTCCCGTATTCTAAATTCTGTTTCTTTTGATTAACAGTAACACATCATCTTTAAATTTTCCAAAACGAGTCCGTTATCTGTACAGGTCTTAGCTTCAATGACACAATTAGATAATGACCTCTATAATAGATGTATTTGTATTCCTAAAGCTATCTTGTGTATTACAGGCAGCTACAATGACGGCAAGTACGCCCCAGGGGTAGCAGTAGCAAGAACATACAACCCACAGTACCCTGGCTTCAGATCCACACCCAGATACTTCTAAGCACCATAAGGAGCACCCAGGAGCGTCAGATCATCTATCATTTCGGATTATCTCGGAGCATATTTACCATCAAAGCGTCTTGGATTATTTCAGAGCATCTTAAAGTACTTTGGATTATCTAAAAGCTTCTCGGATTATTTAACAGCATCTAGGATGGTCTGAGAGTATCTTAGATAATCTAGAACCTCACAAGATGATCAAGTCACAATAGCGTGCCATCTTATTGTTTAGCGTAATATTGTACAGTCTAAAAGAAATACATGCATAAGCATTTGAATATTTTATCTTTGTTCTTATTTGGTACCCGGAAGGCATAATTTATAAAGACGCAATGATGTATTCACGCCTGAGGGGATACTTCTTTAGGATGTAAGGTCAAAGGTTTGGGTTTTAAGAAATCGTAGGCAGCTAAGAAACCGCGTTGGTGTAGCTACGAGATCCTAATATATATTTACATAAATTATTTTGGCTTAATTTGTCATTTATTACGGTTTTGTTTGTATGTAAATAATCAACTAATTTTATTATTTAGATCTTGTTTTAGTTATAAGTTCTAAAATCCATCAAAATCTAAAACAGGGAGAGTTTTGTTGTTGTTGCCACTTTGGCAAGAGGTTTCCTATCCCATAAATATGTATCTTTCTCCTTTTGCTATAAGGTACTCTTTCCTTTTGTTGTAATACTTGCTATCAAAACATAGTTATGATTACATTATGAAAGCTATGTATTGAATGGGCATTATTGGGATGGGGCAAAGAGTACCTTAAAACGAAAGGAAAATAGACATTTTTCTGTGATTGATGACTTCTTGCTATACTCGTATTGGCGCTAACTGAAGACTAAAGTTTTATTTGGCTGTTAGTTTTAATCTATTAATATCTAGCAAAAGTTTATCAATCTTTTTTCATATCGTCTATATCCTCACACCATCTTTAATGACTTAAAATCATTGACCAACACCCGCTCCATTACCTATCGGATCTTGCAGCATGCATTCTGCAGACATAACCACAAAACCGACCCACTCCCATTTGAGCTCAGCAGTCTTCTCGCCTACATATATTTTAATAGCGTTGTTTATTTTTAAACCTATAATATAATCTTGAATTATTGTTGCTAAGCATCATCGGCCCGACATCGATGTCTTTAAGTATCAGTAGATAGACCGAATCTAATGAAGGATGTCATAAATTGCAAAATATTAGAACATCAAAAACAACTACGCTTTATGGTCGAGTTCTGTGTATGATTTAATAGCCAGTAACGAACCGTATCCAATTTATGATTGTGTGTAGGATTTGTGATTTGTAGATAATGTCTTGATTGGCGAGAAAAACCGGTCATTGATGAAAACGCAAGAAATCGCAAATTAAATACCTATCAAGACAAAACTACCGCCTGTTTAGACGATGAAGACAAAAGCAGATTCTGACTGTCTATTTATGTGGAATTTATCAGACTCGTACAATTATAATAAACTTGCAGATTGTCTGAATCTTTGTCCGCGTAGAAATTCCTTACTTTGTGCTTTCTGTAACATCTATAAATCATTACTTGAATCGATGTTTCAATGTTCACGGTTCTAACTCAAATGCTTTGCCCATAAAACCATTTGACCCTTTTCATCCAGTAAGGGACGTAATTTAAATTACGGGCTTTCATTTGACCCCAATCTCACCTGATTTAACATAAGATTTCACCGATGACTTTCGAGATTAGTAGCAAAATTATCGTAAAACACGGTATGGAATCGCATTTCAGACGTCGCCTGTAAAAATTCAAAGTTCACAACAGTTTTCACCGACATTGTTTTCACTTGCTTATGGAATCGGAAATTACATCACCAAGTGACACACCGATGAGAACCGACTTGTACCTTATAGAATCGCACTACTGATGTAAAACGACGATGTGGATTAGGATGGTTCACAGCTGCCTAAAAGTAGCCTGTTCACTGTGGTCTTAAGAACATCCAGGTGGTAGCATTCGGGAAACACAGAAGCCGGCAGGGAATTCCACTACTTAGCTGAATGCATAATAAATTTAGAAGCGAAAAGCTTCGTGAGAAATAGCGGTGAAAAAATCGTAAGGGATCAATATTCCAAATTTCAAGTATCTAGCTCAATTTGTTTGAGCTGGTTCGAGTTGATATGTAAATCGGATAGTCAAGAAAGCATTAAATATACATAAAGATTTCAGTATTGCATTTTCTAGCACACGCTCGACATGGAAGAAAGAGAAGGGGCTATAATGCCGCATCAGTCAGGTAATAAGCACAAATACGATCGTTATTTTTATCTAAGACCTCAATTTCATTCTAAATTATTAGATGAAGACACTGTGTAATATTTCTGCAACACGGTGCACTTTATTACCTTATTATGAAAAGTATGTGAAACCTATTGTTTCAGATATTTTACAATACAATGGACAGATTGGTTTACGTGCAACGTTAGTTTGTAAAGCTTTGTCTAAACATTATAGAACTAAAAAGCTCGTCTGACATTTCGAAGAAGTTTTTCTTGTATTATACCCTGTAATGTGACCCTGTGGACTTCTGAAATTACTTTTATTTATTTAAACAGTTTATTGTACACGGAAAATATTTACATAACACAAAAACAGAAAAATATATACAAAAGGAACAGCTTATTTCTAAAAGAAATTTCGAACAGCAGTCCTAGGTCAAGGAGAAATAGTGAAGAGAGGAGGGCAGTTAGGCGTGTACGATATAATAAACGGGATTTTATCCCACGGGAACTACTTCTTTATTGCCAATGTCCTTTTCTGGCCCATCAACTATCCCTGTACAAAAACAAATCATTCTGACTCTTCGTTACGACGTAAAGCAAGGACAAATATGCAAGGCATGTGTGTATGAAATGTCACACACTTCGAATATTACGCACCAATTATTTGCTAATTTATCTTATAGTTTTTTGATGCACTGTAACAACTTTATCAGGCGCTATATAGAGAGAACTCCACCACACCGCGCAGGCAGATCCAAGATTTGGACTCCGAAAATAAATTTAAGTCAAAATTAAAACAAGACATTGCAGATCAACCTCTTACTAATTAGAAATAGTCTAGACATATGTTTGATCAACTCTGTAATACTAGCTGTAAGATACCTGTTTTAATATAAATTGTGATTTCTCTAGTTTTAAGTGAAATGTAAATTTCTTTTTAGAGATATAACCTAACATATTTGACACAAGGCAGCCCTTCCTGTCATAGAAGAATGATACATTTACGAGACCGTGCTACCAAACTTGTGACCTCTTATATAATGTTACCACTACTACTTTACATCAAATTAATTAAAAATAGTTATCAACGTCATCGACAGCCTTTTATCCCCACTGCAGAGAGTCTGGGCGTAGTCCACCACACGGGCCCAGTGAGGATTGGTAGACTTCACACACGCCTTTGAATTTCTTCTCAAGAGAGTCTCAGGTTTCCTCACGATATTTTCCTTCACCGAAAAGCCAATGGACTTTTCAACCGACTTCAAAAAAGAAGGAGGTTCTCAATTTTTTTTAAATTTTGTATGTCTATTACGCGATAACTCCCCCAGTTGTGAATCTTCATTCCAGAGGTGGTCCTATATAAATTTTATCGAAACTGATTAATCGCTATTTGAGAAAATCAACAAAAACCAAATTTTTAAGGCAATCGGTTTATTTTTGAACGCGTTTATTATTATAATTCGTACTTAAATTCCAAATAACAAATTGGAGCTCATTGGTACGAGTCAAGATCGAACCCAGACCTCGATTGTTCAAAGACGACTCTACCCAATTGAGCTACCATGGCTTCTGCCAGTAAATTACCATACCATTAAACATACTTACATAAAAATACTTTGATAGAAATCCCGGAAACCTTTCCGGCCCTTCTAGTTTGGCAGTTAGTTTCTCAGCCTCTTAACACCTATTTAATTAATTTATTAAATCTCGTAGTAAAACGCTCTATTACTTTTTACAACCGGAAACTGCATACGTAACACGTAGACAGACGTTTACTCATCTTAATTGCTTGCTTAGACCACACTATGACTGTGATATAATTGTTAAATTAACCATTAATTAACAGAGTAAAGTCTTTTTGTTTGTCTGTCAGTTTGGGAGAAAAATGTTAGTATTTATAATTATTAATTCTTTTATGAAGCGTCGGTGGCGCAGTGGATAAGGCGCGGAATCTCAATCTGAGATACATTATACGATTGATTAACGATGAAGGAAAACATCGTGAGGAAACCTGCATGTCTTGAACAGGCATGTGAAGTCCGCCGATCCGCACTGGGCCCGCGTGGTTGACTACGGCCCATACACTCTCTGTATGAGGGTAGGCCTGAGACTCTGCAGTGGGGACGTATATAGGTTGTTGCTGATACTTCTTTCGTGTTACGGCCTTCGTGGGGCAGTTGGCGCACACGCGGAAGCTCCCGGGTTCGATTCCGGGGCAAAAATGAAAAAAAAAATTATATTTTTGAAACTTTCCACAGCTTATAGGCTGAATCACCTGATTGTATGAACAGTAAGATGATTCAGTGCTTCGTTAGTCACGTAAATCCGTTGTTATCGGTTACTATCTACGACAGGTATAGCTACACGAGGTATGTCACAGGAATATGGCAGCTCTACAACTCTGAAAACTAGGGTTTGTGAGGTCATTCATTGACTAACCTAGGTAAGTCATTTCAATACCTTTAAATAATTCAGTGCATAGTAGAAGATTATAATTTATATTTCTTGGAGTTCCTTTTTAAAATACCTTGTTTTTTGATAAACAAACAAACACACTGAAGCATTTATTATATTTGCTATATTGTTTAACAATGACACGGTTTTGTTTTCCAAAATGTTACACACATCACATACTGGAAGTTACACATAAGTGCAGCACATTTCACGCGTCGCGAACTGATAGTACTCGTATTTCGCACCGATCGTTTTGTGTCTGTGATGTTATGAAACTTTTATTAACGCTGCAGACCTACAAACATTTAGAGGGGGATGATAGTTAAAATATTTATTTTGGCTTATTGTGTCCCATAGACTTTAAACGGGATCACTTCTTACCCAAAGGTGTGTAAATCGAAAGTAAGGGGGGAAAGGGTCTTAACAGACAGACAAACGGACAACAAAGTGAAGTTATAAGGGTTCCTTTTTTCCTTTTGAGGGGAGGAAACCCAACGCTTTACAATCTTATCTTATATTTATATAAACGCTAATGTTAGTACGTTATGACAGGGTTTTCTCTATCACCACCAACTCCGATCAACTTCCCGTTGGGGTAGTGAATACCCCTTGGTCTCCTGATGAAAGTAAGGTAGTGGGTGGCAAAAATTTGAAAAATATATATCTGTCCTTGTCTAACTCATGTGATCTTCACATGATTGAAGAACTTCACATGAGACTCATGGAAAGTTCTGAAAATTTCTGTAATGATCTAGAAAGGTTACATTAAATTTTACCCTACGTTTATTCCAAAATAAATGTCCACCCGTGCGAAGCCGGGGCGGGCCGCTTATCATTAATCTCATATAATTATTTAACTGAAATTATAATACTGAAACACTGAATACTACAATGCTACGATACTAAACAGCTTATTGCATACTGTACAAATTCTGCCTAATGGAGATACGTTGCCTCAGTCGGTGAGTCAGATTTTGTGGATTTTCGATGTTAATTAAGAATATGTTGTTTTCTATACCACTAGGCAATTTTTTCGATACCTAATATATATAAACAATGACATATACGTGTAAGATATAAGGCGCGCTTAGAAAATTACATGCGAATATCAAACATAGTTTTTTTATTTTGTGTCTAGATGCGCTAAATATCAACGGCACGTTACATAAAATCTCTTTTAGTCAATTGTTTGTAATAAAATCTGCGATGAGAGAACTATGGCATGTGAAGACAAAGTGATATTGTTTCTGGAGTGACGGTCAAAACCTTTTAATGCACTGTCAAATCATCACAAATCAACATCCTGGAAACGTCAACCGTTGTTTAAAATACTTTATATTCATATTAAGATCTTTTTAAATTTGTATTCTAGCAAATAAATCTTCCTTTCTTTCTTTCAAAAAAAAAAGCCTCGTCACATAATTCAAGCCGTGTCTAGAGGTTTGCTAGCTCTTGCCAAAAACCGCTCCACATGTTCATCGAGCGGGTGCATCTCGTTACCTGCAGTTACGTCACCAGCATCGCGCGTCTGTATCTCGCGGGAGACCACGAACGATGCAGACTTCACAAACATACAGTCATTCATACAAACATGTATATATTATAATCGGGTAATTCTTGTATATTTATTTATATATACCGGCGATCTCGGAAACGGCTTTAACGAAATTGAAAAAGAAATTTGGTGTGCGAGGGTTGTCGGGACCGAAAAATCGATCTAGATTAGTCTCATGTCTGGAAAACACATGTTTTAGAGTTTTCATGAGGTCTTCTGTCGCACGAAAAATATAGTCGCTAATTTCACACGCTGAGGCATAAGCATTGGTATATCTTCGTATTTATCCAATTTTTTTAAAAGTCTTTTTTTTTTACTTGTGGCCAAAAACTCCGAGCACAGCTCGATCACCCAGCTTCTTAAATATATATTCGGTTTTGAAGTTTTTTAAAGGATTAAGTAAACAAAGAAATAGTGAACGAATCTTTTAATGCTTCCGTGGCCTAATGGCTAAATATTAGACTGACAATCCGGAAGTCCTGGGTTTGACTCCCAGTGGTGGTACCTATCGGTACTCGGTTTGGTTGGTAGTCAGTCATTTTCTATGTCCGTCTGGCTAGCTTCCACCAAACAGCACTGGGTTTTTTTTCGGTATAAAAGGTCACTAGGTTGAGGCTTCTGGGTGCGCACACTTACCATCCAACGGCCTTATCGTCACTTACCATCAGGTGAGATTAAGGCGAAGAGTTTAACCTAACCCGTCACACATAAAAAAGCTCTCTACTTTTAGCAGTCGCACCTCACTCTAGTGTGACTTGATACAATACTGCGTACGAAGAAATCTTACTATATAAACGGAAGAGCACTGATTTTTAATCGCATTACTTTTCCAATTATTTGACGTTTCGCTGAGCACGGCTGCCGAACTAAACAATACCATTCGGAGCACTCTTGGTGGCCAAAATGAATTTGGTATGTTTACGTTTATGTGAAGTGGATCTTATGATAAGTGGTGCTTTTGAGTATGGTATAGGTGATATATTATTGTGTGGATAAGTGCTTAAGTGACTTAGTGATTTACTCATGCTGATTATTGAAAGGATTATTTTTGCACTCGGGCGCCATGTTGTCTCGCTGATGTCGTAAAAGGCGACTAAGGGACAGTCACCTGCCAAGCGATGTGACTGTTACAAATCCTCTCATTGGTCAAAGTCTGTGGCTATTTACGAGGGAGGCTCATGTCCACCAGTGGAATAATTGAATTGATTATGATAAAAATGACAATTTGTGCTTGGAACGCCCACATATCAGAAGTGCTGTAGATTTGCAGATGGGGTTAATTAAAGTCAGTCTACTAGTTTTTGTCCGCGACTGCATCCGCGTGGACTTTTAATGAACGGGAACGTTATCGATCGGGATAAAAAAGCCTATGTCCTTTTCTGGTCATTCAACTATCCCTATATAAAAAATTAAGTCATTCTGACTCCCGTTACGATGTGAAGGAAGGACAAACAAACTGACTTTCTCATTTAATATTAGTAAATACAACGAGGGCAGGTCGCTAGTTATTGTTGTCGTTCTTCAAATCTTGGAAAAGGTCTTGCAGAGAATGTTGTAAAATATAGATACTATTTCGTTAAAGCGCTAACATTTTAATTTAATTGTTCATAATTTACCAAAAATTAATAAATTACTGTAGAAAATGACCGCTGGTACCTTAGCCCGCCCCCAATCTAAAAGCTTAGAGATACTATGGAATTAGCTTTCTAACCAAATGAGAAATGTGAAGTTCCAGTGGTGTGATGACGCAAAACGTCAGGAGTCCCTAAGGTTTATAAAAATTGTAATCCCGTACGATCGTCAAATTTATAATCTTCGGAGATACAGAGAATGACACCTAATTGAAGTTTTACACAAAAAAATTCAAGTCAAAGTAGACAAAAGTTCAAAAAGTAAGTCAAAAGCTATACAGCAAAGAAAATGAACAAAATCTGTTTTAAAATGTACACATAAAAGCACTATCATGATGCTTTTTAAATAAAAATTCAAACACTTTATGAATTACTTCAGTGGCGGCGCTATTTAAAACTTCAAAATTTCAAGTCGATATCATTAGTAGTTGCTGAGATAATCAGCTGAGACAGACGGACAGAGAGACCGACTGACATACTGCATAGAAGATTATGAGGATTCCGTTTTCCCATTACATGTTCGCAACCCAAAAATCCACGTTTAATCGTTCCGTTATCAAAATGTTTGGCCTCAGAGTCAGTGTACTCATTTAATTATTTCAGATAATACCATTTACCACCATCTTGAGCCTAGCATCAGCTGGCATAGTCTATCAAGTTCCTGCCAATTTTTATCAAACAGTCGAAATGCAGCCGGAGCGTCAGGCGTACAGTCAACATGGACGCGTCGCCCCAGAGATTATGTATCAAAGCCATCAGCTCCAGGGAGTTGAAAACCACGGCCATCAAGGATACCAAACCGTCCAAATAATCCCAAGCCATGAAATCCAGAGTCACCAAGAGGAAGACCATAATCAAGCAATTCAAGTTGTACCGAGCCATGTTGGGCAAACTCCTCAGATGGAAAACCACGAAGCTCATCATCAGATTCAACGCCCTCAGCAAAGCGAAGGTCATCAGGCTTTCCAATTTCAAAGTCTCCAAGGTCATCAGTCTGGGCACCATGGTGTAAGAGGTCAACCAGGTGTTGATAATCATCAGAGTCATCAGATTCTTGAGGCAGCACACCATCATAGCGTTGGGTCTGGTCTTCAGAATATAGAACACCAGGGTCGTGGTAAATTTGGCGAAAAGACAGCTAAAATCTTGACTTGGACTGCAGAAACTCATGGACATAATTACAGATATGGGTTTGAAACTGAAAATGGTAAGGATGTATAGTATACTATTCTAGGGAATTATTTGAAAAGTAATACTGTCGCAGGAAGGTGAGAAAACCCCCCAGATCATTAAACAGATTCAATTGTTGCCAAAAATATTGTCAATTGCCAATTTTTTTTTGTCAAAAATATGCTTGCCAATTTCGGAATCCTGGCAAAGAGGCGAGTTCGTTATCCTTCCTCCTTATATTTACAGGAATCAAAGCCCAAGAAGTTGGCACCACCCAGGGCAAAGGCACACAAGCTCAAGGGGTCTACTCATATGCAGGAGATGATGGCCACACCTACACAGTCACTTATGTAGCTGATGAGAACGGGTTTAGGGCTGAAGGTGCCCATCTCCCGACTCCACCTCCCATTCCTGAGGCTATAGTGAGGTCTCTAGAAAAGAATGCAAGAGATGAAGCAGCAGGCGTCAGTGATGATGGTAATGATTGAGGTTTTGAGGAAGTGAATTGCCGTAGAACTTTGAATAGAGTATTTGTTCGTCACGTTAATAATACTATTATTTTAATCTTCTAGTCCTACTAATATTATAAATGTGAAAGTTTGGATGTTTGGATGTTTAGATGTTTGGATGTTTAGATGTTTGTGACGCTTTCACGTCTTTCGGATTTGAATGAAACTTTACAATAATATAGCTTATACATCAGAATAACATATAGGCTATAATTTCTACAGACATATTGTGTAAATTGTCTAAAATCACACTTATAATATTAGTGGGATTACATGGGCAATTTTGGCATAACAAAAACGCGTTGCCTAGCAACCGACCATAGAATATGTAATTCGTATATACAAACTTTCGCGTTTATAATATTGGTGTGAAGACTATTTGAATGTACTACGTCAGATATTGAAATTTCTTTTGTTTCTTTAAACTATTAGCCTACGTAACAGAATAAACACTATTTTGTACCTTATGCTGGAAATGGAGATAGATGCCTTCTATGCCTATCGAACAAGTAGAATAAATCCTGAAGTACACGCGGACAAAGTCGCGGGCGGAAGCTAGTTTTAAATATAAGAGAGTGAATTTTATATGCTTACTCGTTCTTAACAACCGGTAAATGTTAATCTTCTGAATAATTATATAGAATTGCTAGCTAAAATGTCTCATCAAATTTAATAATGTTACGAGTATAGCCACCTTGTACAGAATACGACAGAATTTTTTGTTATAATTAATTATATTCAAATTTTTCATCCTATTTAGTATTTCGTAATGATTAATATTTTGAATAACTTCATTTATTTTAATACATAAAAAGTTGTTTCCGAAAATAATGTGCTGTAATGTAATTACAAATTTCACAATTATGTCATTTAGGCTCATATAAGCATCAGGAAGACCCTCAAACTGAAGAACATCAACAAGACAATGGTTACCATGGACACCAAACGAGCCACCATCAGGGTGGTCAACAGCAGAGCTATCATCAAGTTCAACCGGGGTACCACCACCAACAGCAACAGCAGGCGTACCACCAAGGGCAACATCAGAGCTACCACCAAGACCAGCAACAAGGTTACCACCAAGAGGACGGTCACCAGCAGAGCTATCAAGGACAGGATGGGTACCACCAGAGTGTCAGTTACCCTCGGGTCACGTACGAGGTGTCACCTGCGCCAGTCTATGACCCTCATCAGTAATTTTTCCATAGTTGACCCATTGACTCGTGTTGAGTGTGAAACATCATGGTATTGGTATTTCTATCTCATTCACACTTGCACTACATTATACACATCCACGTAGAAATTATTTCATACACTGTAATACAGATACGAGTTTAACATAAATTTCACCGTCAAAGTCCGTTACGATTTTGTATAATTTTATGTGTAAGAATATACAAAAGATAAGGAGATACATGTTGGTGAGCTTTCGAGGAAATAAGCAGTGAGCTTAAAAGCAAAAACCAAATACAGAATATTTTAACTAAATTAATTGCGATAAAAGTCTAAACAATCTCCACAAATAAATATCAATACTGCTTATTTTAAACGCATTACAAGTAATAAAAAGAAATTAAGTAGAATGAAGATGAGATAATGTTAATAAGAAAGGATACATTATATTTATCCGAGTATCCAAAGATCAAATATAAAATTGACAATACAGAATTTAAAATTTAAATCTAAGTAGGTATTTTTTGGCATATACTTGTGCCAGAGTTAGACCTCAGGCTGCATGCAACAATTTGGGTATGGGTGTGTTTCAAGTCATAGGTGACGGCGATTTACCAAATATTTAATAGATTTTTTCCATATTACGATTTTTTGCATTATTGTACAAAAAAGTCATGTTACTGTTATGTATTAGGAAGGAATAGAATAAAATAGCATTTCTAATTTTAAAAATTTCAGTAGAAATACGAAATGTTATTTAAAATTTCCGTTACATTTATCATTTTTATACGTAACAATAAATATGCAAATTGTAATTACACTTTCAATTGCTTTATGACTGTTACATGTTTTTCAATATTTTTGAAAAAGGATTGAAAATTTAAATGAGTGGTAATGGATAGTTCCGAAATTTAAAGTTTTTCACAAGTAAAAATTTAATCAAATGACTCAAGAAAGAATTTATTTCAATTTACAATTACTACAGAAAATGTTTAAAATTCTGGCAGGCTGAATGAATATTGTTTTAGATTATTATGATTTTAAAGATGCTGAATGCCTAGTAGGTTTATAGTACGAGTATGTACGCTAAAAGTAAGTAGCACGAAATTTAAAAATGGTAGCATACATTTAGGTTAAGCATAGTAAAAGAAGAAATTGCAACTAAATTATTTGCCGGTTCATTGTTCTTGATATTTGTATATATTTTTATTATTGATGTTATGTTGTTTTAAGCCAATAAAACTTTTGAAAATTATAATATTTTTATTTCATATAAAATGGCACAGTCCAAAGCACGTAATTTGCGCTCGAAATATCGAAATTTGCTTCAAGTTTTCCTAACTTAAACTGCAAAAGTGTTAAATACAGCTAAGTTCGAGTCGGACTTTCGAGCAAAAAACGCCCCAAAACGCTTCTTGTATATACGTATATACGAATACACACCCCGTGAAAAATTTAAGTGTTTACATATTACGGTTCAAAGTTTCAGATCTGTGACAGATGGACGGAAGAACGAACATACAGCTGTACTGTTTGATACACTTTTTAGAACGACATCCTAAAAATTTCATTTATATGAAGTCATCGGATGGAAGCGTCGTCTGCTTATATTTTTTAACTTAGACCACCGCCGCCATTACGCATGCGCAGCCCACGTGTAGATCTATTGTAATAGATCGTAATCGAACTCTCTGCGTCTCATACTACACTACATATATTGCATTAGATTTGTTGCACTTTGACCCAGTGACATTACGGCCTAGGGGATCAGCACAATTTAATTATAACATTTAGACACATATTGTTATGTAATTATTACAAACTGACCATTATTTACCATCGTCAACCAGTGTGATTACTGCAAATTCTTACATGGAATGGCCATTTGTCGTGATGGAACTTTAAGAGGCTTTTAGAGCTTAATCTGACTTTCAATGAAAACTAATGAAAATTGTGTCGTATTTTTAATTTTTACATATTATAAGGCCCCATAATATGTAAAAATTGAAAAATACGACATTTTAAAATCTGAAGATTTTTGGGGTCTGAAAAGGTCAAGTATAGGATGAAGGTATTGTTGGAAGTACCTTCAATCTTCCTTATTGCAACTTGTTGCTTTCTCCCTTATCAAGTACGTTATTTTTCCTATTTATTTTAATCCACTTAATTATAATTTACACACACATACGAATGTGGAATGAAACAGATTATGAATGTTATTTAAATTATTTTTGGTAGATTATGATTGGTGGCAAAGTGTTATGAAAAGTTTTTCCCTGTTTAGTGTAACTTGTCTTCAATAATTATGTCATCATTATCAGCCAGAAAACATCCACTGCTGGACTTAGACCTCCTTCATGGTACGCCACATCGACCGGTCCCGAGCCACCTGCATCTTGCGACTCCCTGCGACTCTAACCAGGTCGTCGGTCCACCTAGTAGGGGGACGGCCTGGTAGACGTTTCTCTATACGTGGCCGCCACTCGACAACCTTATGAATTATGTATATGGTAATAAATCAATAATAATTACCAAAAATAATTTATATAGCTTCTAAAAATAGTCTTATTTCGATACAAATACGTAAATTGAATCCATTTGTGTCTAAATAATTTGACACAGACACTCACATTATACAATTGTTTGCATCTGCACCTACCTGTCAGCACGAAGCGGAATACATCCTCCGCTCCGCCCATCCAAGGGCACTACTTCAGGGAGGATGTAACCTACTGTAGAAATACCTGCGTCTATTCACGATTAGTCACGGTATGCATATTCAATAATATTCATTCGCAGATGCATGTACGTGCATGCGACAAAAAATTGGTCAAGTTCACATTCTTTGGCTTTGTATTTTGCACATTGCTAGGGGTGGCACCTGTAAGTTATTGAAATTATTAACGGTTCCAATTTCAAATTACTTTGTCTTCTTCAGTCAGGCTTCTTTGTCACAAGCCACTTGCATCTGCCGACTCCCAGTGACCTTTACCAGGTCGTCAGTCCATCTAGTAGGGGGACGGCCTGGTACACGTTTCTCGGCACTTGGTCGCCACTGGAGAACTTTTACTGCCCATCTGTCATACGTTCTTCGAGCCCATTGCCACTTCAGCTCACTGACTCATTGAGAATTTTCAGTGCCCTTAGTTCGTCTACAGATTCACTAATTCGGGATTCTATCACGCAGAGAAATTCCGAGCCACAGCTCGCAGAGTGACTATGAGCTTTTTTATTCGGCCAACAGTAAATGGATGAAAAAAATAATATTTTTTTTCGACACTAGTGGGATTCGACCCTGCGTCTTTCGGCAGTCCGGGGCGAACGCTTTGTTATTAAAGCTTCCCGTTAACCAACCATCGTCTCGAATTCTTCACTATTATAAGAACCACCAGATAGAGTGTAAGCGACCTCTATTGACATTTATTTTCATTAATTGTAATCGACCAACAGTGCAGACAAAAAAAACTATTTTCAAAATGTTAGTACCAAACTGCGCCTAAAGCAGTGTATGTGAAACCAAGAAAGGATGGGTTTAGCTGTTAAGAATCCCGCACAAAATTGCCCTCCCTTTAGTCAGGAGTCAGATATCTATTGCAGATTCCCCTTCGATACAAAAATGGAGAAGCACCAGTACTAAAGATACAAATAAAGTTCACGAAATACCCGCCAATTGTCAAATCAGGTGTTTGTGAATTCAATTTAATTGTATAATGAAGACACGTATTCAAATGTCGAGGACTTTGCTAAATAAAGCCTCATCTAACATCCATCTTCTACCTGCTTAACACATTCCTAAATCGAAACTAAGTCAAGGTCAAATAGTCCTAAAAAAAAGAGAAAGCTACTACATGAACCTATTAGATTTATTGTATGCTATACTCTAAAGGCGCTATAAATAAGAATTAAATATCAAGAGAACTAACAACTCAATTTGAAATTAAGTGTTCAAAATATTATCGGAATTACACACATCATTACTGGAGTGACCACCGTAAGTAGAGACTTGTGACATTGGATTGGTAAAGTTCATGCATTTGTATATTTATAATTCAATTCATTTATTCATTAAACAATAATTATTGTGTATGAAATTAATTAAATACAGGCATAAAACTATGTGATTAATTCATAAAACATTAATTACAATTGAGTTTCCTGTGGAAACTGCCTTCAATAATGGGCAGAATGTTGGAAAGCAGTGGTGCCCGATGTTGAGTACAGTGTTTTACTATTCTAAAGTTGGGTAAGATTGATTTGGGAACTGCTTTCTGTCTAGTAAATGCGTAGTGCAAAAAGAACTGGAAACCGACTTCAATTGCCTTAAAAGTCTACTTATACCAAGGCAAATTTAAGATTTATATAGTTTTCTCATGGATGCCGTTGTCAGAACTGGACTAAATGGAACTACACGGAAAGCACCACGTTTCAAATATTAAAAAAACGAGGTAGTTGGACTTCTGTTATATGAATTCTGATTATAATGATGAATTATAATCCACCTAAGTCCATACGCACGGTAGTATCTGTAAGCCGGGCAACTAGTATGAAATAATTGGCCAACACTCGACCAAGTCGTCCGAAATAAAATTAGATAATGCGGGATAATCATCATTAATCATATACCAAATTAGTATACCAACGTATAGAATCAGCAGCTATACCCTCCTCATTGCAATATTTGTCAAATTTTACGCTTCAGAAAGAGAAATCCAGGTCATACAGACCTAAATTACTAGAGTACAGTATGGGGCCAAGAACGGGAGCAAATAAAATTTTTTTTAAATAACGCGTTCAAAAAGAACTAAAAACCGATTTCAACTGCCTTAAAAATGTTCACTCTTAGAGGTAGAAATATCAAACAAAAAAAGATTAATCAAAATCAGTTCACGATTAGTGGAGTTATCGCGTAAAATACATACAAAAACATACATTTGAATTTAGAACCTCCTCTTTTTTGAAGTCGGTTGAAAGATGTGACTTCTCTTGGGTAATAATTTAGTTAGTAGTCATAGAAGTAATTTATTGGTAGCAAATGAAACTAAAAAACGTTTATTGACTCCGTGGTTGAATGGCTACACGCTTGGATTTCCGGGTTCGATTCTCAGTTCGATTTTTTATGTCTGCCTAGCTAGCTACCACCACATGTTATTTAAGTCTGACACCAAACAGCAGTGTTAATAGCACTGTTGTGTTCCGGTATGAAAGGTGACACAGCCAGCGCCTCATTAGATTGAGACATCTGGGTGCACACGGCAACGGCCCTATCGACGGTTACCGTCAGGTGAGATGAAGGCCAAGTTCAAATCCATTATATGAAAAAGTAGAGAACGTGATACGAAAAGCATAAGGTACAATATTGGATATACACTGTGCACCTGTAGATGTTGTTACATGTACACAAGGCTACAAAACAATGTAGCCACTTTTGCACCATAACACATTTACCCTCTGTTCCTATGCAGTGTGTTGAGAGAAATGTCAATTAGGTTTAAAGAATTTTATTGTTCTAAAAAGAAATTTAAATTTCACTTATAACTAGAGAAAATACAATTTATATTGTAGTTGGTATCTTACAGCTAGTATTACAGAGTTGTGCAAACTTATGTCAAAACTATTTCTAATTAGATAAGCTATGATAGAGAGAAGATATTAGATCTGCTATGTATTGTTTTAATATAAATTTAAATTTATTAAAATAATCCAGATCTGTCATTTCTTTAGGGAGGCTATTATATAGATTTACACCTATAACAATAAACAATTAAAAGTGATGACACGGGACAAAAGTGGTTACATGTTTTTGTACTTGATTGTACCTACATTTTTACCACCCAGAATCAAACAGGTTGATTCTATGCTGAACCAACAATGACACAGTAGCTTCTGTTATATTAATAACTACATAAATGCATGTAATATTTTATCGTTGTGAAGTATTTATACATTAACAACTATTTCAACCAATTCGATTCGCACATCATCGATTTTCCTCACAATAAACGCAACAATCGAATAGTTCACGCTGCGAACCTAAAACATATCTGAAAGAACATGCGCTATAAAATATTTATAAAGCGACCGATTTATAATTACATTTTGAAATAACGATTTTTAAAAAGGTCACGCTCATCTTAACTTGTTGATTTTTTTGCTAATAATCCTTGACTTCTAAGATATGTAGGTTTAACTTTAAAGGGCATCGTTGGTTCAAGAAACAAAAGGAACATGATTTTGTTGTCGTGATGAGTTTGACCCATTTTTAATGGCAACTTTAATGGTCCGATGGTAAAATTGGTTCGAATTACAATCACATACACACACAAAACAAAATAGAAAAGAACATAAAAAGTACAATGAAGGCGGCCTGGTCGCTAAGAGCGATTTCTTCCAGGCAACCTTGGGGCAGAAGAATTCTATAAATAACAAGGGGTAACCGGTGCTACATAAATATATACATATTATACATACATATAATGGATAAACAATAGACAAAATATAGTAGATCAGGAAGAACAAATTAACACAGTTTCTAGTTGACGCGTGCAGGTCCGTCCTCCACCTCCACAATAAAGTCTGTGTGAGTAATAAATACGTACTCGTATACAAGTTGTTTTAGGATCAAAAAGCTGTTTAATACGACACTCGTAAAGCGTGTTTTAGTTTTTTAAACTATAATTATTATTTCTTAAGTTATTACTACGAATAGTATCATTTGCTTTTAAAAGTAAAATAGACAGGTCAACCAGTTTAATTAAAAATTCGTTGATTGTTCTTGATATAAGGCACACACTACATTTATTAACAATTTATAAAGCTCAACTGAAAGCGCTAGCCCCCGGTAATGTTTCTGGGACAATCTATTATGATGGTTAATGTAGGTTCCGAATTATAAATACAATATAAAAGATTTCAGAAACCAAGTCACAATTTTAAAGTGGAGTCACTAGTTCAATTGGGCATCATATGAAAGTAATTTGTACATTCTAGGTAATAATATATGTACGTTTCTTCCCATGGTAAGGAACCCTTTTTTTGTGTGTGAAGTCCGTTACAACAATTATATGAGAGAGGAGAAGCGGATAAGGCGCGAGACTCTAAATTTTTTCGGGGTTCGAATCCAGCCCTATACCTATAAGTTGTTTTTCAATTCAAGTACATTATCCGAGCGCTTCACGGTGAAGGAAAACATCGTGAAGAAACCTGCATGTCTTGAACAGGCATGTGAAGTCCGCCAATCCGCACTGGGCACGCGTGGTGGACTATGTCCCATACACTCTTTGTAGGAGAGTAGGCTTGAGCCCCTGCAGTGGGGACATACTCGTATATAGGCTGTTGATGTACACAAGCTGTGCTACAACTGTACACTAGCTTGTATAGCACAGTGGCTACACTCAGAGGTCTCGGGTGCAATCTCCGGCGGGTAGCCCTATTCGTACTCTGCTATTAACAGGTTTACAATAAGTTTTTATTTTATTTTAATGGATGATAGGTTTAGGGCGATGTATGTGGTGTATCCTTTAACAGTAAACGTCATAATAATTATTACATGTAATGATGCATTGTGAGCCTACCTTTCATTGTTTATGAAGAGCTACCATTAATCAAGCCTCCCACTGAGCGTAAAGCGAAAATGGAACCCGGAAAGCATAAATTAATTTGAGCTGCGCAATTTTTAGAAGTTGTCTCTATAATGTCATCATCTGCAACGAGTGTTTGATGACAACACAAATCTATGTATGTACATTCGACTACAAAAATATGTATACACTTTGAACTGTAGTAGTACACTTTGTAGTGTGTTGAAGGAAATGTCTGTTAAAGTTGAATGTGACATGGTTCTAAAGTGGATACATATTTTTGTACTTGACTGTACAGTTCGGATTTTAGTGTCGCAAAATAAGTTTAATGTGTAATGTTTATTTTTAGAAGTAGCAATTAATTTTTAGCAATATCTATTTGTCCTTACAAAGGGACTTAATTAATAAACGATAAATACAATTGTTTAGCAAGCGCATCCAAACATCCGGGCGGTCTTCGGTAGCCTGCGGTTTTCAACATTGCGCATTGTTGTGATCATACGTAGGAACTATCAAGTCTCTCTCTCCCATCCCAGTGTAAGAAAGAATAAGACAACCCCCCCCCCCCCCCCCCCCCCCATCCCGAAACAATATTTTGATTTATTTAAGTTTTCTTACGGTTTCGAGGTCGAAATTTTATGATTGAATTAAATAAGGCACACATCCCCTAATATCTATTTTCTACAAATTTTAACGGTATTACTTTACTTTTAAATGACTGTAAATAAAAATATAAAATACAAATAATACGTTACGTTAAAAATAAACTGGTTTACATTACAATAATTATATTGGAGGAACCTAGGCCACATTGTACGTCAAAACTGGACCTTTATATTTTCAATACTAAAGACATCAACGCGCGCTTTTAAGAAAATAAAAATATCAGTAGTAATAAATTTTTATGTATTTAATTGTATTTCTGAGTGACGTCAGCACTTCTTTAGTGTATCTTTAATTACACATCATTTAATTTATTATTTTGCTTTCAGTTATAACACGTCATTTTGTTTTGAGGACAATATCTGTTGCAGAAGCTTGGTGTTACGTGTGTTTGGTGATTGGGCTGAATCTTCTGGATGAGCACGCTAGCTATCCTAGGGCCATGAAGGCCAAGTGCAAGCCCATTTGATTATATATTGGCTTTGGCGGCGATACTAAAATTTTGTGATTTGTTGTTGGTCAATCAATATTTTTGTATTTGTGTTTAAAAGTGAGTAAATCACTAAATACATTGATCATACATTTCTGACACTCAAACCTGCTACCAAGGGCACTGATTGGTCAATTCTGTATCAAATGAACCAGCAGGCGATAATGGATTCACAAAGCTAAATATACTGGTGCACCTTCATTAATGTATAAATATTGAATTTGAATAAAACAAATCGGACCATTTTAGCGATGACGGCATAAATCTTTTTTGAAGAAATAACATCATTTTTAACGAACAAAGTCACGGTCAATACTATACAAAAACCTTTCTAACTAATTAAAGTATTAATTAATGGATTTGTTACAAAGAAATTGTATTTGTCAGATCTTCCTGAGTGAATTGTGTTTAACATGTCTGTGACTTCATTAGGATCATTACCCCCATTCAGTGAACTGGGATAAAAGTTAGATGTCCTGTCTATGCCATAGGGTAGGAGCATGCCAAATTTCATCATGAGCATATATGCGGTTAAAGCTACAAGAGGTAACCAAGTAACGCACTTTTGCGTTTATAATATCACTAGCTTTTACCCGTGATTTTGTCCGCGTGGACTTCGGAATGTTATCCCACGGGAACTACATTTTCGAGCGAGATGTAAAGTAGTCTATGTAATATTATAGCCCTTCAACTAACCCTACAAAAAATCAAGTCATTCTAACTCTCCGTTAGGACGTAAAGGAAGAAGAAACAAACTTACTTTCGTATTTATAATAAAAGTAAGAATATATGGATAGTGATTTGATGCATTAAGGTTGCAGTGACTGAGCCCTTCATGTCCAAAAAGGTTTAGTCAAATCAAAGCCAACAAATTCAACTACGAGTATATATTGATAATTACAATACGATCACAATCAAGTAGTCACTACAGTCTTACCGTGAGCTAGTACAGAAACACAATAAATATACCAACAACAGTAATAATCTATAAACCGAACAATACCACTAAAATTATATTAGTTTAAAATTGAATTCCTAAACTGTATTAACTAACAACTCATGTAAACATCAACTTTGACATATGTGCACCGTTAAACCAAAAGGACGTACCGTTTGAAACACGCTGAGCCTAGCTTTGAACTTCATATTATCGGGGAAAAGTGGCTTCATTCATTATAATCTAGAATGCATTTTGTAATGGTGCATGCCAGCATATAAATAGAAGGGGAGGCGTCTCTCGACACATTCGTGGATTTACCTCCGACCCGACCACACTAGCAACATGCAGCTGGTAAGTTTTTTCATCGATGTATCGCCTTCATGAGCGATGATCGTTTTGAAATAGGGTGGGGCTACGACGAATTCGTTGTATCGATAAATCGAGCAGAGTCATTTCGATGACACGTGAAGCAATCGATAGGAAATTGGTGGATTGATTTTGATTTAGGTGACGTGATTGGCGGTTGATTAATGATTTATCGGTGTTGTTTATTTCGTAAACTAAAATTATTGGTAATATTTACTGGATTTTCTGAGTAAGATGTCCATACTAAGTGAACTTTGAGCAATTTTTTTTTCTGCTGTAATAAAATAAAATATATTATGAATATAATATAATAAATATACTGACATTACGAATCATAATTTAAAAATCACAAAACTGTTTATTAACATTATTTTTAAATTTAATTTTTGGCCAAGATTTAAGTTTTTGAAAACCTATTTTTCGTAATTATTAATAATAAAAATTCATTAAAACTGTTCTTTTTTTAAGTAGCGTACCTAAAGGGTGACAAAGTTACTATATTACTAAGGCTCTGTTGTCTGACCGTTCGGCTGTCCTTCGTAGACACTTGAAACTTTAAACACACTGTATATTATTAAAGTCGCTGTAATAAAAACATCATATTTGACTTTTGTAAAATAGTTTTCAACCTAGCCTAATTTTTATTTATTTACATATACAAAAAAAGTTATCGTTCATCATTCATTCCGAAAACAATAAACTCACAAAATTTTCCCACAAAAACCTTGCATAGTTGAAATTACGACTCCTAATAAAACAGAATAATCGCAGTTGCTATTTAGATAATGATAGAACAATAACAACTCTATTGCAGGCGCGTCAACAGTCTTGAACTTTAATTGCGTCCATTGAGTAACGAATTGTCCCAGATTGAAGTCACAATCTTTTATCCTCAGAGAGCCAATTTTGGGTATTTTCAAATATTTTAAAGATTTTTAAGGCGATTCGGCTGATACACGTTTCATACTGGATGGGATAGCTGGCTTTGTGAAGTGATCTGAAAATAAGGCATTGGATTATAAAGTACATATGTGTGTAAAATTTTGAATTTTCTATGCTAGAACCATACTAAGTCTGCCGCCAATCAGCAGTGCTGATAGCACTGTTGTGTTCCGCTATGAAATGTAGCATAGCCAGAGCGTCTCATTATATTGAGGTTTCTGGATGCGTACGCTTACCAACAGCCTCATCGTCGCTTACCATCAGTTGAGATGAAGGCCAAGTGTACTCATCGTGTAAAAAAACAAACTTCAATTTTATTTTGACACATTGTGATTATTGTTCAAAGTGCCTTTTAGGGACCATTAGTTTCGTTACGACTGTTACAGCGGACGATAAAGTTGATTTTCATTTTCCGAGATAATAATTCGATATCTTACAATGCTAAAACACTGCATTAAAATGCGATAGAATGTGAGTATTGTAAAATAAAATAGACGAGTCACATGGTGTGCAGACAAACCTTTTCTAGGATTAAGTACACTTTAAGCCAATTTTGTAAAAAAATATGTTTGATTAATAAATAAATAAAAAAATAAATAAAAATAAATATTTTATTTTTAGATTTAAAAGTATGGCAAAAGAAATGTAGTTTGGAATCATTATGAACGAATTCCCGTTAAGCTTAGTTCATGTTTGAAAGTACAAAATCAGGTTTGATTTATTATCTCAGTCACATTAAATACTAAGCAGCCCATCAAACTTGGAAAACCTAAAAAATCGTGTTCTTGTCTGACCGGTTATTTTCTTGCAGCTCCTCATCTCTGCCTTCATCGGCCTGGCCGCCAGCGCTGGTTTCCAGCCCGCATACCCTGAGCAGTCCAACCGCCCTCAGGCTCAGTACGAGAGGAATGCCCGGATCCTGGCTCTGGATTCTGACGTGAAGGAAGACTCCTTCAGGTACAACTACGAGACTGAGAATGGAATCAAGGCTGAGGAGCAGGGACGTGAGGTGAGAACTAATAATTATTCGTTAACAAGGCATTTTTCTGTCCGCCACTAACTTGGCCACATAATTAATGTAGTAACGCACAGAATGGACGTTAATCACCTCCCTCCGATTCGCGATATCTCACTCTCCCCGCAAGAGACTACTCACACATGCGCGCGTATACAAACAACATGCGTTCGATGTGTGCTGATATCACGACATTTGTTCCAAGTTTCCGACGTGTGCCATGGCGCCAAACAGCAGGGTTATAGCACTCGTGTGTTGCTGTAGTGAAACCATGCTCTCCAAAAACAAAGGATTCGACAAGTCCAAGCCAACGTAACTTACACTTATATGAGGACTAAAGAAAGTATTCAGCCATTCATAACATTATTATTATGTCTCCCTCATATCCCTACAGTTCTCTCTCTCTCAGACAATCGTTCAGGAAAGAGGCCAGTTCATCCCGACATCTCCTTCGACAGATTTCCTGTGTCTGAAGTCCATTCGGTTATGATCTTTGCCCACAGGTTCTCAGACATGCGTCTGACATGACCGGCCCAGTTATTACACGACAAAATTCTATAATTAGCTTTATCTGATCGTATTGTTTCATTTGTGAACAGTTTTATTTTAATACAAATTTCATAATTCTTGTAGATCACCTAACTGCTAAAGTTAATAGATGACACGCTGGTATTTTGGATCACAAAACTTACTATACACTGTAAATTTTTTAAAAAACAACAGTAAACGTTCTTATTCACCTTGGTTGTAATTTCAGTTTAATTTTCAACCAACTTCTGGAAGTTCTTAATTCGACTTTTTTTTTATCATTTTTTGTTTGGTAGAACATACTTCAGATGTGATCTCATATAAATTGATTCAGCGCTTTTTGAGCGCTTGAGTTGAATTTGGTTTTAGTTATTTTTGAAAGCGTTCATTATTTTAAACATTATTGCATACAATATGTTTTTATAATTTATTGTTTAATCGAGGCACAAATTACTTTTCCCTATTGTAAATTCCCACCTTTACTACTAACTCCTCATTCTGTTTCAACCTTGCAATTTGGTAACAATATACCTCTATTTTATTTTTTTGCTGCTGTATGCAATTTGGATCCCGGAAAAGGAGCAAATAAAAATTAAAAGGCTCTACTTAAAACCTACGCTAGTAAAGGAATATGCCTATCCTTTAACACATCAATCTGTGTGCGAACTGACCTACCGACCTGCCTGAAAGACCTCTCACTGAGAAAGGGCACTGACCGGCCGGTAACTTGACAAAGGTCAGTCCAGCCTAGTTGTGCAAAGTGTCTAGATTTATTAGCACACTCGGTTATTCTGATGACACTTATTAGTCATTCTGTTTATGAGATGCTTTGATAATGTCATTAATGATTAACTGACTCGAGTCGACTATGATTTGAATAACGATTGCAAACGATTTTGGCGTGTGAAACCGGATTCGTAGCATAGTGGGTTTATAATCTGGAGGTTGCATATTCGATTCCCAGCAGTGTTTGTTGCAGCACACGGTTTAATAATATATATACATACATAGATTATAATACCGTGATAATTGAATGTATGTATGTATATTTTAGAACCATTGTTTTTATGCATAATGGATTTGCACTTGGCCTTCATGTCGCCTGTTGGTAAACGCCTGTAAGACCCTTGGATAGTAAGCGTGCGCACCCAGAAGCCCGAACCTAATGAGGCGCTGTTACCTTTCATACCAAAACACAACAGTGCTATTAAAAATGATTTTTTGGAGGCAGACTTAGGTAACATGGTGGTGGCTAAACTCACTGTCTCAATAACTTGAGGCTTCAGAGTTAGCACGCTTCCATACTACAGCCCTAGCATCACTTTACCATCAGGTGAGATAAAGGCCAAGTTATTCAATCACTCCAGGACAGGTGGTATCTACATGTGTACCACTGACGTCTTCCGGTGATAACTAATCCGTACGTTAAGGCAAATCTAAGGGGGAGGTTCATGTAGGTACATTAGTGGACTTAATGACTTGTTCTGTTTTTAATTATATTTATAACTTAGATCATCTCATTTTTAATTATATCTGATATTTAATTATAAATGTTAACTTAGTAGACCATCTAACAAAAAGTTACACAAAATTTTGCAACTAAAATTCATTGTTGTATACCGTTGATATTGCATCCCTTTCGATAACCAAAACTAGTTTTTATTCGAAAGTGAAATACAGTGCGAGAACATCGCGATCGAATTTACGTCTTCATTGTCATGTCACATTGATTGAGGATTCTCCCAGCATCGAATACAATACTCGCGCCATAATTTTTCACTTTCATAAAGCTTCAAGAAGCATGGACCTATTATTTCGAAATGCTATTAATATCTACATGAATAGTCTTAATTTCAATATTCTTTGACGATTTCTGCACCTAAATAAAGCAGTTGGTTTGTAGAAATAGTGAGTTAGTGTTGATTAAATGGGATTTTTTTAAAGTAATAATGGATGCAGAACCGTTAATCTAATGACGCGCTCCCTTTGCTACTTTTACGGTTTAAGACATTTATTTCACAAAAAAGAATACAATTCACTTGTATTGTGAAATACAAGATACAGTGGGTATTATTGCAATTATTATTTACTAGTGGGTAGGTTGTATATTAAAATCCACCTATCTTATATATAAAAACAAATCACATGAAAAATGCTACACTATTACATGTCAAAACAATAGTCGACAGTCATAGAGATTTTATAGACATTAGGTGTGGGTTCACATGTCAGGTACTGTTCATGCCGTAACACAAAAGATTTGACTTAGTTTTTAGGTATGTCATTCTATATTTACTTACTAAAAGTAATGATATAAATTTGTTTGATGGCCATGGCATTTGCCAAGTGAAAAGTTTAATGTAATACTCTATAGAGTTTACATTGCAGTGGTGGCTTTACACATTGCTTCATACAGGTTGTCTTCAAATAATTACTGTTGCAATTTTACTACGTTGATCGGGTTTAGACTCTTCTAACATGCAAACAAGATGGTTAAAATCGTATCTAATGATGCTACAATATTACTTTTCAACGGACTTTAAAAAAGGAGTATGTTTTTTTGTATGTATGTTATGCGATAACTCTGCCAATAGTGAACCGATTTTGATAAATCATTTATTGTTTGGTAGAACGTACTTCAGAGGTGGTTCCTTATAAATTTTATGGAAATTGATTGATCGCTCTTTGAGAAAATCAACAAAAACCAAAGTTTTACACATAGTTGCTATTCCGTGATTTTTTTGCACAAACTGTTGTGCAGTTGATATTTGAACCGAGACATTTTATAGGCAGCACTTTTGGGCTAACATGATCCTAATAATTGGATTTCATATTTTCAATGTGAATTTAAGATGCAGCTGAAAAAAGCCTGAAGGCAATAACTCATTGAGGTAATTTTATGTTTGAAATTTGTGTTTTAAAAGTATAAAAATGTTATTTAGTTAGACTTATCTAAATCTGTTTTATAATTTTGAGTTTCATTCTATTCTAATAGACTAGCGCCTTTGCTTCACATGCGAGCGATAATATGGAATATCTCGGCTTTTACCAGATGTTAAGTTATACCACCAAAAGACAATGTGAGAATGACATCAAATTTCGTGCAGTAGTTTTTGCGTGACGCGTCTACAAACACGCAGGCATAAGGACATACTTCTTCAGATCATTTATTTTATTGCCCTTATAAAGATTCCTATCGGATAGTTCCATTTTTTTCATGTATAGATTTTCTTAAATATTTGATTTAATCAGAAATTTTACGTAGGGAAACTATCTCAACTGATTGTAAATGACAATGTTGTTATTGAACATCTGTCTAACCTTCGGCAAAATAATTATGTAAGTCAAAGCGTTCTTATACAAAAATTTCCTGCATTTCGAGTATGAAGCATAAGGAAAAAGACTATTATTTTCTAGACAATACCGTCACTCTAGTCTGTCTGTCTGCACTCACAGTCAGTTTGAAATGTCTCCATACGGTGAAACCTTACATTTTGTAATCTTAGGTATTATTACGTGGAATTCTTCAGTACACAATGGTGTCATCATTCACGTCTTTGCTGAATGCCTTTTATAGCAATTGAATAAAGCTTTCACAAGATTTTTTGCAGTTTTGTAATATTTCTTTTTTCAATTTACACATAAGGACATAAGAAAAACTTTCGACATTTGTAATTGGAAGCAATTGGCTGACTGTCGCTGGGCTTCTTTTTGGGATCGTAAAGTTAAATGCTTAATTATTTTATATTTCTTCTTCTTCCAGGCTGACGGTATCGAAGCTGCCGGTGGTTTCCAGTACACGGGAGATGACGGCCAGGTCTACTCCGTGAGCTACAACGCTGGCCAGGGCGGCTTCCAGCCCCAGGGAGCTCATCTGCCCACAGCACCACCCACTCCTGAGGCTATCTTGAAGGCGTTGGAGCAGAATGCCCGTGACGAGGCCGCTGGCATCAATGACGATGGTAAGTAGACTTGGAAACAGCTTGAGTTTAAGTAGTGAAACAATGATACATTAAAGTCAAGAGCGCTGCCAGCATACCCATGTAGCTTTGTGAGTGTATGCCAAACAAAATCTATCCGATCGGTGGGAAGGTACTCTAATTTGAGCACCTGGCAAGCTACTGTGGCTGGCGGGCAACATGTTCTATATTCAAAAACTATATAGATATATTCTTCTATATTTAAAAGGACCTGCCAGCCAGTTCACGTATCCAAAAAGTATGCAACCATGTAGAGCGACTACTCGAAACTATCACCATGTCATCTAAGTCAGCTCTAAGTGTACGATAGCCAGCGCATCCTTAACTTGAGGGTTCTGGTACATTACACAACCTCAACTGCCTCCGTGGCTTAATGGTCCTGGGTGCGAATCCAAGTGTAGATACCTATCGGTACTTGAGTTGGTTGTTGGCGTTTTCTATGTTTACCTGGCTGGCTACCATCATGTTACCTAAGTCTGCCGCCAAACAAAAGTGTTGTAGCACTGTTGTGTTCCTGTATGAAAGGTAGCAGAGCCAGCTCCTCATTAGATTGAAGCTTCAGGGTGCGCACGCGCACCATCCAACGCCTTATTGAAGATGAAGATGAAGGCCAAGTGAAACCACAAATTAATGTTATTATCACTTGCGAAACAAATATGAAACGCCTGCAAGTCCTTAACATTTGAATCCAACTGTTACTCATCCTACATTCAAACATATTATTCCGATTACATTACCCAACCTCCCAAACAGCTTTGATTAAATTTCACAACTGAATCGTAAATCAAGTGAGCCACAAGCCTACACTTAGATCACACTTTGGGCACGCCTCGCAAGTTAACCTATACCGACCGCCTAGTCCTGATTGCTCGATATGAGGGCAATTTGTTAAAACTGGGAAAACGTGTGGTGTACTGTACACACTGATACGTCGACACCGATCACCTCTCGTACAAAGTTAGAATTGAATCGAAAAAACAAAAACAACAACAACTTTCTATTTAAAATTAAAGATAAAGACCAGACACTTCTAAAATGCAGCCACATTTCTTGCTACAGGTTTAAGAACGCCAAACCCTATTCCTGGCACATTATTTTTAGTAGGAAAAACGTTAACCATAGCTTTCAAAGTGTTTAGGACATCAATATACGAAAAGAATTATAATTCTGACAATCAGTCCGGTCGATGCTCTTCATCACAATAGAAACAGACACCTTGGAAGGCCATACTGCCACAACGGATAGCAATAGGGCCTACAATCCCAGACCAATCGTACGATGACTGAGATTGGCCTTGGGTAGGTGATTTGATCCATAGGGACTCGCAGTGACAAGCAGGTCACGCGAACTACATCGCTCATGTCCAAACAATAATAAAATCAATGTGATCTCAAATCTAAAGCAACTCGATATTATCAACTAAGGTACTCTACAGTTCAACACGCACAGGTTAAGTAATGAAGCTAACAAAGACGTCAGTTCAGCCTTGCCCTTACAAGAATGGAATGTAAGATCGAGATACATACAAAATTACAGGTCCCACTGCACTGACCTTTCCGATGTTGCAATGACCTCTCACTGCTAAACCAACGCCTGAGAACCTTAGAACAAACTTACAAACGCTAGTTACCTAATCCTTGTAAACTGAGTCTTTAGATTCAATTTTGCTACAAATAATATTTTAGGTTCATTGTATAAAGCTCTTGAGAAGTTCTCAGATGAAGTAAATGCGGAAATAATAGATCTTGTAACAATGGGAACAGGGTTCCTTTTAGACGGTGGCGGTGAAGATAATAGCGGGGAACATAATAGCTCCTGTTTAACAATAGGTCAGTATGGTGAAGGGCCTGTCTCACCATTCAAAGCAATGTTGATACACGCACGTTGTTAGAGATTTGGGCACGATTGTGAAATACTAAGGTGTAAGATATGAATCTTTGTGGCGGTAAACTTTTTGCGTTGACACTCATTTACCTATTACTTTTTTCGCTTGGCAAGGATATTGCTCCCTTATAAATATCTAACTAGTATCTAACTACAATTGTGATCATCGAACGTAAAACAATTTTTTTCAGTAATTTTTACTTCAGACTTTTAGTGAAAAGGAAATTGAAACAGCAAACACTATTGTTGGCCTCGTTTTGTGATCCTAGAAATTTCTAGAATACCTAATTTCGCTCTAAATAATTTATCTATTATTTTTTGTTTCAATTTTTGTTTGTATTTGTTGTATTGTATATGTTTTACTCAAAGCGCAGTTAATCCAATAACATTTTGAAATATGTATGCGCATATACTAGTACAAGTTTTTTTAACTTAAAAGGAGTGTCTAAAAGCTGTAATTTAACGTGAATGTTACGGAAATAAATATTTTTTAATTTTTTCATACTTTTTCCTGAAATTTTTCAAAATAACTTTTTATGAAGGTCGTCCTTACTGTTATTTGTTTGAATATTTACTGCACAAACTATAGGGTACCTCACCTCACCTTTTCACTATAAATGTTTAGTTTGAAATTACGTAGATAATTTAAAGCAACATTTCCTTACCACACTCTTTTCCAATCTACTTATCCAGTATACTTCTCTCATCTTTTATGCTTTGATTATTAAGATCGTATGCGACAGCAAAATTATCAGTATTCATTTCAATAAACACTTTACAGCGACTGAGCTCACATTGTCTTCAGCAGTCTTTTATCTTTATCTTTGCTTAAAACCTTTGTTGACATCCATGTCTTTCTGGATTCCAGGACAGTACAGCCCTGGCAAATACGGAGACGCCCCAGGAGCTGGTTTCCAGCAGCAGCAGTACAGAGCTCCTGCCACCAACGCATTCAGACCAAACTACAAGTACTAAGACTCATCGAGAATTAACATTTAATCGTATAGGTCGTACTCATTTAATATTACCAATAGCGTGCCTGGGAAATGTGATCCGCAGTATTGTACGTAATTTATGTCGGGAAAATTGATTTTTGCGTCGTTGATGAAGATGTTGTTCAATTTTAAGTTGCGTACTTTTGAATCGGAAAGTTTTAGCTCGTCGAAGATGACGGAAATAGTATAAAACAGAATACTTGTAGTTTCTTGTAAATAAATGTAATATCATGATGCTAAAACAATATGCCCAATACTATATAGCTCTCTATACACTTATAATACTCATTGATAAAGTTAGCATAAGTTAATATTGTAAGTTGGTAGTATAAAATTAGTACTGTCCCTTTATTTATATTTTTAATAATTTATAGTCATAAAGGTTTACCAGTGAGATGATACGAAATTATTTATTCTATGAATAAACATATTAAAAAAAACAATTGTGGTTTCTTTCAAAGAAGATAAGATAAAATATACAACTGTACAAAACGTACCCAGATCAAAGTAATAACTTCATGCTAAGAATAGAATGAATATAAATCAGAATGAAAACAGCATCATGCAGACTACCACGTTATTTAAAGTCTGAATAATTTGACTCAACTTCAAACACCTGTCGCCAGTCCAAACTGCTATTAGAAATGATGTTTGCTAGTACAAAACACTGGGTACTTTAAACTAATTCATCTTGTCAAAAATATAGTACGCCAGTACGCTGCTAAAACAACAAAAATTACAAGGCACAAAAAGTTCTTCCTTCTTCGCAAGATGAGTAAACTTATTTGTGTTCATGAAGGAAAACAAATCAGTTGCACATTTGGCTTATTATACCTCTGAATTCGCCTTAAGTACATCAAACTCTAGAACTAACTATTGTAACATAAAATGATGCAAATATCCAATAAAAATTCCCTATATACAATCAGAGGTCACCGAGGAGTGCGCTAGCCCCTAAACTAAATAATTCACAGGATACTTGGAAGACATCCATGAGAGTCTTATCGTCACCCAGTCACAGTATTCCTTCCTTCATCTTCAATGTTATTATTCTGATGGGATTCGGGATGGGGGTGGTCAACTCGGCTAAGCACCGCCGTTCATTGTGACCCGTATGCAGTTGAATCACATCCCCTGATCCCCCTGGCCAACTTTGATCATATATCGGACAATAGCTCCAGTGCCTCCAGTACTAGAATGTGTGTGAGGAGAACGCCTGCTGCTTTTATTTGCAATGAAGCGCCTCACAATCATCCACAATGACGAGGGTGTATACTGTCCTCTCCGTTATCACCTAGAAGCATATAGGTCAGAAGTTGTTTAGTGAAATTGCAGGCCATTTTGACTAAATTATTATTAGATCTTCAACTTCATTCAGCTATTTATTATCACTGAGTATCTGTGTAAAATGTAACAACACGGCGCAACTTAAAGACTTCGTTGATATCAAGCAAATCGGCACGTAATTTACTACTAGTTCTTTGTTTGCAAAGTTCATTAGGCTCTTTTATAAAAAGTCAGGAATAAGGAAATAAAACTAGTACAATAAATATAAATAATCACACGACGTGCTACAAAATAGTTGTGAATGCAGTAAATGAGGCACGCAAAGAACGACCTTGATAAGATAATGTAAAAGCTCGTTAGCCGACGAAGTTTTCAAGACAATGTATCTTACGATGTCATTGTGTAAGACAAAGAATGAGGGAACGGATCCAAAACACAGCCTTGGCTTAGTGAATCAGGCTGTATGAAATGAAATAGACATAATTTTCCTCTGGTCCGTTTATATTTTTTCCCAGGTGTGTGAATTTCCCAAACACAAAATATGCGTGGCATCAATGAAAACGCTACTGCAGAAAGCTAAAATGTACTTGACATATTTTTTCTAGATAATGTAGATACTCACTTGGAGCAACAAACACTTCGCAAATCATCTCATGGAAAGTCCTACATGGTTATCAATGATGGAGACTTATGACAAATGTGAACTTTTGTAGCTTTTGATGTAAATACATAAAACTTGGACTAGCTTAAATATTTCTCTGTTAATTTCTTAGTTCGAGCCCTAGGTATGACAACTATTTACACTCGATAACAAAAATATGTGGCTAATGGCTATGTTTGTACCATGTCACATTCACCCTTTCTCGTTACATTACAGTGTGTTGAGGGAAATGTCAATTAAAAGTTAATGTGATAAGGTACAAAAGTGAGTAACTATTTTTTACTCGAGTGTACCCTGCTGTTCGTCTGTTAGATATTCATGAATAGTTCAAAAAACTAAGTAGATCAAAATTTCCATTATAATATAACACTTATTCGAAGAAAAAAAAAAGAATTAAAATTAGAACTGGCCGGGGCTTCGTACATTCGCGGACGTAACACTCTATTAAATACATTATGATGAAGACTTGTCTATGCGCAAATATCGGATTCCAATAAAGCTACCAATACTCCAGAATTAAATATACATTTACGCATCTCAAGCACAGTACTATTTCATATCTATTGTAGCCCACAATAAATTTTTATTCTTACGAATACAGAATAAAGCTGTATTGAATAGTTTCAATAGCTACCTTTTGCCTTATTACGATGGTTCGCTTCTAAGTTTTTGAAAGTCTTTAGTGTACAACAAAACTTCGCAACAAAATCATAGATGGCACCTCAGTGCTCACTTAGAAAATAGCAAGGACAGATTTTGGTATTAAATTTTTTATTTTGTGTTGCAAGTTAAATAAAGCATTTATAGAACTTTTTACATAATTTGATCATTGCACCTTTGTTTTTAATTTTAAAGTTATTAATTAGAACTAATATTTGTAGCCTGTACTAGGGCTGAAGCTGCTCTGATGATTGGCTGACCCGAAGCTTGATTGGACTGATGAGGACGATGATGAGAAGGATGAAGAGCCTTGTCCTGCTGCATGGCTCCCACTTTGGGCATCCGGGCGGTATTTACCTGGTGAAGCAAGTTAGTTTTTACATTGACAGCTATCTATTTATCGTCATCCCTCTCCTTATGCTTCCATACTAAATTTCTGTTGCTTTGATAAGTAATTACCTAAAAATAGGAGACGAAATTATAGTGTCGCGATATAAATATCATTAATTTACAACTTTAGAGTTCGCTACAACAGCAGTTACGCAGCTAATGGTTCATAGACGTCGCTTTGAACAATACTCGAAAAAAGTATTTAAAGTGAAAATTGTGATTTACTGTGAAGTTGTATGTTAATAATACTCATTTCACGGCATCACAATCTGATGTGTTATTTTTAGATAGTTACTAAACAAATCCAGCTATTATATTTAAAAAGATTATGGCCAGAAATTTTGACTGAAACTTTGATGGAGGTGGATCGCCTTAAGCCATAAGATGAGTCTCTGTCATGGATCGTCTCATCACATTTTTAATTAGGGAATTTACAATAAGCTTTGGAGTTTCAGCTGCTCAATGCTTTAAATGTAAAGCTTCTTCAACTAAGTACTTACCGTCATCAAAGATTCCAGCTGCCTCATCCTTGGCGTTCTGCTCCAAAGCGAGCAGGATCTCAACAGGGGTTGGAGGAGGCACAGGCAGGTGAGCTCCTTGGGCCTGGAAGCCACCTTCACCAGCAGTGAAGGTCACAGAGTATGTGTTACCATCGTCACCCTTGTACGAGAATCCGCCTTGGGTCTGTGCCGCGTTTCCTGCCTCTTCAGATTTTATGCCGTTTGAAGTTTCGTAGCTGTAGTGGAACCCTGAAACGGTTTAATAAACACAACTATTAATAATAAACAATCACTTTCCAGTGCCACTTCAGACTGGATTTACTGTGAGACGGAAACAACGTCAGAGGAGATTTACGCCATGTAGAAATAGTTTTTAAATATGCACCGTGCATATATTTTTTGGGCCCAGAGTGCTGTAAATTTTAGCAAGAAGCGCTGTATATTTTAAGCACAGAAGTCTCAAGTCAAACTAAGGTAGTACGATAGTGGATAGACAGACGGACATAGAAAATGCCCTACAATCAAAAATATCCCCCACTGGGAAGCGAAGCCGTCACCTATTAATTGTGAGTCAAACTCTGCAACTATTAGACGATGATTATTTACACTAAATATTTACCATTTTCAGTAATTTCCTGATCCTGTTTTACAATTGCAGCGTTCTTCTCAGCCTCCTGCTGTGGCCTTCTGTTGCCGGTGTCTCCAGACCCTGAGGAGCTGGATGACAGACTCTGGAAAGAGCTCTGCTGGAAGCTGCTCTGGCTCTGGGATTGGCCTTGTGAGGAACTTGGAAGATAATTCCTCGTGGGAAGTTGAGCTGCGTAGCTGACGGCGATTATACTTGCGTAGATAATCTTGGAATAAGAACAAGAATAACATAAGAAATCTACGACAAGAAATGACGCAATACGTAAAATAAAATTTAGTGTTAGTAAACATATGTACATATATACAACCGATATATTTTCAGAATGTACTCATCAATATCTTTTATTCGATATTTTCCTAAATAAATTTTTGGGTAACCATTTATGTCCGATTCAACCCGCCCCGTTTAATTTCAAGTGAAAAACAAAGAAGCACGACGCTTTGGGATTATGTCCAAGAATCTTGTGTAAGTCAACCCAATCTTCTAAGGGCAAACATTCTAACAACCTTATCAAAGACATCACGAGCCGGGAATTATAAGGATACTAATGGTAGATCATATCCTATCTGCCTAATTTTTTTACATCAAAATTTAACATACCAAATAAAATAACGTTGTTTCATTTAGCGCGACCAAAACCATATTATACACCTAAACTTTCTTCGAGAATCACTCTGTTGATATAAGAAAACCGTATACAATTCCGTTCAGTAGTTTTTTAGTTTATTGCGAACAGACAGACAGTCAGCAGGGATATGTTATGATTTGTCTTGTGGAACTTCACCTTAGCAGTTTACAGCCTGAAATTTCTAGAAGTACATGTACAACAATTTTATAAAAATAAAACCTTACCAGATTCATTTCGTGTTGATTTTTCTACAAAGCTGGAGATTGCAAAATCCAAATTCGAACTGTGACACTCGAAAGTTTACCAACATATTTATACAAACAGAAACACATTGAGATCACGCCATTATCACAGTTTTATTATCGAGTTTTATCTGATGACACTCGATCGAACCTTGGTAATGTCACTAGATGTACTTAAAGTTCCTTTCTGTTTGTGCAGTTACATTTGTAATTTTGAGGTCGGATTTACTAGGAAGTTGATATTTTTCTATATGATACTCGTACCTACGGTTTTAGCTTTGTTTGGTACTGTGTCACATCACAATTTATTATTTAGAATCAGAATTATTTATTGCAGAACTGGGTGGTACAGTGATCTTAGATGTATAATTAACTATTACAGAGTTTCTCCAATTCTTACCCGAAGGCGTACAATATTTGAAATGTCAAAAGAAATTAATACAATATAATAATACATTTGTTGAAGAAATAATAAAATATAAATGTCACCTGGTTTGCCATTATAAATACCGTCTTAATGGTATCTTATGCTATCAGCTCTGAAAGTCGTCACTCAAAAAATCATTTATACTATAATAGCATTTGTTAATAAGTAAATTGTTTAATTTCATTGTAAATTTTTCAAAGTCAATTCTTTTAAGCTGTCAGGTAATTTATTAAATACTTTTGGGGCCATTGCGAATTTAGGAATAGTTCCATCATCATCAGCTGGGAAACGTCCACTGCTGGACATATCGTTTTTTCATGGATGCCGTTGTCAGAACTAGACCAAATTGGACCACACAGGAAGCACCACCTTTCAAATAAAAAAAGAATCATCCAAATCGGTTCACCCAGTCAAAAGTTCTGAGGTAACAATCATTTAAAAAAACATACCCATCCAATTGATAACCTCCTCTTTTTTGAAGTCGGTTAAAAATTAATGGTTAGAAGCGTGACCTGTGCCAAACATAAATCTTTCACAATCGTTAAAAAATAATGACTACACACTAATCATAAATTGTTCTCAATGTACTACCAACAATTAGATCGAGAGATAAGTCGAACATTTCATTACATAACCGGAGCTGGCCTTGAACATCATCTGGGTCACGATGTACGAGGGTCAACGAAGTCATCCGAAGGTCACCGAAGACCTCCGAAGGCCGCAGGCAAAGGTCTGGCACAGAGTGAAGTTGAGCACATGACTTTCACTTTCACTGATGTAGAGTCGGTCTAGTCGTAAGATGAACCGACTTCAACTTGCCTTAAAAATGTTCACTCGTAGAGTTAGAATTAGGTGGTTTTTGTTATTTTCTTAAAAAGCGCTCAATCAATTTCAATAAAATTTATATGGGACCATCCGTCAAGTGTTTTGTCGAGTAAGTTCTACCAAACAAAAAGAATCATCAAAATCGATTCACATTTGACGGAGTTATCGCGTAACATACATACACACAAAAACAGTTCAGTTTGAGAACCTCCTCCTTTTTTTAAGTCGGTTGAAAACCCGATACTACAACAAATAAATTAGCCGTAAAAATAAAAATGTATTTTCTAAAGTTATGTATATGTATTTATATGTAACCACTATATTTATAAATTTTATTTAATATTAATTTAACTAGAAGTTAACTAAGACCTTTTACTGTTTTCTCTAAATATATTTTTGCGTAACAATAAGACTAAATTTGTCTCTTTCCCTGATATTGGGAGGGCCTGGATATCTATGCTAAGATACAGACCCTTGATCTAGTTTATGCTCTAGTCTCCCACATATTTTACAATAAGTTTTTAGCTTTAGTTAAATATAAGTCTTTAAATGTTTGTAAAAATTTGTGGAGAGAAAAAAAAACTCATTTTTAACTATTAAAATTCTATTTATTACCCACGACGGAACGGAGCCAGTGTATGCGTTTAGGGTGAGAGGATGTTTGTTTGTGTGTACATACAAACCAATGTTGCCACTTATCTCCAGAACGGTTTGACCGATTTACATACGGTTTTTAGATTTAAATTCAGTGACAATTCACTAATCCAAAAATCCATGAATGATTTCTTTTATCATCAATAATTCAGCCGGAACACAGCCATTGATGTACTGTGCATGATTCGTATTAATTTATCACCAAAAAAACATGTTTACTAATTGCCCAGTAACATGTTCATCAAGATACGCCGCCATAAGACGGCCGCCATTTCTCACATTTTTTGCGGTCCCCATGCAGACATCTCCATCGCAATAATTAAAACAAAAACATTGTAACACCACCCAGTGCTCATCTACCAAATAGACGTTACAAACAAAAAATTTAGTTCCAAACGCAATTATTACAATCGCCGTGTCCAAAACATAAATACCAAATCTAGCTTGAGATTTTTAGTTTCGTTTTATCGGGAGATTTAAAAATGATTAGGCGACGATGAAAAAAGATTTGCGTATTCGATCTACTCGAAATTACCGTCATAATATTTTGTCATTACGAAGTTGACTGTTTTAATAATCACACCAAAACAAAATTCTGTCTATTACGTTAACACTCTACTGGTAAGCTTTTTATGTTTGTTACTTCAAAACTTTTGACTGGGTGAAACAGATTTTTTTGATTCTTTTTTATTTGAATTGGTCCAGTTCTGGCAATGGCATTGATGAGAAAACTATATAAATCCTAAATTTGCCTTAATAAAAGTAGACTTTTAGGGCAATTGAAGTCGGTTTCCAGTTCTTTTTGAACGCATTTACTTGTTTTGTTCTATGTATTTAAATAATAGGTAGCCTGCGCTATAGATACGAAGTTGCATGCTCCCTTACAATTATGTCAACCTGGTAGTCAGGTATTGAGATCAGCACAAATTTGAGGGGCCCATTGAAGAGTTCCTTTATTAGTATAAGTTTACATTAACTAAGTAAAAATCGAATAACAAACTTATTTACAATTACAAACTTATACAATACTAATAATAATAAAGATACAATAATAATAATTTAAAAAAAAACCGTATATTTACAAAGTGAACACTTCGTCTAGGGCTAGTCCGTGCGGCATGGTGCCCAGTACACTGGAGCTGTAACAAACATAAAAAACGTACCAGTCGAATTGTGAACCTCCTTTTTTGAAGTCGGTAAAAAATAGGCAAGTAATGTGTACGCACAGAGTGTCAAAGTGATATACAGAATTTTGTTTTGCTGTGATTATTAAAACAGTCAACTTCGTAGTGACAAAATATTATGACGGTAATTACATATTTAGTTCGTTACTTATATACAAGTGAACCAAATTTTTAAGCAGCTAAAAAGACTTAGTTTAAAAAAAGTGCAACGACTTACTACGATAAAACGATGTATTGTACATAAGCCGAGATACGTAAAAACTTATCTAATGTACATAGCTTTAAAAATATGGGTTATGTTTTACAATTAAATATAAGTAATTTGTCTTACTGATACCAAAAAGTTACTAAGATTATAAATTTAATTTTTTCTCATAAAAAGACCCCGTCCTTTACCTTTCGATGTTCCCTTGTTCTATCGCATTGAGACGCATACGTATTCTTCGAAATAAATGTAATATTTGATGATTTAGATGACATCACTACAACAATCCTTCTCACATTATTAATACGAAAATGATTGGTACCCGGTCACGATTTATCTATAAAATAGTGTAAATCGAATTCGATTCATAATTGTTGTATTTATGGCGGTCTGCTCCGAGGGATGAATAGACAAGATGATCCGGTATACAGAAACTTAATAATTTGGATTTACTGTCACATTTTACAATAAATTCACATGATAATTAAAAATGAATCAATTACGAAATCAATTTCGTACTATTTTCAATTTAAAAGTTATAGCAGAAAGAAACTTTTTGTAACAGAAACTACTATTCTCTTAGCTTATTTTGAATCTTCTAATATTTTGTTGTAGTACCAATCCTCTTTCAATTTAAATTTTATGTGATTGCTATTGTTACCTTACATTAATTTCAGTTCAAGTACGCATGGTAGGTTTACATCTTGAAGGATTATATTTAATCACAGTTTTCTTATTAAAAATGAGTATGGTTTGTCACATGAAGTGGCCAAGAATAGACTGGCAATCGGTTCTGTACAAAGCAGTAATAATTCCTACTCCAAAACCAGGTAGGTATGTATTAGGAATTTCCTTTCATCGTGCATACCCGGCCCATGACGTTGGTTTTGATCAAGGAAAGAAAAAATCCCCATACAAAACCCGGTTCTGGAATAGTTAGTTATTTGTCCTATCCCAGTGCTGGCTGTGTGATTTGGTTATGTATGGGGATCAAGGGCTCTTATATTAAAATGTACTATATAAAATATATAGTTTTGTAAACTAAATTCAAAAGAAATTGTAATTAATTTTTGGGCGCTCCTTTAATAGGATTGTGTGCCGTTATATTATTATTTTATGTTGAATCTATTTTTTCTAATTTTAATTTATTTCTATTAAATTTTTACTACATTAATAAGTTAATAGGAGGTTTATGTAGTACTACATGCCATTGCCTTTTCTTTGTATCTTTTCTGTCTTTAAAAATTCAATTTGAGATGTATTAGCATTTTAATAATATACAATTTTAAATGACTAGTGGTGTACATTTAATTGAAAAACTGCTTTTTAGTTTGATTTCTCTTCACTGTGCCTTATCTACAATACTGTTTTGCATACGATTACAAACTCCAATAAAATGGGGATTAGAGAAAAGAGGACAAAACTTATTGTTTATTGATTAATAAAAATATATTTAAAAAACGTATTATAACGTCTACTCTCTTAAAATTGTTTAAAAAGGTAATTAAAAAAAGGATACCACAATACAATTAGGAACTGCAAATCTGACTTTTGTCAAGTCAATGGGATGAAAATCACAATAAAACCCAACAGTACATCACAAAATATACATATTTATATTGGAACACAATCACAATTTGCTATACAACTTTCAAATTTATTTAATAGTGGTAGCCAGTTTCTTCGTCGAAGCTCTGCTGAGGGATTGCCTTAGGAGCCAGATACTGACGGCTGGTGGATGGGAACTGTGACACGGCGTTTTTGCTATACTGAGAACTTTGGCCGAATCCGTTTGAACCGAAGCCAGAGCTGCCAGATTGACCAGATTGGCCAAAACCGTTTCCAGATTGACCAAAACCAGAGTGACCCGAATGGCCACTTCCAGAGTGACCAGATTGACCGAAACCATTGCCAGATTGTCCAAAACCGTTGCCAGATTGTCCGAAACCGTTGCCAGATTGTCCGAAACCGTTGCCAGACTGTCCAAAGCCATTGCCAGATTGTCCAAACCCGTTGCCAGATTGACCGAAACCAGAGTGACCTGAATGGCCGCTTCCGGAGTGACCAGACTGACCAAAGCCGTTGCCAGACTGTCCAAAACCGTTGCCAGATTGACCAAATCCAGACTGGCTAGGAGTTCCGTATTGACTGCTAGGTCCTTGAGAAGATCCGAACTGCTGGCTAGGTTGGTAGCGTTGGGAAGCTGAAAAGAAAAAGTTATTTAGATCTTAATGCCTCAGAAATTATGGTTTGATTATATGTATGATGGGTTTGCATTTGGCCTTCATCTCACGTGATGGTAAGTGACGATAAGGCCGTTGAATTGTAAGTGTGCGCACCCAGAAGCCTTAAGCTAATAACCTAGCTCTGCTACCTTGAGCAACAGTGCTGTTTGGTGGCAGAATTAGGTTAGGTTAGGTTAGGGCATGTTACCGTAGCATGGTGGTAGATATCCAGCTAGGCGGACATGGAAAATGCCGGGACGTTTGAATTGTTAATCCCAGCGTGTGGTCATTAGGTAACAGAAGCGGTTATGCGTTCGTTATGAAACCATGTTTATTTCACTGTGTATACCCTCCAAAATTTGGTAAGTTTTCTTTCCTTGTTAAAAACATTTGCGTCAGTAAAATAGTTCATACCTGAAGAATTCTTCAATATTTATGTCCAAAACGGTATACATGTTATACGAAATAATTATAAGAGCATACACAATATTCTGTAGCAAAAATTTGACCCGCCAAATACTAAGCATTTGAATGATTTATTTGAAATTCAAATTTTGAACCTTGATTCAAAATAAGAAATGCTTATAAACATATTTAACTGACCTTGACCCGAAGATCCAAACTTGCCGAAACCGTTAGAGCCTGAAGACCCCTGGTCAGGAGGCAGGTACTGGTTGGAGGTTGCAGCATCGAAGGCACCAGAGTGGAATGAAGACGGACCACTTCTGCCAGCTGCACCAAATCCTTGCCCATTGGCACCGTGACCAGCTCCATGGCCGTTTGATCCTAGTCCATTGGAGCCGGAGTGGCCATTGTCTCCGAAGCCATTGCTGTCTGGAGGCAGATATGAGCGCTCTAGGTGCTCCAAACGGGCAGCGGCACTGACAGCGATGAGGGTAGCTACTACGAACTGGTGGAAAGAAAAACAATTGTGTTGAAAAATATTCGTGAACTTTATAGATACTGATTGACATTAGCCTTCTAAATGCTGTTAAGAAGAAATATGTGTCAATGTATGAGTAGCGTAGTGCAAAGGTGCCAAGAAAGTTATGTAAATTAGACGTTTTTTTTTAAATTAGTTCATTATCATTCTTAGAGGCTTCTGCGTTAAAACGTTCTCCATTCAACGGCCTTTTCGTCACTTACCATCAAGTGCGATGAAGACCATGTAAAACAAATTAGACAAAAAAGTTCCCTAGTGAATGATACACTAATTTCAATTTTGGTAAATTATAAAGAGCATGTCCAAGCTTATACAAAACACTTAAACTTTGAATACCGTCCTTATCAAAATTGAAGAAACGGGGGCACTTAAATATATAATGAAACACCGCGACTTAAAAAAAAAGATAATTAGCAAAATAGTTTCCTTAAATTTAAATACAGCACTTTAATTTGTCATGTTTTGATGGAGCACACAGAAGTGACAACAATCACGAAATAACATAAACCGAGATTCACTATGAGATATATTTTGATAAATTGCTAAATCATGTCATGGGACATAACGACTTTACCCGTGCATATGACTTTAGACACATAAAATAAATAAAGTATATGACAAAAATAATCATGAGGCATCAGCAGAGCAATTTAAATTGAAATGATGATCCCAAAATGGTTGCTAACGAATCTGAAGTGTATTTAACAAAAGTGAATAAAGTTACCAGTTTCATATTTGTAATTAACAATGAAGGTTCTAAAGCAGAAGCCGAATGTGATGTGGTGTGATGCTCACTTGAAACTGTGATGTTGAGAGACTGATTGACCCATTATATAGTGTCTGACATGATCCTATTCCCGGCGCACACGCATGCTCGTCTGACGTCATGCTTTATATCAAACATAATAAACGAACATTTTTGTATGATATGCATGGTCAAGTAATTAACCATAGTGTTTTTTTCGCCACCAAACGTGACGTCTCGACCTCGTCTGTCAAAAATTATAAGGAGCACTCTCAAGGACCCTATAACTAATTAAATCCAGCAATACAGATTCATAATCGATTTCATTCGAAACGAAAGTATCGGAGGCAGATCTACGATCGTGATCTTGAAACGTGCTTCTAATTTTGTTATCGTGAATAGGAGTCATCAGTCAAAATGTTTAAATTAGGTGCATTGTTGCAATTTAAGTTCTGATCTCGTGTAACTCCGTACGCTGGGTTTGTACCATTAAAGAATGAACTTTAGCCTCTAGCATCAAAGATGCATCTCTCAAAACATCTAGTCAGGTTTCATAAAAAGGCTATTGTTTAGAATTAATATTCTTGATGCCGCTATCAAGTCTAAAACACACAGTGGGAAGCAGACACGCGAATCGTTGCAAAATTGAATCATATAGCACCTAGCTATTAAGTTTCTGAGGTCATTGTTTTAGTAGTTAAGTAGCTTATAAATTAAGCCTACAAAAAAACAAAGGCTTGAAATCAAGCTAGGTCTCCTAAATGAAGGTCTTGTCAATCATTCAGTTTTTCCTCTTCAGTGTCGCTTCTTCCTCGTCGAATTACTTTGAACCTATGATCTCTGTAAGAGTTAGAGCTTTTAATTAATTGTTCAGTTTTTTGTAACTTTTATACATCAATGGGAATTAAACCTCCGCTAGGTTGAACGTTTTTGCTGTCATGCCTATTCAGATAAAAATAGATTTTAAGCTTGAAATCAAGTTCAACTTTAACACGAAGACACACTTACGTGTGTACATTGGAGTCATCCAATGTATACAACCATCAAACTTTTGTCGGTAAACACATTCTTCCGATAAATATCATCATATGTGAGTCGTTACGCAAAAAGGACCATGCAGCATGAAGCACGTGAGAGCGGCGTGAGATAATGACATATCTTAACGTCAAATTGTATAGTAATCTCTATATATATCTCTCTCACCACGCTCACGCGTTTCATGCTGCGGCGGCTGATGGGATTGGAAATGATTTATTTTTATGAATATTTATTCTGTGCTCTTTCAGCTATGTTTTGGTTTAATCAGAATATTTTTAGGTGCCGAAGTATTTTCTTTTAATTTTAAATCCCCGCGCTCAAGGCGAAACTAATAGCGACTCAAAACTTCAAACGTGATTTACTCGAAATCAATTCGCTCTACGCTGAAATCTGATCAAAATCAAAATGCTAATTTTTGGCGCGGTAATCTGAAAATGTACTCAAAACAAATTGAGCAATACTGTATTATTATTACTATTGAGATTGGTCCAACCCTTGAACACACCCTACACTAATCTTAAGTTACGTTGTTGTCGATGATGCGTTGGCACAGTCCGGACACTTCAAACAAATGTCGTGATATAGTACCGATCCTTAAGCGGGTCACATTCTTGCGGTGAGAGGTGAGGTATCGTGGATTGGTGGGAGGAGGCGAACGTCCGTTCTTTACGTAGTAAATTTTAGGGTAGCTCCCATACAGGTAAAGTAAGGATGATTTTTTTTTCGCATTTTCCCCATTGTTTGTGGGGTTTCGACGAATAGATCTTTTAAAAATATTGAGGAAAACTGCGTCAGGGTTCCGTTTGCGATTGTGCAAGCTTTCAAGTGTCAATTTTTATCAGAGTCAACCCCCAATAGTTATAGCGGGGGACCCTCTATCAGCTTAACAGCTAAACTATTGCTTTTAAAATTGTGAAAAAATTCACAGGTATACTAGTATATATATTTAAGTTGTAAGAAAAACTGTCACGACTGAGTTGGCTTTGAAAGTTAACGAGTACCTAATAGTTGACCAAATTATAAAATATACTTAGAGATGTCAAAATGAAAATTTGGTATAGGACATTATTAGCGTGAAACCGTGAACTTATTGTGACAGCTACGGAACCCTAACCTGCGCGTGGCCCGACACGCACTTGACTTCTTTTTTCCCTTTCGACTACCCCTCTACAAAAAAAACAGTGCAACGTAAAGGAAGGACAAAGAGTCGCGGAGAGTCGCTGGAAGCAGGTGGCCCGGGACCTGTCGATGTTGCGTACCATGAAGGAGGCCTAAGTCCAGCAGTGGACGTTTCCTGGCTGATGATGAAGTGATAATTATCCTATTTTAATGCGAGAACAAGGCAAATCTTAAAACACAAGCGTTTCTTCAACAAATCAATATAGCAATTTGATATAGACTGTCAATGCAATGGCCGAAAATCACAGAATCAAAGAACAAAATCGATCCGTCACGGCATCTTCGGAGTCATACAAAAGGCAAGGGACCTCACAAATCATTTCATCACGCATAGGCAATTACCGTCAATTTGATAAAAAGTATCGTAAAAAATTATTAAGGAAAAACTTAAGCCTACAGCGTTCTCGATAAGTGGCAATAAGTGGCTAATTGGGTGCTTTATGTTCGGAAGGGCACGCTAGGTGTGATAAGAAAACCTTTACCATGATAGGGTTGTTGGTGATAGGTCAGTATTTATGAATTGGGTGGTTGACTAAAAAATAATATTCTTAATCAAGAGATCGTGTGGAAATATAAATAGCTTTGTCAAATATTTTTGGATACGACATTTTCCAATATCATTAACATCAGCCAGGAAACCTCCAATGCTGGTCATAGACCATGGTACGCCGCATTGACCGGTCCCGAGCCACTTGCATCCAGCGACTCCCCGCTTTAATCAGGTCATCGGTCCATCTAGTAGGGGGACGGCCCGGTAGATGTTTCCCGGTACGTGGTCGCCACTCAAGAACTCTTACTCCCCATCGGCTATCGGTTCAGCTCACTGACTCGTCGAGCTATGTCGGAGACCTTAGTTCGTCTACGGATTTCCTTGTTCCTAATTTTATCACGTAGATAAATTTCGACTATAGCTTTAATATAATCCATCGGAAAGTAATTCTAGCCACGCGGTGCAAAAACTGTCCATACAAATCGGTCACACGCTGTGACGTAGCGCCGTTGGAGCGTTAAAATGTACGAAGCTTTTATTAGTATTTAAGTTATCTCGTTAAATAGTGTTTTATGGGTCCACGTGCTTATTTTTTTAATAAAAAAACTCTTGTAAAGTATAGCAAAAATACTGACTACATCTAACGAGTTTTATAGCAATCGATTAATTTGATTCATTGCATTTTTGTGATTTTATGGTGTAGGTTGCAAGATTGATAGTCAACCTCAGACACTCTAGGTGTCAGAGTTGTTGAGCCGCCGTAGGCCTTTGACATGCTCAATGTCGCTACGAGTCTATCTGTCGCAGTAACCTGGACCAACGGCTCAACGTGCCTTACCAAGCACGGAATCAGACTTCAAAACCTGGAGAAACTATCACAAACTGATGTTTGACAGTGTCCCCACAGGGAATCGAACCAGGGACCTGAGCGTGTGTTGTGCGTATGGTTGTACAGCAGATAACTGCGACACGGAGGCTGTTGATTATTACAGCTACTTTAATGTTTCTCAAACATACACTTATGTTGTGAAAATTGTATGTACGGGACCCTGCCAGTAAAACTCTAGCAACTCTTGCCATTTACAGTTCAATACAAATTGAGACATTATAGAACGTATAAAAATAAGCCGACGTACCTTCCGTTTTTCAATTAAACCTTAAATCAATTTGTATGATGATGAAAAACGTTTTCCGCAATGAAAATGATAATCTAATCTAATCTAATCTAATCAAATATTTTGCACTAGCTTTGCACGTGTCTTTTCCTGAATTTAACAGTTTCCCCTATTGCTATCGTACCACAAATAAAAATAGATCAATATTTGACCACAAATTTTTTGGTACAACCTAAGTGTGAGACTACCATTACTAACGAGGTGAGATGAAGGCCAAGTGTAAACTCAGTATACATTAAAAAAACGTCCAATTGGGAGTCAGACTCGAGCACGAAGGGTTCCGTGCAATTATCTATAAAAACAAGCATAAAATCAAGTTTGTTTTATGGGAGCTCCCTTTAATATACTTTTAGTCTATTTTTTATTATAGCGGCAACAGAAATACATCATCTGTGAAAATGTCAACTGTTTAACTATCACGGTTCATGAGATACAGCCTGATGACAGACGAACAGCCAAGTCTTAGTAATAGGGCCCCGTTTTTTACCCTCAGGGTACGGAACCATAAAAAGGGAGATAAGTGTTGCTTTCGCTGTGCCGTTCAATCTTGGTATAGACTTCCGTTTGACCACAATCTCACCTGATGGTAAATGATTATGTGATGATGATCTCTGGTCTATGATGGTACACGATTGATTAGACAGAATATATTCACTCTGACCTTGAATACTCTCTAATTATATTTTTATTTTCAGGGTACACGGATTCTTGTAATTTTCCGTTTTAATAAATCTTAACAATACACAGAATTTAATTAAAAGAACATATTTTTATCAATGAAGTAAGTAATGCTATTTTGCTACAAAGACCCCATAGAACTCGAAAAAACCCTTTGATTTTTTCGACCCCAAATGACCTTATGGGTCAAAAGTACTTCCGTGTGTCGGCAGATGGTGCGCGCGTTCGATTCCGTGGCTTGTTAATTAAATCCCATCAGAAATCAATTAACGGAGTTTTTATTCCGATCAAACTCTGTTTTATTATTTCGACGTGTGTTTGTGAAGGCTTCGAAGCGGATGTTGAACGGAACTTCTCTTTGCTATAAATGGAATGACGGTACCTGTTATAGAGTTGCTTTTGTTGTACAGTGGAGTACAAAAATATGTATCTGCATTTGAACCATGTCACATTCACTCTTGCTTGTCCCTATGTGGTGTGTTGAAGGAAATTATAATTAAAGGTGAATGTGATATGGTTCAAAAGTGGATATATATGATTGTACTCGAGTGTATACTATGGTAAAGGGTTCTCATAAAAAATGACGTCATTTTGGGGGATGCTTGATGATGAAAATAATGCTCGTTACTGAAAGTGAGGCTTTACAAAATCTGTAAGGTTGTATTAATGTTTAGTTTTTAATTTGAATTTTTCGTTAAAATAGAGTCGTATTGTGATTTTGCTGACAAAAGTTACATACAAAATTTATTTTTCCATAATTTTATTTTATTTATTTTCTAGAAAGACGGAGATATGCAAAATAAATATAACACATAGACCAATTAAGTCTCCATAATCTTTTAAAATAGAAGTTTAAGCTGGAATTATCTAAAAGTAAATATATGACATCGGTCTGTAATAACTACAAGTTCATAGTTGTAATTTTTATTTTACTAAAACACACTATTTTTGATTATTGTTCTAAAACACCATCTAGCGACTATTAGCTGCGTAACGCCTATTGTAGCTGATAATAAAGTAAGTTAAGAGGGTATGCTGTTGTCAAAGCGCCCATACAAACGTAGTCCAGTCATATTTTGAGTATTAAGCTATGAAAATCTATGAAATTTTCAAGACACAATCTAGAAACAAATATCTGTGTCGGTGGTGAGTAAGATTTTCGTTTAAATATATACTTCCAGAGTTACAAGGCGTCAAAGAATTTTATTTTACGGTATTAAAAAGCCCCAACTTTGAACCTGATTTACAAGAGTATGAATCAATTTAGAGCAATTTGGAAAAACCACCGACATTTGAAATTTCATTAGTATACTGTATTAAAAAATGGTTACATAATATACTGTATCCTTCAAATGATCCCTGGACTACGAAACATTCAAATAACGGGTGGATAACTTCGCGTAGTGTATGCTGTCTCACCGTACGCGCTCGGATAGGATAGGGCTAGGATAGGGACAGCTACAAAACAATGCAACCTTGAAACGTGGTCTTACCAACATAGCCTCTTAATAATATTCATTTTGCGTCACTATAATCCGATCTTTTATTTGTATGTAATTACTTATCAAAGCCAGCTATTCTATTTTGAAAGATTACGGCAAAAGAAATTTTGTAGCGAAGCATTCAGGTAGAATACACACAAAAAGAGACATACAATCGCATTGATAACTTCCTGAGGTCGGTTTAAAGTATTATAACTACGGGATGATTCCAGGCATATTCTCATGCACACCAATCTATCTATAATTAAATACGCCAACATCTTACTGCGATAGCTAAACCGCCACCCAACCAGGGTAAACTCGTTTCTCTTGGCGGTTTGTGATAGCTTAATGATCATTTAGGGTTTTTATAAATGTCGAATTTTTGAACTTTTTTGGATGATGGATTTCACTTGGCCTTCATCTCGCCTGATGATAAGTGACGATTGCATGGTAAGCGTGCGCACCAAAAAGCCTGAAGCTAATGAGGCACTGGCTCTGCTACAATACTTACCGGAACACAATAGTGCTATTAACTCTGCTGTTTGACGACAGATTTAGGTAACATGTTGGTAGCTAGCCAACCGGTCATATATACACACAAACATTTCATTTCCTTAATTTCTCACCCGCACAATTCACACACACCCTTTCGTGCCGCCTGAGAAATATTTAAATAACATTTCTCTCATAATCATAATTATCTTTTGTTTTGTTTATATATTAGATATGTCAGCAGGAACATTTATAAAAAATATATTTGTGCAACAGGAAGGTAGACCTCTGTGACACAGGCGTTGCCTACAACAGAGGTCGTTCAATGTTTAGTGATATATAAATTAGTTTTATTCGATCTAAGTTGAAATATGTATGATATGATTAGTGAATATACTTACTATTATTATTATTGACCCGAGACCTACGTATTTTTAGTACAACATTTACCCATTACGCTACTTGGCATTCACATCTCTGTGTCTCTGTTAATAAAAATTTAAGGGGGAAATTGTTTTTTATTTTCAACCGACTTCAAAAAGGAGGAGGTTCTCAATTTTTTGTATTTGTGTTACGCGATAACTCCGCCAATAGTGAACCGATTTTGATAATTCTTTTTTTGTTCGGTAGAACATACTTCAGAGGTGGTACCATATAAATTTTATTTAAGTTGATTCATTGCTCTTTGAAAAAATCATAAAAAACCAAATTTTTTAAGCAATTGAAGTCGGTTTTTAATTCTTTGAAAGCGTTAATTTAATATTTTACGTTTTAAGATGTTTGTGACTTTAATACACGCAACTGGCACGACAGATTTTATTAAAAAGGGCTGTTTCGAATCCGCTCTGCACTTTGTACATCATTTAAATATCAAGGAATAGTATAAAGATTTTGAGAAAAAATATACTACAATTACATTTTTGGGAATATTCCTATGTACAAAATAAATATTTTTTGTACTAAGTGGAAGAATTCGTTTTCAGCAATCAAAGCAAACTAAGCAAACAAACAAAATATATCCTAATGTTGAAATAATTTCTATTCAGGTCAAAGTCAAGTTATTTATATTTAAAAAAAAAACATACCCGTTGAATTGACCACGTCCTCCTTTTTTGAAGTCGGTTAAAAATGACAGTATCACAGGTAATAAAACTCCTAATAATAATGCCTGATGAAATTTACTGGCGCAATCATTGTTTGTTGTCGATTTGCCATTATATTAACACCTGGCGCTTTTGCATCCAAACATTCGTTCGAATCGTTTCTTTTTTAATTCTAATAAAAGTTACGCTATCGAACCAGGCTTATACAGATTTTTCGAATATAGAAATATATTCAATTCTCAGAAAAAATTAAGGTAGATGGCGTGCCGCCTCCTTGGTGGGCGATGAGATAGCTGGCTGGACAGAATAATGTCAACACAGCTTTGAATTAAAAATACTTTTGTTTTAGATCAGTTCACAGTTTTAGATTCTCGATGTACATGTCGTATGTGAGACATATAAAAGTTGATGTAATAAAAATCCTTGTGCCTCCCTAAGAATTTGAATAATTGAACGAACACGCAGGGAGACCCTTATCTCAATACTCAGGTTTTAGAATGCCTTTTCAACGGATACTGAAACGAATTTGATTAAATTGAAGACTATAATAGTACAAACTTTATTTATATATTAATTTATTTATTTATTTTAAATGTAATTTAATCTATTTATGTATGTACCATATACAGTGGACCATCGTTGTCGTTATGGAGCAACATTATGGAATTTAGAATTTTTTTATTAACATTTTGTGGTTGTTTAAAACTTTTCCTAGCATTATACTCATAGTCCGAATGCATTATTCCACAGTTGAACATCAGCACAGACTACTTAACCCTACGTTAATACAATATTGTAATACAAAACAGAAATTTAAATATTTATGATGAAGTCATTGAGTTGATTGAACTTACTACTTAAAATTCGAACGAAATATAATTGAAAGGAACCTGTGCTAGCAGGAAACTTACCTTAAGGTTGATGACTTAAAAACATTCATCCTCTCACTGGTGAAATGTAAAATGATAAACATTAAATATTTATCGATAGTAGTTGTTACCGAACAGTGGACTGTATATTGGTTGGAGGTCTTTAACGAAAAAAAGCAACTTTACATTAAGACATTTACTCCAAAAACTGACATAAAACAAAAACAGCATAAAAAACCAAAAACAATAAGTATCAAAAAGGTATAATGAGGCTGCCAGTTCTCCACATCCTCCCCTTCTGTGGCGAAGACACATCAGTCAGAAACTGCGGAGACTGACAGCTTCACCAACTTGGTCAGTGGTCGGCGGAGGCTTCCCCCGGCGGTGGCCACCTCAGCTACCCTTACGATACCATCCCGGCCAGGAAAAACCTTAGCAATACGACCGCGGGGCCAGGTTCCCCTGGGAAGTGAGGGGTCCACGATCAGCACCAAGTCTCCGACGGCCACGCTCTGTGACATACTACGAACGGTCGATTTCCTCGGAAGAAGAGACGGAAGGTACTCTTTAACCCAACGTGCCCAAAACATATCAGCGAGTCGTTGCGATTTTCGCCAGTCATTTCGGCCGAGGAGGTCGCCGTTATCCGGCTCGAAGGAGGGGAGGATGTGGAGAACTGGCAGCCTCATTATACCTTTTTGATACTTATTGTTTTTGGTTTTTTATGCTGTTTTTGTTTTATGTCAGTTTTTCAGTTTTGGAGTAAATGTCTTAATGTAAAGTTGGTTTTCCTTTCGTTAGAGACTTCCACCTATATACAGTCCACTGTTCGGTAACAGTAGTAATTCTTTTAGAAATCTAAACCCTCGAAAAGTAATTTTAGTCACGCTGTACAGTACTCGCACGCTATGTTTGCCCCTCTGAGGTTAGCTCTCCGCAATTTCAAACATGTTCAGACGGAATGTGTGGGTATTATTTTCGATAATAACTATCGCTAGATGATATAATATACTAGGACATTTCTTTCCACCCGCTAACTTGGCTTGCCTCCCATTTTATACGTTAATGTTTTATAGTTCGCGGTCTTTTGTGGCTAACTTCAGAGGGGCAAACTTAGTTTGCGAGTACTATACAACTGTTAATTAGGATAAGGTCAACTTTATATCCTCAAAATAAATGGAAAAATCCATGAGCCTTCTTGATGCACCCACTGACCCGATGCGCAATGCCCATGTGTGACATAAAGGCCGCGCCATTTTTTGCGCAGGCGCAGCGGGCGTTTAGCCGTCTTCATATTATACCTTATTCATCGCAATTAGAACGTGCTACGAATACGTTATTTATCCTTTACATATATAAAAATTGTTCATTTATTTACATCAATAAATATAGAAGAAGTCACACTGATACGACCTTCCAATATCCAGTTTTTGTTGAATTTAATGCGTAAGAGTAATTGAAAAGAAACATTTGCTTGGTGACGCATTCCGTAGTTTTGACGGTAAAAGTTTCTGTTGCCATAATCTTTGAAAATAGAATAGCTGGGTTTGTGTGTGGCTGGCAATAATTATTTAAAAATGGCACATCGGGTTACAATATCGCGAAATGATCATCATTATCATACAAACTCCTAAGAAAACACAATTTTAATTTTCACCCGACTTCAAAAAAGGACGTTGTTCTCAATTCGACAGGTATGTTTTTCGTATGTATGTTACGCGATAACTCCGCTAATAGTAAACCGATTTTGATAATTCTTTTTTCGTTTGGTAGAGAATATTTCAGAGGTAAATATATATTATATAGAAATTGATTGATCAATCATTGAGAAAATCAACAAAAACTAAATTTTTTAGGCAACTGAAGTCGGTTTTTAATTCTTCTTTGACGCCTTAACCATTACACACTATTTTTGGATGATTGATCAAAGCGCCATCTATGAACCATTAGCAGCGTAACGACTAGTGTAGCTAACTATAAACTTTTACGTTAATAATATTCATTCCGCGACACTATAATCCCATCTCCTATTTTTAAAATATTATGACACGACCATTTAGTATAGAAGCTTTTTGAGCGGAATCCCGCTAATGAAAATTGTGTCTAAATACAAAACAAACTTTAACAACCCTGGAAAAATGTTATAATCATAAATGGTGTATTAAATTTGTGAATGGTGTACGTTTCGACATCGCAACACGTTTTTACAAGAAAACAAGACAAATATTAGCGCGTTGATGTCTTTTGTATGGCAAAATTGTAATGTGGAGAAGAATTTTTAGTGGAAAGTACTCGGCTTGACGGATCTCAAAGGTCGGCGTAGTAGCAAAGTAGGTACTTTGTGTACATGTACTTGAAGTCTCAGTCTGTGTCGTTGCAGGGTAATATTTACGCTGAGTACATTTCAACCGACTTCAAAAATGAGAAGTTTCTCAATTCGGCAGGTATGTTTTTTAAAATGTTTGTTACGTCATAACTTTCCACTGGGCGAACGGATTTAGATGATTTTTTTATATTTGTAATCTAGTGATCTCCTTGTGGTCCCATTTCAATTTGATTTAGTTCTGTTTTTTTTTGTATACAGTCTTTCAAATTTCAAAATCACTGTTTATTGTGACACAGGTTTTACCTACTGCAGTAAATAGGGATCCTTAATACAAATGTATTCATAAAAAAGCAGCTAAGTGCGTGTCGGGCCACTCGCAGCGTAGGGTTCCGTAATTGTCCGGAACAATAAATTTACGGTTCAACGTGCCCACACAGGACGATATTAAGTAATTTTATAGTAATAATCTCCGAGTATATTTTATAATTTAGCTGAATATTACTCGTATACCTGTAAATCCAGCGTAATAATAGATTTTCTTTTAATTTCAGTATGAAGTACGATACACTTGTGCAAAACAAGTCAATTATCGTATTTATTAAATTTATTTCTCGCCTTTCTTCTTATTCTTCATGTAGTTTGTGAAAGTTAATGGTACATTAAAAGTGTCCTTGCGTCTGAGGGGTTTATCCGGAGCATTCAAATAAATAAAATAGAGGAGATCTGAGCTATTGATAGATCTCTGGTTGATCTTCATTAAAAAGGTCAAATCCAAAATTATCACTTTAAAACTTAATATGTCACAATCGGATCTCTGAATGAAAAAGTAGTGTTCTCAAACCCTCAATGTTTTTAAAAGACCTATTCAACGGTAACCCACACAATAGGATAGATGCAAAAAAAAATCATCCCCAAGATACGTGTATTACCCTTAAAAATATTTTTCCAGATATTATTCCACCAATTTGTCGGCGTAATTAATATTTAGTAAGGGTCTCTGAGCTAAGCCGCGGACGGACAGATAGACAAATTGAAACTTTGTTTGACCACGGAACCCTAAAAAGGTATAAAGACATTGAAATGTACTGAAACTTGAAACAATAAAATTCAGTAATGACTTTTTTTATGTGCTGGTATTAATGATTAATTTCAAATGTGTTTTACAAGCTAGAATATGAATAATAAGAAGAAAGAAGCGGTAAGAAAAAGAATAAAACAAAACATTTGCATCACGTCGTATATTCGTTTCATTCGTGTATTTACAAAACTTAACATCTAATCGTATATTTTATACATTTTTCCTTAATTTCTAAGTACTGTCCATTGTCGTGGCTTTAAACTATCACTAGAATAATTTTCACAAGAGATTTTAGTTACGAAATTGTAGAAAGTTAATTGAGATCACGTCATAAGAGAAAAAGAGAAAGATTAAACAATTGAAAATAAAGTTGAGTATTATACAGCATTAATAATCATAGGTTTCGATTTCAGAAGTTCCTAAATTTTCAAATTACTTTAACGAATTCAAAACTTATTAACTTCTGGATCAAATCAACAGGTTACTACATATTTCTGAACGTTGTATATACAAACAAACAAAGTAATAACTGAAAAAAATACGTTCTTAAATATATTTTTCGATAGTGGCACATTCGAAAATCTGTAATTTAGATTGTAAATCAATACTAAATCAAACCTATAAATACTACTAAAGTATATAAATATGCATCACATCAACGGTTCACAGCAATAATTCGTTCACTTCTATACAGATTAATGTTGATGATTCTTTTTTAACCTTTGAATTACTCTAAATACTTTTTAGGAAGCACTTCGTAAACGAGTGAAATTCAAAATAAGTCAAAAACAAGATTATCGGATATAGAAATTGATATTTTCTACTATCGTAGCTCCGAAACTTTTGAGTACGATCTTTTAACACGGGAATTCTAAGTTATTCAAAGATTCTAAATCATCATCATCAAAGTCATCGACTAAATTTAGTATTGGTATCCAGACCGGGCATTGAAGTTTCCGTTCCCAGAAGGACGGCCAGCGTTAGGTGCTAGGTACTGGCGCGAAGTCGCGGCACCGAAGTTTGATTGTTTAGCACCGAAGTTGGATTGACCTGCACCGAAGTTAGATTGACCGGCACCGAAGCTAGATTGGCCGGCACCGAAGCTGGATTGGCCGGCACCGAAGCTGGATTGACCGGATCCGAAGTTGGATTGACCGGATCCGAAGTTGGATTGACCGCCGAAGCTCTTAGTGGGGGTGCCGTATTGGTTGGAGGGGGCTGAAGATCCAGAATAACCACCGGAGTATCCACCTGCGCCGGCGCCTTCGCCGCGGTATGTGCCTGAAATAGAAGTATTTTAGAAGTAAAATATGTCTGCTATTTCAATGCTGGTGATATAAACTGGCTTGAATTTGACACATGCACTAAGTTTTGTCTTGCACTTTTGGGTTTGGGATGAAGCCAGTTCATTTTCCCCTGAGTATCTTAAAAGGTGATTCAGGGATAATTACAGAGACACAGTACAATCGTTGAAATGACATCAAATAAAAAACTAGGATATTACGGTACGCTATGTGGTCTCGGATTTTTAATGGGACCATCCCTTGACATACCGCGGATGTCGTAAAAGGCGATTACAAGAAAAATACTCAAGATAAGCCTAGTAGCATAAATCTGTAAAGTGCTTATGGCAAATCTTCTAATGAAAAGTGTGCTGTAGCTATCAATGAGATTTGATAATGTCCATCAGACGAACAGAATATATATGCTGAATTATCTGTTTATTAATAATATGCTTATTATAAGGCTTATAGCAATGCAGAGCTTAATTTCCCCATTGAGCTAAAATCGTGTGCAATCCCCACCTAAAAGTTGATCGCCATTTGAAATAATTTTCGAAACGAACCAAGTTATGAAGTCTTTACAAAATAAATATAAAAAAATATTTTAAGTAGCTATAATTTTGCAAAGTGTTTTAGAAAACGTTAGATCGCCTAGTCTAGACTTTATTACGCGTAAATCAACCTTACAATGAGATTTCAATTACAAAACAAATATCCCATTCTAATTCTATTATTATCGTTAATACCGTTGTTACAGAATTAAATCTGACCTTTGGTTCGCCAGTCATCGCGCCGGTAACAAGAGAGGCGGACGAGCCACGATACGATACCGCTACATTCGCGATTACAAAATAGATGGTTACGAAATAGTTCTGCACGCACGTGTTGCATTGTTGGGGCGTATTATTTTTAAGGGCCATGAGATCTGCGGTGTTCAACTTTGATAATATTATAAATGCTACAGTGGGTTCCTTTGTTGGTCACCTTTTGGTGCCTAAACGAACAGTGATGAGGTCTGGAATCCACGTAGCTTATGGCATGGGAACATTAAGTCCTTCATTTTTGTTATTTACGTAGTTCCGTAGCTTGATTTGTTTAGTTTACGCAGGCAAAGTCACAGACAAAATACGAGTATAAACAATCTGAATGAGTGTTTTGTGTGTCAGGTTACGTTTAGAAAAAGAATAAAAAGGTAAACTAGAATCTTAAAATAAAGTTTGAGTCCTTAAGTAGTAGGTGGTTTCCAGTAAAACATATACGAGTACATAACCTTAGTTCTTTTTCAGTTTTCTTTATTGATACGCATATTATGGGCCTATAGGTAATTGGTAGTAGTTATGGAACTCAAACCTAAAATATCTTTTTAAAGACCTAGGATGTAAAGCAACGAGCAGTGAATTCTTATCAGCATCAACCCTTATCCTTTTATATCTAGTTCACGTTATCCAGGCAAATATGATTTAAGTCGACATCAAAATATATCTGAAGCTCATAAATGTCCGTTACTTATATTTGGCCAAAAAATATCGTAGCATGATTTTCACCAACACGCTTACTTCGTGGCCCCACTGATTCGAGCCATCAGAAGCTTCTCAAGGCCACGACCGCAAGCTTCAGATCTATTTGTTACAAATATAAATTTTGTTAATGGACTTTTTGTTCAACTTCAAAGTAATGAACTTGATAATTTATGAACAATTTGATGTTGTAGAACAACCTTTTATCTTTTGTACCAATATTTTGTTATTGATTTTTCGTTTGCTGATGCGTTTGATCTAAGCCTTTATCTTATTTGATAGTAAATGACGATAAGGCAGTTGGATGGTAAGCGTGCGCACCCAGAAGCCTCAACCAAAAGAGGCGCTGGCTTTGCTACCTTTCATACCAAAACAACAGTGCTATTAACACTGCTGTTCGGCGTAAGACTCAGGCAATGTGGTGATAGCTAGGAAATGTGACATAGTACTAAAGTAGGTACATATTTTTGTACTCGAGAGTTTTTTGGATATATGAAACTTGTAATTGTATAAATTTCTTTTCGGTACGATGGGTTTGTACTTGGCCTATATTTAGCCTTGTGCTAAGTGAGAATAAAGTCATTTTTAGATGGAAAGCATGCTGACACAGATAGCACGAGTTAATAATGTGCTGGCTGTGATATATTTGATAGCTTGTAGCACATTAATGCTTTTAACACAGCTGTTTGAAGGTAGACTAAAATAAAATGGTAACAAGACAAATGGACACAGCAAAAAAACTACAAATGAATGATTTCGTTCTAGCCATTAGGGTAAGGAACATGTGTGGTTTATGTGTAACGTGTAATTTAATAGTTTTAACTTAAACTTAACTCAAATCCTCCTTTCAAAGATTTATACAAAAACACACACGTAGACATCGTTATGAAAAATAAAACATCAAAATTTTCTAAAGACCGTCGTAATAATTTGCGCGTGCCAAAATCAACCTGTCAGTCTTACAGCTAGTTAATATGAGCAGATTACATAACTTATCATACAAGTTAAGTTGTAACTTTAACCTTAACAATGCTTAGGCAACTTAAAATTACCTATGTGCCAGTCAACTTGATTGAAAGGTATGCGAGACAAGTGCAAAAAGTATCATCAATAAATTTATTGATTGTGTAGCTTTTTATGATATAATCATTGAAGATTGTAAATGTAATTGCGCTTCCAAAAGTAGTAAAGATACGGATAGTTTCTTGCTAAAAATGATATGCTAAGTATACCAGTGTATTACTGTAAAATCGAGGTATGGGTTCGATCCTGGTTCCAATTTGGTTCAAAGTTCCAATTTGTTATTTATTTACGAATGATAAAAATAAGTGAAGGAAAACATCGTGAAGAAACCTTGCACACTCTTGATAAGAAATTCAAAGGTGTTGTGAAGTCTGCCGATCCGCACTGTTCCCGCGATGTGTACTATGTCCCATACACTCTCTGTAGGAGAGTAGGACTGAGCCCCTGCGGTGGGGTGTGTATAGGCCGTTGATGATATTAAGTTTACCGCCAATTTATATTCATGTTCATGTTTACCAACATTTTAACCGCTGTGGCCTAATAGCTACACTTTTCCCGATCCCGGGTTCGATTCCCATTTTAGTTGGTGTTATAGCATTTTCTATCTCTGTCTAGCAAGCTTGTAAATGAAGATGATGATACGTAAGTTTTTTATATCTTCTCTTTCCAAAATGTTCCAAAATAGAATAGCTGTTTTTAATAAGCAATGATCTAAAAGTAGGAATATGGATTATCCCTTTCTGTGAAGAATTAACAAACCAGTTATTAAATTGTTGATCATCAGCTACTATAAAGTTCCCAAACACAACACAATTTATAATAATATAGGTCAAAGGTTTCCCACGCACATTGGGACCCCATAAAGCACTTGCTTGTGGTGTGAAAATTAATGCAGGTGAAATTATTGCAACCCCATATTATCTGATGTTCTACAAGCCTTTGTTATACCTTCCCACCCAATCCCAAACGTGGGAACACAACGTTCAATCTCAAATTGCACTGTATACCGCTGATTTAAAGCACAGTTTTAACTAATGAGATTCTAAAACAATTGACAGTAAAGTGCTATAAATGTTTTGAATGAAAAAGTTTTGTTAAGATTAATTGGTTGTGAAGCGAACTTGTTAAATAGGTAACAAAAAATAATTATGTAGCCCAATTGGGCAATTAAATTGGTAACAAAAAATAGACCTACACAAATATATGTTTTCAAAACCAGTAAGTATGAAACGTGCATATTTATTTCAAATATGATACATGAATGATTAATGCTTTAAAGTTATTATTTTCAGTAGCTTCGGCTTATAGGGTTTAGCGTGTAATTTATATTACGTTGATCAAAAAGAAGTTTCAAAACTTTAGACATACTTACGTAAAAAGTAAATTCATTAATCGCTATCCATACTAATATTATATTATGAATACGAATGTGTGTTTGTTCGTCTTTCTCATCGTTATGTAGGATCAGAATGACTTGATTTTGCTTTTCGTTTTTTTTATTCGATCGATCGATTTCGATTTTGATATTCGTTTGTTTTTTGTATAGTCGATATATAGGGCCGGAAAGGGAAGGATGGTTGCAAAGTTACTTGGAAAGAAATATATAAACAACTAGCTTCTGCCTGCGGCTTCGCCCGCGTGGACTTTATTTTTCGCATTAAAAAGTAGCCTATGTCCTTTCTCAGGGTCTAAAGATTGTCTGTGCCAAATTTCATCAAAAACGGTTGAGAGGTTTAAGCGGGAAAGCGTAACAGACAGACAGAGTTACTTTCGCATTTATAATATTATAATATAGTAGGGATTCTTAAATGTAGACATGTAATTCTTAGTTGACTCTCCCAACCTTTATACGAAAACTGTAAACATTTCAAGCTAGCAAATAAATCATGTTAAATTATTAGCGATTTTATTGTTAACTTTGTGTAATGTAGGTTGCTCTAGAATTCTACTATTTGTTAATGTCTGGGCTTTAATAGTCTCAACACGAATTTACGTTTGGATCTGGCTGGCAGATTTATGACTATTCTCATTTCTTACTTCATTCATCGTTATTAACATTTTAATAATTCACATAAAATACTTTTGCGTGTCGGTGGCGCAGTGGATAAGGCGCGGACTCTCAATCTGAGGGTTCCGGGTTCGAATCCAGCCGTGTACCTATGAGTAGTTTTTCAATTCAAGTTCATTATCCGATTGCTTAACGGTGAAGGAAAGCATCGTGAGGAAACCTTGCATGTCTTGAACAGGCATGTGAAGTCCGCCTATCCGCACTGGGCCCGCGTGGTGGACTATGTCCCATACACTCTTGTAGGAGAGTAGGCCTGGGCCCCTGCAGTGGGGACGTATATAGGCTGTTGAAGATGATGATGAAATACTTTTGAATAATTTATTGCAATTCAATATTTATTTCCAATCTTTTTGTATTTGAAAAGTTTCTACGTTTTAATGTGGAATTATTAATACAGCGGTTAAAAATAGTATTAAAATTTTGTTATAAGTAAAGCGGTGTAAAAGCATGAAAACCATTGATTTATCAGTGAAGAACTTTCACTTTCATGCTTTTAATTTTAATTAATGTTTAACCCATAGACATTGAAGATACCTACACTTATTTAAATCGTAAATAACTATCGTGATTTACCAATTAAATTATATAACACTAGCTTTTGCCCGCGACTTCTTCCGGGTGTTCTTTGTAATGTATGCGGGATATACACACTCGATCGGGATAAAAATTCAACTATCTCACATATACAAAAAACAAGTCACTCTGACCCTCCGTTATAGAAAGAAGAATGAACTCACTTTCGCAGTTATAATATTAAGTATGGATGACCTCATCATGAGCTGTGGGGAAAGGTCCACCGCTGAACATAGGCTTACCCCTAACATGTACTTCAACTAATAAAATATCAAACAATCGGCTGCCCTTTTATCCTTCACCGATTAAATCCAGACCGTTACATCATTCCGTTTCACAAATCTTCCTTCGAGCTAATCTACAATTACAAAACGTAAGGCGGAGTGCACATCGTCTTTCACAACATGTCATTATCCAGATGAAGCCTTTATTACTGTAGCAGTGGCCTGCCTGTTCGTATTACCGAGTTTAGTGCTCATCTGTGGGCATTAGGATTCCGTTGCGAAACGATTGGGTGGCATTCGGAAGATAGGACGCATTAAAACGTAAACGATATGGATTGGATTAGGATTCCGTTGCGAAACAATTGGGTGGCATTCGGAAGATAGGACGCATTAAAACGTAAACGATATGGATTGGATTAGGATTCCGTTGCGAAACAATTGGGTGGCATTCGGAAGATAGGACGCATTAAAACGTAAACGATATGGATTGGATTAGGATTCCGTTGCGAAACAATTGGGTGGCATTCGGAAGATAGGACGCATTAAAACGTAAACGATATGGATTGGATTAGGATTCCGTTGCGAAACGATTGGGTGGCATTCGGAAGATAGGACGCATTAAAACGTAAACGATATGGATTGGATTAGGATTCCGTTGCGAAACAATTGGGTGGCATTCGGAAGATAGGACGCATTAAAACGTAAACGATATGGATTGGATTAGGATTCCGTTGCGAAACAATTGGGTGGCATTCGGAAGATAGGACGCATTAAAACGTAAACGATATGGATTGGATTAGGATTCCGTTGCGAAACAATTGGGTGGCATTCGGAAGATAGGACGCATTAAAACGTAAACGATATGGATTGGATTAGGATTCCGTTGCGAAACAATTGGGTGGCATTCGGAAGATAGGACGCATTAAAACGTAAACGATATGGATTGGATTAGGATTCCATTGCGAAACGAATGGTTGGTATTCGAAAGACAGGACATATGAAAACGTAAACGATATGGATCGGATAAGGATTCAGTTGCGAAACGGTTGGGTGGCATTCGAAAGACAGGAAGGACATATGAAAACGTAAACGATATGGATCGGATAAGGATTCAGTTGCAAAACGATTGGATGGCATTCGAAAGACAGGACATATGAAAACGTAAACGATATGGATCGGATAAGGATTCAGTTGCGAAACGATTGGATGGCATTCGAAAGACAGGACATATGAAAACGTAAACGATATGGATCGGATAAGGATTCCGCTGTGGAACGATTGGATGGCATTTGAAAGACAGGACATATGAAAACGTAAACGATATGGATCGGATAAGGATTCCGGTGCGAAACGATTGGATGGCATTTGTAAGATGCCAGATTGAAATTACAGTGAAATGGATAGGTTATAAATGGCAATAGTTTGGTTAGGTTGGATTCAGTAAGGACAGAAAAGAAGTTTAAAAAATATTATAGACGATAAACAGCCAGGAAGAATAAGTCCCAATTCTACCTCTACAAAGTGGTTATAGTAAATAGCAAAATAAAAATGGAACTGCTCAGTAGATTTGATTATTTACTCGTAAGTTGATTTGAAAACTAATGATTATATCGAATACGTTGAGTGTTTATCTTGTTTATATACACATAAGTTTGTAAAAAAATAAGGAAGTCAACCAACACTCAAATGTACTACTAGATTTCTGTAATGCAATAGGTGTGATTAATGTTATAATATTTTTACAAGTATTTTTTAGTTCCAAATAAATTTTTCTGAGGAAAAATATTCGGTACAGATTGATGTTGTTATATTATAGCATTTTAAATATCGATTTGCGAACTAATGACCTTTTTAAAAGTGACGCTATCTTTGAACTCGATCGGTGTGTACCACGCCTTCTCGTTCACGAAGCCGCCCCGTGTGGCAGACTGCACTAATAATGACCATATCGGTGTAAAACACGCGCAGAGTTATTAAAATCGTGATTCGTGTAGCGAATATTGCTGAAACGACATTTAAATGTACATCTCTTCTTGTGATTACGATAATTGAATATAAGGGGAATATGCTCTCCCTGGGGTACACCTATTATTTAAGTTTTTCATGCAAAAGTGAAGTTGCTTTTGTCGTTGTTTTACTCACACTGCTGAGTAAAGCAGGTATTAACTTGAAAGAACAGGAACGCATTCGAAAATATAGAATGATCGTGAAATGTAAACTCTAGAATTGTGTCCGCGGGACTCGAAAGAGACGACTAAAAGAAAAATCAGGAAGGGCAGCAGCAATCATCAATCCACTTGCCAATCTTGGTGATTAAGACAACCTAGATCATGGCAAACTATGAGGAAGGTCTTAATCCAACAGTGCACTCAGAATCAGATGATAATGAATAAGGCACGCAAAAAGACAGCTTCTATGACAGACAGTTTGAATACGCATTTAAATATTGAATGTTTATCTTATATTTGATTAAGATGACCCTCAACTGACATATGTTAGTGTAGCTACTTTATACGGAGCTACGAGTATCAAAAGCGAATGAATAGATGCCAAAGGCACAGTAGTGCACGCATTTTATTATGAATGACGCCTGATTGCTATATCCATGAACGATATGAACTCATACACACTGTATAAGGATGTACACCGTTTCCAATGGGAAGCGTTCTATACACATGTGCTTATAGCAAAGGTTCCGCTTTAAGTAAAGAATGAAAATATAGCACCACAAGAATCAAGGAAGATATGATGCGGCGGCAGCTGTCAGGTCAACACTAATCAACTGCACGATTATCATAATTATGTATTACACTATGCACTTTGTCCGTCAGTCTACACGATACAGTCACTAGGGCAGTCACGATCTAGACGCAACTGTAACGATGTTCTGTCATTTTGTAACTCATCAGCTTAGTTTCAAATTGTAGGTGACTAGAAGTCAAACGGTAGTAAAGAAGACAGTGGTAGGAGACGACGGATGCAGATAAAGCGCATAAAGTAGGATTACCAAAGATTCTACGGGTAGGAATGTTAAGTAATGTAGGAAGCAAATTCTAGATAGAAGCTGATGAAAGAAATCGCATAACAATAGCTATCGTTATGACAGTTGAAGCGGTACACAATAACGAATGACATAAAGGAGGCTGTTTTAAATAGTACGTAAACTGTTTCAAAATAAGATTTATAGAAGGAGTTTAAATTCTTGTCATTTTTATATTGGACGAGTCCAAAGGTTTTGAAGGAAAGCAAAAGATTGATATTAGCAAAAATGTTGTGAAACAAGAATGTAAAGGTCATCGTTTAACAACAAAGGAAATGATGTTTACAAAGGGATTTAATGCGTTATTGATGAGTTTACGCACATTCAAATACCATTGTGTTTTGGAATGGTTATGAATTATTATCATTAACGACTCCAGAAAAAGATAAACTTTACGGTAGAGGTCAAAATTTTACCAAATCTATTGAACTGGTATAGTCGCTTTGATGGAATGCAGGCTTACGTGGTCAGCATAAGGCATAATAAACACAACACATACTTTTAGTGTACGTAATTAGAGTATACGAAAAAAACGTGTTTGTTAGCATGTCTTTTCACGCAGCAAAGAAAGAACGAATTAGATAGAGCTCACACGACATGAGTCGACGAGTCAGTGAGCTGAACTGGAAATGGTCAGGCCACATAACTTGATGACCGGATAACCGATGGGGAGTAAAAGTCAATGAGTTGCGTCCACGTGCCGGGAAATGTGTACCGGGCCGTCCCCTTACTAGATGGATGGATTGAGTCGCTGAGTGCAAGTGGCTTGGGCCGGGTCATTGTGTCATAGTATGGAGGAGTTCTATGTCCAGTAGGAGACGTTTCCCTGGCTGATGATGATGACCAAAGAGTGCTATAATCTATTATTTATCCCATTACATTGTTCTGGGATTATATATAAAGTCATCTAAGCTCAAGACTGGGGCAAGAAATTGTTACTAAAGATTACTTTTACTAATGGAGATACATCCTCACGCATGCGACTGATTGCCAGTAATTCTGTAGCAAGGTTACTTTGCGGTTAGACTATGCACTCTATGGCTTCTGCTCAGCTTAGCAACTCGTAATTTTTTCATTCACATGGGCAATCAAATTTGCAAACCAAATAATGATGATTACAACAATGTTGGTTGTGTTTTGTTTTAAAACTGCCAAAAGCTTCAGGGACATGTGTCTCATTAAATCTATAAATATTTAGTATGTCTTCTTTGAAATCTTCTATACTGATCAGGGGTGCAATTCATCACGGACAAACACCCTCAAAACCTCAGGCTCACGAATATCTTTGCTGAGGTTTATCTTGTTTCTAGGCAACAAGGATCGGTATCAAATGACGTCAGAAAAAAATGTTATGTTCCGTGGGGTTGTAAAGATATTTTCCTTAGTAATTTGGAAATCTTTTTCTTTCTGAGTTTAAAATAAAAATACCAGCCAGCTTTGATCTGGTACTGTGGAAAGCATTTTTTTACAGTGCAAAAGTCCAAGACTGTTTCAAATCTAAAGATGATATTAAATTATTTCTTGCAGTATAAATCACACATATTATCCGAGCGATCATAAACTTTTGTTTGTGGACGGAAATGTGTTAAAACTAACTGACTATTTAACTGTTAAGTTTGAAGTATGCGCATGTTAAAACGCATTTCATTTTACTGAGAAGACACAAAAATTTAAGAAATGAAAGGAATTTAACAAATAAATATTTAAAAAATCTAATCGAAACAAATGGGCCCCGCAGTACATTATTTAATTGATTTTTCTTGGTTAGAATGCTGATATTATACCTAATCAACGATTATTTACAGGTAAGACGAAAGTGAAATGTAACTTTATTTTATATGAAAAAATCTAGAGTAGCCTAGAGCTACACCCTGTCGATTAATTATGAATGCTGAAGTTTTTGTGTACATCATGTTAATAAAATCATGGTAAAAACATCACTCACCATCATCAGAGATGCCAGCAGCCTCATCGCGGGCGTTCTGCTCCAGACTCTTCAAGATAGCTTCAGGGATCGGAGGAGGAGTTGGCAGATGAGCACCACGGGGTTGGTAACCGTTCTCGTCAGCAGTGTACGTGATGCTGTAGTCCTGGCCATCATCACCCTTGTAGGCGAAGCTTCCTTGAGACTGGACTCCGTTGGTGGCAACTCCTGAAGCATCAGCGCGGATACCATTTGAGGTCTCGAAATCGTAGGAGAATCCTTCCGCTGTGACGTCAGAGTTGAGCCTCAAGATCTGCGCACTGGCATCGGCGGAGTTGGATCTGCCGCTGAAATTGTTACTGTATTGCTGAGGGGCAGCATTGTAAGCATTGCCGGAGTATTGAGTCCCGAAACCTCCTCCGAATCCAGCGCCCTGTCCTGAGCCACCTGAGCCTGAAGCGCCGAAGCTTCCAGAGCCGAAAGAGCCACCTGCGTTGAATCCTGAGCCCCCGGGGGCTGCTCCGAAGCTGTTGTCATTGTAACCAGCACCTGAGTTTCCTCTGGGCGGCAAATATTTGTTCTCAAGGCGTCCAGCGGCGCACAGACCGACGACAGCAGCGATTACCAACTGCGGACAAATGATTGATGCTAATTACCCTGATTAGCGGTGATTTATTACAAAAATGTATGAGATTTGATATTGAGATGAAGGTACGACTTATGATTGATTTAAATTAGACTTGAGTGATGATTTCGTTTTGTTTGTTCAGATGAATTATACACAAAATGATGAATGGATCGGATCAGACGAGTTAGAATACCAGTTTAAAGGTAAATATAAAATAACTATGACAATGGTTCCTTATAATTAAAGTGACCTATATAAATAAATAGTGGTATATTTCTAGAGTCCAGAAATTGATATCGGTGCACTGAACTTTGTCTCTGCACTTCTTCACTTCGCACACTAAATTCAACAAAGCCCTTTACTCACCAATTTCATTTTCAATAAATATATTTTAAAGTCTATAGGCTACCGAACCTTGCAACCCACTGCGGTGAACTGTGGATGTGCCATGATGATCCGAGAGTTATATACCTTTCGCCTTAGAACGGTTTTTGCCTTTGCCACACTGAAATCCGTATCACGGTCATTTGTGTATACCCAGTTATCATTGTAGGTTGGAGGAGCTTCCTTGAAGGCATCAAGGCATCGGTTTGGATTTAGTTCGACGTTTCGACAACATCCTGCTGGTTTTGAAAGGTAAAAGTGATTTGATGAGCATTTAGATGCATTACGATTTGGATTGGTATTAGGAAATCACGTTTGATTAGACGTGCGTTTTGTTTTAGATCTTGGACAGTGGCAGCGTTGTTTCGAAAGCGATCTAAGAAAATGATCGCTGTTCTTATAAACATAGGTTTGTTGAGCGTATCAACTAAAATTCTGGATCTATTTCAGGAAATTATAAATAAAATCCAAACTCAAATAATAGTATAAAATTTTTGTATAGTACAAGGTTTTGAGCGCTATTTTTTTCTGTATATATTTGTGGGAACTGCCTCTCGTAGCACATTTCTGTTACAGTTTTATGAATGTTCAATTCAGGAATATTCTCAGAATGCTTCCGTACTAATTTTATTTCAACATAATATTTGAAAATATAACACGTGTCTTTAATAAGTAAAACCTAAAAAAGCAGCCAAGTGCATGTCGGGCCGGTAGTTATCCTTCACAATACTCGTAAGTTCAAACGTCTAATGAAAAGTAATTTTGAATGAAATTTTAACGAAATTTTCATTTTGACATCTCCAAGTATATGTCATACTTTGGTCGACTATTACTAGTTCACCTGTAAAGCCAACTTTGTCGTGATAGTTTTCCTTTAAACTTCAGTGTACTACTGTGAATTTTTCAGATTTTTAGAAGCAATAGTTTAGCAGATAGAGGGAGATTGACGCTGGATTCTGACAAAAAGCTGACTTAAAGCTTAATATTTCACAAGCGGATCCGGTAAATCCAGAAGTGATGTTCCTACCCACTCAATATTTTAATATTTTGGAAATACCTACTTAACGGTACCCAACATAATGGGGTAGACGCGAAAAAAATATTTCTCCCCCAAGTTATGTGTACAGGAGCAACCCAAAAAAATATTTTTCAAGATTTTATTCTACCACTTTTTTGACGTTATTAATACGTATACCCGTACTAAATTGCATCTTTCTGGTAGTAACAGTCTCTGAGCTAAGACTCGGACGGACAGACGGACCGAGCGAAACCTAAAAATTGTCATTGTATTATAATGTTGGGAAATTAAGTGTAATATCATGGTAACAGCATTTTGAACAATAATGGAAAAAATATATTTAGTAATGAAATGTAGTAGTAATGAAAAAATATATTTAATAATATTTTTGCACGCAACTTTTGTCAAGGAAGTCAGGGTATGTTTACGGAATGTCAAACGTCGCTATTATATATTTGGGCGTCATTTCACGTTCACACCCTCTTGTACCGCTCTCATACCTCAGAAACAGACTAAGTTATGCGTGATACAAAATATTCAAAGTATTGTTGTTTTTGGTATCCAAAGAAAGGAAAAATATATAGTTCACATAAACCACAGAAAAATAAAATACAGTAGTCGGTTTTGATTATTTTTGTAAATTGTTCCTGTTTATCATCTTAAAGATAAATCATTTTGGCACATAATGTATGGCTAATAGACATAATTAAATAGATTACATACGCATATGGCAACAATTATGTTCTCTTCATTTATAAACTCATGGGCGTGCTGGTCGACAATTAACGTTACATTTACGAGTCGGTGTGGCTGGAGACCATCTTGGAACAGTTTCATCACAGCGATTATAGAGTTGTTGTAACTATAAATGTATCGATAGTCGGTAAGCTCTATGATTTCTATCGATAAACGTTCTGGTTCAATGCCACTGATAATTTCGAAGCTATTGTGGGATAACACGTTCGCTATTTGATCTGAGAATCTCAAGTAAGACTGTGATTTCAGTTTGGGGACACAGACTTATCAAGGTGAAATCACGTGACCCAGGATTAAAAGCATTGAATTGCTATTGTTAATATTTTCCCTAGTATTGTGTATGAGTAGTACATCCAGGATGAGGAAATCCTTAGAAGAACAGGGTCACCGACATAGCTCAACGAGTCAGTGAGCTGATGTGGCAATGGGCAGGCCACATCGCTCGAAGAACCGATAACCGGTGGGGAGTAAAGGTTCTCGAGTGGCGACCACGTACCGGGAAACGTCTACCAGGCCGTCCCCTACTAGATGGATCAACGACCTGGTTAAGGTTGCAGGGAGTTGCTGGATGCAAGTGGCTCAGGACCGGTCAATGTGGCGTACCACGGAGGAGGCGTATGTCCAGCTGTGGACGTTTCCCGGCTGATTATAATGAATTTATTGAATGACTCGATTTTGCCAGCAACTTTGTCTGCGTGGATTTAAAAAATCATTCCACGGGACCTACTCGTTTGATTGGGATTAAAAGTACCGATATATGCTATCCAAAAAACAAATCATTCTTATTCTCCATTACGATGTGAAGGAAGGACAAATAATCAAATCCTCTTTCCCATTTTAGTATAAATTTGATTTTACCTTTAATAGAGTTGTTTCAAATACAGCCTGCCCTTGTACTCTATTAATAAAATCAAGTAATAATATAAAGATGTATAGAAAAATACTAGCATCACATTTTTGCATTTATTTTAATTGTACAAAATCATTCTTTTTGTACTAAGTGACAGCGAGAAATATCATTTTACTGACGCCATCTTTGTTTTTAACATAGTCTTACCTGTTTCGTGCGTTTTATATGTTTTTGTACAAATAAACTAAGCCAAAATTTACAAAATGTTAACTAAATAACTTTTATTTGATAATGGCCTTTTAAAATTACAAGTGTACAAGACCAGGCCTTGGAATATATATAATATACATTCGCGGAACGTGTCATTTATTGTGTTTTATATTATTGTGTACGAGTATGAACTTATGTTGTCTTTACAGATACCAAAGAACGTTTAATAGTTTATATTTGTTAGTATTGTCCAAACAAATTTTATTTATTAACTTTACGGGTGTCTGAATGTCTCGATTTTTTGTATAGAGATTGCTTAAGGGTCAGGGAGGACATATGCAATTTTTTTTTTCTCGCTCGAAAAATTAGTTCGCGTGAGAATTATGAAGTTAATAAAGATGAAACCACAGATAAAAGGTAGTTGATAATGGGATGGTTTTTCTCTATCGTACATCTAGGGAGTGGAAGGCACTGACGGCATCTGTAATAACCTAAGAGGACTGTAAGAAGTCATCAACCGCGTAGCTTAAAGTTCAAGCTGAAATAGTGATGTTGACTTGGACATTGCGGAAAAATCAAATCATGCGGTTGACCACATGCTCACCTGAAAATCATATGATCAAATTTAAACGGTATCAAGTCAAGATTTATTCGAATGACCTACATTACTACAAGCAGATATCATTCTAGACTAGTGACAAATATTGACTAGTAGTACCTAAGTCTGCCGCCAAACAGCAGTGTTAATAGCACTGTTGTGTTTCGGTATGAAAGGTAGCAGAGTCAGCTCCTTATTAGCTTGAGATATCTGGACGCGCATGGTCACCATTCATCAGCCTTATCATCAGATTAGATGAAGGCTAAGTGAACTCATCATACATAAAAAGTTAAAAATTTAAACGGGATTTGAACTTTTCAAATCCCGAAGGAACCCATCTATAGGTAATTAGTCGATTACTCGATGAAGTTATTTGGTTGGTACCATAATTTGTGACAGACCTTTTGGTAATAACCAAAATTTTTATCTTAAACTTGTTACTAATTGGTAATAAGTAACTCATTCTAGTTTCACATCTCTCACGCGCCCGTACAAAACATTTGACGTGCCTATGACTTTCGAGAACAAAGATTAAAAAAAATCCCTTTAGCCGTCTCCATGACCTGTCAAAATTTAAAGGCCTGAGATTCTCTTTTTATTTTTTTATTTAAAAGCTTTTATTTAACTTGTTATCATTTTAATCTGGAATATTTTTTCTGGTGGTAATTGACGATGGTTTCGCCGATGTTAAGCGGTTCATTTCACCTCGTAAAAAGGCGCTGTTGTTGGATGGCAGACTTAGAAAGCTTGGTGGTAACTAGCCAGGGCGCAATTCACTAATCTTTAACACCTAACGGCTGACTGATGTCTTTGCTGACATAATTAGATATTGATTCTTGATGAATAGGAAACTAGAGGTATCGTCAGCAAAGCCGTGAGCCGTGAGGTGGTAGAAATGTTTTGTCCTGAGTGAATTGTACCACTAGATCACATCAGTGATGTATTGAATTAGTTTAGAAAATGGTTTATGATTAAAGACTCCGAAATTCAAAGATTTGAGAGTTTTGCTCTAGAAAGCAGAAAACTTGAACCTGGTGTAGTAACCCATAAATCTTTCAAGCTCTAGCTGTCTAGTTTATTTTTACGATCGTGTAAACATCGCAATAACAAAGTAGTTGCAATTTTATATTACTTGTCTATTATTTTATTATGAAGACAGGCTCATACTTACCATAGCTTTTAGATGTAACACACGGACAGTAGAAACATAGTTACAAGGGTAGCAATTAAAAGATAATTTATAAATATACAAAATGGCTTCCCCCCTTTGTATTCGTCCCAATTCTTGAAATCTGAAACTAAATTTCACAACAACAATCATGTATAAATATTGTAATGGGTGTCCAATGTACATCATAGTTGTGAAGTTCATTACCGCGATGTACGTTACTGTGAAAGTTCACCATCGCGAAGTACGTTGTTGCGAAAGTTCTCTACTACGATGTACTTTACTGCGAAAGTTTACCATCGCGAAGTACGTTGTTGCGAAAGTTCTCTACTACGATGTTCGTTACTGCAAAAGTTCACTATCACAAAGTACGTTGTTGTGAAAGTTCTCTACTGCGATGTTCGTTACTGCGAAAGTTCACCATCGCGATGTATGTTGTTGTGAAAGTTCTCCATTGCGATGTACATTACTGTGAAAGTTCTCTAGCACAAATAAATCCTCAATATACGTGCTCTACGTTTCCTAATCAGAAAATTTATTAATACTGACCATTTATTACTAGCTAATCTACTATATTAAAAATTTAGTGATTATCATTGCTGTTTTTGTTTTCATTAATTCAAGTCTTTTTTTTTTATTCAAGTCTTGAACATGCGGAATAAATAATTATTTTATTGGAACCACTGTAAAAACGTCGCAATAAAAACATTCACAAAATATATGAATCAGAAATGTTATAAAGTTTTTCATCCTTTTTGTCCATACATCTAAAAGTTCTTGCATAAAATCGTCACTAAATCAGATACTGTTTATGCAAGGCCAAAATGTTACACAGAGAGTAGAGAACCTACTGAATTATATCGTAACATAATATACGGGTATCTAATATCGAGAATTATTTCATACATTGAGTGTTTGAAATTTGCAGTAAAAGTATAATTTTCAAGGCGTCTTTGATCTGTAATTGCAGATGTAATCCGAAACAGTCTCTCACTTAGATATCAGTTTGCTGAACTCTCGGATCGTATGTCACGAATAAAGAATTAGCGTGAGAACTGAAACTTTTGTAATGTTTCATTCGTACGTTACTTAGCAATGTCTTATTATTTATAACTGATTATTATAATTATAACAATTAAATCTGATCCATACACTTAGTCTTTGGTAAAAGCCTTTATAATTTATACAGATTTTAGCACTTGGTTTTATGATCACCTGATGGCAAGAGACGACAAGGCCGTTGGATGAAAGCGTGCTGATACAGAAGCTGCAATCAAACAAGGCGCTGGGTGCTATCTTTCATATGGAAACACAACTGACTATTAAACATTGCTGTGTGATGATAGACTCAGAAAACATAGTGGTACACTCGAGTACAAAAATGTGTAGGTATCCTCTTTTTGTGTTGTGTTAAGAGAAATGTCAATTAAAGGTGTGTGCCATGGTTCAAAAGTGGATACATATTTTTAAACTCGAATGTACCTTGCTAGATGGACGTAGAGAATGTCCTTACGGATTCTTGTCGCGAACTTGAAAAATGGTGGTTCATTGCAATGAAATTTTGTTAATTGGTTAATAATACTGTTATGCGTGTTTTTGTGTTATTGTGTGATATAGTGCAAAAAGTGTCACGGACGGTGTTATAGTATCAATTACGCAAAATTGCGAGGGTTTCGACGCGATTGAAAGGGTTTACCATGTCGAGTGCATTCGGCATATGGATTCTTTCGAATAATGTTGAAACCAAGGCTGGCCTTTGAAATTCTCGTCAAGAATCCAAAATAAGTGATAAAATGTACGCATTATACATTTTATTGAGAAAGCTGAAGAAATGGCTTCGGCAAAGTTAATAACCTCAAAATTTGTTCTTTTTTTTTTTTAATTTCACCGAATTTTATTCATCATTGGCTAGTTAACCACTGGCTAAAGCCATTACTTAAAAAAATATCCTTACCATACCCACGAATACTGATAAATAGCCCCCCGGGAATGGAACCTGGGACCTCCGGGACAGTCCATCTAAGACTACGGCGGTATTTTAATTTTTTGTGAATGGGTCTTTGCATGAGAATAATTTACACATCCAGATTTCATTAACCTAAGTGCTACGAGTATTTATTGTGTTTTCCCTGAAGAAGAAAAAAATCATCATTATTCTTTTTTAGAACTATCCAATATTGATATTTAAAAAAATGAAATTTCCATTTGTAACAAATTAATAGTCATATAACTTCTAACTTTCTCTTTTTTCTTTTTAAAATTCTCGGGTCATAGGATTCCTTAACGCCCAGTGAAAATGATACATAAAACCTCTTATATTTTAACTAGGGCATTACAATTATTTGCCTACTGAATAAGTGCACCAATAAATTTTATATTTGTTCAGGCAAAACAATTTTAGGTGAAAATTGTTAATAAACATTCAATTGAAGGTTGCACGATAATACAGCCTCAAATCCGGTTGGTCTCAAAATAAAATCTAATAAAAAATAATCTACTAAAAACAACAAAGGCTTGATTTTAATAATCTCGGTTCATCATCTTAACAATACAACTCAATCAGATGTTATCGACGGCAGAGGCTTTGTTAAGATACTGTTACGGAGACCTTCCTAGATGAATAACTTGTGTCGGGTTAGCTGAGATGACCTATAAAGTATGTATGCCACGTCATTGTGGTATCCTTGTCAATAATATCCTGTTTCTCTTACAATCCTAGTATCACTTATCAACAAGTTACTATTTTTACTGATCTCAAAAAAGGTGGTTCTAAAACCAATATATGATGTGCACAAAACATATTTCTGCCCGCAGCTTCGCCCGTGAGAACTGCTCGTTCGATCAGGATAAAATGAAGCCTATGTCTATCCTTGACTTTTCAAATATCACTAATCTAGTCATTTAAAACTTTCTGTTAGGTTGTTAATGTATAAAAAAATATGCTATTTTTGGTGTGTGGTTATCGGTTCTTCGAGCGATGTGTTCTGCCCATTGCCACTTCAGCTTCGTACTTTATTTAAGGGAATTGCCATAATCACTGTGCTGGTTATATGATTAAATATAAAAATACTTATAGAACAGTGTGTGCGGAAGAACAAGTTATTTACGTGAGGTTATTACATAATACATCTAAACTTGACCACAAACGTTGCTACGGAAATTCTATGGAGCAAAGCAAAAAACACAAGTTGAATTTATTAACGGAAACGTGTGAGAATAAAACCTTTGAGACGTTGTTTCTAGTTAATTGGTCTTCATAAATAAAATTTTAAATGACTTGTTGATAAGATATGAATTAACAATGTAGGTCTGTACGATTTTGTACACATATACGGATTTTTACGCAATGTGTCTGCATTTAGCCTTCATATCAACTGATGGTAAGTGACGATAAAGTAAAGTCTAAGTAGAAGCAACAAATTGAGGAGGCACTATGTTATAGTCATTACTGGAACACGACTCATATGGTGACATATAGACAAAATGGTGGCTGGCTGACAATGAATATGTATAGTTTAAAAAAAATAAACGCACATACCCCGGATCCATTATCAGACACTCGTCTCGAAGTGTCATTGATGCTTTAGACACGTAAAAGCATACAAAATGATCCCAAGCTCGACGGGTTTACTATTGCCCATTGAAGAGTTCTTCAATCCGCCTCTAAGTTGCCAGAAAGCTCGAAGTTGGCAAAAATTGCAAAGTCGATACATGTGTATTCGTTCCAGACAGAGTAAAATAATAAACGAAAATGAAGAAAGGAAAACCAGAAGAAGTTATAAAGCGAAAGTACAGTAATTGTGGTGTCAACAGTGACAAATCGGTGTCAGTTGTGTCTGAGGAATCTTGCGGAGAATCCAGATATGGTCTCAGTGAAGAAAGGGGCGCACTTTCGCACCCCGAAATTAAGAAGATTGGCTTATGAACCTGTATTACCAATAAAACTCCGAAACTTTGGACACGTGTTTCCTTCAATCCCGAATCCTCCAGCTCGCAACAACAATAATATAGTCAGATATCATGATTATCACCAGTCGGGAAGATGATTGATGATCTGCAGAAATATAGTTTTGAAAAAACTTTGACAATATTTGGCCCCTAAAGCGATGCGCAAACGCATGATTGAATCAAAACGGTTAAATCAAGAGATAAAGATCTCTCATTTACAGATGGAGCCCTGTTCGTCTGTTTGAACAGTATTTGAATGGCTTGACGGATACATAAATAGCTCCTGCGCACACTCATCCAAATGGACGTCGGTAACCGAAAGGCACACGACCGTTGTGCTGGAATAGAATTGAGCTTGGCCTTCACGTGCAAATCCTTGATAAATGATCCTCTTTGCGCGACACACTGCAGATTTCGTCCACTGATATCTAATCTTCAATAAAACAAAGTCGGGTTTGTTCCAACACTTATAACTCGAGAACGGCTGCACCGATTTTCATGGTTTTTGATTTGCTGTATTTAGCCTGATTAGCAGAATTACTATTAAAACATGGGATAAATTCACACAAAATTTTTTCATACATTTAACAACCTAAAAGAAAGTTTTAAATGACTTGATTTTTTTGTACATGGAGATGTTGAAGGGCCAAGGAAGGACATAGCAGTACGAGCAGTTCCCATGGATTACATTCTAAACTCCACGCAGGCGAAGCTGGGGCAGAAGCTAGTATGTTTCATAAAATAAGAATAGTTCTACTGTAGATTTCATTCATCATCATCAGCAACGAACCAATCATGATGATAAAATGATAAAATTTATTTTAGTTAGATTAAATTTTAGTACTCAATATCAGAGGAGACTGAAATGGTCTTTGTTCTATACTGTTCTTCATGTCTTCCTTAAAAATACCGAATAATAGACCGGTCCCGAGCCACTTGCATCCAGCGACCTTTACTGGGTCGTCGGTCCCTCTAGTAGAGGGACGGCCTGGTACAAGTTACCCCGTACGAGGTCGCCTTCGAGGACTCTTACTCGCCATCGGTTATCCATTTTCGAGCGATGTGGCCTGCCCATTGCCAATTCAGCTCACTAACGCTAAAATGAAATAAATATTCTAAAACCCACGCAGACGAATGTAAATAGTACTTTATCTATTAAAAAATTGGTGCCCAAAAAGGATTACACCTTGAAAAAAATCAAATCAAATATGCTCCTTTCAAGATTTAATACCTCTGATTGTTGGAGCCCCGCTATGAAGTCTGTAATCATATTCTACAAACTACACATAATTCCACAACTGTATTTCGTTATTACATAATTTTTATGCAAGTTGTATGCAAATGAGACAGCTTTTGTTATCCAACTGTCAAGTTCAAATCGATCTTTTGTGGGTCGTTAACGTTCGTAATTTCTCAAATGAATTATTAGCGGTGTTTGTGATAAATGATTACAATTAGCTAAACTTAATAATTGGAAGGGGCACGGCAAAGGTCAGGTCACGAACGGAAGGTCAAGAATACTGATCTGGGGTTTGGTAACTAGAGTGCATTCTGAAACATTATGTTAGCTTTTTAATCAATACGTAGGACTCCAATTAAATGTAGGAATCTTTGTTAAATGGCGATTTGGAACACGCCGCCTCTAATGAAAATCATTTAATCCAGACCATCAGTTCATATTTTTTAAAATTAAAATTATGAATGATGTTAAATTTCTAAGTTAAAATAGTATGGCAAATTTAAAATAGTATGTCAAATTTAAAATAGTATGTCAAATTAAATTAGTATGTCAAATATTGAAATCATCGAATAATTAATTAATTAGTATCAAGTGATAGGTCGATGGTAATTCTGCCACTTGCGGTGAAGTGGGCTCGCCCACCATGCTCGCACCGCTTGCACGAGTTCGTTCTCGGAGCAGAAGACCTTTGTTCTCAAGGGATGCCGCCGCGTAATCAAAGCAGACCAGCGGGCGTACACCCGCTGGTTATTTGGCATTTTAAGGTATATATACACTATTTAAGCTATCGGTTTCATATACCCACAGAGTCATATTAAAAAATGTTCGATCGGTTTTCTATTGGCCATCTCACCTGATGGTAAGTGACAATAAAGCCGCTGGATGTACCCCACCCAGAAGCTTCAAGCTATTGAAGCGCCGGCTTTGCTATCTTTTACACAAGAACACAACACAGTAATATTAGCATGATGGTAGCCAGCCAGTAAGACATAAAATATCACTGACTGGGAATCGAACCCGAGTCTTCTGCGTGTAAGTCCAAGCGGCACATTTATTGGTGCCTCCTAAAGAGACTTGGAGGAGGAATCTAAACTATAATTTTTAAATAAACCAAATTATCGTTTAATTACACGCGTATAATTATGCTATACAAGACAGATTACAGGTACTAGGTCAATAATAAATAAGATGGTAATATTAAAATTACGGTTAACTGTCGATTCAACATTGAGTGTAGATGTTCTAGAAAAAAATATATATCCAAGCGCCATTGATCCTCAAAAGGCGAGGTATTTTAATCAGATCTCGTTCAATGCGTTCTGGTGATAAAATCTCCATTTTGTCTTTAAAAGGCTCTGCCTGCCGATGCGTTGACAGATGACATTTGTACAGTGTCAGTCGCAAGTCAGTCGTGAATCGGAGATAAACATAAAATCATTTTTTAAGCTTAGGCTGTGTTTTACACATCACTTGTCTGAACGCACCGACTTAAATTGTTGTTAAAACACACACCACACACACTTCGCACGCGTACTCACACACACACACACACACACCACACTCCACGTACTTGCGTATACCAGATTCAGTGTGGGGAGACCTGGTTACCCATAGCACAGGCCTCGAACTTAATTTAAGAACCAGCTCTCCCACAACTACTATATTACTTGTATAAAATATTTAAAAAATGTAACTAGATATACGATGTTGTGGAGAGAGAAAATAAAAACCTAAAAAAACCTATTTTAATTGTCGAATTGGATGGCAGCACCTGATTAGATTGACGCTTTCCAAAACGGCTTTATTGTTACTTACCATCAAGTAAGATAAATGCTAAGTGGTAACCCGTCCATACTATCCATACTAATATTATAAACGAGAAAATGAGATTGTTTGTAAGTTTGTCCTTCCTTTCCTGCGCACTGGAAAACATTGAAATTTTTTTATTGGTCTAATTTGATAACCATTTCGAGATTAAGCTTCAAGAAACCTTTACAAAAATTGTGATTTAGGAGAAAACCGTTATATTATAAAAACTCGCAGATGAAGGCACGCATGTGATACTACAAATCTATCCAACGACAAACCATACACACACACACCTATCCCCCGCTATCCCAAACGCATGGGATATATTGGGAAACAAAATGTATCTCCAATGTAGATGTATGGGTACCCTAAAAATAATTATTTATTTTTCAAGATTTTAGTTGCATTCTTTTTGAGCCTCACAAGCTAAGTCATTTTTGTCGAAAAATATCGCTATGTTTTTGTCTAAATCATGAATGAAAATTAAATTGTTTCAGTATATAAAAAAATATGGGTACATTCGTTTGTGATTTTCTACCCAAAAATCAAATACATCTCCAACTATTTTTTTTAAATATATTTTAGGACAGTGAGAGCTTGGAATGACATTGATTTTTTGGTACAAGGATAATTGGAGGACCCGAAAAGGACATAGGACAAAGGACATTTATCCCGATCGAGTATGTAATACCTGTGAGATATCTGTCAAAGTCCACGCAGATAAAATCGTAAACAAAACCCTAGTATACTATAAACAGAAACTCTTAAAAAGCGTGCGTCGTAAAATCTGTTGTATCTGGTTTGAGCCTAACAGGTATCAAAAGAATTGTAACACTGTGCTTTGGTATGCTTTATTATGTAGTACATAAAGAGCTTTTTAAGTTTTAAAGTATCAGCCCATGCGCTTTATCGTATTACGCACAGGATCTACACCTTAGCAAAAGTGTCCGATACAAATGAATGCTTAGAGCGACTATGCTAGTTTTACTCATCATTAAAATGAAATTAGCTTAAACTACCCTGTTCAAATTATTTAAATGGCTCATGTCCAGCGGTGGCTATATTCGTCTGAGGATCATCATGTTAAATAGATTTACTTTACTATCATGTACCAATAGTATTGTGTTTTATGTACTTGGCCTTCATCTCAACTAATGGTAAGTGACGAAAAAGCTTCTGATAAGAGGCGTGGCCCACCAGAAACCAAAGCAGGAATATAACAGTGCTATTAACACTTCCTTTAGCAGAGGATTTAGAAGGAGACATCTATAGAAAATGGCCTCCCTATCTCTACCATTGACGAGTAAACACCATTTTTGAGTTGAGAGAGTTTGAGAATTTTGTTTATAGCCGCATACGTAACAATATTTCGGGCATACTCCTTTTAATGCGTAACTACTTTGATTTTTATTATTTGTGTTAACGGCGGTCACACAATCTGTGAAAAGCACAAGTGTCTACCTGTTCCGATTCAAAAGTGACACCTGTGACAGATGAGACGAGAGTACATATACACACGGATGATAGAAAACGGAGCTACAATTGAATATGGAACACTTATACTCGTAGTGTTGTAGTATCGTATGAGTTAATTGAAAACATATTCTATGTATAATTGAATTTTTTCTGATGTCTATTTTTTTTAAATAGGAAAATCTTTTTAAGAAGACGAAAACCTAAGGAGAAAACCAGGCTATCTGGAGTTCCCTTCTACTAAACAATCGATTAGGGGTCATTCTCAGCGCACATCGAGGAGCCTGGGAACTTTAGCGGAAGAAACCAGCGCTCCTCTCGTGCTTTAAATTTAGCCCTGCTTAATAAACAGGATAACACTCAGTAAATCGTGTTGTAAGAGATCAATGGCCAGCATTGAACCTGCAAGTCTATGTCTAAAATCTAGATAAACACTTAACTTGTAATAGCAGGTGCACTGTAAAGTTGGTAGCAATCTATTTAACGGATTAAGATCTGAGACCAATCACGGGGTTGTCTAAGAACTACATCAAATAAATAAATTTAAAAAAAAGTTATCTACAACAATTATTATGCTTTGAGTTACAAATAAAAAAGGTGTGTTTGAGGGATTTTTCAAATTGTAGGATAGGACGATTAAGGGGGTGAAATAAGGGATGAAAGTTTATCGGAAGTTCTGTTGTTCTTGTAGTCAATATAAAAAGCATGAAATTGGTATTAATATAATAAAGCGTAATAATATTAAGGTATACATTATTTTTAAAAAAGTTCATCATTTTTTTGTCAGTCACTCGGATCACAATATAAATTATTATTAATAGTAATAAGCTGTAGACGTAGCCTATCTTCAACAGTGGAGAGACACGGGCTGATAAGTCAAGTAGACGTGGTGGGGAGTTTACAGATGGAGTAAACGCTATCATAAGTACATTGTTTAACTACGAAACACTAAAACTGAAATGGATGATATCACGTTGGTATTCTCATTACAATTGCTGGTAGATTAATAAATCCATCAAACTTTTATATATACTTGGAAATAGCTTTTCGTGTAATGAAATGACGATAAAATATTGATTACTTTTGTAGCGCCGTTATACCGACAAATGTGCGCTTTCAATTACTGATACTGCGAATGTTTAATGAAATTACAGACTTCCATCACTCTATGAGAACCTTTCAAATTGCAAAACTAGAAGTATTTAATTGCATATAAGGTTTTAAGAGTCAGATCAATGGCACGAGATTTAAAGAGTATACTCTATCAACCAAAAAAGAATAATCGATGCATAATTGGCGGAGTTATCGACTAACATACATTAAAAAAACATACAGTTGAATTGAGAAACTCCTCCTTTATTGAAGTCGGTTGAAAATAGACATATTTCTGGTATGGCAGACCTCTTGTATATACCGGATACATTTTAAATTTTATTTGAATCGTGAATCGAACCCGGGCGCTGCGGTTTGACATATAAGAATAAGACCTATGATGTTTCTTTGTCTTTATTGCAGCATACTAAGATATAACCCGGGTAAACCAGTAAAAAGATGAGCGACATAAATAAAATAATACTTAACTATGTTACTTTATACAATGAAAATCATGAGTAAGCTTTTATTTTCAGATAAATCAATATTTTTAAATGAAATTATATTTATCAATTGCATTTAAACTGTAGTAAATAAAATGAATCCCTGACCGACTGATCGATATATCCACAGTTTAGAATGCTTGAGATAGAGACATAAAATTTTACACTTCGATCCTTAGATTATGAAAAGTACCACTAAAAATATATTTTGTGAAAATGTAAACTCAAAAATAGTGAGAAGTTTTACGTGTAATCCACTTGAGCTGCGACCTTGGTAATTTTATTGGAATTGTATATTAATAATTAAATATTAATCAGCCTGGAAACGACTTCATAGTATTTCACAATGTACCGAGCCACTTGCATCCAGCAACTTCCCGCGACCTTAACCAGGTCGTCGGTCCATCTAGTATTGGGAAGGCCTGGTAGACGCTTCCCGGTACGTGGTTGACACTCGAGAACTTACTCCCTGACGGTTATCGGTTCTTTCTGGCTTGCCCATTTCCACTTCAGCTCACTGACTCGTCAAGCTATCTCGGTGACCGGAAAATCAGCGATGTAGATGTGTAATATATATAAAAATGTTGTTGTCGTAGGAAAGTTACAGAAAAATATCGGTCGGGAAAAAACTAAAAAAGCTTTAAGAAAAAATTGAGAACGAGGAAAAAATTAAGGGAGAAAAGTTCTGGGAAAATGCGTACAGAAATAAAAAATACAAGAAAGTAACGATTTCTGTACAGAGGTCTAACAAGTCTAATAAATAATCAGCCGGGAAACGACTCCACGGTACGCCTCAGTGACTGGTCCCAAGGCAGCAACCTTTATCAGGTCGTCGGTCTATCTTTTGTATACACGACATGAAGTAATACAAAAAGATAATTTAATTGAAATAGCAGGGGGATGGAACGGTGCACGTTTGTGTCGCCACTGAAAAACTCTTACTGTCCATTAGATATCCGTCCATCGAGCAATGTGCCCTACCCATTGACACTTTCATTGACTCGGCGAACTATTTCGGTGACCTTTGTTCGTTTACAAATTTTGTCATCACATAGAGAAATTTTTATAATTTTTTTTTGTACACCCTTGAAGTACAGTATCACAAAAAATTCTACCATTTGAACGAATAATTCTCGTACGCAAATTCTCAAAGCGTTTTCAGGTACCTGTTTAAACAAATGAAACGTATAAACACGACATATAAATAGTTATACAAGATACATAATGTTGAACGAACACAAGCGTTCACAGATCTACATTCGAGAGAAGAAGGGATCTCTCAAGGATGCCTCACCGCGCCATCACATTTCAATTTGCACTAATTACAAGTAGCACTTATCATAATGTACGGTGCGTACACTCGCTGTGACGACATAGATCTCAAAATGGAAGGAATAGTCACAATATTGTAAATATATTGCCACATAATTTACGCGTTCAAAAAGAAGTTTACGTTGATTTTCTTAAAGAGCAATCAATCAATTTCGATAAAATTTATATGGGTATGCTCTACCAAACAAAAAATAATTATCAAAATCGGTTCACTATTGGCGGAGTTATCGTGTAACACACTTATAAAACAACATATGCCTCAAATTGAGAACCTCATTCTTTTTTTAAGTTGGTTGAAAAAATCAACAACCGTCAAGTAAATTTTTGAACATTTATTGTGTACTAAATACACACAAATCAACTTAAATTATTTTTAATATAGACTTACGAACATGAAACTTCATATTGCCCTGTTTTGGGTCTGAATTAGTATATGACGTGGAACATTTGCTCACGTGTATATACATGTATGTGCTCACCCAGTTATCAAAGGTATTTTCAAATAAAACCTTAAATATATGACCTATCTGACTCATCAACGTCCTTAACAAATCGTCTCCCACATAAATTCATACAATAATCGCAATATATGTCCTCTCTGACTCATCAACGATCGTTTCATTTCAAACCGTTTTCAAACAAATTCATACATTAATCGCAATGTATGTCCTCTCTGACTCATCAACGATCGTTTCATTCCAAACCGTTTTCAAATAAATTCATGCATGAAAATGTATACATATAAATGCATGTCATCACTGACCCATAAACGTCCATAAAAAATCGTCTCCCAAATAAATTCATGCATTTATCGCAATGTATATCCTCTCGGACTCATCAACGATCATGTGATTCCAAAACGTTTTTCAAACAAATTCAAGATAGGTGTAAAATTGTTAGTCAAATTTTATGATATAGGCTTTTACGTTCTAATTTAACAATTCAACCACTAAAGGTTGCAAATATAATTGAAATGATTTTCCATTATCACCGGCAGGCGGATTGGTTGGCAAGAAAATGTTGTCGTCACCAGATTTTCTACGGGTGATGAAATGAAATAGAGTCGTCAAATATAGTAAACGAAAAACATTACTTTCAAGCTAGACTTAAACAGATCTATGAAATCCATGAATCCAGCCGTTAAACATTCTAGCACACAGCTGTGCGTAAGCTACGCCGCGGTATTCTACCATTCAGTCATAGAATTATATAGATTCAGTATATCATCTCATAACGACATAATTCACGGATTCCCTCGACAATTTGTACTTTAATCGACTATGTCATTACTTTATCTGCGTTTAAACATTTTATATGTTTCATAGATTAATTGCATTTAATGTATTTAATAGAGCCCTGGTCAATGTGGAATGTGGTTCAATATATTTTATTTTGACTCAACCTTGCCTTTTAATAAGGGAATTGTGAATTCTGCCCGTGCATTGGACATCCAGCCCCAAGACGGAGATCTCAAGAACTGATTCTATTTGTATCTTCATTCATCTTGCTTAGTAAAATATGTTTAAGATAAAATTACATAATCTACGAATCAGTTCAATATTGACTCGATCAACTGAAACCAGCAATGTGTACTAATAGTATGGCTTTTAATTAATTATTTATATGATCTATATTATTATATTAGAAATAGACTAACTCATTATAGGGTACCAGCAAATCCCTAAGTTTCGGCTCGTTTCATTTGTTTTGAGTTTCTAAACTTTTAAAAAAAACTATAATTTATTGAAAAGCTGTAAAATATATATAACTGAAAACTGTTGTTGAAAACTATAAAATATATCCCACCGCCAAAACCGAGAGTCTCGATGACTTATGAATAACTAACTGTTTTTAATACCTATGTATGATATTGATCAAGGAAAATCCAAGATATACAATTCCGTATCTTGATAACTTCACCTTCCAAGAAAAAGGGTATTGATTGACGGCCGGATAACAAGGAGTTTATTTCCTTTTGACGTTCGGCATCCTCAAACTAGTGAGGGCTATATGAAGCCATAACACAAAGTAATATATTGGTTTTAATCGTGTGTTGATACTTAAAAAGTAACACGCTTAAATAGCCCTAATTTCCTGTCCGAAATGCCAAGTTCACCTTGCATCCAATTATCAGAATTACTTGAGGCGAGTCATCAAATGTCGGTCAGAATTACTTATAAGAAGGAAAGGCGCGGCATGAACTGTTACCTTTTGACCGGTTGCCTCACTTGCTAAATCAACTAGCATCCTAGTGCGCCTCGAGCAAAATTGATGTGTTCAAACTAGTTATCGACAGCGACTTTACTTGTTCATAATGATTTATATTGGATATGTCTTCAAGTATGAAATTGTCGGTAGATATCAAGTCGGGGACTGACCCAAAAAGGATGAAGTGAGGTATCAAATTGAAAATAATATCAAATACTCAAATCTGCAATTTATTTGACCTGTAAAAAATTAAACTTCTAAGTCAACGCAATAAAAAGAAACGCTGTTGCATGTTGCTTCTTTTGACCTATATTCCTAATTGTCAAGAAGTAAGTTCTTAAAGCATAAGTATAATTTTTTTATTATATATCATGAAAATTGCTTTATAGTTACCAACTGCTCCATCGCCTGTCGATTGCTCGATGATCTCTTCAGGTGCACCTATTTATGATTTTCAATATGACAATTATTCATATTCTGCAAGGAACCCTCGCTGTGCGAATCAGACACTTGGCCGTTTTTTTAAGATACATGGTCTAGGATGGTACTTTGCTTGTCTAGTAACAGTCTTATCACTAGAATGTTGAAGAAATCCAGATTGTAGCCCCGGTAACACAGAAAAAGGTAGGGAATTCAACTCCATCAAAAATAGTGATGCATATTAAAGGCTTTGATACGGTAATATACCTCTATTAACGAAGGCCCGCATTAGGGTTGTTCCAAAAGGAGGTTGATGAGGCCTGCCTATCTGCCTTAGTACAGGTACGCAGTAAAGTCAAAGTCCACCGATTTTTTGAACAATTTACGAAAACAAGTACCCTAAAGGCAAAGGTGTGATCAATTTAAAAATGAATTTTAATTACCTTCTGTTTGCTTGTTTTTGTTAATTGTAAAAAATATATTCAAAAAGGCTTATTTAAATTAAATGTCTTGTATCTTTGATGGCGTCAATGAATCATTGATGTTTCCATAAAGAGCAGCTAAGTATGAGTTTATATTATTCTGATTTTTAGTATTTGTTGTTATAGCGGCAACAGAGATACATCATCTGTGAACATTTCAAATGTCTAACTATCACGGTTCATGAGATACAGCCTGGTGACAGACGGATGGACGGACGGACGGACAGCGAAGTCTCAGTAATAGGGTCCCGTTTTTACCCTACCCTAAAATAAGTGTAAATAACCCTAATATTGAAACAAAGCTTTTATATACGATAACCTAGTGACTTCACTTTTGTGAACTGTAAGTCATAATTTCCCATCATCGTCATCATTAGTCAGGAAACATCCACTGCTGGACATAGGCCTCCTTCACGGTACGCCACATCGACCGGTCCCGAGCCACCTGCACCCAGCGACTCCCCGCGACCTTCACCATGTCGAAATCAAATCAAATTCACACATTATCCATATTCATACACAAACACAAAGCTCCTCATATGTACGACAATATATACTCTAAATCCATAAATTACAATCATAACCACCTCGAACGATTTGACCTCTCGACAGACTTCAATAAATCGACACGGATCAATGACTAATCAACTAAACTTTGCTATGATTTAAGTATAGTGTATCACTACCAAGGCTAGACTGACCTGGTGCTAGTGTTACAAATGGGTAATCATGAAATTTGGCGTAATAAGTAATAGGTCAATTAGAACACACGTTTTTATCTACGAATTATTCTTCGCTGTGAATTTGAAAACGTTGTAGCGTTGGATATTATGGAAATGGAGCTTAGATAAAAAGTTAGTGTAAGCCGATAGGAAAATATTGCTTTCATAGAATCAAATACCTTTAAACGACCAATTCTTTTATATATATATATATCCTGTCCTCCTGCGATTTAGCTGAAATTTGGTATTTGGGGGCGAAAATCGATCTAAATTAGTCTCATGTCTGGAAAAAGGCGCGTTTGCGAGTTTTCACGCGCTTTTTCTTTCGCATTATTCGACGCTAAATATGATGGGCAATTTTACGCTGTCAAATATAATCACTTTAGCGGAGTGGTTCACACGTGTCATTCCGTCCGAGATATCCGCGTTCAAATCCCGGTTGGAAAATTGCTTTTATTTTTGTTTTTTGTGTGTTTAGGGACAGAAATAAAGTTTTTGTTTGTTTTTAAAGAACTACGAGCAAAACTCGGTCGCCCAGATATACATAATAAAACGAAAGCGTGTTCAATGGTCTTCTTTTTCGTACATTAAGACGACTCACTGATTATTTTCTCGTTGGCTCGCGAGAGAGCAATAGCGATACTTACTTCCTTGGCGGCAGAAAGAGATATGCATAGCCTCACATTGTCTCAAGAAAACCAACGTTAGCGACAAATCATTCATTGCTTGAAAACTAGAAGATCAATTAAAAATCCTTTGTGCTAAACTTAGAAACCTTAGGAGAACTGTCTAATTTAGACAATCCAATTTAGCATCTGAGAGACGCACACGCTCACAGCACAGTATCAATTTCAAGGCCAGATTTAAGACCTGGAGCTTCTAATGTGTAATCATGAAATATAACATAGCAACTTAATTAAATGCTTATACGAGTACTGATGGTTTTGTTACGGCTAAGATGTGCTTAGCCAAGTTAGTATTAAATTAGTGTATGAATGTGAAACTTGTTTAGTAATGTTGTTATTAAAATTGGTTTGTGTAATGTAACTTAAACACGCGATTAATGCAATAAAATCAAATTGAATCGCTCAATCGCTTAATCATGATTTGTGTATTCAAATTTTGATGAAGACATTTAATAATTTTTCTTTTATGTGTAACCGGAGCTGAGTTAACAAAGATAATTAACATGGGGTTATTAAAGTAGTGCTATATAAATAAATATATATGTACATACATATAATGGATCAACAATATACAAAATATAGTGGATCAGAAAGAAAAGGAAATCAGAGGAGATCAGGAAGGAAAGACGATATAATATATGTAATTTGATATATTCTCAAATTAAAATGGGCTTGAATATTTTTATAGCTATCAAAATTGTCCCAAATACAAATTCGTTTTTAGGCCGTGTCGAAAAAATTATATTGTTCCAATCAGACCCAGCGTATTTTATTATAGCGTGCGCGAACTGACAGTTCGGGTTAAAAACACTCCGCTTAACGAATCTTCGAATTAAATATCTTTGAATACCTCCAACCTTAACCTTAAAGTGCTTAAAGTTCCTCAACTAGGAATGGATTGAGCTATGCTCGGAATTTCTCTACGTGATAAGGTCCGGAATGAGGAAATCCGTAGACAAACAAGAGTCAGCGACATAGCTCGACGAGTCAGTGAGCTGAAGTGGAAATGGGCAGTACACATCACTCGAAGAACTGATAATCGATGGGGAGTAAAAGTTCTCGAGTGGCGACCACGTACCGGGAAGCGTCTACCGGGCCGTTCCCCTAGTAGATGGACCGACGACCTAGTTAAGGTCGCAAGGAGTCGCTGGATGCAGGTGGCTTGGAACCGGTCAATGTGGCCAACCATGAAGGAGGCCTATGTCCAGCAGTGGACGTTTACTGGCAGAGGAGGAGGATGATTTGAATACTATAACTTCATCGCATATCAAAACCGTAATATACATCTAATATCAATCTAGAATAACTATTTTAAAATCGGTTTGAACTGCTTACCCGTTTTAGAGCATGCATGCCATGCAACAAGAAGCCAATGCCGAACTAATTACGTAAACATTAAAGATCACCCGTGAGAAATCAGTGTAGCATTAAAATTAACATAATGTAATGTAATAGTGTTCTCAACAATACTGCAGTGAAGATCTACGTGTCGAAATTTACTAGATCGATTGCAGTTTCTTTGTGGCTAGTCGGTGGCAGACGTGCGGTTTTGCTGCAATTAAATTGTCGCACGGGTAAATTGAGTACATTATACTTGTTATCTACAATTTGTATACATATAACTTATTTGCTCAGTAACAGTATGTTAAAATGTTTTTTTTATTGCAGAAATTATGTACCATATATCGACAGTACATACTTAAACAAATAAAAGTCTAAATACATTTAAAAAGTACAAAATATAAAATTGGTTTACACTGTTTTGTTCTTCATCACACCTGATGGTAAGTGACGATAAGGCCATTGGATGGAAAGTGTGTTCACCAATAGGAGTCAACCTAATGAGTCACTGGCTTTGCTACCTTTCATACTTGAACAGAACAGTGCCAATAACAATCCAGAGGTCCTGGTTTCGATTCCCAGTGAGGGTAGCTATCGATACTCGGTTTGGTTGATGGTAGGGTATTTTTATATCGACTTGGTCATTATCCACCACCAAGTTACCTAAATTGCTGTCAGACAGCAGTATTTATACCACGGTTGTGTTCAGATATGAAAGGTAGCAAAGCAAGTGACTCAGTAGATTTAGGTTTCGTCATGAGCACGCTTCCATCCAACGGCTTTATTGACACTTACTATCTGGTGAGTTGAAGGGAAAGAGCAAACCCAACATTCATTTAAAAAATTATTAATTCGTAGTCTTATAAGCGTATGCGATTTTTCAGTCGCAGGTCTGCACAGATCCGATATAAGAGCGCTACCTGAGGCGATCACTTCTCTTACACTCCACGAAGAGTCGTGCCCATCGACGCCGGGGGGCGGAATGTTTGCATAATTACTGGCACATTTAGGCTTTATTGTATACAATCATCTTCCTTGTACAATGAAGGCTCTACTGCATAGCCACGCATTGGCACAAATACTAGTCAAGATGTGTACATAATCAAAATCATTCAGTGGTCACTTGGCCAGGCTGGCTTCTTGAGATTTAATATAATTATATATGTATATATCTACTTACTCATATGTTGCTCATATGTATAAGATGTTGATACTGAAGTGGTTTGAAAATATAAAGATTAAGGTACATTTGTTTGCATCAAATTTTAAAAAGGTATGATGGGTTTGCACTTGGCCTTCATCTCAACTGATGGTAAGCGTGCGCACCCAGAAGCCTCAACCTAATCATCATCGCCATTTCGGAACACAATAGTGCTATTAGCATCATTTCATAGTGGTAGCTACAGCACCGACCTGGTAGCTGTACCTGTACCCCACTGGGAATCTAACCCGGGACCTACAGATTGTTTGTACAACATTTTAGCCTTAGCAGTCAAGGAGGCGGTTAAAAATCGTCATCAAATAGTATGAACATATTAATAATTATGATAAAGTCACAAAATTATAGTTTCTTACATATCCGTTTGCACGGTGTAGTCCACAGGTGAAGGTGACGCTGTTCAAAGAATATTGTCCAGCGTTCTACACGTGCAGCCTTTGGGTCAACTATACCAAACCAAATTTATATCCTAAGGAATGTATTTTATTACTATTTGTTTATTACAATGGAACGGCAGTTCTATTCTTTGGGTCCAGTATAAAAACAGACAGACAGGCAAGCGATGGAGCAAACAGATTCTCGAGTGGAGACCTCGGACCGGGAGACGCGGGGTGGGACGGCCTCCAGCCCGCTGGTCTGACGACCTCAAGAGGATAGCGGGAAGCGAGTGGATGAGGACGACGGAGGACCGGAAGGAGTGGCGCACGTTGGGAGAGGCCTATCTTCAGCAGTGGAGAGACACGGGCTGATAAGTAAGTAAGTGAAGTATAAAAATATGACAGTCTATTACGATCTATTCACTTTCCTTCGTCCTCTACTTAATCTCCGCCCACACATTCCTGATGGATTGTAAATCGTGACTGCGCTGCAACGAGGCGGGCTTATTGAACTACACAACTATGGATATTCCACTAGGTCACTATTTTCAGTAGAATAATCTTAAAAATAATTTTAAATTGTACTATAATTTTTTCATGAAAATCAATCCATCCAAAGTTTGCAAGAAAATCAATATGAAATAATTAGTTAGTTAGAAATAAAAAATAAAATTATTTACAATTAAACTTAGTTATGCGATCACAAAAAGAAACTTAGTTGAGTACTAAATGTTTCTCAGTTTCCTAATGAATAGAAAGCAAACGATTCACTTAGGATAAACATCCTGACAACATCGAGGATGTCTGTTATGACGTCATTCGATACTGATCCTTGTTGCCCAGAAAAATGTATATCGTTATAAAGCTGAAGTTGACGGGATGTTTTCAGTGAACTGCACCTCAGACGCACGCGTAAACGCATTTTTTCAAAATGAAAAACCCGCTGCACGACTGCAACATAATTCACGAGATCCATGCGCACCGTTACTAGTGTCATGTCTACGTTTATTGACATCAATCCCATGTTATGACTTATTACAATACATGCGTAATGCACGCAAGAATGCATCGCAGCTAATGGCAAGGGTCTGCAGGTCATGAACGGTGGAAATTTAGTGCAGCCACAGTATAAATATAGCGCAGTAACGAATGTCCTCTGAATCTCGCAGTTATTTGAGATTGATATTATTGTTTCTGGTGTGACTTGTTTGATTCTTTGACTTTTAAATGACAATATCTGGGCGACCGAGCTTTGCTCGTAGTTCTTTTAAAACAAACAAAAACTTTATTTCTGCCCCTGGTTAGCCATAAAGAGTAGAACAATTTGCCACTAAAAATAATAATTACAAACTTGAATAAATAAATAAAAACACAAAAAACAAAAATAAAAGCAATTTTCCAACCGGGATTTGAACGCGGATATCTCGGACGGAATGACACGTGTGAACCACTCGGCTAAAGTGATTATGTTTGACAGCGTGAAATTTCCCATCATATTTTGCGTCGAATAATGCGAAGGAAAAAACGCATGAAAACTCGAAAACGCGCATTTTCCCAGATATGAGACTAATCTAGATCGATTTTTCGCCCCCGAATACCCCCAAATACTGAGCCGTTTCGGAGAACCGAATTATATATACAAGAATTGCTCGTTTAAAGGTATAAGATTCTGATATTTAAATGAGATTTTTCCACAGTTGTATTTATATATTACTAGCTCGTCAGCGTGGACTTCAGAAATTTTCAGATTACCCACGGGAACTACTTGCTCGGTCGAGATAAAAAGTAAGCTATGTCCAAGCTTTCCCTATACCTACATAAAAAAAGTCAATGCATTCTGAAAGAAGGACAAACACACTCACATTCCCATTTATAATATGTGTATGATGCTTCACAAACAACAATATATTTTATTCGATTATTTCAATATTTGACATACTAATTTAATTTGACATACTATTTTAATTTAGAAATTTGACATCATTCATAAATGTAATTGTAATTTTAAAAAATATGGGCTGATGGTCTGGATTAAATGAATTTGAAATTGTAGACATTTTTATTTGAAACAAAAGATTTAACACAAATAATCGAAACTTTTCTTTTAATTCCTTTTGATAATAGTACGTACGACATATTGACGGGTCCCGACTTTAACTAGATCTATTTAATAGGTGGATGGCCCGGTAGACGTTTTCCAGTACGTGGTTCGCCATTCGAGATCGCTTACACTCCATCGGTTATCAGTTCGAGCTATGTGGCCTTCCCATTGCCATTCTAGCTCACTGACTCGTCGAACAATGTCGGTGACCATAGTTCGTCTACGGATTTCCTCATTCCGGATTTTATCACTTAGAGAAATTCCGAACATATAGTTCGTTCTATCGCTGAGTGTCTTTGAGCTTGTTAATTCGGCTAACAATAAAAGACAACGTTTCGGTTCCGTATGTCATCACTGACAACACGCACTGATTAAATACATTTGTCTTCAACAAACAAAAATAATGATTATAAAGGAATTGAGGGAAGAGAAGGAGCATTGGGGGACGCGGGCGGGGTGAGCTACATTCAGTAGGATTTTTTTCTGTTGGTAATTGTCAGTCATGTCTTCCATATTATATCCTTTCCCATTCCTTCCCTGAGTTTCCCTGAATCATTTCTTCACTTCACATTCTTTATACATGAAGTTAACCCACTGTTCTGTTCTGTACTTGTACTGTTATCCCAAACCACAATGGCACAACTTACGAAACAATATGTAGCTTTTGTTCGCCTTGATATTTAGACTCGTCTTGCGTACAGACGATGTAATTGTTTTACTTACAAGTTTAAAATGTGTAACAGACGTCCCTAGATCGATATCTTTAGGTGAATCATAAACTAAATATCTGTATTCTGTTGCCATAATATTTAAAAATAGGCTGGCTTTGTGTAGCAATGAGAATCATTAACATCCAACTTCCTACGGAACCACAATTTTCATTTTTACACACTATTTTCCGATTATTGTTCAAAGCGCCATCTAGGGACCAGTAGCTGTGTAACGGCTATTTTAGCTTACTGTAAAGTTGTATGTTAATGATACTCATTTCGCGACTTCACATTCTGATGTCCTGTTTTTAGATAGTTACTACACAACAGAAATTTCCATTTGAAAGGCGATCCAATTTCTGTTGTCTTAATCTTTTTAAATATAATAGCTGCATTTGTGTAGTAACTATCTAAAATAGAACATCAGATTGTGATGCCGCGAAATAAGTATCATTGACATACAACTTCATAGTGAATTACAATTTTCTTTTTAAACTCTTTCGATTATTGTTCAAAGCACCATCTATGAACCATTAGCTGCGTAACTGCTATTGTAGCTAACTTTAAAGTTGTAAAGTAATGATATTTATTTCGCGACACTATAATTTCGTCACCCATTTTTAGGTAACTACTTATCAAAGCCACCAATTCTATTTTAAAAGATTATGGCAACAGAAATTTAGTATGGAATCATTAGGAGAGGGATAACGATAATGGTATTTAATTCAGTTCAACATTGAATCTAAATGGCGTATCAAAAATGTAATTCAACCAATAATTTTTTAACATTGCAAACATAATTTAAATGCAAACAAAATATAGTTCTGTTCTCCAGATGTATTTTAAATAGGCTTTAGAATCAAGCAGATAGGCAATCTATTTTTTATTACGACCACATTGACCTCTCTTATTCCGGGTCGTCAGTAATGGCCGTTTTATTAGACAATCTTTAGTCATTATAGCATAAACTAAATGTCTAGGATACCTGTAGGTTTTAGTCCATTTAGAAAGGTTAAATGTATCAACTTTCAGTAAAGTTTATCTGCATAGTAGATTTAGTTTCAAAACCTTTTTTTTGTCCAATGTGGTCACTTTCATGTTGATAGAGGCTTAATTTGACACTGAAACGCAATCACTTTGATTGGTTGGGAAATAAATTCTATTATAATTGTTTTTTTTTTAAAGAAAACTCCTTGTTAATGCAAAAAAATCGCAAGCTATAATTATTGGCAGCCCCTATTTCCTATCTCGTCTAGATAATAACATACCCAAAATATTGTTTAATGGCACCATAATCCCTTACTCTTCAAATGTTAAAAATCTCGGTGTCATTATGGATCGGTCTCTTTCTTGGGCAGATCATGTGAATGAAATTAGTAGAAAAGTGTACGCTTCCCTGCATTCACTAAAACGACTTCAAAATTTCCTCCCTGTTAATACTAAAATTATGTTAGCACAGTCACTTCTTCTTCCCCTTCTGGACTACGGTGATGTGGTTTTCCTCGATCCAAACGAAGAACTCGTCAACAAACTAGAACGTATTCAAAACACATGTATACGATACGTCTTTGGTCTTCGTAAGTTTGACCATGTCTCCCTTTTCCGAGATCAATTGAAATGGCTCCCAATTAGACTTCGTAGGAAAATTCATGTTCTTTGCCTGCTTTATAATGTCCTTCGCAATCCACTGTCGCCAGGGTATCTCCGAGAAAGGTTCCATTATCTGGGCGCAGAAGATGGTCGTCTACGATCCAGCAGCAACCTCACCCTGGAGATACCAACTCACAGCACGCACACGTACACCAACTCTTTTACGGTGAAGGCAGCGAGGCTTTGGAATCTGCTTCCGGTTGATGTCAGGATGTCACCGTCTGCGACTACATTTAAAACAGGCCTCAGAAAGCCTAATATTCTCAGCATTTTACAATGAGTTAGTTTAGTATCCTTATATATATGTGTATATATTATATATTTATTTATATATGTATATATATTATATCTATGTATTATATTTATATAAGTATATGTTGTTCTAATTATTTCCTTTTCAAATCTCTTTGTTTGTATATCCTATATTATGATATTGTATATGTCTCCGCACACCACCCTTTTATCTTTCTCCTCGCCCTGGTTGACTGGAAGAGATCCCTATATAGGGATAAGTCCGCCAATTCAACTTTTGTTATTGTTTTTTAAATGTAATTATTTAAGTTGACATATGAATGAATAAAGAGTAATCAAACAAACAAACAAACAAAACTTGAGTGAAATATATATTAAATACGCTCTTTAAAAATATTCTTATTATGCTTTTAATTTATTAACATATGTAAAATCTGTGTTTGTATTTGACTATCGTTACTAATTTAAACGTGTCTTAGTATTATTTTAATTGACACAAGTAAATAGGTATATAATATATATGTTATGTCCAATTATTTAAGAAATTCTTGTAATAATTATTGTATGCCTGAAATAGGCCAACTGTGCCGGCATTGACACCTGTGTAATATTTTTGTTGACATGTTGACAATAAATGAATTGAGTATTTGACTAAAAATATTTTTGTCTCATTCGATAGTGCATGTAAAAAGATAAATAGCTATATATTTATTTTTATACGACTAATAGTTTTTTTAGCACAACCCGCCCAAAAGTGATTTTAACCGGGAGTGTTTTGTGACGTCACATTACTATATTGGAGCGTTAAATGTATGAAACTGGTTCGATATTTTGAGTTATCTCGTAAAATGTTTTTATGTATTATATACCCCTATAAGAAAATGTTTAAAACGCATTGAGAAAACTAAATCTAATAAGCATTTTACTATTCGAGGATCTATATTTTTTCGCAATTTTTGAGACTTTAAATTATTGCCAAATCTAACCAAAAATTTAAAATTATTCCGTATATTTATTTAGGGGGCTTCCTTTTAATATACTTTATGGTATAAGATACAATTCAACTACAAAATAATTATATAGCAATTATCCAATTTTATATGTATTTAGCTTTCATTTAATCTGACGATGTTTTGGTCGACTTTAATTCAAGTAAAATTTTTGACGTCTCCCTTGAGTATTTAACAAAAACTTTGTTAAACGCCACTGTCGGCAAAAACGTCAATTTATGTCAATTCTTATAATTTATACGAATTCCGAGCTCGGTATATAGCTTTGGAACAAACGTGCCCCTGACAGCAGCCTTGGCCTAATCACTGCTGGTCCATGATCCGGATCTTAGGCACACGCAGACCTGATATTAGGAAGCTGAAAAAACAGACAAACAAAAACTGTGCAGGTGCTTCACTCAGTTTTTATTACGAAATTGATGTAATAATTTAATCGATTCAATAATGACTTTACACCAATCTTGACCAGGTGCTGACAAATATCGAATACAGAATACGAATACCAATTGAAGTTTTATTTATTAGTTATTTTTCATTCATATAACGGGTTTTCTCTCAGGATGATTCCTTACGATTCTTGTACCATCATCTTAATTTGAAATAGATAGGATCATCATCATCAACAGCCTATATATGTCCCCACTGGAGGGGCTCAGGCCTACTCTCCTACAGAGATGTATGGGCCATAGTCCACCACGCGGGCCCAGTGCGGATCGGCGGACTTCACATGCCTGTTCAAGACATGCAGGTTTCCTCACGATGTTTTCCTTCACCGTTAAGCAATCGGATAATGTACTTGAATTGAAAAACAACTCATAGGTACACGGCTGGATTCGAACCCGGTACCCTCAGATTGAGAGTCCGCGCCTTATCCACTGCGCCACCGACGCTTGCTAGATAGGATACGAGTATCAGATTATTATGTCGAGAAATAAATTTACCTAACCTTCAATTCCCAAGCTGCAATAGCCGTTGCGCAGCTAGTGGTCCACAGATGGCGTTTTGATCAATAAAGAAAATAGTGTGTAAAAATTAAATTTTGAATCACTATGAAGTTGTATAGTAATGATACTCATTTCCCGAAATTGTATTCTGATGTACTATTTGGCTCAATTTTGGCACAAAGCCAACTATTCTACATTAAAATATATTGGTAAAAGAAATTTTGTACGAAACTTTTCGTAACTATTATAATAATTCCATGTTGACTACATCTCAAGTTACGCTGTAATACGTAAACAACATGCCAATTTCTTTTAAAATTTCATTTCTATGAAGCCTGCGCTTATAAAAATGTCATTTTAAAATGACATCTATTGAAAACCGCACGAACTAAATCCGATAAAAGCTCGAAGCTTTTCGTGTCTAGTGATCGAAGTTCCACGGAGATTTACAAGGTTTTGCGCACTCGTTGAACTCTAACAGTAAAGGTTCTCAAGTTTTATCATAGATGGCACTTAATTGAACTTTTACCCAACGGCTTAGAAAGAAGAGGGTTGTGTTTGATGTAAGTATCATGTTAGTCTATTTCTGTACATGTGACTCTTTAGATCCAAAGAATTTTAAATGTATTCAATTTGGCTTTTACATTTGATATGGTCACGGTTCAACTACATATAACAAATATTCAAACGGACGTGTTCACGAATAAGTTAATATGGGGCTTTATTTGGCAACGAATTAGTCCAATTTTCTACGAAATGGAAATAATATTTATTTTTACGCCATTGGCAAGTAATTGACACGAATATATGGGTTTGGTGGATGGAATGTTAAATAGAAATCTGTATGTAATATTGTTAGGCATTTTAATACAAACAAACACATTTACAGACACTTTAATAAATGAAACAAAATGTTGTCGCATTTTATACATTTTTATTTCTTTTTTACAACATGCTTTTACATTTAAAATAATATTAATTAAAAACAAAAACGAGGTCAATAAATAACACAATCAATTCCCTAATAATGATATCCAGTCGCGGGATCAAATCTTTGAGGCTGTTTTGGACCACTGAAGTCCTCACCAATTACCCTCTGTCCCGAAGTTTGCCCTCCATACGGTCGCAATGTGGTTTGAGGTCCTCCATAAGGCTTTTGGCCACTCAAAGGTCCTTGATATTCATACTCTGGTTTACCAAATCTTGATTCATTCGGTCTAAATGATTGTTGGGTTTGACCTGAAGTCATCGGTAGAATTGATCCTTGGGTTGATGTGTAATATTCTGGGCGGTAAGTTGTACTTCCTTCTAGCCCAGAAGGCCTAGACTGGTCCCCTCTAGGTTGATTATATTGACCAGGTTGACTATCTTGACCGGGTCTTACAAATTGTCCATATTGGTTTATTGGTTGTCCATATTCGTCAACCATCATTCCTGGTTCACCTCCGCTGACAGTTGTTCCATCGGTGGCAGCATAGTTGGGTCTGTAAGTTGTGCTAGGCAAGCTCGTTTGTCCAGAGAAGCTTGGCCTACCTGGACGTATTGTTGTTATTGTTCTAGCAGTATCTGATTCCGGAACTCCAGTTTCATAGTCTATTGTCGATTGGCCTCCATTTACAGAGAATCCAGGTCTAGTTGTCGTTGATACAGGTGATGAAGTTTTGTCTGAAAAGTCTAACGAATAAGTATCAGAGGCTGGACCCACAGAGGTACTAAATCCTGGAGTTGAAGGTCTGGAAAATTGTGGGCTTGCAGTTGTAGACCCGGTTGTGGTAATACTGCCAGGATAACCTCTAGTTGGTGCTGAGGTAGGTCTATTTGGTATTCTTTGTCCAGGTTTTAATGATACTTTTCCAGGTGTGGTAGTTATGTTGTAAGATTCAGATACCGAATTATCTCGGTCGTATGTTTTCGGATACTGAAATTTAGTCGAATCTTGGTAGCTTTCGGGAGTTGAATCAAAACGAGTTGGAATTGGTGAAAGCATTGGGGTTGTTGTTGAAACTATATTGTAGACAGGTTTTCTAGGTCCAGGTCTAGATATATTCTTTTGTACTGGTCTTCCCATGACTTCAGTAGTATCAGGGTATCTAATATCTATTTTTTGTCCAGGCCTGCCACTTACTTCTTGAGTTCTAGGATTTGTACCTGTTGTATACACGTTATTTTTTTGTTCACTGATTGTTTCACCATAAGATGGACGTCTTCTGTGGCTACCTTGATCAATCTGAACTGGAATTTGAGACAGATATATCTTATTACCAGTACCTTTTTCTGGTCCTGGTACAGTTTCATAGTCAGGACCATTATCGTAATCCGTTTCATAGTCATTTTCATTGTAAGTAACCTTATATCGATCCGGTTTTCGTGCTGGGCTCCTTTCGTCAGAACCAATTTCATCACCTCTTGACACATTTGGTGTCATAAAAGGTTGGGCTGTCGTTTGCTTCTCTTCTACATCATATTGAGGTTGACGAGTCGATGAGATCGGAATAGACAACTCTTTTGTAGGTTTCCTTGTTGTAGAAAAATCAGTAAATCTAGATGGGAATCTATTTTTTTCACCTTGTTCAAATTTGTTGGCTGGTGGTGTGTATTCATATCCTATGTCTTCTACATTGGACTGTTGAGGAATGTATTTGTTTAAACCTGGCTGCTGCGGAGGTCGGTTTATATTGTTTTGTACAATTTTTGAGTCTGGGTTAAAGCCACTTGTCAGTTGAGGTCTACTTTCTACACGTTTATTGAAATCGTATTTGCTACTTAACCCAGGACGCAGATTAGTTCCTTCTGGCCTTCCGATTAAAGTTTGTTCTTGAAGGTCAAACGTTCCTGGTTCCTGATAATACATTTCATCTGTAGAAATTTCTTCTGACGGTCTAATAGACATTCCACTTGATGGTAGGATTGGGCGACCATAAGTGACATAGTTCTGAGTCTGGACGACGTCACTTCTGTAAGGCCCGGGAGCAGGTGTGGAGCCAACAGGTCTACGACTACTTGTCTTTCCACTTGGGGAGTTTTGAGATCCATATTTTGTTGGCTGTACATAATTTTCTGGGAATGTCTGACCAGAAACTTTTTCTAAGTTACCAGTTGATTCTAAGTCTTTGTATTGAGAACCATCGTCTCTATTTATAGATGATCCTGGTTGTTGTTTACGGCCAGGTACAAGAGATTGACGAGTTGGAGGGATTCTTAAACCTGGTCTTACCTGAGCTTTATCAGTTGTTAAATTGACAGGTTGTCCATTATTGTCAAATTGGGTGACGCTTACGTCCTCGTTGTATAGATTTTCGTACTGGTTTTCTTCTTGTTTACCATTTGGTGGATATTTTATTTTATTTGTTTGTTGTCTGCTATTACCACTCACAATCCCACCATTTGTTTGACCATTAACATTTCCGTTTTCATCGAATGTGTCTTCTACTGTGTCATCGGGCCGACTTTCTTTAGATATGTATTTTTTCATATCAGGTCTCTGTGCATTTTCACTAAAGTCTTCCGGAACATCCGCACCATTAGCAACTATATTGCTTTGTTCTTGGGGATGGTAACGGTTTCTTGGTCTTTGGTATTTCTTGTGGCCATATTTTTCTTCATCATATGATCCTAAAATATAAAAATGTGTTAGAAATATATGTTAATAAAATAGCAACCTTTGACTATAGATTAATATTTTTTATCACTTTTGGTGGCTATGTTCAGATAGTATAGTCAGCATTTCTCGAACTTAAGGCTTCCGTGCGAGCACACTTTCGTATTCGTATATATTCTTTAACAGACGTATCGCTACTTATATTCAGGTGAGATGAAACTAATACGTTAAAGATGCATTGATGATTTAATAAACCAAAACTCTTACCATCGTGATATATTCCAGCTTCTTTATCTTTAGCAGATTGATCAATAATTCTCTGAATAGCTTCAGGAATAGGCGGTGATGTAGGCAAATGGTCACCATGAGGTTGGAACCCGTTTTCGTCAGCTGAATAAACTACGCTGTAGAGTTTTCCATCATCACCGATGTATGAATAAGATCCTTTGGCCTTTACACCATCAATAGCTATTCCGGCTTCATCGGCGTGGATTCCATTAGAAGTGTCAAAACTATATGCATATCCTTCGGGAGTTAGCTCATTTTCATAGCTCAGTATGACAGCGTTACGGTCAGATTCTGCCTGAGGTCGTTCAGGACGAGTTATAATAGACGTTGGACCAACCGTATTTTGGCTTGAAACACCAGAGTAATTAGGCGTGGTAGAAGAACCGATTCCTGATGCAAAACTAGTTGAGAAAGTGCCTGGGGTAGTAGTAGAAAAAGTAGGCTGATTTGGATATCCAGGAGGTTTAATGGAGGAAGCAGTTGTAAAGTCTGGACTGTAAACCCTTTGAGGCTCTAATCCAGACGATGGGATCAGCATTGAAGTTGACGATGGATACTCTTTAGTCGGAAATATCGTATCAGTTAGCTGATTTTGAGCAGATCCTGGTTTAATAAATTGATTTAGATTTTTATTTCCTGAATAAATTCCAGTTGAGGGCATTTTAGATCCAGGAACTGGCCTCCCTTGAATACTTGGACTACTACTAGGTATTGGTTGATAACTGAGTCTCTCCTGATTATTAGATTGAGTTGTAAATAGTCCATTTACATTTTGAAGATTGTTACCTGGAGTATTATAATCATCATTTGGCAAACCTGGTAAACCTGAAATCTGTTGTAATCCTGATCCTTGAGGAGCAACAGTTGTAAGAAAGCTGTCTTTTATATTAATATCATTGTATCTGTTTCCTTCTTGTTGGGGCAAATTCAAGTTTGAGGGCACATTAACGTCACTGTTTTGAAACGTGAATCCAGGCTGATAACTTTGGGAAGAATCTGTTGTCGGTTGAAAATTTTGCTGTAAAACATTTTGTCCCGGCCGTAGAGGTCGTTGAGACACAAGTTGAGGTATAATATTTGAGCCATACTTGATAGCTGTACCTGGTTGGTATACGTGATTTTGTGAAGGAATCGTAGATACGCTGTCTTGTGGTCCATATTGATCTGTACCTTGGTTTTTAATAGTTTGTTGTGAAATTGGACCAGAAGTAAAATTTCTTTGCTCGTTACTAAATCCAGGTAAGTACGTATAGCCTCCGTTAGAAGTTGTTTGAGAAGGATATCCTTGTTGTGCTGGACTGTAACCACCTGTTTGATTGGGTACATTCAGTTCCAGCGTGTTTAAACCATCTTGTTGGATAAATTGCCGGGGTGGTTGTACTCCTATATGCTTCACACCTGGTACAAAGTGAGATGGCATTATAAATCCTGGCGGTGGTGTACTACCAGTATACTGTCCTGATTGGGAGATTGTAGAACTAGGATGCAATCCATGTTGGTTAAAATCTTGAGTTTGTGTTTGTTGGAAGCTTGGACGTCTTTCTGGAATGGCTGCATCTCTAACAGAAGACTGATATTCAAATCCCGGTTTTGCAGTTGTTTCAAGCATCGTCCGAAAACCAGGCTTTTGGCTAATATTTTGTGGGGTCTGTATAAATCCAGGACGCACCTGGCCTTGATTATATGCTTGAGGATAATTTACTATTCCATTTTGTCGCTGAATATCACCAAATGGTTCATTCACAGTAAATTCTTCTGATCCTAAAGGACCTACGGTAGTTTCGAAGCCTTCTGGGGGAGCGTAAGTGGTGGTCTGAGTAAAAGCATAAGAAGTTGTGGTAGTTGGGACCTTGTATGTGTTTTGAAAGTACGTGAACGGTGTTTTTGGTTCAGGAGTTGAAGAAACAAAGTTTGGATCCCGAGAAGGGTTATTTGGTCCAGTTCCTCTGTCTAATCCTACTGTCAATTGTGCATCTTTGGAAGATATACCGGCAGGTCTTAGCTCGAGCGGTCTCAAAGTGGTAGAGTAGGTTTCCTTTGGATATTCCAATGGGACTTCTAAGTCTCCAGGTCTACCTCCAGAGAATTTTGATCCAGGTGGTGGGAGATAGGTTCTATCTAATTTGTCTGATGCTGCCAGCCCTACGGCCAGCATAATCTGCAAAGAAAACATACCTCTTCAATGCACTTGTTTGACGAGAGGGAGTTGCCAAATCTTACGAAACATCAAGATCACAAGAACAAAGGCTGAGCCCGATCGTCTAGCAATTACAGTTATGAGAACAACTTATTATATCCTAAACGATATTATATTATCACACTATTGTCACCAGAGCACAAACACTTTCACTTATACCGGCTCAACACTTCAGGACACAAAAAGTATCAAACAAAAACCAACCATTAAACTCTTCATCTCGCCTGATGTGTCCACAACAGGATGCACTCGAGATGTGTGTCGTCTACCATCAACAAAATGTTATTTATACCATCCTTAAAAACTTAAAATTAACCTCTAATGTCCGTACGTGGATACGTGACAGACGGACGTGACAGTAACTCTAATTGTTGCTGTCAAACGCCTAAACAAGTTATTAAGAGTGTTTATTTTACGATTTCATAATTTTATTGTTGGGTATCCGAAAATTGTTGGACCTTGACCTTTTTCGTGGCCGGGAGTGTAATCGGTGGTGACAAACGTAAGAGAATTAGCCCCGTTAGACATAATGCAGACAGAGGAGTGACATTAATGAGTATTTGAAACGATTAGTGCTTAGAGTTTGATTTTAAACAATACCCGCTTGATTTCGTCGTTTCATTGTGCTTTCGAAAGCTAGACCCAGAATCAATCTAAGCTCTTGTCCATTGTATTGAGTTCCTTATTTGTTAATGCATTGAGATGATAGTGACGAATCGATGCGGTTTATTGAGGCAGGCTAGAAGTCGACAATTCACGGCATGTGTGCTGATTCGATACGGGCTTATGATTGATTATATTGAATAATTATAACAGTCATGTAAGATACCATGAAGATATTGAAATATTTCAAAATCAAGACCTATAGTGTGTGTATGATTTTTTGGATCTACGATGTGTAATTTCTACTAAGAACCAGTAGATGGTATTGTTTTGGACCCAGGGATGCAATTCGCTAATGAAATGAAGGACATGACTTCAACCTCACGGTTTACGGCTGTCACGGTTTACGGTTGCTAACATCTTTCAATATTTATCCCTGTTATCGTAACAAGAGATATCGTCGTCCCTTTTTGTTCGAAGGATGTTTGATGTTCCTGGTGGATTTCACTGCAGTAGCTTTATCGAATAGAAATAGTTTGTTCGGGATAAACAAAATACACTGTCATTAGTTACGCACAAAGGGCTAGAAGGTATAGGAAACGGTTTATTTTTGTGGTGTGTGGTGGTCTTTCAGCTTTGTTTTGGTCTAATCATGCCATTTTATGTTATTTTATGCGTAATTACTCACATATTTCATAATCTAAGTTCATATATATGCTTCATACATGTAGCTTCGCTGCACTGTAACGCCGAAATGGAACTGTCTCAGCTACAGCAATGATTTTCAGACAAGCCTAGAGTTATTAATTGCCACTGTTTTGAACCGAATTCAAAAAAGGAGGAGGTTATCCGGTATGTTTTTTATATTTTATGTTTGCTACCTCTGAACTTTTGACTGGGTGAACCGATTTGGTTGATTCTTTTTTTTATTTGAAAGGTGGTCCAGTTCGGACAGCGGCATCCATGAGAAAACGATATAAGTCTTAAATTTGCCCTAGTAAAAGTAGAATTTTAGGGCAATTGAAGTCGGTTTCCAGTTCTTTTTGAACGCATTTACTTGTACTTTTATTGTTAAATAATAATTACTTTTAAGTAGATGCAAAAGTAAATTAGATTAGTAAATTGTTTATAGATTAGAATAAATGGACTTGTTTATGGGAAAGTATTGATAAGAATGGCATATACTTTTATGATATGGTGTTTTATTTGATACAGCTCTAAATAATACTCAATTAATTATCTAAACTAATATCTAAACCAATCTTAAATCATCATCATCATTTACGGCCTACATATGTCCCCATTGCAGGGGCTCAGGCCTACTCTCCCACAGAGAGTGTATGGGACATACTCCACCACGCGTGCCCAGTGCGGATTGGTAGACTTCAAACACACCTTTGAATTTCTTCTCAGAAGTGTATAGGTTTCCTCACGATGTTTCCTTTCACCGAAAAGCCAATAGTAATGATTTTTATCATTCGTACATAAATGCCAAATAACAAATTGCAACTCATACGGTACGATACAGCATCGAACCCAGACCTCGATTGTTTAAGGACTGACACTCTAACCAAATGAGCTATCTTAAATCAATAATAGCAAATTATTTATGTATGGATTGGAGAACGAAACGAAACCAAAAAATATATTGATTAAATGCACCCTGAAGCTCTGATCTAAGTATAGGTTTTGATTTACAAATATCGACGTGTTCGATATGCAGTCGATCGAAAAACGTCATATTTCATAACGTTAATTGCGTTTGGCACCTTATTCATGTTATTAGTATTAAGGTCGTGTGCCACACGACCGGGTATCGTCCGTGTATATTGTCTTTGATAATTGCATTTACTAAACCGTGAACTGTGAACTTGTTTTAAGGGCAAGTGATTTTATATGACAAGCTATGGTCCGCGATTTCATTTGCCTAGACTTACTCGTAACAATCATCCCACGAGAACCAAGTGTCAGGATAAAACTACGAACTAAATCTCCTTACTTAGCTCGACGAGTCAGTGAACTACAGTGTCTGAACTCGAAGATCGGATAACCGATGGGGAGCAACAGTGATCGAGTGGCGACCACGTACTGGAAAACGTACATCGGTCCGTCCGTCTACTAGATAGACCGACGCCCTGGTAAAGGAGTCGCTAGATGCTAGCGTCCCGGGACCGGTCGTTGTGGTGTACCATGGTGAGGTCTGTGTACCGCAGTTGACGTTTCCCGGCTGATGATGATGCTTAACCCAATCTGATTTGACACATTTGGTAGTGACGAATCATCAAGATCAAACAAGAAGGACCGAGTTATTTTAAATATTTTTGTAAAGTTTGAATTGTAAACAAATTCAAACAAAACTGGCCTGCTGTGAAACTGTCACTTAATACCATGAATGAAACCACACACAGCGCTATAAAAGATCTAGTGTCACAATGACCAAATCATTGTTATATAGTCGACGGCCAAATGCATACTTCCACAGGAATTTCTGCTTAAGCTACACTTCAAGTTGATGCGCATGCGCATCTTTATTAAGTGTACTTTAAGCTGTCAGGAAAGTGATAACTTGACTCTCAACTTATTCGATTTGACCTCTGGAGCTAGGTCTTTTGGACAATGGCACTATGTGAAAAATCGTTATTGTTATTCATCAATCACGTATGTTATTTTTAACAATCAAAACAAAACTAGTTAGAAAAAATATTTATTGCGTTAAAAAATTAGTTTCATAATAAATCAGTTGTTTTCATTTTGCTTGCAATTAGGGTGAAATTTTTTATTGATAGTGTAAATGCTAATATTTAATCAGGCTTATATGAAGTTGAATGAAGTTTGTTCTTCATTCACGACGTAATCGAATGTCGGGGTCAGAAGGCCCGGAACGGATAGAATGCTAGTTTTATGCCTTTTGAACAGATGGTCCCGTGGCATAGTTCCTGAAAGCCACACGGGGTTGCGGGCAAAAGCTAGTAGAAGAGTGGGTACATAATCATTGTCAAATATTACTATGTGAGATTTTCTCCGGTTTGGTCAGATTAAGTAAGCCTGCCTTAACTGTCGTAACTGCCTTAAAAATGTTCACACGTAGAGGTGGAATATTTGGTTTTTGATGATTTTCTCAAAAAACGTTCAATCGATTTCAATAAAGTTTATATGGAAGCACCTCTGTAGTATAATCTTCCAATTATCTGCCAAATAAAATATAGCATAATTATTATTGATTCACAACTGCTGAAGTTATCACATAATATACTTACCACAAAAACATACAGCGATTTGAGAACCTCCTCCTTTTTGAAGTCGGTTGAAAAATGGAACCTACGCTAATATGTACCTTGAGTTTAAATAGCTGACCCCGAAAAAGAAACGAGATACTAAATTAAAAAGGTACGATGATGATGAGCAAATTTAAAATGTGATGAACATTATTTTCGTGATTGTGTTTTGTGCGGGTATAATATGCGATAATGCAGTGTGATTCAGCACTTTTTTTGTTATTAATAATATTCATAAATGGAGCATAAAAGAAAACAAGCTCGTATCAGTACATTAAAATTTATTTAAATATCCACTCCATGACATTGTGCTAATATTGGTATCCATTCCTATCATCGAAGGATGGTCTTCTCAAACCGTTTCTGTTTTGACCAACTCTTTGATTTGTGGGAGGAAGGTATTCCTTGTTGGCTGGAGATACTCTCGCACCAAATCTAGGGGATTGGTTTCTAAAAGACTGGTTTCCTTGAGGTCCGAAGTTTCCTTGGCGTCTTGGAGCTTGGCTATTCAAACCTTCATTTCTAGGAGCCTGACCACGGAAGCTAGTTTGGCCTGAAGCAGGTCCATTGTATTGACCCCCTCGAGATCCGAAAGTGGCCTGGTTGTATGTCTGTCCATTACCAGCTTGGTTGGCCTCAACTTGAGCGAAAGGAGGTAGATAAGCTTTTTGAACACCATCAACAGCTTGATTACCAGAAAATTGGTTGCCAAAACCTCGGTTGCCAGATATTTGATTTCCAGAGCCTTGGTTGCCAGAACCTGCGTTGCCAGTAGATCTGAACAGAGCGTTGTCAGTGACCACAGTGTCTTCATCATCACGGCTGACTTCAGCGTTCAAGTTGTTCCCGTTTCCAAAGTTGTTGACATTGTTGAAGTTGTTAGCATTGTTGAAGTTGTTAGCATTGTTGAAGTTGTTGCCATTGTTAAAGTTGTTGGAATTCTCGTAGTTGTTGCCATTGTTGTAATTGTTTCCGTTCGCGAAGTTGTTGTTGTCATATTTGTTGTTATCCCCGTTACCGTATTTTGCGTCATTGTAAGAGCCTAAAAATAGATAAATTAGATTTATTTGCGAATTATCTCTAAATATTACTCCACACAACTAAGATTGGTAGTTATCAGTTAAAGTAAAGTTTGTATTAATAAATGACTAATAAAAACTAAGAAGCCTGTTTGCTGTAGTTTACCAAATTTTTTAAATTTTCTGACAAACTATGGCTTACGATTGTGACACAACTAATTCAGTATATTGAAGTCCGGAAAAGTAATATTCTTAACAAGCATCCAGAAATTACAAAACTGACCCATGACATACATCAATGGTCTAAATTTGTAATTAATTGTGAAAAATTAAATTGCGAGGTCAAAGCCAAACTATGCCAATATAAAATTAAACAGAAGCTACTCCTAAACAATCACGAGAAGAATGTTTATAGTCCAATTAAAAATATCAGTAAAGACCACCAATGAATTAACTGTTGGAGAAGATAGTCGGTTTGACCCAGAAACTGTAGGAGGTCAGGGTTCAAAGGCGAATAAAAAAAACATATATCATATTTTAAATTGAATTCCATAACATCGAAAAACTGGTTCGCATTTTTCTGAAGCTATGATTTATGATTCACCGAATCTTCTCTAAAAACATTTACTTCCATTAGCGTACGTAAGTTATTTTTGAGAAATACCGAAGCAAGACAAATTGAGCATGGCATTCGTATTCAGATTTTCGAAATAAAAAAGTCTTTTATCGTGTTTGTTACAATGTCAGAAATGTCGAGCGGCCATAGGTTTCTGATATGGCTCACGTAGCTACTGTCTGTCGTAGATAGACGAGTGTCCAAAAATAAGAAAATGGGCAGCAGAATCTACATGTGAATATAATTTCTTACCGTCATCGTAAATCCCAGCAGCCTCATCACGCGCATTCTGCTCCAGGGCTCTCAGGATCTCCTCAGGAACTGGAGGAGGAGTGGGGAGGTGATCACCTTGAGGAACGAATCCGTTCTGGTCAGCAGTGTATCTAAAATAACGAAAAGTGATGAAATACCAGGATTCACATCAAGATGTTGTTAGAAGAAGCTATATCGATGAAATGTTTTATAAAGAGTATAAAGGTTTGTTGTTGATATAATGATTCGAATTCATCAATAGAGCCACAGTAGCACACTCATTCGCCCTTTTCTACATTTCTCTACACTTATACAATAATTTAAAAAATTAAGCCAGATGTTTTGTAGTTATGGCTAGTTTACTGTCTATTGATACTTTTGCAGTTTCCATCAATAAAACAACTAAAAGTATATATTAACTAAACAGAACCTAAAGTTTTTCGATAAACCGTAAACTAGCAATGATTAAAAAATCTCCAGCTTGTTTTTTTTTCTGGCATCTGTCGCTATGGCCTCATAAAATGAGCCGTGGTAAGAGCCCGATAAAGTGATTTTGAACAATGAATGAGATTATACTTTTTATATTACAAGTACGAGTATGTAGAAATCAAACTTGAGTGCATCTTACCTAATGCTGTATACCTGTCCATCATCCCCGGTATAAGAAAATCCACCTTGAGCTTCAACTCCATTTGTAGCTACACCGTTCTCTTCAGCAGAAATGCCATTTTCAGTTTCATAAGCGTACGCGTAAGTTTCACCGTCGTTTTCATTGTCCAAACGAAGGATTGCTGCGTTCCTTTCAAAAGCAGCTTGAGCACGTTCGGGTCTGCCTTCGAAGCCACCGAAAGAGTTTACATTGTTGAAGTCTCCAGAGTTTTGAGTAAAACCGTTGCTGTTCTGGGCGAAATTTCCTCCATTCTGGGCAAAATTTCCATCAGAGCTCTGGACAAAATCACCACTGTTCGCTAAATCACCGCCATCTTGGGAGAAAGCAGCATTCGTGAAGCCAGCATTGTTGGGAGCGTTGTTTTGTGTCTGTCCGTTAGATGTAAAACCAGAGTTCCTTTGATAGTTGTTTGCCGGAGATCCAGAGACAGGAGTCTGGAGGAAGTTTCCTGATCCACCAGAAGTCTGTGCGTATGAGGGTGGAAGGTAGGTTTTGTCTAACTTGTCACCGTTAGACCAGGCTACTGCAGCTAGGAGAAGTATCTGTAATTATAAGAATCATGTAGTCATATAAGTTGCATGACCAAACTTACATTGACGTAAGGTTCTCGTGAACATAAATGTTTCCCCGAGAGAAGTAATTCCTAAAATCATCACACTGGCCAGCTATTGCTATACGGTTAAACGCATCCCTTAGAATATTCTCATAGTCACCTTTTACGATACTCTCTCTAGGCAACTATAACCAAAAACTGTCAAACATAGTTATTTTTTTAAAAAAAACTTTCAAACAGCCTTGAACCATTTTTTTTTAAATTACAAGTAGTGATAATTGTTAATGCTATCACTTAGATATGCAAAATTCTCGAATGTAAGGACCCAATAATCTACGCACCAATTTCATTTTTTTTATTTCGCTGTCTTCTTCCTATCTCCTTAAAGCCTATGAGATAACTGATACAATTTGATACGACCAAGAATATTTATATACTGTGCCTTCTGTTCATATCGATCTACATTAGAAGATGGGCTTCAAAGTCGTGGCCCGTACATTGCTTAATCAAAATACTACGCACGAAGATGGACCCCTCTAATTGTTGGGGACGGCGCAATGCAATGCCAGCACAAAGCACGCATTTCTTTAAATGTCATATTTGTTAAGATTAAGATGTAGTCTTTGAACGGATTTTTGGGGCCCCTGAAAGAAATGTGATTTTCACAATTAAGAACACATAATTCGAACAGTGAAAAGATTTTACTTTTATTTCACTCATTTCATAACCAGGTTGAACTTTTCTCTGGTATTTCTCCAAATCTATTATTTTAAATAGAAAAAGAAACAGAAAAATATTTATTTGACTAAGACACACACAACACAATACAAAAACACATATATTGCGTTCAATTAAAATAATACATTTTAATTGTACGCAATTTACACCGAAAGTCACTTTTGGTTCGCTAAAGTTTTCTTTAAGGTACACAGATGTCTTAGAAAAGTGTATAAGTGCTTACATAAACTCACTTTTTTATTTAAAAAGTCCCGAAGTGCTTTTAGGGATTTTATCTCGTCGGGACAAAAATTGTCATGAGCTATTTTGTGAAGTGAAAGTGCAATGACTTTTGATGTGGATTACGAATTTATTGAGTCCTTTCAAATCAAATGTTTTTTGTTACTAAGAAGGAGATACTTTTTAAAATATGATTGTAGCTTTAGGTGCGAATGTTTGATACAAACCTCACTTATTTATCTATCTAACGCTATATTTATAGAATTACTATTTCTGTAAATTCATGACTCTAAAATTAAGTAATATGAAGATAAAAAAACAATTTCGACATTAAAATCTTATTATTTTCATGAACACTACACCTAAACCATAGCAACATTTGACTTTTTTTAGAATTTTAAGCAATTTCAAAATAAATTAATAATTGGACATTTTATCCATACACAGGAGACATTAGGAGACGATAAGATTTGCAGATTCTGTAAAGAGGAAGAGGAGACACCTATCCACATCCTCTGTCACTGCGATGCACTCCATCACAGTAGACAAAAGTACAGTCACAATAGATCTATCAAGGTCGCAGTGAATGGTTGGGCCCGGTGGACCACCCGCCTTGTCTCAAATAATAATAAAAATAATAGTTAAAAAGGGCGGGTGCCAGAAAAATTGAAATAACTTACATAATTTAAATTTTATTGGCTCACAAAAAAACATATTACAGTTTCTAATGAATTAACTAATTGTAAGTATTATATCGTGCCGCGTATTAATTTTCAATTTAAGTGCTTTTTTATTACGCTTTACAAATCCATTTTTATGAGACAAAAGTAAACTTGTAATTCTTAATCAACGTTTTGATCCGCCATCGTTTGCTCAACTATTAAATAGGTGAGAGCACTTTTACATTATACGGTGCCATTTATTTATGCCACTTGCCATCAGTTGTAAATGTAAGGTGTAAACAACAAAAAATTGTTTTCAATATTTTAAAATATATCCGTCTCGCATACCACCATCCTAAGCACACAAATCCCTCCTTGGGCGTATTAACTTTGCATGGGCACCCGATGCTCCATATCTCTCGACCTTGCCATGCGATGCATTGAACGGCCTTTATAAACATCAGAGCTTCTCAAAGTTCCATGTACCCGGACCTCAAAGGGGTCCTCCACAAGCTTTAACAACTTCTTGTGTGCTGGAAAATTATAGTCCAGAAATTGAACCTGTGTGGTAAATAGCCAATTTTAATCAAAAATCTTTTGGATTTTTGACGTGACAACGTCTTATAAATTGGTTTGCCGGGTGACACTTCAAGAAACTGCGTTACGCTCCGCTCACGTTATGCGCTCACAATGAGAGCGAGTGAGAGGCACGCGTCCCTTCCACTCGGGCATGGTTAGCCCGCCTAAGAGCGAGAGAGACAGACATAAAAAGTGAAAGGCACGCGTCCCTGAATGAATATTCACATTAAAATTATTTTACCACTCAAAGTCGTTGTCACGTAAAACTTTCGCCCGTATACCGACTTTACAGGCAACCAATTTTTTGACAGATACCAAATCTCACGGTTTAGTTTTTTTTTTAATGGACTTTGTGCCCAAGGGGTCAAACGGGATCCTATTACTAAGACTACGCTGTCCATGCATTTGTCTGTCTGTCTGTCCTGTCCGTCTGTCACCAGGCTGTATCTCATGAACCGTGATATTTAGACAGTTTTAATTTTCACAGATGATTGAGGGGGCTCCCATACAACAAACGAGATTTTTTTTTGTTTTTATAGAGAATGATATTCATGGTTTTTGTAAGTGTTCGAGGCCATATAAGTTTAAGCACCACTGATCTATCCGCATACTAAACACCTCGATGAAAAAAGTCGGTAGCTTTCGGAGATTTATGACAATCGTAATTGGCGTTTTATTCGTGCTAGTTAGGTCTGGACCAGAGGTCAATGATATATGGATGAAAAAATGAGATATTGTTTGTTGCTCCAACTGTGATTAAATGATTGTGTTTATGTAAATAATAGGAGTTTATGCAGGTACATTTGAATAGTAATACAGACGGACAGACGGCCTTGAATTAGATTTAACGTTATCCCTCTCCTAATGCTTCCATACTAAATTTCTGCCATAATTTTTTAAAATAGAATAGCAGGCTTTTATAAGTAATTACCTTAAAATAGGAGACGAAATTATTGTGTCGCGAAATAAATATAATTAATTTACAACTTTAGAGTTCACTACAACAGCAGTTACGCAGCTAATGGTTCATAGATGGCGCTTTGAACAATAATCGAAAAAAAGTGTTTGAAATTAAAATTGTGATTCGCTGTGAAGTTGTATGTTAATGATACTCATTTCGCGACATCACAATCTGATGTACTATTTTCAGATAGTTACTACACAAATTCAGCTATTTTAAAAGATTATGACAACAGAAATTTAGTATGAAACTTTGATGGAGAGGGATTGCCTTAAGTACACAAGCAAACCAAACGTTGCGATATTGCTATCAATCCCTCATGTCCAACTTTTTTTATGAAATTCCTTGACAGTCAAATATTCGACATAGTTTAAACTATATGATAAAAATATTGCTTTTATTTCACAACAGATATTGCTCGTATTATACTTATGGCCCTCACTTAGAATTGACTTCGTTTTGAGAGAAAGTTATTCAATGCTGTGCAAAGGTTCATACGTTTTCTTTAGCCAGAAAACACCCACTGTTGGACATAGACCTCCTCCATGCTATGACGCATTGACCGGTCCCTAGCCACTTGCATTCAGCGACTAGATCGTCGGTCCATCTAGTAGGGGGACGGCCTGGTAGAAGTTTCCCGGTACGTGGTTGCTACTCGAGAACTCTTACTCCCCATTGGTTATCCGTTCTTCGAGCGATGTGTCCTGCCCATTGACACTTCAGCTCACTGACTCGTCAAGCTATTTCGGTGACCTTAGTTCGTCTACGGATTTCCTCATTCCGGATTTTATCACATAGATAAATTCCGAGCATACGAGTATCTCGAAAATAGAGATTCATCGGCAAGTATGACATGAACCGAAACGCAGTCCTTTATGTATCCCGGCTAATGATGATGATTTTCGAGTGTCAAACTTTACCAACTTCTATGAGAAGGGCGTTTTAAAGATACCAGAAGAAGGGAAGTAGCGTTGAAAACCGCTGTGTCCATTGGCAGCTACAAAAACCACTACTAAAGATTGTTTCACCTCAGAGTTTGTTACGCCGACGGACGAGTCAATTATGCATTTCTAATACTTACCATGTTTGACAGAAAGATTCACGGTCTTCAATTCAAATTAGCTAACAGGCATCATCTAGCTAGACTAACGTGTAACATTATCGACTCCATCGTTACTTCAACTACATAATTGTGGCTAAGTCATGAAGGGGATGGTTAATATGGTTATGTCTGTGTCAGGAGCAGACAACAATGCTTAACGAGCAATGAAAAAGAAATTTAAAAAACGGCCAAGTGTGTGAATAATTAACATACTGAAAATAATTAAATAGATATGTCACTGAACAGTGTTCTAACGAAATGTAATGTAAGTCAGATTGAATCGGAAAAAAGCTATTTTCACGTGATATAATTAAAAAAATATGGTTTTCAGATTTGTTCCTATACTCGTTGTGTTAGACCTTACTTCTTGTCAAATTTCAGCATTCTAGATTAATGGAAAGTACCCTATAGATTTCGGTTTTTCCATGTGTTTTTACACGTGTTTGATATTAATTTAAAAATGATACCCTCACGCGTTCTTGAGGAAAAGGGTATTGATAGACAGACAGACCGAAAACACAGTGATCCTTTAGGGCTTCCTTTTAGGGCTACGTACATAAAATGCTTATAAATAATCAGAGTTAGGTTCGGCAACCTAAAAGCTACGCATTATAATGATTTGTTGCTTTTGAATATTCAATTATATTGTTTCGAAATTCTCGTCAGACTCAGAAATTGTAGAATTTTCTTGCGGTTGAAGCCAGATAGTACAACACAGCTAGTCATAAAATGAAGTCACTGCCACCGCCAGCAGAAAATATTTTTTCCACGATGTTTAACTAACAAGAACCTCACGAACAAACAAAATTCTTTGTTTACGTAAGTGTATCGATTACAATCTAAGTGTAGGCATCTAGACGTGATCTAGGCATCCCAGACAACGCGGTCTAGATGTTGTACCAGGTCTTACGAAAACAACTAAGACTGCTTAGTCATTATGTCTGTGAAGCGCTCAAAACCATCCGTCTATCGTTCAGTTGCGAGTAATGAAGTAAAATAGGAGTCAATTTTGAAAATAGATGGTTTGTACACTACAGTCGCTGATGATACTTCATTTAACAACCACTTTGTCATTAATTAATTAATTAATTGATGACCTAAAGTTTGGAATTTATACAATAATATTTTAAAAAAACTTGAGAGTTGTCAAGGGACACCCGGATGGAACGAAGTTCCTTTCGATTAATTAGTGAAGGAATTGTAATAAAATATGTATAAATAAATAAATAAATATGGTTTTGTAGGTTTTTTCATTAGATTTTTATGTACGTGATACGTTTTGTTTTTAGCGACATCTGTCATTGAGTAGCGGCAACTAATCAGAGCCATCTGTCGTCACATAGCTGTACTGTTGGTATCGTCTTACTACTACGTACGTCGTACTAACAGATGACGCTAACTTACAATAGCAAAAAGTGTCGGTGACAACTTTTCGTAAGAATTTTTTCCGTCTAGCCCCCTTTTACAACGCGCGATAAGGAACTTCGTTCGAAAATACAATAACGCCGTTGGACGGCGAGCATCAAGCCCACCCTGAACACTACAGCAGAACTTAGGCAGCTAGGCGGACATATGAAATTATCTAATCATCAACCAAACTGAGTACTGACTGTCCAATGGGAATCAAACCCGGGACATCCGGATGGTTAGTCCAAGTGTGTAGCAATTAGGCTTCGGAGACTATACAGCCTTGACGATGTCAGAGTGAGAATTACGTACTTTCTACATTAGAACTTGAGGATTCCATGTGAATAAGTTTTGGTGGGCTGTATTTGTTCGTGTTACAGCGTTATATGTGTGCATTTCTGTTTACTGTTGATTGTTTAGACTTGAAAAGAACGATAGATTGGAAAATGACTAGTTCGGCACACTGGCTAATGTGTCAAACGGAAGTTACTGACGAGTTAACGGTTAGTAGTTAGGTTGTAGACGAGTATGTATACCTGGGACAGATCGTTCAACTAGGTAGGTCCAACTTCGACAAAGAGGTCAACCGAAGAATCCAACTCGGCTGGGCAGCGTTCGGGAAATTACGGCACATCTTCTCGTCCAAAATACCTCAGCGTCTAAAGACAAAAGTCTTTAATCAGTGCGTGTTGCCAGTGATGACATACGGAACCGAAACGTGGTCTTTGGGCCGAATAAACAAGCTCAAAGTCACTCAGTGAGCAATGGAACGAGCTATGCTCGGAATTTCTCTACGTGATAAGGTCCGGAATGAGGAAATCCGTAGACGAACGAAGGTCACCGACATAGCTCGACGAGTCGGTGAGCTGAAGTGGCAATGGGCAGGCCACATCGCTGGAAGAACCGATAACCGGTGGGGAGTAAAGGTTCTCGAGTGGCGACCACGTACCGGGAAACGTCTACCAGGCCGTCCCCCCACTAGATGGACCGACGACCTGGTTAGAGTCGCGGGGAGTCGCTGGATGCAAGTGGCTCGGGACCGGTCGATGAGGCGTACCATGAGGGAGGCCTATGTCCAGCAGTGGACGTTTCCCGGCTGTTGATGAATAACGGTTAGTTAACTGGCTAATTAGGCGAACTGAACCTTCGCGTCATTACTCGACCCCAAGTCTTACCGGAACTACGCCAATTTAGCGTCCGACTTTGGTATCAAGGAATTTATCCAGCAACCATTTTTAGAAATTGAGCAGAGATATATAATACAATGTTCGAATGTACGGTTCCAGAATTAATCTACTTTTCGTTCGAAATATCCTCGACAGATGAAGACACTGACAATTACCGTTAATGGAGCAGTGTGTAAAGACCTTAACAAGCGCGTTGAGCGTCACAATCAATATCACGATATTACTGTTATTAGCGTGCCTTCACACCGCACCGCTAGCCACTCAATTAGGCTCGTATAGTCTGGCTAGGATATCGTGACACAGGGAATATTTCGTCATCATCAGATACATAAATCACACAAAACTAAATTGAAGCATAATGTTAGTTTTGTCTAAAATTGGTACATATTCAGCTAATTATGGTGATGATCAATTTTGACAGGCAATTTGAGAAACATACTTTCTGGAGAGAAGACTTTGGTCAACTGATTGTTGTATATCTTTATAGAATGTAGACTAATATATTATTTGTTTATCTTCTCTGTAATTCTGATTTATGTGGCTTGCTGTGAAATTTTAAACTAAGATTACCTTTTTTTTAAGTTTTTCTGTGACTATTTATTTTATTACAAAATTATTATTCTCTTATAACCAATAAAAATACACAGAAATTTTAAGTTATGAAATGGCGAAACTAAACTAAACGCTATTAAATAATACAGCTATTTACAACCTTTTTGCATACCTATTTTGTTTAACTATCTACTCTCACTGTATTACATTCTTCTAAGCAGAACTCACTAAAAACCAAATGGTATAAGAGGTGAGTCCTACCCACACCATCCATTTTCTAATGAGTGTCAGAGCTTTTAACAATCATCTCAAGTGTTAAGACATACTCGCCCGACTACGAAGCTTCTTCACACGATCTTTGATAGTAATAAGTGTTTCATCAGACTAATTTGAGGCAATCGTTTCAAAATATTTGTATCATAGCCACAATGAACTCCCAGGGTTTTTTATAACACTTATAATTTTTATATTCGAAGATCGAGCACCAAAATGATGAATAGAGGAACCCCTCAGGGATCTATTCTTAGTCCTATTCTGTTTATTCTGTTTACTGCTGATCTTGTACGTAATCTAAAGATCTGTAGGATTCACTTATACGCCGACGACACACAGGTGTACCATCATTTTAAGCCCGAAGACACAATAAACACGATCACTGAGATCAACAAGGACCTTGAAATTGTATCTGAGTGGGCGAATCAAAATTCGTTAGTTTTAAACCCTTCCAAGTCGAAGTATTTAATTTTAGGTAGTAAGGTGCAATGTCGTAAAATTATTAATTTCAGTCCCACAGTTAGTATTAATGGCAACAGTATTCAAAGGGTTGTAACCGCCAAAAACTTGGGTTTGATAATGGACAGCGAACTACGTTACATTGACCATGTCAATGGTTTGATACGAAATGCGTTTTATCGACTTAAAGTGCTCTATAATATAAGAAAATATTTATCAGAGACAGTCCGCACAATATTAGTAGAGTCGCTGGTGCTCTCTCTACTCAATTACTGCGACACTGTGTACGGCCCAAGACTGCTCCAAAAAACCAAAACATCTATACAAAGAGTACAGAACGCGTGCGCACGTTTCTTCTACAATATACCTAAACGTGCCCACGTCACGCCTTTTTTAAATGAAAAAAATATTCTTAAAATGGATGCGAGAAGAAAATTACATTTAACATGTTTAGTACATAAAGTAGTGTTCCATAAAAAGCCAAAATATTTGTTTGAAAAATTGGATTTTATTCAAAGTACGCTAGAAAGAAATCTACGCAGGAAAGAAGAAAACATGGTTTATATTCCCACGCACAGAACTTCTGGATATAGAGGGGGTTTTAAATTTGCAGCGTCGAAAATATGGAACGACCTGCCACCTCCCTTAAGATTGAACATGTCCCAAAACACGTTGAAAAAACATTTGAAAGAAATTTTATTAAATGCTCAAAAAGTAAACCCTTGAAAAATTAGGTTGTTTCAGTTTCAGTCTACCCGTAGAAATAGTCTTATGTCATTTTAATTTCTTATTTGTTCATTATGTCTGTAAATATATTATTAATTAGTGTTGTGTGTATAAGTATATGTAAGTTAATTATATTTGTGTAGCGCTGCGTGCAAATTGTTAAAATCTGGTTAGAATAGGGGCTGGCTGAAAATCAGTGTTGTGCAGCATGCTGCATGACGGGTACTGAGACAGCTCCTGCCACAGAACCTTCTCATTTTAATGTGTAATTATAGTAATGTGTAAATTTTTGAATTAGTTTTATATATGTGTGTGTGTTTGTATGTGTAATTTGTCTGTGGCAAATAAATGGTTTAAATGGTTTAAATGGTTTAAATAAAACTCTCACACATTCCTTGACAGCATTTTAGCCCCCTACGCAAAAAGAAGGGTGTTATAAGTTTGACGCTAATGTCTGTGTGTCTGTCTGTGGCTCTCGAACCGATGGACCGATTTTGATGTGGTTTATTTACGTGAAAGCAAGCTTCCTTGCGGTGGTTCTTAGCTATATTTGGTAATTTTTTTGCGTAGTTTTTTTTAATTTAATTTACTTGTAGATGTTCTCTAATTCAGCTCAAATTCACCTGTATAAATCTACTATTGGATATGGGGCACGCTTTCAATCCTATGGCCTTATTATGATTTACCATCAAGTGAAATAAAGCCCAAATGCAAACCTATTTTGAATATCACATATATCATCACTTTCGATTTCCCTGACGGCTTCTGATTCCCGAACAATAAAATCTGTGATGTTGATATTATAACAAATGAATGAGGAATGTCGTTCGGAACCTTCTGTTTGACATCAGAGGTCTTATGTCTCTGGTCATTAAGATTGGCAATGACTATGACACCTCCGTTGATCATGTATTGTTGGCGAACGCGGCAGAGATTCTTCGGAACTGACGGATTCCAATGTGATATATATATAGAAGTATATAAGCAATATCCGTCTATTTGTACAAATATGTTTTATTCTGCTTGTTATTAGATTTAGATGCAACCTTTTATTGCCAGTGGTTTTGTCTGCTTCTACAGAAAAAGTTATTTGAATCTTCCATGTTGGATTATAGTGTAACAGAATAGAATTACAATTTTTTTAAAGAGTTTCGCTTCCACGTTTATCATGATGATTTATGATGAGTACAGCTAAAATAAGGAATGCACTACCGGTTTCCGTGTTTTCCCAAAACTACAACTTGGAAATTTTGAAACGAACGAATAAACAAGAGCGAGTACAAGAGTAAATAGACACCTTCTACATAGATCAGCGCCTAACATCGTCGACCATAAAGTGAGATTATGGTCAAGCGTTGATCTATTTTTATATAACAAAAGTGCAATTGTGTTATAGTTTTTGTGAAAATTGTAATTTTCTTTTGAGAATAAATCTCTTTAACCACAACTGTGCCTTTTGTGTGTGTTTTCTTCTGTATGTTTTTTTTTCTAGGATTTTTTTACAATAATTATTAAATAATAAAAACTACTTTCACGAAGATTCGGAAGTTGATTTTTAGGTTCGTATCCAAAGACATTTAACATTAATAGTAATAGACCGGACAAAGCAAACAAAAGTTTTGATCCTAAACTTATTACCAATTGGTAATAAGTTACTCAATCTAGTGTCACATCACGTCACGCGGCCATACAAGACATTCGACATACCATTGACTTTTGAGATCAAAATGTTTATATGAAACGTTTCCTAATGCCCGCTCTATAGCCTATTACTATATTTAAATCTCTCTGTTCTTATCCCATCGCTCTCTTTAATCTTTACACTTAACACAAAATGATTGCACTCGTCCTTCGTCCCACGTGATGGTATGCTATGATAAGACTTTATGAAAAGAAGCATGCTCACCCTTAACCCCCAATGCAACGAGGCATTTATCCTGTTAGTCATTATAAAATTCAAGTTTGTGATTGTTCTCAAACACAATTTAGATTATAAACCTAGCTTACAGCCCACAAGTCAAATTGGCTTGACATTTTTGCCAGTTCAATAATGTTGCAATGTTTATCAGATTCAATTGTTTACTGCAAATGATCATTATTTGCCATTTATCATGGTATTTCAATCATGCCTTGTGGGGTCGATTCAATGTGACATCTGATGCCGGTCGATAAGGAAAGTTTACAAAGTTCATTTTGGACCTTCTTTTTATAGCGTGTCTGCATGTGATAAGTATAGTATAGATAAATCGATTAAGTTTAAAAGTAAAATACAAATCATTTTTTAGGGCTACATACTTCAAAAGCTATAACCGAACCTTTGGAATCCTTATGATCTCTTGGTTGCAAGTTTTTTTTACAGAAGATAGACCAACACTTGACCTCAATCTCACCTGATGGTAAGTGACGATGAGATCGACGATGTTACGCGTTGATCTAGAAGGTGCCTATTTACTCTTCTTTTGAAGATTCACAAGTTGAAGTTTTCAGGGAACACGGAAACCGGTACTGCATTCCATATTTTTGCTGTACGCACGATAAATGTGGAAGCGAAACGCTTGGTGCGAGCTGAAGGAATATCTAGAGGTACAGTGTGTACAGGTGAAAGACTACCGTTCTTCTGTTTGACTGGGACTTGATCGGCGGATCAACGACGTATTTCTTCTTAGAAACGTGTGGAAGTATCAAAGTGAAATTAATAGCAATCTCTATGTTCTGTGAAAAAACCAAACTTCTAAGTCAACGCAATAAAAAGATAAGGCCGTATATGTAACTTACTGTGACGATTTCTTTTGAAAGCTCATCAAAGCCTTTAGGCCACTTCCCATTGCCCTAAAATCATGAAATTTGACATGAAGCTCGTTTATCTCGCAAGAAGAATTCGTTAGGGTATTTTTCGGTGCATATTGTTGTGTGTTGGTGCATATTATCGTACCTATTATTTATAATTTTATGTTAATTATTTATATTCTATACGCGATATTAAGTGCGCGAGTAAAACGCGCACTTGGCCATATTTAACTATCATTTATCCTAGAGAAACATTTAAAAGAGTACGTACGAAGACGAGTTCGTTTATAGAAAAGACATCAACGCGGTATCATTCTGCTCACGAACTAAATGGACGTGGTTTTAGATTTGTACATAGTCTGAATTACAAAGAAACTTTCAACATACATTCGAAATAAACAAACAACGGCCCATCGGCTCATCAATATCTGTAGGTGGGCGGGCGTCCAGTATTTAGCAATCGATTAGCGATTTTCTAGAGCACGTTATGAGTGATGTGTTTCGCAAAGAACTGACGAGTGACAGGTCCTTTTGGAGATAAACGTGAGAATAATTAGGTCGATAACGCCCTTGTAGTGCCATGAAGATGAAGGGTGACAGTCCAAGGACGTTGGCAACTCGGACTTAGTGAACCGTCATGATTGAGTGTAAATTCCTTACCGATACTTCGAAGAGATAACATTGGATCTATAAATAAGTATACTTATAATACTTAATGGCATTGTACAGATAATCTTATTGTTGTCAAAAATACTTGTAAAAATATTTTTATTTTTGATGTGAAATGATTTATTTCTTAGTCATTATAAAAAGCTTTCAAGGGTACGAGTTTGGAAATAGGAAGTCACCCTAGAAACTGAAACTTCTTTGACCTATTTTCGAGTTACTTTATCTATCTTCATTATATGGATTTCTGTAAAGTGACAGAAATTATAATGACCTAAAAAGATCTTATATTTGGTTTTTGAGTACTAGCATAATTTGGTTGAGGAATTATAACCTTTTTTGTTCTCAGCAGGCCATAATAATTTTTTGGGTGTATTATGATATTTTTGGTTAGTTTTTAGCTTATAATTGTAATAAATATGTACGCACGGCTACAGGTCAAGCTATACATTTCCAGTATACGCTGACCTCGCATTGAATGCACTCCCGCACGACGCTAGTTCAGCTTATACTGGAAATGTATAGCTTGACCTTTAGCCGTGCGTACAAGTTTGTTTCTAGGAAGACACTAAGCTGTAATAGTGCGGCATTTCGTGGAAATATGTTCGATTGTTCTCGATTCACACTTTAAGGAAATTATTGTTGCATTGTTACTGGAATGGTTGCGGGTAGTCTAGCTTTGATGTTGTAATTCTTGTAAGATACACACTATTATTTAGTAATATTAAATTTCTTACATTCTTCTGGGTTCTCATGTGTAATATCCAATAGCCAAGTGTATAACCATTATTCATAAAAAATTGTTGTGACGGTTTGGATGTTTGTGTATGAATCTCATATAAACGGCTCAACGGATCTAGATGAAATTCAGCACAAAAATATAACATGTTATTTATAAAACTATATATACTCGTAAACAAATTTATGATACTCTTTATCCTGGTGATCATATGAAGTGCCAGAGTTTCTTAAGTACACACAAATGAAATAGAGAGGAAAAGCTAGTATTGTAAAAAAATAAAAATTTAAATCATACCTTCATCGTTTATTTAAATACTTTATTTTACAGGCTAATCACATAGTGATACTCCAATAAATTCTATACATTTTATGTACAAAATCATTTTACCTAGCTACACATTTTTTTGTAAATTTTTCTAATGCTTCTTATTGCTATAATTTCACTAAGCTTTGGTTTAGTACTTGTATCCTTCTTGTTCGCTGAAACTGGGGGGCTGGCGGGGTCCACCGAAGGTCTGGCCTGCTCCTGACTGCCTCGAAGATCCCTGGCTACGGAATCCAGGTTGCTGGGAGCCTTGCTGACCGACAGATCCTTGAGATCCTGGACGGTTATATTGGTAGGGAGCTTCAACAGACATTGAGGTCCTGCCAGTAGCCTGACTAGGTTGATACTGTCCAGAAGTCTGGGTGCGTCCTCCGACGGGACCAAAAGTACCCTGACTGGAACCAGAAGGAGCGAAACTACCCTGGGAAGAAACAGTGGGGTTAAAAGATCCTTGGTTGGGACTGACAGGAGCCAGCGAACCCTGGTTTGCAGTCGGAATCTGACCGCGACCAGAAGTAGGACCAAACGATCTCTGGTTGGAGGTAGAAGAACTCGGTCCTCTTTGACTAGCGCCAGAGGGGCCGAAAGATCCCTGGTTTGAAGCAGAAGGGCCGAAGCTCTGGTTGGAGTCTGAGGGTTGGTAGCTTCCTTGTGTAGCAGATGACTGGGGTCTAGAAACACCAGCACCAGTGCTAGTGGGACCTTGAGAACGAGCACCAGGCCTGTTATATTGGTAAGGAGCAGAAGATCCTTGGTTAGATCCAGCTGATGGGACCAATCCTTGGCCAGCCGACCCTGTAGTCCTGGAGAAACCTGGTGATGAAGATCCAAACCCTGCCTGTGAAGCTCCAGATCCTGACTGGGCACCAGGGCGGTTCGCGCCAATAGTCTTCTGTGTGCGACCGGAGCTACCTGACTGTGAGTTCGTGCTAGACTGGGGACGATCATATTGGTAACCAGAGTCATCCTGACTTTGTTGAGTGCCACGGTTGAGTTGTCCTTGAGGACGACTAGATGGGTCTTGCTGAGCAGATCCAGTTGGGGCAAATTGGCCACGGACAAGCTGGGGACTGCCTGAACTTTGGCTATATTGACCAGTAGAACTTTGATAGGTAGGTCTTGCTTGACCTTGAGCTTGTTGGTTATAGACTGCACCGCCCTGGACTGTGGGTTGACCAGCTTGGTTGACACTCTGGCCTTGATATGAAGGGGAAACTCCTCCAGCGTTGGAACCTCCAAATTGTGGAGCAGATGATTGACCTTGCAGTTGCTGGTTGTAGGCAGGTCCACTCTGAGCTATGGCTTGGCCACCCTGAGTGTAACCCTGGCCTTGGTATGACGGGGAAGCTCCACCATTGTATTGTTGAGATACATCAGATTCGTATTCTTCAGGACGATAAGCACCTGGAAAAAAAAGTTTGTTTATTTTATCGATTACCAAAACATTGTGACAATTTAAATTTAATGAACTATATTAGACAAACATTTACTTGATATTAGAAGCTAAAGGGGTGAATATGTTACCTTCTTGTGTACCATCAGCAGCTGCACGAGCATTTTGTTCAATAGACCTTTGAATTTCTTCGGGAATTGGATGAGGAGTCGGCAGATGGTCACCCTGGGGCACATACCCATTCTCGTCAGCAGTATATGTCACGCGGTAGAACTGGCCATCATCACCAGTGTAAGAATAGCCTCCCTGCGCTTGAACACCGTTCGTAGCCTCTCCGGATTCTTCGGCTGCAATACCGTTGGAAGTTTCGAAACTGTACGCGAAGGTGTTACCATCGTTGGTGCTGTCGTATCTCAATATTTCTGCATTTCTGTCACCAGCGGCTTGAGCTCGCTCTGGTTGGGATCGCTGCCCTTGAGCACCCTGGCCGGAAGATCCAAAATCTGAGGGTCCCTGACTCGACGAACCTTGAACTTGTCCAAATCCTGCATTAGGGCCCTGAGAGAAACTCTGTGGCCCAGCAGAAACGGCTGGCGATCCAGACTGCCCATAACCAGCAGGTCCAGACTGCCCAAAAGTTGAAGTTCCAGACTGACCAGAACCAGTAAGTCCGGACTGCCCAAAACCAGATCCAGAAGGCTGAGCAAAGGCAGGGCCAGTAGACTGACCAAAACCAGAAGAGGCCTGATTTAGGCCAGGTGATGCAAGAGATGAAGAAAATCCAGGGGAGCCAGGTTGGCTAACTCTTCCCGCTGCTTGACCGAATCCAGCGGGCCCAGAAGGAGCAGACAAGGATCCTGGGCTTCCACCAGCTGTGGAGGCACTCTCAGGAGGCAGGTATGTCCTGTCTAACTTGTCTGCATAGCAGCACGCTATCACTGACAGGACTAAAAGCTGTAAACAAAAGAGTCGATTAAAATCGCGAATAGATGACACTAAGTCGAACTGAAAGATCGCGGCACGAATATTTCAATAACAATCAACTTTTGTTTTACTCAAATATGACCAAAAATTTATTGGTTATTACTAGCAAATTCTCTAGAATTAGTAAACAGTTTTGCAAATCAATCCAATGCACTAGATAACTTCAAATTTTGTTGCCAATTTATTACCAGCTTCATCTTTAGCTGTTGTTTTCCCAAAGGACGGGCACCGAGTGTAGAGAATTGGAGTACTTGTCCCTATTTATATCATAACTAATTTCGTTCACTAGTATTACTTGCCTTTACTTAGTCGCTCACGGTCCTAACCTTTGACTGGCTGAAGATTCTCACTGGAGCTGTGTGAGTGCGCTATCTTGCACAATTTCCCGATCGATATTACTGATACACTAATTATTTTGAGTATGTGGTGTACGGTTCAATGGTAAAACGGTGTACCTTTTATTTTAAAAGTGTGCAATTAGAAACTTTAGTAATAAATAAAAGATTTAAACATATTTTTACATACATACAATATTTATTGACGTTTTCTATTTAGTTATAGTTTTTAATTTCACAGGCATACATAGTTTTTTTTATTAAGAGAAAAACAAATACCGTACAAATTGAATTTAGTATCCATTTCAATAAATTACTGTGTTTTTCATTCATTTCGGAGCTTGTTTTAGAGTTTGATTGATTTAAAAAAATGTAAAATAAAACACACCTAAGTGACGATTATTCATTCTACCGCTATTTCAGCAATCACTTCGGCCATTGCAATATAACATTTACAAAATTTTCTCACTACAAATCAATCTCAGTGTATCCGTTAATTAAGAAGCAAAACTGAGTAATGTGGACAAGTTTACCTATTCATAAGGATTAAAATAACTATGCATTTATCTTTACCGTGTAATATGTTAAATTTGTCGAGGTGTTTGAGGTAAAACTAGCTATTTACGAAACGTTTGGTTTAGACGAGCATCTCCTAAGTTATTCCCCTAGATGCAGGTGGCTCGGGACCGGTCGATGTGGCGTACCATGAGGGAGGCCTATGTCCAGCAGTGGACGTTTCCCGGCTGATGATGATGATGATTCCCCTTAAAAATTACAGGAGATTTTCAGCCTAGTATTGTATGTCAACTTCACTACAATCGTCAATCTACCTACCTAGTTGTTATTGGGGAAAATACTAATAATATCATATACTACATGAAAATTTTAGATTATCCTTGAATTTCAAAAACATCAGTTTATGAGTTTACACGTTTTCTTATTAGCCTTAGTTTCTAGCTTAGTGTGAGTGAAAGCGTGTTACGGTTAAACTACAAGTTTGTTTAGCTAAAGGTTAGTGATGTGTGCGTCCACGGATCTTGGTCCGAGATGCGCATGCGCTGACAGCGACAGCTGAACACATCAGGTCACATGGGGCACGACGCACGTCAGGTCAACGCGGTTTTAATTTCATATTTTTAGGCAATGACGTAGACGACCTTGAGTTGCTATGGGGCTGTGACGTCACGACACCTGCTATCCTTAGCTGTATGGATGTGTAGTTAGCTAGTACATGAGATAGTGAGATTTATGTGTGATCTAATCGCTAGATGGTGACTAGGGGCAAAATAAGAAGATGGGCACCAGCATTTTTTCTCTCACCTAATGTTAAGTAGCAATAAAGCCGTAGGATGGAAAGTTTGATGATCCAGAAACCTCAATTTAATGAGGCGCTGGATCTACTACTTTTCATACTGGAATTGCTATGTGGCGGCAGACTTAGGTAACATGGTGGTAGCTAGCCAGACGGACATAAAAATGCCCTACCACCAACCGAATCCAGTAAAGATTGGAATTGAACCTGGGTCCTCCTGATTGTGAATCAAAGAGTGAGCTACTAGAGCATAGAGGCGGATTTTACCTGTTTTACTCCGATCGCAAATACGCTAAGCAGCGGTCGTCATGGGAACTCTTCTCATGTGAAGCCTGTTGTAGCAGTCCTTGATGTAGGCTCTGGTTAGATGGATTTTCATTTTTAAATCTATTTTCTTCTTCTAAAAATAGAGTGAGTTTCCCACAGTAACAGTAGATATTGCGACTTACAGTCTCACAATAAAGAGTGGGAGTCAAGGGAAAATTGCAAACAGGCGAAACAGGCCATACCAACTTGTAACCATCGCCTCACCAAACAACTTCGCCTGATTGTAGGAGCAATTACAGAACATGGACTCTACAACAAGTACCTGTTTACTCTAGGTGTCACTGAGAGCCCTCTGTGCAGAGCATGCATGGGGCTGAGGAGACAGCTGATGTGCTGCTGGAGTGCGGAGGAGTAGCAACACTGCGGGCAAAGTACCTCGGAACACCGAGGTCGCTCCCAGAGGCCTTTAACAACACAAATAAGTTGTTGGGCTTTCTGCTGGAGCTGGGGTGGCATGAATAAGGCACGCCAACCCAACACGCAAAATAGGCGCATCTGACGTCAAGTTGCGGAAACCTGCCCCGATAATGAATACGAATACGAAGGTAGGATTAAATGTATGAAAACGATCCAAGGCTTATAATGAGAGCATTAAAGTTTAATTTCATCACATTACTAATAACCTATTTCATAATGGAACGCATCCGTGCATGGAGACCTCATGGTAATCATGCGCAAGTAATTTGGATTCATTCTCGTCCTATAGAGGTTCAACGGACGTGTGATGTGCCACACACGCTCGCATGGGTGTTTAAAACTGGCTTACCGTTCCAAAGGCACGTTTCCATATGTTGGGACAAGCTGAAGTTTAGAGGTACACAGTTTGGATACAGAATCTGGAGATAGTGAGGTCATTAATAGCCGAGTAGTCTCGGCTTTAGAATAAGAGCCCATGACATACAGCGAGTAAAAGACCACTAAATGAAAAACCGGTCAATGCGAGTCAGACTCACGCAACGAAAGCTCGGTTTGCGAGTCCGTACTGAATGAATAATTAATGTGCTGAAAATCATAAATAAATTAGTAAAAATTCCTGACCAAAATCAACTAGCAATTGTTAACAAAATTGTTAGAATGAAGAATGTAATGTAATGCGCTGGTAATTTTGCTCTTAATAGCGATTATTTAATTGATGAGATATAATTATAAATTTCTACTTTCCCGAAATATTCCTATATTTGTACTGACCTTGCTTCTTGCCAAATTTCAGGATAAGAATTCTGAAATTTGTCTTGAGAGATAGGCAGACGGACGGACTACCAAGTGATCCTATAAGGGTTCCATTTCAGATACAAAACCTTAAAAAAGAAGATGGTCAGGGGTCTACCTATGTAACAAGAACACGTAACTGCGATCACCAATACTAGCGACCTGCGCAAGCTCATAGCATCAACGATCTAAGTCTATCTACGAGAGTCTCGCAGCTATGTACACTCGAGTATAGAAATATGTATCCTCCTTTGAACCATCTCACATTAACTTTTAATTAAGGTTTCACTCAACATACTGTATAGGAACAAGTAAGGGTGAATGAAGGATGGTACAGTCGCAGCATGCTTATATAGTGTCAGTTCATCCGAACAAAATATAAGAGTATTGCAATAAAAAACGATTGCTTATTTAATTCAGGCAGCAGAGATATTATTATATAAAAGACAATATCCAGCGCCTGAGCTCTTTACAAAAGTGGATACATATTTTTGTACTTGATTGTACTTTACCTTCCGACTTAGATGAATCGGATAGTCTTACTCATCTAATAACGTACAGCAATCATATGCTAATTTTAATATGCACCAATCAAAACAGTAAATTTTCCAATTCTGGTTGATTCCAAAAGGTTGAATTTAAATTCTCAAATATAGTTAAGCGTAGATGAGCTTCAACCACCCGAGCCCTAACTGCGATTTCGTGTTACTATGATTAGGTGCCATGATTCTAGGCACGATCAGGCTTGGAGAATTTCTATAGTGTGTTGGTACTTACGCAGTTGACCGACGCATCCTGGTGAAGGGTTTGCTTAGGACATATTGTAACGACAATAAATATGTCATAGATAGATTATATGAATCACGTTTCAAATAAATATATTCTAGCCTTTCTAACGTCATTGAATTGACTTAAGACAAAAAGAGATAAATATACATTCTCTGTTGCGTATGTGTCAAAATTATGCAAATGGTGCCGTTTTGAATGAATGAAAATGAATGTTTTAATTATTTTGTCCAAAGGAAATTATTAATTGGATTTATTTTTTCGACATTTTAAATGTAATTGTTGTTGTATTCGTTTGTTTTTGTTAGATCTGATATTTGTTTATTATTATTTGATTGTATTGTAACTACGACACATATGCTGCATGCCAGTTTCTGGTTAAATGCGAGAAACCAACATGTTATAGACCAATATGTACCAAATTTAAGCATAATAAAGAATTTGAATTTGTTTAACACTTTTCAGAAGAAAAAAAACTATTCATTATTTTTGCATTGGTTAATCTACAGGACAAGTAAAAAACATTTATTGTCATCTCTTTTTAACCGATTTCAAAAAAGGAGGAGGGGGTATTCGACGGATATGTTTTTTCTTCCTTTTTTTATGTTTGTTCCCTCCGAACTTTTGGCTGGGTGAACTGAACTGATTTGGATGATTCTTTTTTTATTATTTGAAAGGTGGTGCTTCCCGTGTGGTCCAGTTCTGACTACGGCATCCATGAGAAAACGATATAAATCTTAAATTTGCATTAGCAAAAGTAGACTTTTCGGGCAATTGAAGTCGGTTTCCAGTTCTTTTTGAACGCATTTACTTATAAATACACGAAATGCCGTTATTAAAATAACGAGTTCTCAATATAGAATTTTACCCAATAAATAATATATCTAAAGGTACAATGACAAGCTAGCGAAATAAACATTCGTCCCTTGTAGACAAATAAAAACTCTGATGGCCGTGACATGTGGCCTATAATGATACGCGCTGAACTAGAAGATGCCTGGTCACCCTCGACAAAGGTACCCAAATTGTAGTTTCAAGAAAATATTGACTCCGACACTCCATCTCATGATTATACACATGATATAGGTTGAAACGTAAGACATACCAGAAGGGTTGGCGAAATCTGCCGTCATAATTTGGGGCTTCCGACGAGGCAGGCTTTCAATCAAAGGCTGTATCGTTGCCTACTAGTTGGTTATGCTTGATACTTGACAGCAGTCATTAAAGCTATCGAAAAGCGATTGATTGAAACTTCAAAGTCCTTAAAACACTAGAAGAATACCATATTGAGATGCCGCCAGTGCTGTATAGAATACTATTCTGGTCAAATTTTACATTGATGGTTGGATCATAGTTCAGTGGACAGTCATCGACACGCCGCTTGTTAGTAGAATACGAAATGACACCAATTGCTCAAAATATGTCGTGAAAAGTCATTAAAATGCTTACATCTCAGTAACGTAACTTTTAAGATAAAATTTTTCGATAACATAAATAATTGTGTTTACAGGCATCTTATTTTGTTTGTCATAAACAGCGTTACGTTCCTTTCTGTCAAATGAAATGAATACCATATGCGAGTGTGATGTGTAAGAAAAACTTTCTTACGATCACACGGAACGAAGGCCAAGTTTGCGCAAGTTGATTACAAGTATCGAGGTAAAAAAGACCAAGATTAAACCCAATTATTTTCATGTAACATAGCTGTAACTAAGACTAACGTTACTATAATTCGATGTCGATTAGCATTCAGCTTAATATTTTTATTTATTTTTATTTTATCTGACATTAATACGGTGCAGCAATATCAAAAGAATCCTTTAGACAAATGAATGACATTTGCAGACTACTGATGAACTATTAGTATGCCGATTTACTAATTACAGCATGTTCAGGAGCGTATCGAGGGAAACAGTAGAGGGTCCTTTTTATGAGATTGTCATGAATTTTTAAACTATTTCCACACGAATAATTAAAGTAAAAAAAGTAGCCAAGTGCGTGTCTGGTCACGCGCAGTGTAGGGTTCCGTAATTTAGCACACACAGTACGATGTAAAGTAATTTATAAGAAAGTAACTTAAAGAAATGTTTTTAATTATTTAAGTTACGATGTAAATGTACGCAAACAAACTTTCATTATGACATATCAAAGTATATGTTATACTTTGGTTGACTATTACTCTTTAACCTGTAAAGCCAAATTAGTCGTGATAGAGGTACATATACAGGATACATTGGGAACGCCCATCTTGAAAATTATCACTTCAAAGCTTAATTTTTCGCAAACTAATCCCTGAATCAAAAAATAGTGTTCATAGAACCTCAATGTTTTTAAAATATCTATTCAACGATATCCCACACAATGGGGTAGACGCGAAAATAATATTTTATCCCCGAGTTACGTGTATGGAAGCTGTTCTTAAAAAAATATTTTTCAATATTTTATTACACCACTTTGTTGACGTAAATAATATGTGTATTCGTATCAAATTATTGTATGGTATGTAATTACAGGTCTCTGAGCAAAGCCGCGGACAGACAGACGTATAAAGCGAAACCATGGCGTTTTGGATGAAGAAGAATATTCAATAATTTTATATTTTACTTTTGTACCGCCATTGTACTTCTGTGCTCAGTGACATGTCTGTGCTCATTCACTTCGAAGTAAATCGTAATTTTCATTAATCTAAAAACTTACCGAAAATTGTATTAATTTATTGACAATAATTTAATTAGTAGTTTACAACCAAAAATATAGGCAACCAAAATAGGACCCCCCAATAATTTTCTCAATCAACTCAGTCCCTCCCTGCGTTTTATTCGTGAAATAAATCATGTACAATTGCTGGTCTTAACAGTAGCGTTTCAGGACAGATTAGGTCTTAGGTCGTGATCTCAGCCTTGACATATTTGTTTGAGATCTAGGTACGCTTAGAAGCTCAGGGGTATTGTCTATATTTCATAAATGACAAAGGAATGTATGGCGACTGGCAAGTTTAATTGCAAGTCACGTTTGGGTCAGTATTGAGTAAACTGAATGCCTCACAATATATTTAATTCTCATAAAAGAAATTAAATTTCATTTAAACCATTTATTTATTTGACACAGACAAATTACACATACAAACACACACACATATATAAAACTAATTCAAACATTACGATAAATACACATTAAAATAACAAGGTTATGTGTGAGGAGCAGTCTCAGTACCCGTCATGCTTTTCTGCTGAAAATCACAACACTGATTTTCAGCCAGACCCTATTCTAACAATATTTTAACAACTTGCACGCAGCGATACACAAATATAACTAACTTACAGATACATATACACACAACACTAATTAATAATATATTTAGAGACACAATGAACAATATTAAATAAATAAGAAATTAAAATATCATAAAACTATGTCTACGGGTAGACTGAAACTGAAATAAACTAATTTTTCAAGGGTTTACTTTTTGAGCATTTAATAAAATTCCTTTCACATGTTTTTTCAAAGTGTTTTGAGACACTTAATCAGGAACGTTTTGCAAACATAATTAATATAATATTATTAATTCAACTCGTTGCAAACTCAAAATTTTCTGACATACCTGGAGTCAGCATAATTTTAAATTATGAAATTGTTCGAAACTGTATAAGACTATTTTTCTAAATCCATATCTGTTTACATGTAAACAAAAGATACTAAATAAACAATATCTGAGATTCAATGCCACTAAAACAATAGGGCACAATCATAAATGGTGGGCAAAACAAAACGAAATCATGTATAACATTGAGTGTACTATGAATTAGACGTATCATCTACCTAATTCTACTGTTTAGCAATAAGTAGGTCCTTAACACCTACTCTTACATAGGTACTGCAAAATATGATGTGGCTGTTCAATTTCTGTATTTCCATTTATTATCGGGATATTATGCCGTAGTAATTTGGAATATTTCATTCTTCCTTACAGAACATATTTAAATTTTTAATTTTTTTAAATGTATATAAAGATTTATATAATTAAATTAAAAATAGAAAATCTAAAAAAATAGGCGTTCCATTAATGTATGGAGACCCGGCTTTGACTGTGTACATGTACACTTCTAATTTTAAAACTTTGCTATCGAATAAATTAATAATAAAATTGATTATTGTTTTAATTGCATAAATGTACTTAAACTATACTACTACTTTACTTGTACTATATAATACAACACTTCATTACATTACAACTTGACTAGTAGGTACATTACATAATACAAATTTGACAATTTTAAAATTTGTCATCAAAATATTCCTTCATTGAATATTAATTCTTGCTCTTTAATAATTTATTGAATTCCTTGTTAAATGCTTTTTCTTGGAGGGCTTTAATTTTGCTGGGTAAATAGTTGAATGTCCTGATAGCCATGCAAAATGGACTGTTTTTATATAACGTATGTCGTGCTGTTGGCAACACAAGATCACATCCGCGGCGGCTGACGTGACGTCGTGATGCTCATTCTTTATGATGAATGGACACAGTTCAAAAAAATACAATTCTGTTATGTTTAAATTTGCCTTTAGATAACTCCTCGATTTTGATCATCCAGACGATGTCCAGTGCAGAAAATAGTCTTACCGCTATAATCTACATTACGTCTCCAGACGCCTCATGTTTAATCACGTTAGCGTATCCTAAGTTTTTAAGTCTAAGTGTAAAGTAAAACAATTTGTCCACGTCTCATTACATCGTGCGTCCGCACATTGAAGATGATTGATTACAGAACGACTCAGATTAGAATTGATTTCGTGTAAATGTGGGAACAATGGTGAGATTAGGGTGATTTTTACCGGATATTGCGAAATACATAACGTAATAATACGTAACGCGATTGGTGTGGTATTGGTGTAGGTATTGGTGTAGGTATTGGTGTAGGTATTGGTGTAGGTATTGGTGTAGGTATTGGTGTAGGTATTGGTGTAGGTATTGGTGTAGGTATTGGTGTAGGTATTGGTGTAGGTATTGGTGTAGGTATTGGTGTAGGTATTGGTGTAGGTATTGGTGTAGGTATTGGTGTAGGTATTGGTGTAGGTATTGGTGTAGGTATTGGTGTAGGTATTGGTGTAGGTATTGGTGTAGGTATTGGTGTAGGTATTGGTACAGGTATTGGTGTAGGTAGGCCGCCCCTGTGGCCTAATGGATACACGCTTGGACTTATAATCCAGTGGGGGTACCTATCGGAATGAGATTTGGTTGGTGGTAGGGCATTTTCTATGTCCACCTGGCTAGCTACCACCATGCTACCTAAGTCTGCCGCCAAACAAGTCTTGTCATGTTTCACTGTATGAATGGTAGTAGAGACAGCGTCTCATTAAATTGAGACTTTTGTGTGCGCACGCTTAATCCAATGGCCTTATAGTGACTTGCCATAATGTTAGATGAAGGCCAAGTGGAAACCAATCATACATAAACAATATGCATAAATGTACCATAATGTTGTCATACTAGGTTTTGTAGAAAATATAAATTTATGGTAGGTATGTACCTATAGCCACTAAGGAGATCAATCATTGTTGAGAAGAGATTCAAGGATAGTTCCCACTAAATTTGTTCTATGGAACATGACGTCCATCGAACAAAAAGTAACATTGTCTGCCCTAATTTGTTTTGTAATTTGAACAAAATAATGGGAACTACAATTCAAGAGCGGATGTGGTTTTGTTACAAAGAAACTTTTATACATCTCTTTTAGATCGAGACATTTGAGTCTTTGGAGTAAGCACGTTTTCCACCCAAAGAGCCTTTACGTCACTTACCAGGTGTCACGAAACCAAGGCCAACTGCAAACCTGTATACATAAAAAATAAAAGATGTATTTTCATGATAGCTGTTTTATTGAAAGCAACGCTATGACTATCCATCTAGACATTTTACAGCTGTTGTACATAACGGAGGTTTTATTAAAACCCTAACAGTTATATTAAATTTGCGATGATTAATCGATAAATGACAAATGCCACTGTCGCTCTTGGAGTCTTTAGGTATATAGTTTGTTTTAGGGTTCCGTATCCAAAGTGTAAAAATGGGACCCTATTACTAAGACTTCGCTGTCCGTCCGTCCGTCCGTCACCAGGCTGTATCTCATGAACCGTGATAGATAGACAGTTGCAATTTTCACAGATGATGTATTTCTGTAACCGCTATAACAACAAATACTAAAAACCAGAATAAAATAAATGAATATGGCTCCCATACAACAAACGAGATTTTTTGAAACGTGCGCTATAACATGCAACTAGCGCCATCTAGTGTCGTACTCCTATACTGCTACTTCAAAATTAAATTGATAACGAAAATCTTAGATAAGTTAACAGTTAGAAGATTGTGCATATTATTATTATTTATGGTTTTTCGTATTTTAAATATCCATATTCTGTATGGAACCCTTCGTGCGGAAGTCCCACTCGCACTTGGACAATTTTTTTGCTGTTGACAAATTACTGGTCAGAGCTACTAATTTCTTTTCAATGTCTCGAATCGCTAACCTTTATCAAGACATGCCATAAAGATTACGTAATATCATCTTATTTATTGAGACCTTTAGTGCCATTTTTTATGGAAAACCGACAAATTTAAAACACTTTTAGTTACGATAAAAACTGTAATAAAAATAGCACATAAATAGTGCAAAAGTAATTAGGCATCATTAACGTATCAAAATGATATCCTGTTGTTCAATCAGAACCGGGCTATGAATGGTTTCAGGAAGCTGGCAGATGTCCAATTAATTCACAAGTTCATTTGGGTGGCATCAAACTCGTTTCTTTTTTAAGAGAACTTGATTTTTAGGTATTTTAGGGTTCCGTAGCCAAATGGCACAAAACGGAAAAAGCGGAATCGTTATGTATTCGAATACTGTCTGTCTATCTGTCAGTCCGTATGTCACAGCCAATCCGGGGGAGATCCTGTAACTTCTAAAATAAGAGAATGATAAAACAAAAAAAAATATGATGTACATTACCATGCAAACTTCCACCGAAAATTGGTTTGAACGAGATCTAGTAAGTAGTTTTTTTAATACGGCATAAATCGTAAACCGCAATTTAACTTTCATTCAAACAACTTAAATGAAAAAAATTTGGTTGCCTGTAAAGTCGGTATACTGGCGAAAGTTTTACGTGACAACGACTTTGAGTGGTAAAATAATTTTAATGTGAATATTCATTCAGGGACGCGTGCCTTTCACTTTTTATGTCTGTCTCTCTCGCTCTTAGGCGGGCTAACCATGCCCGAGTGGAAGGGACGCGTGCCTCTCACTCGCTCTCATTGTGAGCGCATAACGTGAGCGGAGCGTAACGCAGTTTCTTGAAGTGTCACCCGGCAAACCAATTTATAAGACGTTGTCACGTCAAAAATACACAATTATTAAAACATCGATCACAGTCACAACGAACTACAAGAACTTTTATATTATGTTACTTGCTGCTACGGAACCCTTCATGGGCGAGTCGACTCGCACTTGGCCGCTTTTTTTAGATAAATGTAAGTCATGTTTGCGTCTTACATCAATATTTACATATCTGTCGCGGCCTGGGGTTGCTATTCACTAAGAAAATATTGTTTCGAGTACAACCTAACGGCTCAAGTATTTATTTACTAAACTAATTCGATATTTATCCTTGGTGCCTAGGAAACTAGATCATCAGCCAAGGTTAAGGATGTAAGGTTGTTTGAACTTGCACTTGTTTGAGTTGCACTCCTGATATTTAAATGGACTGATTAGAAAATCACATCATGTTGTGGCTTGGTCAGATCAATGAATAGAAATCATTTGTCGTTGAGTCCAAATAAACGCATGGCTACTTCATGATATGGCCTATTGAAAATATCGTATCTACGCATAGAAATTCTCAATTCGACAAAAATGTGTTTTTGTTAATGTTTGTTAACACAGAACTTTCGACTATGTGAACCGATTCAGATTACTTTTATTATTATTTGAAAGCTGGTGCTTTCTGTGTGGTCCTGTTTCAATTTGGTCTGGTTCTGAAAATGTAATCCATGATATATAAGTGTTAAATTTGTGTTAGACTTTTAGGGCGATTAAAGACGGTTTCTAGTTCTTTTTGAATGTGATAACTTGCCATAGAATAGGATGAATCACTAAACTAGGTTCTCCCAATCGGAAGCTAGATGGCACTAAGTGCAAAATAAATCGATGTACAATATTGTTTGTTATTCTCAGCGATATTTATTTTAAAAAATTAGTTAACGGTATTCCGCTCATAATACTTCACTAAATAGTATAAAACAAAGTCGCTGCCCGCTGTCTGTATGTATGTATGCTTAAATCTTTAAAACTACGCAACGGATTTTGATGCGGTTTTTTTTAATAGATAGAGTGATTCAAGAGGAAGGTTTATATATATAATACATGCATAATATAGTAGAGCAACACCGATAATTTTAGGGGTTTCTAATGTGATGTCGTAAATAAACACATATTTTAGCGCTTACATTGCAAACGCTGGCTAAACCCTACCAGATAGATCAAAATAATGTACTACTGTATTGTACACCTTAGAAAGATCAACAAAAAAGTCCGCGATGGTATATGTCTAACTATTGTATTTATGTCACTATAACTACTTTTATCAATTTTTTAAGTTGATAGAAATGCCGACCAAAATCAGACCATGTTATCCATACTTTTATATTAACCCTTATCAAAATAAATCATTTCATATTCAAGACTGCTTCAATAGCTGTATATAGCTTCTTAAATTATTGAAATAGGACATTTCATTCAAAAGATATAACGAATTTAAAAAACCAAATACACACAGAAAAATAAACGCCGGGCCCCTTTTACCAAACATGACCAAACTGAAGCATTCAAATAATGTAGTATTGACCGAAGTGCGAAAGAGAGGCTTAGCGATGCTATTTAGCTGTGTATGAAATGAAAAAAATTACATAAGAAAAAATTAAACTCCTTAAAAATAAAATACATAAAACAAAGTAGTCAAGTGCGATACGGACTCGCGCACCGAGGGCTCCGTGAAGAATATGATTAATAAACATACTGAAAATCACTATCACTAAATAGTATAATATCTCAGCGTCTAAAGACAAAAGTCTTTGATCAGTGGGTGTTGCCAGTGATGACATACGGAACCGAAACGTGGTCCTTTACTGTGGGCCGAATAAACAAGCTCAAAGTCACTCAGCGAGCAATGATTGATTGATTTTTAAAAGTCTTTATTGATTATAATTATTCACAATCACTGAGCACCCGACACAGTCAGGCACCAGGTAACAATATAATATACAAAATTTCGTCGACACTAGTCTTTTAGAAATTTATTACATATTAGATTACATATAAAACCTATAACATAACCAGAACAATGGTTGCTGAGTACACAACTTTTGTAAAGGTCGTGTTTATGACTTTTTGAGGGTACATTTACTATAAGCGTACACAACAAATAGGTGGTTAGCGTTGGATGCGCGTGCGTCGGTCCGGTAGCTAGTTAGCTACACGTCATCTACGACGTCATCGTGGTCGAGCAGGTAGTGATGAGGGAGTCGATACTTTTTGTAAGTATCGATATACGGTAAATTTTTTGATCGAGCGAGCAATGGAACGAGGTATGCTCTTCTAACTTCTGTACGTGATAAGGTCCGGAATTAGGAAATTCGTCGACGAACGAAGGTCACCGACATAGCTCGACGAGTCAGTGAGCTTAAGTGGCAATGGGCAGGCCACATCGCTCGAAGAACCGATCACCGGTGGGGAGTAAAGGTTCTCGACCACGTACCGGGAAACGTCTACCAGGCCGTCCCCCTACTAGATGGACCGACGACCCGGTCAGAGTCGCAGGGAGTCGCTGGATGCAGGTAGCTCGGGACCGGTCGATGTGGCGTACCATGAGGGAGGCCTATGTCCAGCAGTGGAAGTTTCCCGGCTGATAATGAAATAGTATAAAACAAAGTCACTTCCCGCTGTCTATATGTATGTATGCTTAAATCTTTAAAACTACTCAACGGATTTTGATGCGTTTTATTTAATAGATAGAACTATTCAAGAGGAAGGATTATTTTAGGGATTTCTAACGTGATGTCGTTAATAAACACATCTTTTTGCGCTTACATTGCAAACGCTGGCTAAACCCTACCAGATAGATAAAAAATAATGTACTACTGTATTGTACACCTTAGAAAGATCAATAAAAAAGTCTACGATGGTATATGTCTATCTCTTAAGGATAACCCACAGTAACCATTTTTATCCTTTACTTTTTCCGAGAAAAAACGGCTTTTTTGCAGCGATCTTAGGCAATATACAGCATTAATCCTTATCCATTTAAGTACCTTAGACACATTGTGCGTTTAATATAGATCAATATGGACCTTTACAGAGAGTAATTTAAATGAATATTTTCGAAGATATTACAGATCGCCTTCCTGAGAAAAAGGGTCTTGAAAGACACACAGACGGACAACAAAGTAAACCAATAAATAAGGGTCCCTTTTTTCCTTTTGAGTTACGAATCCCTAAAAATGTACAAAAATGTAAATATAGAAATGAAAAACTTTAGATTAAGTAAAAAAATTGAAACTCTAAAAATATAAATAGTAATTTAATCAGAAAAAACTACTTATGTCTTGCAAAAAGATACATTTACTTTTTTCCCAAAATGTTTAAAAGATAAATGTCCACCCGTGCGAAGCCGGGGCGGGCCGCTAGTATATACTAAATTGTTGTTGCCATAATCTTTTAAAATAAAATAGCTGGCTTTGATAAGTAATTACCTAAAAATATGAGATAAAATTATTGTGTCGCGAACTTAAAGTTAGCTGCAAAAGAAGTTACGCAGCTTATGGGCCCTAGATGGCGCTTTGAACAATAATCAAAGTTGGATGTTAAGGCGATCCACCTCCATTACGGTTTCATCAAGCGGAAACTTACATCAAGCGAATAACCTATAAACAGAGCCATAGTAATAAAGCAGTGCCTTGTTTATCAGTGAACTTTTGTGGCTGGCATTAAAAATATTCATTGTTTAAATATACTGAGCAAATGTACTGCAAAGCTAATGATACCTAGCATAGCCTGTTAAGTTAATGTTAAGAACACCTTATGAAGAATATATTTGACATTTAAATTATAAACAAAATAAAATATTACGGCTTATTTGACATCTTCAAAGATGTTTACTTATCGTCAGGTGACAATGCGCGAGCGGGCGTTGACCTATTGTACATCTTAGAAAAACTATATTTTATATTGTCATTAAAAGAACTCTAAAAGGTTTTTAAGTTTAGGCGCTATTAAATTGTAATACTGTCACATTCACATTAAATCTGGAGAAACCGTTAAGGCGATTCGAAGATAGCTGGATTTATTATAAAAATATTAGATTTGAATACGTGTATAATGACGAAAAAGAGAATAATTAACATACAACTTCATAGTAAATCACAATTTTCATTTGTACACACTTTTTGATTAATATTTAAAACGTCAAACGTCTACCGGGCCGTCCCACTACTAGATTGACCGACGACCTAGTGAAGGTCGCGGGAGTCGTTGGATGCAAGTGGCTCGGGACCGGTCAATGTGGCGTACCATGGAGGAGGCCCATGTCCAGCAGTGGACGTTTCCTGCGTGATAATGATGATATTTAAGTAATTACTCATCAAAGCCAAAGATTATGGTAGAAGAAATTTTGAATCGGTGTGTTTTCTGGGCGTGAATCGTTGTGATGATCGTGTTCGCTGGGATGATGGTTATCTCAGGAACCACTAATGCTATTGAATTGAATTAGTCATGGGAAATAATAACCACAGGTGCCTCAAGTAAAGTAATTGATAAAATAAAAATTACAATTTCGAAAGATGCATACAAAATTGAATAACATTGTCATTCTTGTAATATATAAATTTAAATTTAATTAAGGTATTCTTTAGTTGTTCTTTTTAAGTTATTTCATGTAAAATTGTCCAACACAATGTATATTATTGTTCTGGATAAATAGAATAGAAATAATTTATTCGGCATACAGATTACAGTACAGTTAATACATTAATTTTAAAATTGCTCTGCTGCACTGCAACGCCGAAATAAAGTAGAAACCTTATGATTTCAGCTAAATACTGATATCAATAAATATTTTAAGTACTGAAACAACCAATTAATAAAATAATTTATTACAACACTTTCTTAATTTTTTACATGAGCTCACATTACAAAAGTGTTGAAATTATTTTACCACAATATATTTCTATATAATACACCATTTACTTGATTTATATCAAGACTTAAATACACCCTTATAAATTATTATCATTAATTTATGACAAGTCGACACTTCTTTTTTTTTCGATTTTTAAGACACGCTTGTATCACTATTCACAAAATGTTCTTATTCTATGGCACTCAGAATCCTCAATAATGGTAGCCGGTTTGTGAGTCAAAGCTAGGAGGCTTTCTGGGACCACCGAAGACTTCTCCTTTACCAGCGAAATTGCTAGTCTGTGTTCCAGAGAATCCTGAACCCAGTTGAGACTGAGGAAAACCTGGGGCTGCCTTTTGAGGACTCGGCGTGGGCTTGAATATACTTGGTGGCACTGACAACGCGCCACAGCAAGGTTTACCAGGTCTGCTGCTCTGTCCGTTTTGAGAACCGAATCCAAATTGAGGCATTGACGTTTCTGTTTGATATTCGTCGGAATCTGGATGAAGCTCAGTTTGCGGTTGCGATTCGGGTCTACTGGCTAACGCACCAAAAGGTCTGTTGTCTTGAGACTGCTGAGAACTCTGAGAATTGAAACCATTTTGTATTTGGCCGGGTCTTGATGCACCAGCACCAAGCTGTGGCCTAGAACCAGCTTGCACACCGAACTGGGAAGTCGTTGAACTCTGACTGTCATCGCTACTCTGTCCGAATTGAGGCATTGATTGAATAAAGCTCTGTTCTTTCTGGCCAAACTTGGTAGTGCTCGGAGTACTGTCTGGAGGAGGAAGAGTTTGGGCTGGCTTATTATATTCATAGATTTCCCCATTGTATTGCGGATTTTTCACAGTCTGTGAAGCGTCATCAGATTCAGGTTGGTTCTGACCAAACTGATTCTGAGCAGAGAACGTCGGTTTGCCTGGTCTTTGAGGGAATGATGAAGTAGTTGCCTGTTGACTTTGCTGACCAAAAGTCGGCTTGATAGGTTCAGATTGAGCTTGATTGAACTGATTTGAAGACTGGTAGTTGGGTCTGCCAAATGTAGTAGGTTGCGTAGGGGCTTGAGAAGGAAAAGATGAAATTGAAGCTTGTGTTATACCGTTGTTGTACTGGGAAGAGAAGGTCGTGCCTTGATACTGACTCTGAGTAGGTGACGTAGGTGCAGGTGCAGCTATGGTTGGAGGCTGAGGATATCTGGTTGAACCAAGAAATTGTCCGTTTTGAGCTGGAAGTGCACTGGAAGGAACATTTTGCTGCGAAGGACTTGAGAACTGATTGTTTTGAGAGAATGATTGCTGTTGTGTTACTCGATTAAACTGACTAGATGGCGAGCTTGGAAATCTTGATCCTTGACCTGAAGGCGTGCCAAAAGGCTTTGCCGGCTGTTTGTAGTAGTAAGAATCATCGGGGCCTTGAGCTTGTTGTTGTGAGAAAGTTGTTGGTCTCTGAGTGCTAGATGAGTATTGTACATCTTCTCCCTGTGGTTGGTTGTTATTGAACTGTGATCCTTGTGATGATGAAGAGAACGATCCATCAAAAGTATCTTCTTTGGCTGGGCTCTGAGTTTGGAATTGAGATTGGGTGGGGAACTGCCCACTAAAAGATGGTATTTTACCGGCAGACTGAGTTTGAGCTCCAAACGGTCGGGAGGCTTGAGGGCGAGAGCCAGTTTGAGGACTGAAAGGTGGAAAATCAGACGCTGACGTAGGAGCAGCAGATGCAAATTGGCCGTTGTTGAATTGATTTCCGAACGAAGACTGTACTGGACGTCTAGTCGAAGACTGTGAAGATGAAGTAAAACCAGTGAATGTAGATTGACTTGGCAAAGCATCGTTTTCATTTTGCGATTTGTCGGATTCAATGGGAGTTGTCAATTCTGTGTCGGGCTGTGTAAAGCTAGTGGTAGACTGAGTTGGTGATTGAACATTTAAAGGTCTTTTAGAGGCATTCGATCCGAACGGTGTTTGTGATCCTTGAGATCCAGGGAATCGTTCATTTCCATTTTGGAAACCTAATGGTCTAGATGGAGCCTGTGGCTTCTGGAAGCCAGACTGAGGGCCAAAAGATGCCTGAGAACCAGTAGCTACAGCGTTACCGGAGAAAGTGCCTTGAGGACGACCTTGTCCGGGCTGTTGAGAAGATGAGAAACTTCCTGAAGTTTGCGAATTGCTATATTGCTTGTTATATTGTGAGGTGCCCGTAAGGCGCTGAGGTTTGCTAGGTCTAGGATTTTGATTGAAATTACCCACCGGAGGCAGATACTCATTGTTGAGACCATTTCCATAGTTCTGACTAGATTGGCTACCAAAGCTGTCAACAGTATTTGCTGAAGGACGGAAAGCAGTGTTTGAAGCTGATGTTGAAGCGTCACTGGGCCTACCAAATGAAGCTTGACCAAACCCATTAGAACTTGGCCTACCAAAAGATGGAGAGGAAGTAGGTCGATTCTGTCCTTGAAGGGACTGCTGACCTAGTGGTACAAAATCTGTAGAGCGGTCCTGGTTGCTTTGTCCAAACTGTAAAGCACCTTCATTTTCAGATTCAGGGTTTTGTGGTCTAGAAGACTGAGACGTACCACTCTGAGGTCTTGCACTTTGAGGTCGTCCATTTTGATTTAAAGTGTTAAATGGAGGCAAATATTCATTTTTGTTTCCAAAACCATTTCCTTGACCAGAGAGGGTATTTTGAGCAAAACCAACTGCACTGTTTGCTCCAAAAGCATTCTGGTTTTTGAAACCCTGCCCAGAAGATGTGGACTGTGTACGTTGTCCCTGTGTACCAGGTGCGTTTTTATCGAATGGTCCAGTGGCTCCAGGCGCAGAGTCATCATCAGAAGTATCTTGCCCAAATGATCCTCCATTACCAAACCCTTGTCCGAATTGTCCAGCTAAGCTTGAAGGTCCATTCGAGAATCCTGAGGTTTGACCAGCAGTTTGACTAACACCAAAAGGTCCCGTTGATCCACTGGAATCAAATTGATCAGATTGTCCATTTTGAGCTGCTTGTCCATTTTGACCGGCCTGTCCAGCAGCTCCGAACCCACTAGTTTCCTGTGCGTTTTGACCCGGACGTCCGAATGGCTGGTTGGATTGGCTGATAAAAGTTCCACTTGCGGTCGCATCCGCTTGAGGTCTTCCGAATTTGGAGGATTGATGGCCGAATTTGCCATTTGAGCCGTCGCTATCCGTGTAATCGCTTCCTACATTGTATTTCTGAGCGTTGTATGAGCCTGCAAATAAAAAATGAAAGTTGTACACCATTTGTCAACGCGTCAGCGCAAACGATATATCAGTCGGCAATACATTTATCAAAGCACAATAGGCTTTACAGCTAATCCGTAACGGTGTGGTATCGGTGAATGAATTTTTTGGCGTTCCGTTGTGTCAACAGAGCTATTGGTACAGCACTGTGACTGTCTGGCTGTCAACAGCTTCTGTGCTGTTTCCTAATGTGTTATTTTTTATGCAAAAAGCTAGGTCGAACAAAACAAAACTCGACCTTGTCACCATTTAGCTATGGAATATGCGATAATGTCTAGAAGTTTGATTCATACCAAAGTTATCCGTGTTAAGGTCTAGAAATCGACATGGGTACGTGTTTATTTGGCATTAAATTATAAACTATTATGGTGACTCGTAATATAGGTAAATACTTTTTTTTAAAACCACGGGCATAAGAATATATATTACTTATATATGTGTTATATATTTCTATCTCAAGAGGTTCTCTCTTTTAGTTTTGAAAGTTTATCTTACGGAACCATCTTTGTGCGAGTCGTGTAGTTGAGATGCTATCTCGATTATGTCACATATTGATTGGAGCTATCTTGATGCAACACCGGTTCTGTAAGATAACCTGTCTTCTACGACTAATTGACGTTAAAGCTTTATAGCTTCTTTAATTAATTGTGCTGTTTAAAATTTATCTAGCCCTAAAATAAAAACATCCCATAATGATCCGAGGGTTTAGTTCAAAAAGTAATCTCGCCTGAATATTATTTTTATTTTGTTGTTTTTATAGGAATTGTTAAGTCCAATTTGGGTACGCTAACTTAAAATATTTAAGTGGTTCAGAATGGGTATCATCACTATTTGTTTCTACTATTGCGCAAATGGGTATTATACCTATTTTGTTTTACGTTTTTATTGGTTTAATATTATTTGATGTTTCAAGTACTTAGAATATTAAGGAAAACATTTCATCTTTCAAAAATTTTGCTTTTTAAAAATAATTTTACTTTTTTTCCACTTCTTTTATGGTACCTAAATATGTGTGACTATTTTAACATTTTTCGGTTCTCTCAAGAGCATCCCCTATCCTCATGTGTACTCATATTTTCAGCATATTACTACGATCACCAACCCGCTTGGATAGTTATGATTTTGACACATACCTCTGCCACTCATTTTGGCGGACTTTCAGGGAGGCGCATGTTAGTCAGTGGAATTCTCTGTAAGTGTATATAAAAAAAGCTTCTTAGCTAATTTATATACGAGTATCAATCCCAGCTCAAACAGCATTGGTTAGACAACACATATTCCCAATAGTTCCACTGAAATTACTGCGGGGAATTTTCTTCCCAGAAATTCCGTTACGTATAATAATGTGTCCGGGGTGCAGTTGTACCAGTAATAGTTTCAAGTTTCACACTTGAAGATGTGTAGTGTCACTAAGAAACGAATTCTACTATGAACATAATGTGTTAGCCTCAACAAAATTTTACAAAATTATTATAGCTAGATTGTAAAATTTGCAGAAGTATTAATATGGACCTTTTTCATGATTTTCAGTCCTGCGTCCGCTACTACTTCACCCGGACAATTTGGCGAGCGCAGGAAGCGCTCAGCTGGTTAAGATTTTACTTCCAACTATCCTAAGCCTAAGCTCGACCTCAGCTTAAAGCTGTTGCTTTCAGATAAAGGAATCGGAGGGAATTGACCAGGAATGTGCAGATAATTGTGTCTAGATTATGAGGTACAATATTTACCGTCTTTGTTACTATATACATTATATTTTGTAGACGGTTTTAGGAGGAGTGGCGTTATTTATGGTCTCAGATTTTACGCAGTGGTTTCGTCGTCCACATTAATTTTTTTGTCCACATTCAAGTGATTTTGTCTACAATATTAATTAGTTCTGTCTGCAACTATAAATAAGAATATTATAGACGATCTGTTACGAACGTCCTTCCAAAGAAACCAGATTTTAGCATACAGGATCTAAGTACTTGTTTGCGCATTGGATACAAAATATATCCGAGTATTTTGTACATGCATACGTGCATATCAAATAGAAAATAACTCCACAAAACTGTCTTATTCATGAATGTATCATAGATTAAAATATTTGCCATCAGAAAATTTTTCCCCAGTTCTTTAAAAATAGCAGTCGTAAACAAAATTCATCCTCAGTTGAAAAAGGTCCACGGCTGAACATAGCACTACTCCAAAGTACGCCACAATGACCGGCCGACCGAGCAACTTGCTTCAAACTACCCTCCGCGACATTTAACAGGTTGTCGATAGTAAGGGCACTGACCGGTACTCGTTCCTTGGTACGAAAACTCTCCCCATCGGTTATCTGCTCTTCAGGTGACTTGGCCTGACCATTGCCACTTAAGCTCACTGACTCGAGCTATGTCACTGACCATAGTCCGTTCGCGGACTTCTTCATTCCTCATTTTATCACCTACCAATATTAGTTGGCATTAAAATTTATTTAACTTTTATTAGGAATATTTTATTTGGGCCAAAGCAAAGTGGCATATCAGTACCCGATAGTCTACCCTTTGTCAGTCTTCGTTTATCTGGTTTATCATTAACAATACAGATTTATACTTGATGTTACTTTCCTTTCATTTGAATACGTAAAAGTAGCCGTTATTTTTACCGACAATTCCCTATTATCCTTAGTATATACAAAATCAAGACATTGTGACTCTCAGTTTCGAATTTAATTGAATTAGTATGGATAGCATTGTTTCTGTATTTCTGCATATCATCATCAACTGCCTATATGTCCCATATCAGGGGGCTCAGGCCTACTCTCCTACAGAGAGTGTATGAGACTCCACCACGCGGGACCAGTGCCGATTGGTAGACTTCACACACACCTTTGAATTTCTTCTCAAGGGTGACTTTCTGTATATAAACGATTTAATTTCTTACTAGCTAGTAAGCTTAAGTAAGAAGATTGGTATGTCATTTAACTTAATATCGTTTTCAATAATTTAACGCGGTTTTGTATGCAGATTGGAACTTTTGCATCACTTTGACCTCCATGTAAGGAGTGATGCTCATATTTTTACGTAGGCCGGCACTTGATACGAAATATCAAGTACATTGTTTAGTTCCTGGATAATACCGGTATTATGGCCAGATCTGTAAACGCATTACTATTTACCCAACATTCTCTTCCTTCAAGGTGATCTGTCTAGTTAACTTGATCTTCTGAGATGTCAACTTGGACTTGCTTTGTTTTTTACGACAGTTTAATTAAAAATAAGATTAAGTGTCGTTACTGGTTGGTATTTTGAGTTTGGTCCGGATACAGTAAAGGTTCCAGTTGCTTGTTTGTTTCACAATTCGATGAAATATTTTTTTGGATCAGATCATATAAACAGACGTTTGGTCTCGTTTAAATTTGAAGATAATTTTATACCTTTAAGAGACAAACAATTAAATGCGTGCAAAAAGACCTGGAAACCGATTTCAATTGCCCTAAAAGTCTACTTTTACTAAGGCAAATTTAAGATTTATATAGTTTTCTCATGAATGCCGTTGTCAGAACTGGACCAAATTGAAGAAAAAAAACATACCCGTTGAATTGATAACCTCCTCCTTTTTTAAATTCGGTTAAAAAGTAGATGGCTCCCGTAAATTTTACCTACTTCCCGTGGTCCGATTTTAATAATATTATGAATAAAAAAATTATGAATTCGTGAGGAAATGAATTTATTTTTATTGATGTCCAGTTATTTCGAGGACCAAGTTCAGTGGCGCATCTGAAATATATATGTCCAGCAGTGGACTACGGCATGCCATACATTATGACAATAATAATAACAAATTAATACATCCAATACGATCGATGCAATGGTCAGAATTTCAATGCAATTTCTGTGATGTCATCCTGTAGATGAATCAGTAACTATTTGCCATATCTTTGAAAGCAATCATTGCTATAAATAATGTTAGTCATTGTTCGTTGAACTTTTTCATAAATTCATATTATGTATTAAAAAACTCCGACCATGTAACTTTTATTCTGTATTCTTTTAATTCTAACAACATAACCTTACCGGCTAAGTAAACTAATAAAAAGACTTTTTAGTCTGTAATTGTAATCCAATAATGATGATACTTATTTGAGTTATAATTGACTTTATAAAAAGACTAGTTGGTCGCCCTTTGCCTAATTGGAAATTCGTTCCTTAGAGTTACCTATCAAATGAATGAATGTTCCTCAAGTGTCTAACTTGAGCAGGCGTCGATAATATCAGTCAGGGAAGCCTTTAGTCTTTATAAATATATACAGAAATCATCTCATGGTAACTTGTATCGACATAAAAATTAGTTTATGCACTTTTGCGTACCTTCAACTATCCCTACACAAATCGATTCCCAACCAAACCATTGCGACTTAAAAGAAGAACCAAAAACCTCACTTCCGCATTAATAATATTAGTATGGATATTAATATGAAACTAAATGGTACTATTTTGAATTGAATTATTTAAAATAAGCTTTGAAAGACTTGGTATAATTTTTTCCCTAAAGTTTCTATGCTACTGTTGTCTAAGTCACTGAGTAACATCACAGTTTTGTACTACGGAAATGAAATAAAAGCCAGCACCATATTATCTGAAAGCTTTTGGGTAAGCAAATTTCAGCCTAAGGCCTTACCGTCACTAGTAACCGGGTTAGATCTAGATTTGAGAGGTAATAGTCGATTTAAAAATACAATGAAACAACTCACCATCATCAACCAGCCCAGCAGCTTCATCCCTGGCATTCTTCTCCAAACTCTTCAGAATAGCTTCTGGAATGGGTGGCGGAGTCGGCAGATGATCACCTTTGGGTTGGTAACCACCTTCATCGGCCGTATACGTCACACTGTACACCTGACCATCGTCACCAGTATATGAGAACCCTCCTTGGGCCTGGACACCTTGGGTAGCCACTCCTGACTCTTCAGCTGCGATGCCATTGTCAGTTTCAAAGGCAAAGTTGAAGTTGTCTCCATCCACGTTGTTTTCAAATCTAACAGTTTGAGCTGCACGATCTAGGGCAGCTCTGGGTCGCTCCTGTCCTGGTCTTTCAAAGCTTTGACCAAACTGTCCTTGAGACGGAGGCGTCTGCCCTTGAGGTCTTTGGAAGCCTTGAGATACTTGTGTGCCAGCTGTTTGGCCGTCGTCGAAGTTAGGAGATCCGTTGAAGGAAGTCTGGGCTCCATCAGAAGATTGTCCAAATCCACCGGTACCAACTTTGAAAGCTGCTCCTCCTACTTTAGAGTCAGTAGATCCATAGGATATCCTCGGAGCTCCAAGTCCTGTATCTTCACCGGCAGCTGCTCTGGTGCCGGCTGCAGCTGCGTCTACAACTACTCCTTGGAATTCGTTGGTGTAGCTGCCTTTTGGTAGACCTCCGAGGGCATTGTTGAAGGTTTTGGTCGAGAATGGTGTCTGGAGTTCCCCTGAACTGCCTCCTGCAGTTTTGGCTGACGCTGGTGGTAGGTAAGTGCGGTCGAGTTTTGCAGTACCGCATACCGCTATTAAAGCGGCTATGATGATCTGTGAAGAAAAATACAAATACTTTACAAATAGAAGTACATTTTCCTACAATAGTTTTTCCGCAACTATGCATGAATAACTTTGAAAACATAATTTTTCGGGATATGAAATAGCTTGTGTCCTTTTACCTGTCTTAGACAACGTCCTTACCAAATTTCAGCAATATTAGTTTAGAAAGACAGGCAAAGTCACTTTCGAATTTAAAATAGCTATTCTACTAATTGAAACAATTAAGTGAAAGAGTATTTGTTAAGTATACAATTTTGTATCATAGGTATTTCGGCCTCTTCTATCCCACTGGGCTAAGGCATCCCAATATTAATTCCAAAAAATATCCAAAAATGTATAGCATTAAATATTCACATAATTCACAACTGAAAGAAAACTCCAAAAGCTGTAATATGCATGTGACTATGTATTAATTTATATGTTAATTGTTTCCTCGTAAGATTTCGAACCTAATTTAAAAATTTCATCCTTTAGAAGTTTTATGAAATCAAATGAAACCTTCTTAAATTACACCTAGCTCTATATTTCGACACCTCGCTCCACTTTAAAACACTTGCTCTACTTAGATAAGAAACATCTTAATTGGTGCAGGAGTCACGACGAATCAACGTCAGTTTTCCGTCCACCCGAAATCCTGAACTTATAATTGATTCTTGCAACAAACTCTTTACAAATCTCATAACGATCGCACAGCCGAAAGCACAAAAGCTTAAACACTTTCAAAAAGGTCCAATCAAAGTTACAAAAGCCCGACACTATTGAAAATCGAAGTTCCGCTCCGATTCACTGTCCCAAATCTTGTATTATGTAAGAGACTACACTAGACCACTCTGTCACTGCAAAAGGAACGTACCAAATTCATCTTTATGCCCTAAGGAGGATGTTATTCAAGCGATGGGTAGAAATGTACTGCTAGAGATTTACAGTACGTTTTGGGTTTTATACTCCTTGAAAAGTCGAGTAAAAAACGTGCTTATATGCTCTTACAAGCTTAACCTTACCGCTCATCAACTCCTCGCTTCGACACTCTCAACCTCTAAAGCTTAATGCGTAAGGCTTAATTTGATTTAGACAAGATTTTGTAATTGGTTAAGTTAACATGGCAGAGATGCACGCATAGATCCCAAGTTCAAGTGGGTATAAACTTAATTGGTAGAGATTTAATTTTTTGAATATAATATGTAATATTCATATATAGGTAATGAATATTATATTGACGTATTTGTTATAGGTTTCGTGACGCGATTCATTAATAGGGCACGAGGAATATTTTTATTGCTTCGGTGCAGATGTTGTGAACGATTGGATATGGTTAACTTCCGAATTAAGTTGTTGGGAGTACAGGATGGTTGTTTCCTAAAAATCCGCCTTATTAATTTGTGACTTCTATGTGAGCACGCTTCTACCCAACGCCTCATTGTCAACGCCTACTTATCAACGTGTAATGGAAGCCAAGTGATAGATCAATAAATTTATAATTATGAGTAGGAAAATGTACTAATTATTAGAAAATACTTCCTATTATATTTTGAATTTAGTATTTTATATATTTTTAAATCAGGTCAGACAAAGGGTGCTGACCTAGAAGCCTCCAGCTAAAGAGGCGCTGGCTCTGCTACCATTCATACTGGAACACATTTTTATTAACATTAGGTTTTGGGCGTTAGACTTAGGTAACATGGTGGTAGCTCGGCAAACATCCATACAGAATGCCCTACAACCTTCAAAACCGAGGACTGTTGTATCTACTGGGAATTCAACCCGAGACCTCTAGACTATGAGGGCAACTGTTCATTAATTTAATATGATTATTATGATATATATAAACAATAGAAGCGTCGGTGGCGCAGTGGATAAGGCGCGGACTCTCAATCTGAGGGTACCGAGTTCGAATCCAGCCGTGTACCTATGAGTTGTTTTTCAATTCAAGTACATTATCCGATTGCTTAACGGTGAAGGAAAACATCGTGAGGAAACCTGAATGTCTTGAACAGGCATGTGAAGTCCGCCGATCCGCACTGGGCCCGCGTGGTGGACTATGGCCCATACACTCTCTGTAGGAGAGTAGGCCTGAGCCCCTGAAGTGGGGACGTATATAGGCTGTTGATGATGAAACAATGCTATGCTATGTCTTGGTAAGCTATCACTTTAGGAAGTGTGGGCCGTTTTGCCTATCTTGAAGAAGAAAAAAATACGTAAATAAAATAGTAAAAAGTAATATACATTTTAGTAAAAAAAATTGGGAAATTGGCTCGGGAAATTAATCATAGTTATTTCAGACTAGCGACCCGCCCCGGCATTGCACGGGTGCAATTAAATGATGTGTCATCATTAGGGTTTAAAAGCACTTGTATATGATATATATCATCATTTAGTCTTGCTACAGTCCAATGCTGGACATAGGCCTCTCCCAGAGTGCGCCACTCAAATAGGTCCTCTGGTCTCCGCATCCATTCAAGTTAGGCTTGTTGTCTAGGTATACAATATTTTACAAATTCAAACATTCATTCGCTCCTTTCCCGCAGTACAATTATGAGCCGTTTTCGAGTACTGTCAATTGTACACTCGAATGCAAAAATATGTACTTTTGAACAATGTTATATTCTCCTTTAATTGAAATTTCATTTAACACACAAAATTGGAACAAGCAAGGGTGAATGTCTCATGGTTCAAAAGTAGATACATATTTTTTTACTCGAGTGTACATTAACTTGATTAAGACACCCGCCCAAGTGTACATAGTATGTACGGAAATTATTACTTAAACTAATAAAATAGTTTTTATTTATTTTTGCACAAATCAAGCATTATTTACACACTATCTAATGGATATAGGAACAATCGCAAATCTGAAACGGGCACAAATCGACGCTCAAATCCGTACAACGATTATAATCTCTGTTATCCCAAAAGAAGAACCATCTTTCCTCCTCATAGGCTATGTCAGAGCCAAGTTTCATTATAATTCAGCATTTTAATCAATAAAAGCTTACGACAGGGTTTCTTTTGCATTCTATAATATAAGTACAATTTACGTAAATTGTATTTAATTTTAACTGACAAAACCGTTCCAGTTTCAAAAAATCATTTTGAATTTGAGATTGTTTTAGCCGTCTCCATGTTCTAACGACTAAATTTTGGATTTAGATTCCGGAAGACCCGGATTCGGTTCCTAGTGAGGGTACCTACCGGTACTCTGTTTGGTTGGTGGTAGGGAATTTTCTATGTACGAATGGCTAGCTACCACCCTGTTACCTAAGTCTGCCGCCAAACAGCAGTGTTAATAGCACTGTTGTGTTCCGGTATGAAAGGAGAACTCACTCAGTCACTTTTAGGTGATATGAAGGCCAAGTGCAAATCCATCATATTTTTTAAAACAATCGTTAAATAAATCGATAAAAGACCCATCGAAACGTATATAAAATCACCCTTTACAGCATAAAATCTTTTTATCACCGACAATCGAAAGGCCCTTTTTATCTGACAAGCAATTAAAACATTATTTTTTATCGTCCACGTCGAATTTAACAATTTGTATCATATTGAAGCTTATAACACAAAGATCCAAGGACCGTATGGCTCCGGTTCATAGGCCAAATGTTTGGAGATGTTGAATGAATAGTTTTCAATAAGTTTTCTTCTATAGGAGCCTAATTACGAGCGTCTTCCGCGTGTTCTACATTGTGCGTTGAGCTGTGGAGTTCTTGGTGTTTGTTATAGGATATTGTGTTTATTATCGATTGATTCTTTTGACGAAAACGATATTGAGTTATTTGATTATTGATTTTTTATCTCGTGAGTTAATCCGTGTGGATTTAAGCAGTGCAGCTTCTTTAATAAATAGAATTTTAGAAGTAAAAACGTATTTCTTTGGTACTCATTTTGGTGTATAATAAGTCCTAATACACAATAGTTTAGCCTAATATGGAGCCGTGACCTAGTAAAGGTCGCAAGGAGTCACTCGATACAAGTGGCTTGGGTCCGGTTTTGAGGAGACATACCCTGGAGGAGGCCTATGACCAGCAGTGGAAGTTTCCCGGCTGGCGATCCGCCTGGTTCTACTGCCATGTTCTAACTCTGCCACCAAACAACAGTGTTAATAGCACTAGTGTTTTTCGGGTATGAAAGATAAATGAGCTACCGCCTTATTAGGTTGACACTTCTATGTAAGCTCGCTTTTCATCCAGCTGCCTTATCGTCACTTACCATTTCGTGAGATTAAGAGGATTGTCTGTTTAGAGCACGTGGCCGCGTTCAAGTTTGCATTGTTTTGTAGCTGTCCCTATCCGAGCCCTATCCTGCCCGAGCGCGTACGGTGAGACAGCATACACTACGCGAAGTCATTTTTTTAATACGATATACTAATTAAATTTCAGATGTCGGTGGTTTTTCCAAATTGTTCTAAATTGATTCATACTCTTGTAAATCAGGTTCAAAGTTTTCCTTACCAAATCAAATTCCTTACCACAAACCTTATACCGATAGGTACTACCACTTTGAAGCGAACCTGGGACCTCTGTATCACGCGGTCTCGTGATTGTAAGTTCAAGCGAGTAGCCAATAGGCCACGGAGGCGGTTAAACATAAAACAAACCCTATCAAAAACATTTCAAGCCTGTGTACACCAACTAAACATTAAAATTATACTTCTTATACAACTTGATAGATTGATACAAACTTAACAAGTAGTAATTTTCTTTATTGTTTTAAATTGCTTCTTAATTTAAATATACTCGTAGTAACCATATCATTATGATAATACAGCGTATGTCAAAATAAGATTCATCTCAAGCCTTAGATTATAGAAAAAACAATAGATAAAAGCTACATGACAGCGTACTAACTAAAACGACATTTTAGAGCATTTTTTTTTCGTTCCCTGAAACTGATTTGAACTGAGCTTTTTCGTTCTGTTATTAGTCAATTTTTGGCAGATTGTGTAGTAACGATGCAGAATTCAACGTTCTAATCAACAAAGTTTGCAGTCTTTTTAGGGTTCCGTAGTCAAAATAGGAACCCTTATAGTTTCGCTCTGTCCGTCTGCGGCTTAGCGACGAGACCCTTACTTTGTACAATTATAATGTACAAATATAATTTTGTACAAATTTCACTCAAACTTTTTATAAAACCAATTTGACCACGGACCCCTACACTGTGCGTGGCCCGACATACACTGTATGTTTACAAACTTAGCTTTGTAATCGAAAACCATACATACTTTGTAAGTTATCTGCAAAATAAAATTGGTTTTTCACTCAGATATTTTCAGTAGAGGATTGTGGGTGCATAATACCGTAACTATTGTTTATTATTTTCAGCATGTTAATTTATTCATATTCTGCACGGAGCCCTCGGTGCGCGAGTTCAACTAGCACTTGACAGGTTTTTAACAGTGGATTCCGTTCCATTGCGTTGATATGTTCACGATTAAGTTACGAGTCACTGTTACTGTACGTCATAGGGTCGAGTTAACTATGTCTTCACCGCGGCCATGCGCTGTCAGGTACATCTACCAGTGCCTTGTTCTATTTTAATTCAATATAAAGGAAGGTGTACACAGTTATATTTATTTCATCGGGTAAATAAATAAATAATAACAATTAAAGAATATCAACTTTATTTGACACATAAAAATAATTAAATATAACATCAATTAGTCACTTCACATCAATACACTTCCAAATGACATACGTGACTGTAGAACTATCGGAACATTTAAAAAACAACTCAAGGAGCACTATTTATCCCTCATTTAAATAATAGGCAGTTTATATGTATGTATATATTTATAATTTATATATTATGCAAATCGTGTTTTTATTTATAGTTATGCTCTCTTCTACATTATCTTCTTCTCTAATATATACTTTTTTGTTTATGTAAATGTATGTAGGTTACAGTATATTTATTTTTTGAAAGCTCCAGTGTGAGTGCCGGGAAAAATCTCTCGTTAGGGATAGGCCACTTTAATTGTACAATTTTCGTCGACTTTGTAATTATTATTATGTGCAACAAACAATAAACAATTAGTCTAGAACTTTTACGTAAGTATTTATCTTTAGCAAATTGGCTGCCATGGCTCAGATCTCTACAATGTAGCGCAAGAGGAATTGGTTTTATACACTCGAGTACAAAAATAAGTACTCACTTTGTACCATGATACATTTATATTGTCTTGTTCGTATGCAGTGTTTTGAGGGATATGTTAATTGTAGTTGAATATGAACATTTTGAGTTTTGTACATTATGCTCCGAAGTATTTTTCTATAACACATAATCAATTGTGATTCTGGTCTAAGGGTCAATTCATGCTAGAGCGAGTCGAAGCGCATCCACTTAACTAATTATTTTTATATAATTGTCATTATTATTTTTATTTATAGTTTATTTAATTTAAATATAATTTAGGTAGGTTCGGATAAGAAGCGCGGAGTCTCCTGGCACAGGTGTTGTTATGCTTACAAGGAGATTACAACCTTGTATGCTGCTTTAGATAAGTTTTTAAAGAAATAAACAATTTTTTCATTTCATTTTCATCCAAAAGTCAAGAGATCAATAAGATGCGCAGCACTTCAAACGACAATTTCCGTTCTTCCCTCCTTTATCCACCAAACTTTGACCAATCTCTATTGAAAGCAAGCTTTAAGCAGCATTGATTCGTATTCTTGCAAATCTTTCTTTCCTACAGTAAGTTAATACAAAAGACATCAACGAGAGCTATCTGTAAATTCAGTTTGGCATTTTAAATAGTGCCAAATCGGAATTGTTTGCTCTATATAGAAACTGTCTCCATACTAATTTTATAAAGGCAAAGGTGAATTTTTTTGTTTACTTACTTTACGCCGTAGCGGATAGTTGATTTATATATTGTTTATCCTGGTCGATAGTTCATGTAGTCACGTGCGAAAGCTAGTTTTTCAATAATACTTAATTCAGACACTGACGTGCAACTATTTTTAACCGAGTTCAAAAAAGGAGGAGGTACTCAATTTGACTGTTTTTTTAAAGTATGTTACGAGATAACTCCACCAATTATGAATAAATTTTGATGATTTTTTTGATTTAGTAGGTCATGCTTCAGAGGTAGTCTCTTATAAATTTTATCAAAATTGATTTAGTACTTTTTGAGACAATCAGCAAGAACAAAATATACGCAGATAATTCTACCTCTAAGGGTGACTAACATTTTAGGGGGTGAATGCTGGAGACTTTTAGGACTGGTGAAACCAGTTTCTTAGTTCTTTTTGAAAGCGTTAATTATACTAAATCGAGTTTGTGTGAACACCGCTTTTCGTTTGATTTGAGACCACTAAGTCACTCTTCACGCTCGCATTCCACTGTTTTTTTTAAACTCATATATTAGGAACGAACTTGCGACTATAAACAAATTATCACGACTATGTTAAACTAAGTACATATTTACAATTATCATAATCAGATAACTCTAGTAATGATTATCTAATGATAATCCAATGATATCACGAAAAATGATAATTCTAAGTTACAACGGTGACATAATGATGACTTTTTTGCACAGAGACAACGCCTTTATATGTCATCGCCCATTATGTCCCTGTATCATAAACATGTATATTATATCTCGTCTGATCGTCTCCTAGGCATTGGTGTGTTTTTATCACACATAATTCCTTAAAACTTCTCACTTCACCCCATGCTTTGAATTGAACAATCAATCAAACATGTTATTTATATAAAATCAAACTAAAGTTGATCCAATTACTAGCCTTCAAAGTCATATATGATGAATGAGTCAAATGATCAACGTTCTTGGACCGGTTTAGAGCCTGCGACGACTGGGTCAACGACCGCAGTGTTTTGGTTTAAAAAAGTTGATTGTTTTGTAGATAGGCGCCTCAAGATACGCTTTAGTACTTTCTTGAAGCATTTATATAAATAATATGTTAACTAGAACTACTCGTGTGTGTGTTAAAAATCAAAATTATTTTAAATTCGCCGTTATTTTGAGGGTTCCGAAGGTCAATGTCATAAACTGTCTAAGTTCGCGATGGGCCCGCACAAGAAGAGCTACGTAAAATCTTGTTTAGATGGTGCTACCTTTGACATATGCCGCACACACCACCTCTAGTCAAAGGATTTCGGTTTCGAACTCAAACAGTGCCACTAAGGTGTACAAACCCAGGTGAATTTATAATTCCATTCGCTTTTCGGTGATGGAAAACATCGTGAGGAAACCTTCACACTCCTGAATAGAAATTCAAAGGAGTGTGAGAAGTCTACCAATCTGCACCCGATTCGCGTGGTGGACTAGGGCCCATACACTCTCTGTAGGAGAGTTATAGGCCTGAGTTCCTACAGTGGGGACATATATAGGATGTTGATGATGGTGAGCTCAAAAAGAAAAAAGTAGCCCTCCAGTCACGACCCTTTTTATCAGAAACGCTTAGCGGTATCAAATTGAAACTAATACTCACGTCTTCAATTCCTTTGATCTGTGAAAAATCAAACTTCTATGTCAACGCAATCAAAAGATACGGCCGTTTATGCAATATGCAGCTTATTTTGGCGACTTCTCTTGAAAGTGCATCAAAATCAATAGGGTACTTCCAAATACATTTAACATTAATATTAATAGACCGGATAAAGCAAACAATTTTTTTAAATCCTAAACTTATTACCAATTGGTAATACGTTACTCAATCTAGTGTCACATTAAGTCACGCGGCCGTACAAGACATTTGACATACCATTGACTTTTGAGATCGAAATGTTTATATGAAACGTTTCCCAATGCCCGCTCTATAACCTATTACTATATTTAAATCTCTCTGGGTACTTCCCATTGACATAGAATCATGACATAGAGTCAGGACACTTGTCTAAAACTATTGATTGTTAAATTGTATGTCATTGAAACCGCTTTAACGATTACATGGATAAGCCCGGGCAAACTCTAGTAAACCTACAAATTTAAATACCACCACAATCTCATGTAAGCCCAGCACTTGACCATCAAAATGCAACCAGTATCACAGACGCTGGGAAGCCCCTCATACTACTTTTACTCGTCCTTGCGCGCGCGCACCTTCCAGACAGCGACCTGTTTATTGTTTACGTATTTACTTGCACCCGTAAATGCCTTGATGGAGTAATTGTCAGTAAATATTGTAATGAATCATAGGTACAAAAATTAAACGCTTCCGGAGGTCCCAAGTTCGATTCCCAGTGCTATATTGGTACTCGGTTTGGTTGGTGGTAGGGCATTTTCTATGCTCGCCTGGCTAGCTACCACCGTGTTACCTAAGTCTGTCGCCAAACAGCAGTGTTAGTAGCACTGTTGTGTTCCGGTATGGAAGGTAGTAGAGTCGGCGCCTCATTAACTTGAAGCTGGGTGCGCACGCTTACCATCCTACAACCTTATCGTCACTTACCATCAGGTGGGATGAAGGCCAAGTGCAAACCCCATCATACATAAAAAATACGCTTGTGTTTCGATGCAATCGGTTTTATTTTATGTATAATAGAATATACCTGTAATTATAGTTTGACATAAATTAATGACGTGACTTGTGAATTATTTAATGACAAAATCGTTAACATTGTACTAATTTACATGCGATTCAAACAAATTTTTAACAATTAAATTCCTTATTAGATATGTTTATAATATTTGCACACCCGTGGACAGGTTAAGTTCTTTTCTTTAATTTTATTTAAACAGTTTATTGTACACGGAAAATATTTACATAACACAAAAACAGTAAAAATATATACAAAAGGAACAACTTATTTCTAAAAGAAATTTCTTCCAGCAGTCCTAGGTCAAGGAGAAATATTAAAGAAAGGAGGGCAGTTAGGCGTGTACGATATAATAAATATAATAAACGATTACATAAATACGAGATACAAAACAAACTAATATCATCACATCAAACATCGAACTAATTGAAATTACTATCTAAACATCGTGTAAAAAACGATGTACTTGGCAAATAAATTTTTTCTTTCTTTCTTTCTTTCTATAACCGGTCAGCAATTAACCTTCATTTCACCTGATAGTAAGTGATGGTAAGGCAAATGTATGGTAATCGTACACACCCAAAAGCAAGTAAAGTACGGTTAGGAAATTCGGTCACCATACCGAAGTTCCAAAAGACCCATGAGAATGATTAATAACAAAATAGCATTGCGCGACAAAAATCAATTGGTCATACAAAATCATTCAATAGACTTATTGCGAAATCGATTAAGCAACAAATCACCCTTTATCAATATAAGACCTTTATTCGCACAAGCACGCTCCAGTTTCATCAGGAAAGCTATTGAACAGTCCAACAATAAGCTTTTTTTGTATTCATATCTCACAGAAATTAAATTCATGCGTGTTTAAGAGGCTATGTTGGTAAGACCACGTGGTCGGTTTCAAGGTTGCATTGTTTTGTAGCTGTCCCTCTCCGAGCCCTATCCTACCCGAGCGCGTACGGTGAGACAGCATACATTACGCAATGTTTTCCACCCGTTATTTGGATGTTTCGTAGTCCAGGGATCATTTGAAGGATACAGTATATTATGTAATCATTTTTTCAATATATTATATTAATAAAATTTCAGATGTCGGTGGTTTTTCCAAATAGTTCTAAATTGATTCATACTCTTGTAAAACAGGTTCAAAGTTGGGGCTTTTTATTACCGAAAAATACAATACTTTGACGCCCTGTAACTCTGGAAGTATATATTTAAACGAAAATCTGACTCACCACCGACACAGATATTTGTTTCTAGATTGTGTCTTGAAAATTTCATAGATTTTCATAGCTTAATACTCAAAATATGACTGGACTACGTTTGTATGGGCGCTTTGACACCAGCATACCCTCTTAACGCTCGAGAAAAAAATCGTGACTTTTTGAACGTATAAGGTTAACCAAGTCACAATGCAATTGTCTTTACCTATCCGTGTCTTCGTTATACATTAAACTATTCAATGTAAATTAGTGCTTATTGGTGTAGTGCTAAGATTTAATACAAATGCATCTAATACATTGTTAAAGCTCTATAGAAACCATCAATTATTTCAACCATAATTACAAATGACAGCTTATGAATCGTCCTATCAAAATATTGAAATATCAATCGAGCTTGTATGAAAAGAACTCTAGTTTCGTGACTGTATTTAGAGAACTGAGGTCATTTATAGCTGGATATATTGTTAGGACCAGTCAAAATGAAATACGAGCATATGGCTTTCCGTTAAACTAACATTTGTCTTAATTTGGAATTGTTTTAAGCAAAAAATTTAGACGCGCATGATTTTATCGTGTGAACACTTTGGCTAGGTGTCTAGTGAATTAATCATTTAAGTTGAAATATTTCTCACTGAATCTTATATCCGGTTTTGTCCATTAGATAATTTTATATTTTTATTGATAATTATTTATTTTAAATAAAAAGTGGAGATGCTTAGTGATGTCATAATTTTTTTGAATTTTATTTGTTAACAACTTTCGTTCCGATTTTCTCATTGTATTATTTGACTTAAAAGAAGAAAAAAACGGTCAAGTGCGTGTCGGGACACGCGCAGTGTAGGGTTCCGTAGTTGAACTGGTTTTATAAAAAGTAATTTTGAGTAAAATTTGTACGAAATTTTCATTTTGACCACTCCAAGTATATTTTATAATTTGGTCGCCTATTACTCGTTAACCTGTAAAACTGGCTTAGTCGTGATAGTTTTACTTTAAAGTTTAGCATACTTGTACTAATACTGTTAATTTTTCAGATTTATAAAAAGGTGGTTTCCATGGAGAAATTATTCGCCATAATCTTCACACTTGGAAGGCCTATATATGATCGCAGTGAAAAGCTGTTGTTGCTGATGCCCATATCTTGAATAAATTCCCGTAGTCGCTTTTAACGACACCCACGGGATTCTGTTGTTGTTGTCTGCGCAGTTTCCGCCCTCAGCCTGCCTGCACGCCTCCTGGAGTGATCCTGGATTGTTTAGAACCATCGCCCGTTGTGTGTCCACGCTGCTGCAGGTCGTGAGCACTTGGGCTGGAGTTTCCTCGGCGGCCATGCACCCTCTACACAGGGGGATGTCTGTAATGTTCATATTAAATTTGTGTTTGTTAAGTGGATAGTGGCCTGCCAGCACCCCTATCATTCTCCTTAGGATGTTCCTATTTAGACTGAGAAAGGTGCGTGACCCACGGGATGACATTGGGCATTCTAAAGCCGAGACCGCATGACTTTTGAAGTGGTATAATTGACTTACTTGACTTATCACCCCGTGTCTGTCCACTGCTGAAGATAGGCGTCTCCCAAAGTGCGCCACTTCCGGTCCTCAGTCGTCCTCATCCACTCGTTTCCCGCTATCTTCTTTAGGTTGGGCTGGAAGCCCACCCCGCGTCTTCCGGTCTAATTACTACCAAACAAGTCTAGTATCAGAGATATCGAGCTTTGGGAATCGACTAGGTGACCTCAGGATTGTACGTTTCCGAAAGATGTTTTACAAAGCGCCCTAATTACAACCAACCAATACTACAACATAGATCCAATATCGATTAATGGAATCAATCGTATCACACTATCGGTGAAGTACCACTGCGCTGTCTAATTGTAATTTGATTAATATTGTCTTAATCACGACACGAAACAGTTTATCTATCAATCATTATTATTGTTTAGACGTGAAAAACTTGCCGGTTGATTTGAGATAATGTGTCTGATATGTTATTTATTAATATTAAATATAGTTCCGTGTTTAAAACGTCTAATTATGATTTATAGGGTCTGTTTTGAGGTATATAAAATGATTTTACAGATATACATAAATGAAGATTTCCATGGGTATGTAAAAATTTCCATAAAGCATGAAAATAAAAAATCCATTACATGTATTTTGATTTTACATCATGTTTTCTCGTTTAATTTTCGATTTGGTTAAAGTTTATGTTATAATTTCTTTAAAAAAAACACAATATCATTCATTTGACCCCACATTCATACATTTCGTAATGAAATACATGTCAAATTACTAATTCAACTCAATTCCTAATTGTATTGAATTAGTATTTATAAATCTGTACGTCCGTACAGAGCTAAACTATAAGGGCTCCTTGTTTAACTACGGAACCCTAAAAATTAGAAGATTTGACTGTATTAAATTGTAATCATGTGAAGTATTGTCGTATGTTTTGTGTAACTTGAAGTTGTATTAAATTACTCGCGTATGCTCAAAAGTACAAACAGTTGGTGACTGCGGGGGCCTGCGCACGCGCCCGACGTCGTCATAGTTAACACAAATTGATATAAAATTGAATGGATATAAGGGCATAACGTGCTAAGTGTGTTATTAACTTTCTGGCATTTAGCTTTATCTACAAAGTTCAGGTAGACAACAGTTACCTACCTTTGTGAGACAAAACATAAAGCTATCATTCCATTGTTAGGCATAAAGTAAATTAATCATATTTCTGTGTTATACAGAAAGAATGCTCTCGAGATTAAAAGATAAAATCGTGCCACTTATTAAATGTCACTTTACTTTGACATGCAGCTTAACGGGATGCCAGATAGTGTCAATTTGAGAAATAATTTAAGCAAGTTCAATGACCGAATCTTGATACTCGTAGAATTGAAATCTTTACAGTTTGAAGCTAGCGTGTTATAGAATATTTGTGAAAAGTTTGATCAGTTTTAACTAGGTCTTCGTATCGCCGGTTGGTTGGTTGTAGGGCATTCTCTATCTAAGTGTACCTATGTCTGCCGCCAAACAGCAGTGTTAATGGCACTGCTGTGTTACGGTATGAAAGGTAGCAGAGCCAGGCTCTCAGACCCAGCTCATTAACAGGCTTCTAGGTGAGCAAGCTTACTATCCAACGGACTTATAGTCACCATCGTGTGAAATGAAGGCTCAGTGTACATCCATCATACATAAAATAAAAGTCATCATCATCATCAACAGCCTATATATGTCCCCACTGGAGGGGCTCAGGCCTACTCTCCTACAGAGAGTGTATGAGCCATAGTCCACCACGCGGGCCCAGTGCGGATCGGCGGACTTCACATGCCTGTTCAAGACATGCAGGTTTCCTTACGATGTTTTCCTTCACCGTTAAGCAATCGGATAATGTACTTGAATTGAAAAACAACTCATAGGTACACGGCTGGATTCGAACCCGGTACCCTCAGATTGAGAGTAAAAATAAAATAAAAGTATTATACCTTAACATAAATTATTTTATACATAACTAGCGTCCCGCCCCGGCTTCGCACGGGTGGACATTTATTTTGGCATAATCGTAGAGTAAATGTAATCTGTCTAGATCATTACAGAAATTTTCAGAACTTTCCATAAGTTCTCATGTGAACTTCTTCCCTCATGTGAAGTTCACATGAGTTAGATAAGGACAGATATATATTTTTCACATTTTTGCCACCCACTTTCACCCATCGCGACCAAACTCCCTTACTTTCATCAGGAGACCAAGGGATATTCGCTACCCTAACGGGAAGTTAATCGGAGTGGGTGGTGATAGAGAAAACCCTGTCTTAACATATATATATACTATATATATACGCAAGCACTAATATCAAACTCAGTTGCCACGGATGAAAGGTCTACTTCGGTCTTGAACGATCTAATCTAACATATTGAAACGAATCATGAACATAAAAGTCAATAAGGTCCGATTCTCAAAGTATTCAATGTCAGGTTAGCAGGTTAAGTGAGGACGGCTTGACATTCGACAGTTGACGGCTCACGAACTCTCAAATATGTCGCTCTTTTCGTAAATCGAACCTCTGAACTTTTGGCGTCACCTGTTTCGTTTCATTTTGTGAGCATTGAACTTTGTGAATTTTTTATGGATATTGATTTTGTTTCTTTACTAAAATTGCCTTTCTAACGCTTATTTTAATTATAGTTAATTAAGGCAATGTGGCAAGGTTCTCGAGTGGCGACCACGTACCGGGAAACGTCTACCAGGCCGTCCCCCTACTAGATGGACCGACGACCTGGTTAGAGTCGCGGGGAGTCGCTGGATGCAGGTGGCTCGGGACCGGTCGATGTGGCGTACCATGAGGGAGGCCTATGTTCAGCAGTGGACGTTTCCCGGCTGATGATGAAGGCAATGTGAAAAACCCACAGTACCATTACCAGTGTCACAGTATAATATCTGATATTATATTTTACGAATTTACTAACATAGCACAAAACAATCTTTATAGTTAAACTTATACGCCTCAATCGTTCAACATATCGCGAGACATTTGTTGTGACCACAATTTTATAATATAACTGCCAAACAAAAAAACTATAAGAATCACAAACACGCATTAGTTTGCTTGTTTGTCATTCTTTTACAGAATAACATAGATTCAGAATGACTTGTTTTTGTGTAGGGATAGTTGAAGGGCTTTAAAAAGGCAAAGGCTGCATTTAACCCCGATCAAACAATTAATTCCAGCGGAATTATTTCTGAATTCCATGCGGACATAGACGCGGTTAATTCTATATTTAAAACATCTCTAAGCGAAAATATGGTACATTTGGTGAAAACGGATTTTAAAAATCCGTCTGCCTTGCTAGCTTCCAAAATACATCTGAGTCTACCGCCAAACAACCGCGCTAATAGTAATGGTTTCAGTAATAAAAAACTTAAACACCATCGCTGTGGACGAGAAAATCATGGTAGAGAAGAAGAGGAGAGAGAAAACACAAGCTCAACTATAAGAAAACTGTAGTCAGTAGTCACTCGTAAAAGAAGGTTCATATTCCAACAAATAGCTTAAACATGCAGCCACTACATCTAAGGCCGTTTCACCATTCTAGAATCTTCAAAAAAAAAACACGTAAGAGCTCCAATTAAAATTCCAACAAGTAGTTAAGGTAACCATACTACACTATATCAATAAATACATAACACAACAAGTTTTGAACTCGGTTAAATCGCTGTTATGTTATTTCATCGACCGGGTCATGGTTCATTGACATTACCTTGACAACTAAACTTCCGTAAGAATCTTACATTTGGGGGCTGCTATTCTTAGATCTACCGATTTTTTGGGCACCAGCCACCAATGGCAAAATATCAAAACAATTTTTACAACTCTTATGAGAAGAATATATCATTAATTTGAAATTTTAGTAAGCTCCAATATAATGAATATGCTACGCATATCATATTGATTGACAAAACTAGCGATTGGCTGATCGATTAAAATCCTCGGTTTCCATACAATTTTGAATATAGATTAGCAAAAATACGTAATCTGCTGTTTTATTTCATCATTCGTAAGCCAGATTTTCACGACTGCCAGCAACAACCAAATAATTATATATGTTTACAAACTATGGCTCTAGTAAAAGGTAATATTTACCCTAAATGGCCACTCCTAGTGAGTCTGTCATTTTTTTTGCAATTAATAACTAAAGTCGAATAAAATTGGCTTCCACCTTTAAGATCCTAACCTCCTATAAACTTTGAAACCTATGGCGTTCCTTCCAGACCACAATATAATATTATTTAAATATCAATTTTTAACAAAATTTGATTAAATAATGTAATTATGAAAGTGAAATATTAAACGCAGATACGATTTTTTAAAGACTCTTACTCAACACTGAAATCGCAAACTTTCTAACCTCTTGAATCGCAACAAAACTGCACGCCTTTAGAATAGCACCCGTCGTTACTGGGCCCACCCACAAATAGCCAAATAAACCACATTTTATGTTAAAATCGTTACTATTACAGTTTAACTCGTGATCAATTATAGCAAACGATCTATAAAACGATCTTCAGAGCTACCTGTCTTACCTTGGACGTGAATAGTTGGATACAAGTCATAAACAATAGTCAGTTCAAATCTAAATAATTAATCGTGATTAAGAATTAGGTATGGTTTGAGGGGAAGGGTATTATTATTGACACAAGGTATAATAGACCAACATCTTCGTATATGGACCAAATCCAAGCGTGAGTCATTAATATTTCATACCCAAAACATGCCTAAAAAGATACTATTAAGACAATTTTTGTCCTATCAATTACAGTATTTGTCTGTCACTGGGTTGTATCTTTCCAACCGTAATATTCAGGCACTTGAAATTTTGACAATATGTAAAACAACATCATTACCAGCCAGGAAACGTCAACTGCTGGACATAGGCCTCCTCCATGGTGTGCGACTACGACTTGTCCCGAGACACTTGCATACAGCGACTCCACGCGACCTATATTGGGTCCATCTGGTATGGAGACAAACTAGTACTCGTTTCCCGATACATGGTCGCCATTCGAGAACTTTCATTCTTTCCTGGCTAGCTACCGCCATCATATCTATTTGAATATGGTATTTGACTATGTATTGCAAATGGGATGTAAAGTATATTACATCCCGCGATTGCTGTTCACACTGTGATACATATTTTGGAACAGTTCATTTTCGATCAACACCGTCATCACGTTCTTTATCGAAAGGGATAATATAGGGATTGTTTCGATTGATTCCTACGATAGCGTATCAGACAACTACGAGTATAATGCTGTATTTTATTTACATGTGTCATTATTAAGACAAAATTTAGGATTGCGAAATCCGCTGCCAAAAATAGAGATAATATAGTCAAAGCTATATTAACTTGAGGCTTCTAGATAAGCATGCTTTCTTTCGGGAGTGAGATAAAAGCCAATGAGAACTCTCCATGTTTTAAAACCCAGTGTAAATATACTATAGATTGATCAATGACAAGATTTTTTTATTATATCAAATTGATTATCTTTCAAATGGCTTTGAATGACTCTAAAAATAAACCTCCCTTCTAACTTAAGCTACATCAGCGCACTAATCAGTATGTAGGTCGTCTAAATTAATCTAAAAACCTAGAATATAATTGTAAATCATTACCCCCAGGTTACGGAGAGAAACGTGATTCTGCTCTTGATTGCAGAAGCACTCATGCGCACATCTGTCGCGAAACACAAGGACGTTGAGACGGATTGATGAAATGTTTTAATATGGTAACGTAACTGGGCTAAGGTCTTACGTAGAGGTCCCGTTTTAATGTCGTCAGGGGCACGATCCCACGTAACTATGTATACTTAATTGTTTGATGACACTAAAGTCTTATACCTAATTTCACGTCAAGAAATGGCACACAGGAGCTTCTGCGCTGGCGCTGTCCACACTAAACGAGGTAGGTAACATACGTTGGGCCAACATGGTGCAAAAGCCGCACCGTGATTGGAACGGTGTCACCCGTGCTGCTGAGGCGATGGGTGTGTGCCAACCGCATTCAGTTAAGCTTTTGGTAGCTTCGAATAGGATGGTGTTGGTTAGGTCTGTGTAGGGTTTGTCTGGATGTGATTGGTACAAAAGGAACAGAATAAACGCGCGATATGAATTGCGCACAGAGAAGAGACGGATGGGGTTGCCATTCATAGACATAGACAGATATTTATTCGACATTTTCACAACACGACACACACAACAACAAAGACACAGAAAAATATTATATAGGAAAAATAAACTAATTAAAACGATAATAACAGAACAAGTAATTTAGATAAACAAAAATATACAAACAAAATACATTAATATACAACAACAATAAACAAAAACAAAATACACAAAAATTCAATAAATAAATAGTAAAAATGTGTCGAGTTTGCCGCTGCCCGCGTCGCGCAGTGAGCGCCGACAAAGTCTTCACTCAGCATGAGCTGCACTTCAGCCGGGGGTGGATGAAGCGCAGCACTGATTTTCAGTGAAGCCCTGATTCCCAGATGCCAGATTCGAGTCGCAGATGAATCGCATGGTCCCGGGAAGCCATCTAAATGGCGATATAGACGTGTTATCGCGCAAGAATGACCTTCTTTTTATATTTCATATAAAATTAGACTTACCACAGAACCTATAGTTGTTTCTTTGCAACAGGGTTCACTTTGGGGGTTTATGGAAATTTTACATGGTCCTTCGAGCCGGATGCTTTTCCTCCAAGAGTACTTCGCTGCTGGGGGGTGCTCCGCCTCGAAATCCAGAATAATCGGCATTTTCCCCGGAAGCGCCAAATATCTTTGAAAGATTTGCCCTCCGCAAAAAAAGAAGCAATACAAAGACTAACAGAAAACACAGTGTAGAATCTAGATCAGTGGTCGGCAACCTGCAGCCTGCAACTTATTTGTAAGTAAAGATCTTATCATTCGATAAAAAAATTGCGACAGGAGTAAACGCCTCCATGGTCTCATGGATGCATGCTTGGAGTAACAATCTGGAAGTCCCAGGTTCAAAATTCAAATTCAAAATGTATTATTTATTGTTCGATTCCCAGTGGGAATACCTATAAGTACTCGGTTTGTTTGGTGGTAGGGTATGTAATTCGTCTGACTGGCTAGCTACCACCATGTTACCTAAGTCTGCCGCCAACATCAAGCCTATATAGTTTGTAAGAAATCGCGTGTGTCATATTAATAATATGAAGCATGACTGTGTTGGAAGGTGAGAACAATCACACGTCTTCTATTTACAGATGAGATGAAGGCCAAATGGAAACCCATTGTTAATAACAGTAAAAATAACTATGAACTGACAACATAAATAAATAAACTAACCCGATATGCGTAACACCATTATTCAATCGTTAAATCAACACGTTAGTTTTTGCTTCGTTTAAAGTGTTAAACTTGACATAATCCGATAATAATAAACGGTTTCATTTTAATAATAGCAATCAGTGTATAGGATATAGTGATTTTTTTTTCGTATTACTCTGGATGATAGAGTGCCAATTTATCCTAACTGAATATCCGCAAACTGTTTAGGGATCCGCATATATAGATATGCGATCTGACCGTGCGAGCACGCTGAAAGAACGTAAAGATGCGTACGGGCAGATAGGCGGGCAGCGGGAAGCGGACAACGGGCACGGGCGTTGGCGACCCTATGCAGCCATAATGACACAATATTTTCTTCTTCCTATATGATCATTTTCCTCGATCAAAACACAACAAAAGAACTGATCACCTCTGACTGATTCAAGCAGTCATGTTGCGTGCTGTTTGCCCTGCCCGCATCGCCCGGATTGCTGACCGGTTTCGCTGCTCGGACCGCTGCCCAATCCAATTCAATTCTTAATATTTATGACAACTACCAACTTCATGGTAATTCTGCCAAAATCTGTTGTCCAAAGAGGCAACGTAAAAAAGGAAATAATCGCTAAAGGGATTACAACTTTCAATTCAATTCTTGACATTTATGGCAACTACCAACTTCATGGTAATTCTGCCAAAATCTGGTGACCAAAGAGGCAACGTGTAATAGGAAATAATCGGTTAGCCAGACACGCGATACACTTTGAGAGGACTAAAGCAAAAAGGAGAAAACACACGACACGAAACGTAGTTCAGTTACTGGAGGGGATTACAACTTTATATTGTTGGAATGATCGCTGACAGATTGCCCTGACTGACAATGTTGTTCACACATGTGGGCTGCGTTCAATTTGAGCTGACCGCAGAACGCAGAACGCATCCAGTGTGGCCAATCCTTGAGTGTCCACCACTGTTCTCTATTTCCCGACTGTTTCTATACATCCTCATCCTTATCTAATTATGGTACTTATTATAACAACAAACAGACAAACAAATAAAGCCGAGAAGCTAAATATATTGTAAAACAAACCCTCACAGTAAAGTACAGAACCCTTAAGTCTCCTCGTGCTACATCTGACACCTAAAATCGCGTCAGTTGGTTTTTGCAGTACACTTCTCAGCTTACAATAATTATTATCTAGTAACCATCTTGTTAGTGTTTTTACATATTTCTGCACAAACATCCGGAAATAGTGATGTCATTTAATTTAATCGTGAGTATTTTTTATGACATCACAGTTCCTTTGAGGAATTCGTCAGTTTCTGTAAGTCACTAATTCTAAAGTTTTCGTCTCAAAAGACTCAGAAGCAGGCCCTTAACCAATCTGTGATTCTAGTTCAAAAAAAGGCAAAAAGTTCCAAATCTGATTTGGGCTGGATTGAAGAGCTCACATTAGAACAATCCTGTCCATTCCCTCCTATCACTCTGAGATCTTTTTCTACTCATTCACGGTTCATGCACACAGATTGTGACACAGCTCACACTGTACATGACAGTAAATCTGTCTATCAATGAATATTTTCTATCTCTTATAAATATTTCATAAGTTAATATTAATTTTTTATCTCGTATTTGTGTAATGGTTTATTATTATGCCCTCCTCTCTTCACTATTTGTCACTTGACCTAGGACTGCGAACTTTCTTTTGAAGTAAACTGTTCCTTTTGTATATATTTTTCTGTTTTTGTGTTATGTAAATATTTTCCGTGAACAATAAATTGATTAAATAAAAAAATAAAGTATATTGTAATAACGATAGTATTCTGTCGGATATCAACCTTGTCAATTTTAATCCAATATAGTCAGTTCAGACCAAAATAATTGATCGCGGATCAAGATCAATATAAAGGTCAGTGGGTCTAGACTAGACTCAGGCATCAATGAGCCTTGCACTTAACTTGTGAGCATTACCAACCGACAGCTGTGTCTGATACCCATCGGGCGTGATATATGCTCTTACGTCAGCTTATATGAAGATATCATGAGTCTTTTGATATTCTTGTTAACTAAGAATATTGAATAAGATTGCTGGAACCCAGTTTTGAATGACTATGGCATGTGATGAAGCTGTTGCACCACCCCAATTTGTGCCATGACTGGCATTGCTTAGCTATTGATCAGGGTAGAGCGAGATTTTATTTCGGCACCCTTTGGTTGGCGCGTACAATAAATTGTATTTCAGTGTATGTTACCGCATCTCAAAACTCGTCGTCTAAATTTAAGGTCTCATCTAAAATTGATTTCTTTTTTAATTTTGACTTGTATGTGATTCCAGGATTGTTGTAGGACTACGCCGTATTCGAAGACTGGCATTTGCTTTCAGGTTTCCACCCTTAGTGGTTTAACTGTGTACAAAGACCCGTCGAAGAAATAGGGTTATGCAATAGAGAAAGATGGTAGCAGCACTGTGCGAGCTTAAGAGTCACTATTTATTTAAATATCAAAACATTAAATGCTAAGCAATTCCTCCGTAATACTTTTGTAAGCTTGAAATACTAGACAAAGGCACATGACAGGAGGTACTGACTGTACTAAGGTAGCTGAATAACAACAAAAGTTGCCATAAACAATAATACATTATTACGAAATTAAGTGGAACAAGAGTGTGTCTGAATATTTTAAGAGTATAATTCCGTAGATGTTTAAGGGTGTTATGAATTGTACGCCTTTGTGTGTGTGTAACCGTCCCAAATATTGTTATGGACAACCTCTTAAAGAAAATGTCGGGTAAGAGAGAAGGAAGCCCGGCACCAACATAAAGAGTGTAAAATTCAACAAATGTGTTTCTACAGCAGCAATTTTCAACGTGTAACCTCAGTAAAAATATCAATACAGTTTAGACAAATAAATTTATTAAGAAAAGGTTAACAAGAAAGATATATTCGTAAACATTTGTATGTTAATACCAACAAATAAATAAGAAATAAAGCTCTATGACTACTCGTTCAACCTAGTGAAAGAAAGTATATTATTACCTCCCTCGGGATAATTTCTGGACTACCTACACAAAGACGAAGTAGCGTACAAAAGTCAACGAAATAATACGATTTCTACGGATCCCTAATAAGTACTTACTTGCACTGTACGCATCTAGTACCACGCGTTAATTCATAGTTAGCACGCGAACCCTTCACAGTTAATGACATAGATTAATAAATAATACAATTTACTCTTAAGTGGCTTGCGTAACAGTAGTGAGAAAACATTCGAGTGTTCGAGTTTTTGGTTTATTTTGAGTAGACCCCGGGTCAAGGTTCCGGATGCTAGTGATTTTGTTAGAATTTGAATGTTTAGATGGTGGATGGCATAATGAGCTCGTAAATATGTAATAAACTGGTCAGTTAGTAATGAAAATTGGTTTAGTTTCTGGTTTATTTCACTTCGTACGCGTGGACCTTTGAAATTAGCCTGTATCCTTTCCCGAACCTTTCAACTACTCTCATAAATAATCTTGATCTTCATCACCTGATGGTAAGTGACTATAAGACCGTTGGATGGTGCGCGTGCGCACCCAGAAGCCTCAACCTAATGAGGAGCTGGTTCTGTTACCTTTCAAACCATACCACAACGAGTGCTATTAACGCTGCTGTTTGGCTGCAGAGTTAGGTAGTAGCTAGCCAGATGGACATAGAAAATGGCCTACCACAAGCCAAACTGATAACCGATAGGTACCTCCTCTGGGAATCGGACCCGGTCACCTGCTGATTCCTAGTCCAACATTTAGGCCACAGGTGGTTAAGTTTCTAGCGGTTTTTACTGGACGTCCACAGCTGGACATAGGCCTCGTCCTTCATGATACGCCACATTGACCGGCCCTGAGCCACTTGCATCCAGCGATTCCCGCGAGCGCCAGCTCGTTCGTCCATGTAGTCTGGGGATTGTACCCATCGTCATTCGCCTATATTTGTCCCCACTGAAGGGGCTCAGTCTCCTACAGAGATATATGGGTCATTGTCCACCACGCAGTCCCAGGGGGATTATGTAAGGACATAATAAAACATGCATGACTCATTATGATAGCATATTCACATACGGTGGTACCGGCTAGCTCTTACTAACATATTCAATTAGGACATACATTATTGCCACGTTTCGACACTATCACTTCGTGAGATGCCATTACATGATTGATGAGCAATTACTCTAGGGTCAATATGATCATAATCATATAAATGTGGCAAGGTCGCATTGTGCCTCATTTAGTTCATGTTTGTTAATTATTTTTTAGTTTATTAGGTTCGTGAGTAGTGTTGTGGTAGGTTTCGTTATTAATCCTTCAAATTTTAATAAGGAAGGCTTTTTGGTTGAATTGCAGAGCAGAAAGAACCAGTATTAATTTTGTTTCCTGAATATCTACCTAAAAGAGATGTTTCAAATTCGGCCCGCACTTGTACACTATTTAAAAAATCAAGTAATAATCTAGATATGTATAGAAAATTACTAGAATTACATTTTTGTATTTATTTTAATTGTAAAAAATCTTTCTTTTTGTACTAAGTGACAGCGTCAAATGTCATTTTATTGATGCCATCTTTGTTTTCAAAGTTAACTCTTAGCTGTTTCGGGCGTTTTATATGTTTTTGTACAAATAAACTGAACCAAAATATAAAAAAATGGTAATTAAATCAGTTTTATTTGATGATGGCCTTTTAAAATTATAAGTGTACAAGACCAGGCCTTGGTTGCATACATTCGCGGAGCGTGTCATTTTGTTAGTATATTTTATCTTAAAATCCTGATCATGAAACCAACTAAAGATACATACTGGAAGTGACAAATAATGACATTAGTAGATACGGTTTTTAAAACTGGTAGATAATAAACAGGAGCGTTAATAATTATCATTATTTCAAACATTTTCGTACATTTTGAGATTACAAGAAAATATATTGATAAAACAAGTTCTTTCCCGCCATTTACAATTACAATCTCGTAAGTACCGTCAAACCCCGCGGCGTACATGTACACCAGCAAATGTTCATTCGAATTTAAATCGAAAAATTAAAATTAATAAGGTTTCTATTCGCTTCTACTATGTGAAATCTATAGAGTATTAAATTGCCTATCCAATGGTATCTAACGCTCTATGGTTGATGATATATTTCTAAACGAAATCTTCGTTTCAAAGCTACCTGCTTGCGACCTCCATCGTGGAAATATTTGTTATTGATAAAATTGTATTCATTGTTTTCTTTGGACAAGAAACGTAAGTATAGTGCTTTATTCTCATATAATATAAATTTTATAATTTGAACACTTCAATTTTTTATTAATAATTTTTTTTACCAGCAATCTTTAATGAATAAAATAATCTTTATTTTTAATTCATTATCAGGATTTTTTACATGTTCCAACTTTTTATGACAACTTACAAAGTAAGGAGATACATTTTAAAAATCTGTCTTCATTTCCTTTAAATTTCTGAACGACAAGTTTTTTATGTTTTGTTTGAGCGTATAATGTAATGTTAGAAAAAGAAACCGCTATACATGAAATCTATACTGTTCTCTTTCGATCATCCCTTTCAATTCAAACAGACTGCGAAGATAAGGGTCACATAGTGCCGCCATGACAACATGAAAATTGTTTGATTTTGTCATGACTTGACAAAGAAAATTCAATCTATTGATCAAGCAGGTAAACGAAAAAGCTTAATTTTTGTTACAAATACTGAGAATGAATCCGGAAATAGCTTTCCAAATACAGAAGAACGCTCGTGAAAATGTTAAGACATTCCAAAATTACTTGACAGATCTGCAAAATTGGGAATCCGAAATGAAACGCAAGGAAGCTGCCTTGAATGGTGAATTTGAACAGGTTCACACGTTTTTACGGTTATTCTGTTCATTGTAATACGTAGTTTGCATTTAATCATACATATTGTAGCCGTATTTGGCGAGGTAGTTGTAATTTCTGTCTGATAATTCTGGTACATGTCATCGCGGTAATTTCTCGAAGTCTCTATTTTTATCTCGAAAGAACACTAACAATGCTAAGCGTGCCACTAAAACGATGTTAATATCTAACTATTGCTCAGCATTGGGTGGGTACACGCCCAATAAGTCTCCGTGATGTTTTATGCAATCTACATCATCAACTGAAAACATTTGCAAGTGGATTTCAGCACAATTATGTACTTCAACCGTTTACTTCCCAGATTTTTTTCATTGATTACTCAAGAAAGATATGCATTTGGTTAGGGTGCACAAAAGGGGGCGTTTTGTACAACCTAACCGCTCATAGTTCATAGCTCATAGTATTGAGCGATGTAAGAACAAGTTCTTAAGCCCACTGTGTTTCTTGTGTTGACATTTTTATTAATGCAGTCTCATTGCTTTTGAGGTTAGGACCTTCCACCAGTCCGCAGCAAGATCAAGAAAGAGAAGCCTGTGCAAGTTAAGAAGAAGACAGAGAGACGGATTCCATCATACGACTACAAGTCTTGGGATAAATTTGATGTCGTAAGTTTTTAACTTATTCCATATTGTTATAGAAATTTTAATGAATTTTTAATTTGAGTTTGATTTGGTTGACCAAGATGTGGCAAGCTAAAACAAGTTGCTTGTATTCTAATAATAATTAAATGAACTAACTTAGGCATTTATTTTGCATTACTATGTCACTATATAGGCGGTCATCTATGTAACCTTTTAAAAAAAATGTAACTAGATTTTCCTAATGACAAGTACCAAAATAATGTTTCTTAATTTCTAAAATTATATATTAACTTCACAATTTCTCTTGATGTTAAGTGACTACTTGGGTGAGGGTAGTACACTTTAAAAAAAAGTTTCATTTACTGTCCATCTACAGCGAAGCCAACCCTCCTTTATGATTTTAGCAACCTTTGTTCCATCATTGTGTGTACTATAATCCTTAGTCCACAAATATTTATTTGTTTTTGAAATATATGTTTTACAATACCTTTATTGAGGTATATTTAAATAAATGAATAACAATCTAGCTTGGCTAATATTAATTACAGTAATTCAATTTTAGCTTAAACATTTTGTCCATTGCCCCTTTTCAGTTTCTATATTATCTAGCACTAAGTATCTTTTTCTTTGTCACTGTACGCCATCACTGGCATGGCACAAAATAATTTCAATAAAAGTTCGAGAAAAGGCAGGATATTCTTTCATGTTCTTCCAAGACCTACCAACTTTAAAGAGGTTTTGTATAAATTAGGACTTGATAGTCTACCACGAATTAATGCCAACTCATTCTCATCTCAAACCAAGCCTACAATAACAAAAATAATTTGTGTTAACTTATTATTAAGTCTGGCGTCTCAGTGAACTTTTAAATGCATTACAGGACAAAGCATGTGAAGAAGTTGATACAGAAGACATTGGACCTGTTTCTTTAGACGGCAAGAAGAGTCAGGAGGCTAAAATGGAGAAACTGAGAGAGGAAGCCCAGTATGAGAAGGAGAGGGTATGTTTTGATTTTAAACCAATTAAGTCTTCTGATTTATATATGAAAGTTTGGATGTTTTGACTGTTTGGGAATTTTTTTGTACCATAATCTTTTAAAGTGGATAGCATGCAATGTGTAGTATTTGTCTAAAAATACAATTCAACAATAATAAAAATTTCATTTCCAAGTAGCGGATTTTATTACGGTCTATCTAAAAATACATTGTTGAGGCCGAGGTATCATACTCTAGTGTAAAATGCTCACAGTGACATGCATCGATGACTATTGACAGTCTACTTACTATGCTATTGCATAATTTCATTGTACAGGACATGTGTAGTGAATATCACTAACATACAAAATAACATACGTCATAGGAAACTCAATTGTTATTTTTGAACACTTTTTCTGATTATTCTTTACAATGCCATATATGGGCTATTAGCTGTTTAACAGCAATAAGAAATTTTTTATGACATTGTTCTGTTTGAATTAAGTATTAGCTTAGGTTATTTCTTGCAACTTCTATTCTTATTTCACGTCAAACTTTTGTTTGGTTTCTTCCTGACAAGAACTATAAAAGCAACAGTAATTGAACTGCAGTCCATCCAGAACTTTTCAGAAATGTGTACATGTCTAAGGTGTAGATACAGTTATGTTTGTATTAACATGAATTTGTCCTATTAAGTGTGAATGAACTCCAAGGAAACGCTATTGACAAAATTTGTTTAGCTGTTTATTGATTAAACAAAACAGATCTCATTGTCGGTATGTATGTATCTTTTGTATGAGGTTTGAGTCTTAATATTTTCTGGTTGTGTTTGAATACAGAGAAGATTAACCCTTGGCCTACATCTTCAGTAGCCTCAACGAAGCTCTGGCTTTGTTACCTTGAATTACAGGAACACAACATAGTGCAGTGCTGTTGATTAGAACTGATGTTCGGTGGTAGACTTAGTCTACATAGTGATAGCTAGCCAGACGGACATTGATTGATGCTGTACTGCCAAACAAACCAGGTATCAGAGACACCTTAACTGGGAATTGAACCTGTTGACTTTAAGTAACAAGTGGTATCTAACTGGACGGGCTAGAAATGCCCTCAACGAACCAAACTGGGGATCAAAACTCTGGATTTCGTCGAAATGTCTTTTTTCTTAACAATGAAATAGGGTGTTACTAGTTTTCAAATTTCCCAAAAGTGTGTAAAGCACTAAACTTCATGTCCTCCCACACATTTGCGACTGACCCTGGAATTTCCAGGGACATGTATCACTATTTGGAAAGACTCCTGGGCAGGTCTGAGTTTCCTCAGGGTCAATGCATCCACAATACATGTTATGCTTATGAATATGTGTTTGTTGATTGGGCAGTGGCCTGTCAACTCTCATATTATTCTCAGTAGTTGTTATAGTTAAACGTAGTCGTTGACAGATTACTTCTTTCTATTATAAAAACATTCAATTCAATATGACTTTATTATACACCAATATAAGCTTAAGTTAAAAAAATAAAATAAAATAAAAATGTACAACAGACGGTCTTATCGCTTACAGCGATCTCTACCAGACAACCTTTGGGTAGAGGAAATAAGTAAACGTTGGGTGGAGGTGTGACAGTTATTGATAGATTATAATTAAATACTTGAATAAACACATATGTACGAGGGGCATACCGAAAAGATCGGTAATCGAGTACTTTCGATTTAATTAGATTAAAAACTCTTTTTGATGAATAAACACTGGTTAGTTGAAAATCGAATACAATTGACAGAATTAAAAAAAATTTTTTTTTTAAAGAACAATATCAGTTTGAAATTGATAGGTCGATAAAAAAATGGAGCTTACAAGAGAAAGTTTCCGTGCCATAATTTTTTACAACTTTCGACGAGGATTATCTCAGGGACAATGTTTCGCTGAGCTTATATCTATATTCAAGAGTGAAGCGCCTAGCCAGACGACAATATATCGCTGGTATTCTGAATTCCGGCGTGGACGTGCTTCTCTTGGCACCGTACCTTCCACAGGCCGGCCAAAAACAGCGGTTACACCAGAAAATGTCGCTGTTGTGCGCCGAATGATACAGGATGACCGACATATTACATATGAGCAGATTCGGGCTACTTTAGGGATAGGTATGACTGCGATACAAACTGTTTTACATGGTGAACTGGGAGTGAGAAAGCTAGTTTCCCGCTGGGTGCCCCATAATTTGTCCGAAGAGCAAAAGGCGGCTCGTGTCAATTGGTGCCGGTCTACTCTGCAACGCTTCAACGGAGGAAAGTCAAAAGCAGTTTATAACATTGTCTCTGGTGATGAATCATGGATCTATTCATATGAGCCAGAAAGAAAGCATCAGTCGGCTGTCTGGGTCTTCGCAGGTGAGATCAAGCCAACAAAAGTTGTCCGCTCTCGCAGCGTATCGAAGAAAATGGTCGCTTCGTTTGTCGCGAAAACAGGACATGTAGTCACAGTTCCCTTAGAGGAACGGAGAACGGTTACCGCTGATTGGTATACAACGGTTTGTTTGCCACAGATGATATCCGAACTCCGTAGAGGTAACCCGAAACGACGCATAATCCTCCATCACGATAATGCGAGCTCTCACACCGCTCAGAAAACAAGCGAGTTTTTGAAGCAGGAAAACGTTGAATTAATGGATCATCCTCCATACAGCCCTGATCTGAGTCCCAATGATTACTTTACATTCCCTAGAATCAAAGATTTATTGCGTGGTCAGCGGTTTCAAGGTCCAGAAGAAGCAGTGGAAGCATACAAATCGACGATTTTGACCATGTCAACTTCGGACTGGAATTGCTGCTATAATAATTGGTTCGAACGAATGCAAAAGTGCATTAACTGCAACGGAGAATACTTCGAAAAGCAATAAAAATAAATTTAGTTATTTCCTGTATGTATTGTTTTATATTCCCGATCATTTCGGTATGCCCCTCGTATACTTTCACATATGTAAACATTCAATTAGAAAACGGCATAGATTTTAAGAAAAAAATTACGGATTGGCTTCTTGGAAACTGCTTTTATAGTTTTCCTGAATATTTAAATCATAAGCATTAATCATTTTAAATATACCTGTAATTATAGTGTGACATAAATAAATAAGATGAGTTGTGAATTATTTAATGACAAAATTATTAGTTAACATTTTACTAATTGACATGCGATGTAAATAATTTTTTTTTAACAATTAAATTCCTTATTAGATATGTTCATAATATTTGCAAACCTGTGGACAGGTTAAGTACATCGAACAAAATAAAAAATTGGTTGCCTGTAAAGTCGGTATACGGGCGAAAGTTTTACGTGACAACGACTTTCACTTTTTATGTCTGTCTCTCTCGCTCTTAGGCGGGCTAACCATGCCCGAGTGGAAGGGCGCGTCCCTTGTCCCGTCCCGTCGTCCGCCTCTCACTCGCTCTCATTGTGAGCGCATAACGTGAGCGGAGCGTAACGCAGTTTCTTGAAGTGTCACCCGGCAAACCAATTTATAAGACGTTGTCACGTCAAAATTACTATCTAAACACCGTGTAAAAAACTATGTACTTGGCAAATAAATTTTTCTTTCTTTCTTTCAAAATGTTTTCATTCAATTTCAGGGTAACAACTTTGTGAAGCAAGAAAAATGGGATGAAGCCATCGCATGCTACAACCGTGCCATCGAACTGGTAAAGGATGATGCCATTTACTATGCGAATAGAGGGCTCTGCTACCTTAAGAAGGAGAGGTAATATATATATCTCATCAATTTTGGACTGATCAAAATCTTTTTTAGCTACTTTATATGTATGATGGGTTTGCACTTGGCCTTCATCTCTCATCTCACCTGATGGTAAGTGCAGAAGTCTCAATTTAATGAGGCAATGTCTCTGCTACCTGTTTTGCCGGATCACAGCAGTGTTATTAAGACCGCTGTTTGGTGGTAGACTTAGGTAACATGGTGTAGCTGCATTGCCACCAACCAAACCGAGTACCCATAAGTACCACCACTGGGAATCGAACCCAGGACCTCCGGATTGTAATTAAAAGCATATAGCAATTAGGCGATGAAGGTGGTAAAGCCTAGTTGAAGGGTTGCAAAAGGAAACACTTTTTATCCCAATTAAAGAGGATTTTTATGTAATTCCAGTCTACACCAAGCAGAGAATGATTGCACAAAAGCTCTTTCCTTGGATCCGACCTATGTTAAAGCCCTGCAGCGTCGAGCCACAGCCCGGGAGCTACTCGGCTCCCTCCGAGCTGCCTCTCAAGATCTGAACGAAGTCATTGCATTGGAACCAAACAACATTGCTGCCAGGAAACAGCTGCAGACAATCAAAGCTAGGATGGGCACCAAAGGGGTGAGTGCAGTCATTTCAGAATAGATTCGTTTACTGTTTTAAAACAATACAAGGTGACAAAATAAGTTTGAAAGGTCAAGTGTGAGGCGCCAGTACATAGCACACAATACTGTAACTCTAATTAAATTAAAACAAAATTTATGTCAAACTGTAACTAGAACTAAAAATAAAATATGTCCAAGATCAATACATTACGAGGGGCATACCGAAATGATCGGGAATATAAAACAATACATACAGGAAATAACTAAATTTATTTTTATTGCTTTTCGAAGTATTCTCCGTTGCAGTTAATGCACTTTTGCATTCGTTCGAACCAATTATTATAGCAGCAATTCCAGTCCGAAGTTGACATGGTCAAAATCGTCGATTTGTATGCTTCCACTGCTTCTTCTGGACCTTGAAACCGCTGACCACGCAATAAATCTTTGATTCTAGGGAATGTAAAGTAATCATTGGGACTCAGATCAGGGCTGTATGGAGGATGATCCATTAATTCAACGTTTTCCTGCTTCAAAAACTCGCTTGTTTTCTGAGCGGTGTGAGAGCTCGCATTATCGTGATGGAGGATTATGCGTCGTTTCGGGTTACCTCTACGGAGTTCGGATATCATCTGTGGCAAACAAACCGTTGTATACCAATCAGCGGTAACCGTTCTCCGTTCCTCTAAGGGAACTGTGACTACATGTCCTGTTTTCGCGACAAACGAAGCGACCATTTTCTTCGATACGCTGCGAGAGCGGACAACTTTTGTTGGCTTGATCTCACCTGCGAAGACCCAGACAGCCGACTGATGCTTTCTTTCTGGCTCATATGAATAGATCCATGATTCATCACCAGAGACAATGTTATAAACTGCTTTTGACTTTCCTCCGTTGAAGCGTTGCAGAGTAGACCGGCACCAATTGACACGAGCCGCCTTTTGCTCTTCGGACAAATTATGGGGCACCCAGCGGGAAACTAGCTTTCTCACTCCCAGTTCACCATGTAAAACAGTTTGTATCGCAGTCATACCTATCCCTAAAGTAGCCCGAATCTGCTCATATGTAATATGTCGGTCATCCTGTATCATTCGGCGCACAACAGCGACATTTTCTGGTGTAACCGCTGTTTTTGGCCGGCCTGTGGAAGGTACGGTGCCAAGAGAAGCACGTCCACGCCGGAATTCAGAATACCAGCGATATATTGTCGTCTGGCTAGGCGCTTCACTCTTGAATATAGATATAAGCTCAGCGAGACATTGTCCCTGAGATAATCCTCGTCGAAAGTTGTAAAAAATTATGGCACGGAAACTTTCTCTTGTAAGCTCCATTTTTTTATCGACCTATCAATTTCAAACTGATATTGTTCTTTAAAAAAAAAATTTTTTTTAATTCTGTCAATTGTATTCGATTTTCAACTAACCAGTGTTTATTCATCAAAAAGAGTTTTTAATCTAATTAAATCGAAAGTACTCGATTACCGATCTTTTCGGTATGCCCCTCGTATTTGTTACATAATATGTCAAATTTGAATTTTATGAACTCATCTATATCTATGTTGTAGAAGCAATTTTAAACACACGCTTTGAATAAATAATTTTTAAAACATTCTAATGGTTCTTTACGTTATCCCTACTAATATTTTAAATGCGAAAGTAACTCTGTCTGTCTGTAACGCTTTCCCGCTTAAACCTCTCAATCATTTGATTTTTGGCACAGACAATCTTTAGACCCTGAAAAAGGACATAGGCTACTTTTTAATGTGAAAAAAGGGTTTTAAGGGTTTGTAATGACGTAGTTCTCACGGGATAAAACCTAAAGTCCACGCGGGTGAAGCCGCGGGCAGAAGCTAGTTAGGCAATAAATTAAAAAAATTACTAACTTGTTATAACTATTCTTTGGGGAACATGTTGTTTGTTGTTACACACGAGTATGTGTATTTTTTTTCCAAATAAGTGTAGATTCCTCTTTACATGAAGGCAAAACTCTAAGATGTAATAGAGGGCAAGGACAGTAACCTTCCTGGCCTCGGTGGTCAATTTTGATGATTTCAGTAACCTTCCTGGCTTCGTTGGCTACAACATTGAAGTTACTATCCGGAGATCTCAAGATCGATTCAAAATGTCTCAGATACTAGGTTTAGTTGGTGGTATTCTTTGATACCTTAAAAATATACTGTTTATTTAAAAAAAATACAAATTATTGAAAATATCAGTGCACAAAATTTTTATTAAAAAAAATATGACTTGAAACTTGCACATTTATGTAGCTATTTCGAGGAAGTGTCTGGGAGCGCATCCCCCCTCGCGTCCTTGCACTTATTCTGACAGAGGAATCGTTTCATTTATTCGTTTTAGAATTGTTTATTATTTAGTACTTCAGCCTGGCTGGCTGGTACCACCATGTTATAAGTTGTCCCACTAAACAGCATGTTGTAATAGCACTATTGTGTTCTGATGAAACAAAAAATGAAACAAAATACCAAAATGTTGTAATTCATCAATGGGGCTAATATACTTTCTAAATGATTTCGCAGTGTTTTTATGGTGTCTCTTTCACACATAGGTTTTCCGTAAGGATCGCTTTCTCACTCGTACACATTGGCAATCTATTCTATACTGTACTATAATAAATTTTTGTCCACCATTGCCGAAAATTTTAAGAAACAAAAACTCATATTGTACTTCCCAAATATTTTCAGGCAAAATCTAAGTCATCTCCATCATCCACCCCGACCACGGAAAGCAAGACATTCACAGCTACCACCCAAACGAAGATGCAGCCGAAAATAATAGAGCTGGAAGATGAACCAGCTCCCAAAGTGGCTGTGAAAGAAGAGAGTGAAGTTGATAAATTGAAGAAATTGATGGACAAGTGGAGAAATGGTGCCGAGGAAAATGTTACTGTCATAAAAACTGTCAAGAAACCGCCGCATTTGAGGTCCAAGGTATGTTTTTATGTGGTGTGGTGTTTGACTTTATCATAATCGACTGGATAAGTCCACCATTGGATATATTCTCCCACAAATATTACCTCCTTGGCAGGCATATTGGTGATCACTGTAGGATGTTATCACATAGATAAACTACCCCATGATCATATTATTTGAGATATATCTTCTTGTACCCTATATTTTAGCTATTTATAAAAAGCCATACATTTTTTTTAAAATTTCGATAGTAGAACCATCCCAGAATCAAATTCATTTAAATATAAAATCAAATATACTCAAAAAACAGTATAAGATGTATGTATTTCAAAGAAACAAGGTGCTAAGAAACTAGAGTGTATTTCTACCATATACAAATTTAGTTGTTTGCAGTACTTAAGTGAGATTTCGACTATCGCTACTATCGGGAGACAACGAGAAAGTGTGCGAGCGAGAGGCATGATACGAGACGCTTTTACATTTGAGTGAGCGAAACGAACCCTCTTCATCCCTCTCGCACACCCATCGCTACACAAAAGAGATTTTCCAAGATACGTGAAGATGTGTGATTTCAAAAAGAGAATTCTTTCCATTTCAGAGACCGTTAAAACCAGTACCAATAAAGGAAATCCAATTAGGCAAAACTGAACCCGATAAGCCACCAACCCGTCTCAAAATAATTGAAATCGAAGACGATCTAGCCCACGGTGATTCCAACAATAATGACTCCAACAAAATAGATGAAACTCAGCCTGACAAGGTAGAATCCAAGGGAGAGGGAGACAAGCGCAGCCCCGAGTCTGAAAAGTTGGTTATCGACAGTTTGGTCATGGAAAAGGATGCGAACGTCAAAGATATGGTACCACCAATTAATAGTGTTCAATTTATGGCGGAGTGGAAGAGACTGAAAGGGAAGGGAGACGCTAGGAGCGACTATTTAAGCGTAAGTAATTTTGATATTTTTCATATTTGAGTCGTTAATATCTAGGAACGAGGAAAATAATATCATTTATCCAGCATAGCTCGATATACGAGATAGAAAATATTAATATATATCAATAGTAGTAAATTAGAGTGAAAAGCAGTCGGAGTGATAGAAAGAGAAGTCAAATATCTTGTCTCTTTTACATTACAGATAATAGACCCATCTAAAATCCCAGCGATATTCTCCAACGCTCTGGAAAGCGATGTGCTCTCCGAAGTTCTTCGCATCCTAGTACAGCACACGGAGAAGTTCCAGCAGAAGACCATCACCGCTTACCTGCAGGCTCTGTGTCGAGTGAAGAGGTTCTCTGCGCTGGCCATGTTCCTCACTGACACCGATAAACAATGTGAGTATCTTAATATCACTAACGAGCTATGCTAATTCTGAGCATAGCTCGTTCCATAGCTAGCAACCATATATGTATTTTCGAAAATAAAATCTAACGAACCAAAATCTTAGAATAACATTTCTGGTACTTGTAAAGATAAAGCCATTAAAAATACATACTTTACTCAGAGATTCTTAGGATTTTTCAGGTGTAATGCAGAAACACCAAAAAGTCAGTTTATTTCAGAAAATCGCATATGCACAAAAAAGTGTAAATGTCACAGGGTACAAAAGTGATTGACAGATTTTGTAAACTTGATTTTTTAATCGACTTCAAAAAAGGAGGAGGTTATGAATTCGACGGGTATTTAAAAAAAATGTTTGTTACCTCAGAACTTTCGACTCGGTGAACCGTTTTGGATGATTCTTCTTTTATTTGAAAGCTCGTGCTTTTCGTGTGGTCCCATTTCAATTTGTTCCAGTTCTGACAACGGCATCCATGAGAAAACGATATAAATCTTAAATTTGCCTTAGTAAAAGTAGACTTTTTAGGCAATTGAAGTCAGTTTCCAGTTCTTTTTGAACGCATTTACTTGTTGATCATTTTACTATGTTTCTTTCTACAAATTCCAGTGCTAAACAAACTCCTGAGCCACTGCAAGACGGCTGAGCACACCAGCGACCAAGAACTAGCCGATCTGAGGAACAAATATGAACTTTAAATATACACTCTTAATGCTATTAGATAGTTTATTTTTCAATTTAGGAAGTCATTCATCAAACTTGTTAAAGGTAATGTCACATTGGTACACAAAAAAGTATTTTCAAACTGGTAACTAATGAAGAATTTTTCCATATCCCTTATATATAATTACTTATAAATATTTTTAAATAACCGATCGAACTCAAAAATTGAATCTTTAGCTATTACTTTATATTTATTTTAGATGCAATATCACTCTATAATATGTAATACGTAAGCTTCAATTAATCATGAAAACTGAAAGGAAAAAAAAACCGAATGAAAGTCGGGTCTATGGGGATATAATTGAATAGGCATTTAAAAACATATCATTTTTCATTATAACGATTTAAAATTGGTTACTGTTCACTTTTGAGCAGTTTTTTTTACATTTTACTAACTTGTTTTTAACCGACTTCAAAAAAGGAGGAAGTTATCAATTCGACGGGTATTTTTTAAATGTTTGTTACTTGAAGTTTTGACTGGGTGAACTGATTTGGATGATTCTTTTTTTATTTGAAAGCTGGTGCTTCCCGTGTGGTCCCATTTCAATTTGGTCCACTTTTGACAACGGCATCTAAGGGAAAACGATATAAATCTTAAATTTGCCTTAGTCTGGAATGCCCAGGGTGCGCCAGATTCTGTGACGAGAAGTCTTCATGTCGCAAGTTTCTAGTGCGTCTTTCGTGCACCCCAACTAACGCTATCCAATGTGGCATTACTAAATTCCGAATAATTCTTTGTAAGTATGATTTTAGCCAGAAGTTTACATTTTCAGGACCTTCGAGATATGCAATTATCAGTATACCAGTGTTTTGAGGTCCTTAGTCATTTTTCGCTTCAGTCAGTCTTTTAATGTTTAGTTTTTTCAAGGATTATGTAATCTATTGTTGCAAAGGAAGCGTTTTCAGTTCTGTGATTGATTTTTTAAGGTTTAATTAAATAATTTTACAATTGCAATCGATGTATTTTTATTTCATCTATTAGGAAAATTCGTCTGGACTTGGTCCCGAATTCGATTCCCAATGGGCATACTTATCTATCGGACTTATATATACATGAAGCCTTTGTTTCTTGCCAAATTTCAGGATTCTAAGCAACGGGAAGGAAATTTGATTCTGCGCTGACAAGATATGTGGCAACAGCCGTATCTTTTTAACCGACTTCAAAAAAGGATGAGGTTATCAATTCGACGGGATGTTTTTTTAAATTTTGTTTATTGTTTGTTACCTCAGAACTTTTGACTGGGTTAAGTGATTTGGATGATTCTTTTTTATTTAAATGGTGGCGCTTTCCATGTGGTCCCATTTCAATTTGGTCCAGTTCTGACGACGGCGTCCAGGAAAACGATGTAAATCCTAAATTTGCCTTAGTAAAAGTAGACTTTTAGGGCAATCGGTTTTTAGGGAAGTCGGTTTCCAGTTCTTTTTGAACGCATTTTTACTGCATTCAATTCGAACCTTAACTTTGTCATAGCTTCAAGGGTTCTTGAGAAATCGAGAAAGAACAAACATACATTAGCTTAAATATAATAATCATTTACCAATAAATTCATATATAAACCTGTTATAAACGCTGGGGCAATATTCCTTTGCCATTTTAGCGTACGCGGATTCCTTGGGAATGCCATTGTCGTATTCGAAATTGGTGAGCCGGTATCCGAAAGTTTCCGTGTTGTTTACATCTGTCAGTTGAAGATCCGTGTTGGTCCAGTTGTAGACGAAGAGGTGGTTCGGATATATGGATATACCTGCAAATAACAACTTTCATATGAAACAACGAGCCTGTACCATAGATTATTTTTGTTACCAACAAACGCACGCGGAAGCCAAATATATATAATCTATGGTACAAGAAACTATCGGAGCTGGAGCTGAGAAAGGGATTCGAAGGTTTTGGACTTTGTGACCGGTCGCCATCTTGTTTTTTCTGTCAAGTCAGTCGCGCACAAATTCAAGTAAACGTTATTGCACACACATACACTCACAAAACAAAACAGAAAAGAACATAAAAGGTACAATGAAGGCGGCCTTATCGCTAAAAGCGATCTCTTCCAGGCAACCTTGGGGCAGAAGAATCATATGAATAAGAAGGGGTAAGTGGTGCTACACACTAAACTTAATTTTAATTGCTTTTTGTAACGTAAATTTGCATGTAAATTGTATCTGGTCTCCACGACACAGGCTCAGCCTAGTGTGGAGGCCGCAGTGTATCAGAGTGACTTTAAAAAAATTCATAAATAAATATATATATTATACATACATATAATGGATAAACAATAGACAATATAGTGGATCAGGAAGAAAAGGAAATCAGAGAGAGAGAGAGATTAGGAAGGAAAGAAGAAAAGGCTGCTAAATAATAATCTGTTCAAGGAAATACGTTTGAAGGATTGTAAGGAAGGGGCTCGTCTGATGAGTTCAGGGATAGAGTTCCATAGTCGGACTCTCTGCACGGAAAAGAATTTTGAGTAAAATTTGGAGGACTGAGAGGGGAAGTCGAGTAGGAAATTCTGCCGATGTATATCGATAGAAGCCTATTTTATAAACAAAAAATGAAAGTTTCCCAGATATTTGGAAGTAAAGATGTACATAATAATTATACTCTACTACAAACATAATTAAAAATGCACTACGCGTGTTTTCTCGCATCGATTTGTCTTTACATGCAGTACCCAAATAAATTTACTCATATATAACAACAACATCTTACTGCGATCACCAATCCGCCGGAAAAGCTTGGTTATTACGGCAAATATAGTAATTTTATTATCTTACCGTAACATACCCTCGTAGAATTGATATCTTTATCAAGGCACACCTTTTTAATTGCGTATGTTAATGCCTTCTTGGCTAAAATGTGTCCTTTCGAAGCTCTTACATCTCTGCAAAATACAACATGATATTTTTGAAGCCGAGTGTACGAGTATGTAATATAAAAGTTAACAGTAAATTAACATTTATCTTCATAGCATACCTAATTATATATACATCATATTTTGAGATAAAAAAGACGCGCGCATCTGCGAGCGACCATTGCGGACGTTCACCGCCTCCCGCCGAACCGCGATACCTCAGCTTCCCCGCAAGAGACTGGCGCAGAAAATGACTATAATGTATGTTGCGACTTTGCGAGTTACTTACACATGCGCGTGTATAATATCATCCATTCGATGTGTGTAGATATCATGACATTTGTTCCAAGTGTCCGACGTGTGCCGTTGGTGCGAGCTTACTCGCGCGATCGCAAGCGACTACATGTCATCTGGCTACTGAATACAGCACTCGACCTAAAATCGGTGCAAGTTGCAACTTCGCAACATGAATAATTTAGCGCTTTGCCTGACTGTGATAGCATGAAATGACTTCGAAAACAGTTTCCTGACGCGTCACAATGTTCTATATTATACAAACCCATATATATTTGCTTCCCCAAGTCCACGCAGACAATGTCAAAGGTAAAAAAATTTAGTGAGTACACTCGAGTCCAAAAATACGTATCCACTTTTGAACCATGTCACACTCACCTTTAATTGACATTTCCCTCAACACACCACATAGGAACAAGAAAGAGTAAGTGTGACATGGTTCAAAATTGGATACGTATTTTTGGACTCGAGTGTACTCACTAAATTTTTTTACCTTTGACATTGTCTGCGTGGACTTGGGGAAGCAAATATATATGGGTTTGTATAATATAGAACATTGTGACGCGTCAGGAAACTGTTTTCGAAGTCATTTCATGCTATCACAGTCAGGCAAAGCGCTAAATTATTCATGTTGCGAAGTTGCAACTTGCACCGATTTTAGGTCGAGTGCTGTATTCAGTAGCCAGATGACATGTAGTCGCTTGCGATCGCGCGAGTAAGCTCGCACCAACGGCACACGTCGGACACTTGGAACAAATGTCATGATATCTACACACATCGAATGGATGATATTATACACGCGCATGTGTAAGTAACTCGCAAAGTCGCAACATACATTATAGTCATTTTCTGCGCCAGTCTCTTGCGGGGAAGCTGAGGTATCGCGGTTCGGCGGGAGGCGGTGAACGTCCGCAATGGTCGCTCGCAGATGCGCGCGTCTTTTTTATCTCAAAATATGATGTATATATAATTAGGTATGCTATGAAGATAAATGTTAATTTACTGTTAACTTTTATATTACATACTCGTACACTCGGCTTCAAAAATATCATGTTGTATTTTGCAGAGATGTAAGAGCTTCGAAAGGACACATTTTAGCCAAGAAGGCATTAACATACGCAATTAAAAAGGTGTGCCTTGATAAAGATATCAATTCTACGAGGGTATGTTACGGTAAGATAATAAAATTACTATATTTGCCGTAATAACCAAGCTTTTCCGGCGGATTGGTGATCGCAGTAAGATGTTGTTGTTATATATGAGTAAATTTATTTGGGTACTGCATGTAAAGACAAATCGATGCGAGAAAACACGCGTAGTGCATTTTTAATTATGTTTGTAGTAGAGTATAATTATTATGTACATCTTTACTTCCAAATATCTGGGAAACTTTCATTTTTTGTTTATAAAATAGGCTTCTATCGATATACATCGGCAGAATTTCCTACTCGACTTCCCCTCTCAGTCCTCCAAATTTTACTCAAAATTCTTTTCCGTGCAGAGAGTCCGACTATGGAACTCTATCCCTGAACTCATCAGACGAGCCCCTTCCTTACAATCCTTCAAACGTATTTCCTTGAACAGATTATTATTTAGCAGCCTTTTCTTCTTTCCTTCCTAATCTCTCTCTCTCTCTGATTTCCTTTTCTTCCTGATCCACTATATTGTCTATTGTTTATCCATTATATGTATGTATAATATATATATTTATTTATGCATTTTTTTAAAGTCACTCTGATACACTGCGGCCTCCACACTAGGCTGAGCCTGTGTCGTGGAGACCAGATACAATTTACATGCAAATTTACGTTACAAAAAGCAATTAAAATTAAGTTTAGTGTGTAGCACCACTTACCCCTTCTTATTCATATGATTCTTCTGCCCCAAGGTTGCCTGGAAGAGATCGCTTTTAGCGATAAGGCCGCCTTCATTGTACCTTTTATGTTCTTTTCTGTTTTGTTTTGTGAGTGTATGTGTGTGCAATAACGTTTACTTGAATTTGTGCGCGACTGACTTGACAGAAAAAACAAGATGGCGACCGGTCACAAAGTCCAATGAAAATGACTATAATTATATTTTTACTATATTTATATATTATATACAGTAAGAGAAAATGATAATATGAAAAGTATTAAATGGGGAATCAGAAAGCCGTTTCAAGTAAATAAATACAGCGAATTATGTAATCAGGAACTGAAACTTATTGATTTCCCTGTAGAGTTTCAAAGTTGTAGTGATAAATTTTGTCATGATATAAACCATACACACATTATAGATGATATGTACAGTGAAATTGTATCGAGCTTGACTAAAGCGTCACGTGAAACCTATTTAGAACCAAAAGGTTGTAAGAAAAATTATATAAACGGGTGGAACAAGCATGTGGCGGCGGCACACAGCGAGGCTAAATCGAAATTTAAAACTTGGTTGCTTTACGGTAAGCCTTCGAACGGACCGATTCACACCGATATGGTTGAAAGTCGGAAATTTTTTAAAGGGAGACTTAAATGGTGTCAGAATCATCAAGACACCATTCAGATGGAGATTATGGCGTCTCATCACAGTAAGAAAGATTTCAAAAGTTTCTGGAAATGCACTAATAAAGGGAATGTTCGACCTAGCCTCCCTGTGTGTGTTGGCGATGCAAGCACACCACGAAATATCGCTAATTTGTTTAAGGAACACTTTACTGTCAAGTCGCCACTTGGACCCTCATGTTCATCGTCCAGTGCAGAGACGCAACATGATCGGTGTCCAACTCTCATCCGGGCTAAAGATGTAGCAATAGCTATGAGAAAAATGAAAGGAGGTAGATCACCAGGTCATGATGGTCTCAGTATTGAACACCTTCGACATGCAGGTGTACATCTTCCGAGCGTATTAGCGTTACTCTTTAATTTGTGCATAGGACACTCCTACTTACCACCAGACCTAATGAAAACTATAGTCGTCCCTATAGTCAAAAACAGAACGGGTGATGTGTGCGACAGGTCCAACTATCGACCTATATCCTTGGCAACAGTTATAGCAAAGGTACTTGACAGTGTGCTCAACTCACACATTGAGAAGTACCTCACGATTCACGATGCACAATTTGGGTTCCGACAAGGCTTGTCTACAGAGAGCGCGATACTAAGTTTGAAGCACACTGTCAGGTACTATACGGACAGAAAAACGCCTGTATACGCGTGTTTTCTCGATTTATCAAAAGCGTTTGACCTTGTCGCATACGACATTCTGTGGGAAAAGATGAGAGAAGAGGGTGTACCTGAGGATCTTATTTGTATTTTTAATCACTGGTACAGTAATCAGGTAAACCTGGTAAAGTGGGGCGATGAGTACTCTGATGCGTACAGGCTGGAATGCGGCGTGAGGCAGGGGGGGTTAACCTCACCATTGCTTTTCAACCTGTATGTAAATGCGTTGATTGTCGGGCTCAGCGGCATGTATGTCGGCTGTCACGTGGATGGAGTTTGCGTCAACAACATTAGTTACGCAGACGACATGGTGCTGCTGGCCCCGGCTATCAGCGCTCTCAGGAAACTCATGCTGGTATGCGAAGCGTACTCTTTGTCACATGGGTTGCGCTATAATGACAACAAGAGTGAACTAATGGTTTTTAAGGCGGGTAACAAATGCCCAGCGGAAGTTCCTCCTGTTTTTCTGAATGGCGCCCCTCTTAAAAGAGTGAATTCTTTTAAATATCTGGGGCACATTGTTACTGACGATCTGAAAGACGATCAGGATATGGAGCGGGAGCGCAGAGCATTGTCGGTGCGCGCGAACATGCTGGCTCGCAGGTTTGCCCGGTGCGCGGACACAGTCAAAATCACGCTTTTTAAAGCTTACTGTACCTCACTGTATACCGGGAACCTGTGGGTCAGATATACACAAAAGTCCTACAATGCTCTGCGAGTCCAATTCAACAACGCCTTCAGGGCGCTGTTAAGGCTTCCTCGGTTTTGTAGCGCATCAAATATGTTTGCGGAGGCGCGAACAGATAGTTTTAGCGCTATCCTAAGAAAGAAAGCAGCGTCGCTGCTACGTAGAGTTCGAGGAAGCACTAACAGCGTTCTGAAGGTGATTGCTGGTAAATTCGATTGCCCACTGATGTGGCATCTTATTATGATTACCAAATCTGTAGTAGAATATAAGTACTAACATAGATAATAAGATATTACTAACAAAAATGGACCATGGTTGTCTGAATATTTAATAAATAAAAAAATAAAAAAATAAAAAATAATGTATGTTGCGACTTTGCGAGTTACTTACACATGCGCGTGTATAATATCATCCATTCGATGTGTGTAGATATCATGACATTTGTTCCAAGTGTCCGACGTGTGCCGTTGGTGCGAGCTTACTCGCGCGATCGCAAGCGACTACATGTCATCTGGCTACTGAATACAGCACTCGACCTAAAATCGGTGCAAGTTGCAACTTCGCAACATGAATAATTTAGCGCTTTGCCTGACTGTGATAGCATGAAATGACTTCGAAAACAGTTTCCTGACGCGTCACAATGTTCTATATTATACAAACCCATATATATTTGCTTCCCCAAGTCCACGCAGACAATGTCAAAGGTAAAAAAATTTAGTGAGTACACTCGAGTCCAAAAATACGTATCCAATTTTGAACCATGTCACACTTACTCTTTCTTGTTCCTATGTGGTGTGTTGAGGGAAATGTCAATTAAAGGTGAGTGTGACATGGTTCAAAAGTGGATACATATTTATGGTTACAAACGCGGACGAAGGGTTTTTGTAGGTACCGTGATGGTTCAGAAGGAGACCGCCGAGCGGGAGCGCGAGCGTGCTGATCCCGCCCGGAGCAGGATACGAAGGGGTGACATAAACCTTCACCCTGTAGTCACGCCACCGTAGCCCTGGATGCAAAGGGCAAGGGACCGGAGGCAGCCTGAGTGGGAGCTCCGGCTGTCCTGCTCCGATCCCGAGAGGGCAGTGGAAATGGCGTGGCCCCTTTTCCACTGCGGAGTCCGCTCTGCGAGAGTGCAAGGGCTGGCACATCAGCCCGGGAAGAGCATAATGCATCGCGCGAGGGGAGCACTGGCGACGTTCCTTTGGAGGACCCAGAGCTCCCTGATATGCGCAGCGGTTGGCCACCGAAGGGGTTTAGTGAGTAAGAATCTCACATAACCCGACTCTTCCCCTAAGGAAGTATCTTTTGAAGATTCCCCTTCGTAAAAAAAAAGGTACTTGAGTTTATATATAAGGTGTTTACCGTATAACTTTTCCCAACACCTTCCTACCCAATATATGCTTCTTATCCATAGCTATCACTGCTGTGTCTATAGTAGTCTCGTTAACTTCAGGTCCCTTCACCACCCAATTGCTTCCTAAAGCATCCAAAGGCTTTCTCGAAACCAAATCTGACTCCATCACTACACCACCAAATTTATACAGGGTAACAAACTTCAATAATTCAGCCATGTTTTTGTTTTTGTATCTCTTTAGAATTCTCTTTATCCCCTTCTCCAACGGTGTTCCAACAAAATAGTCTTTTACACTAATTCTGGATATATCTATGTTTGGCAGCGATAGCATTTCAGCAACGATGCCTTGATAGCAGGATAACTCTGGTATAGGGCTTGTGAAGAACACAACGATTTGCTTGTCAGGGTGAGCTCTGGCTGCTGATTCTATAGAGCACGCTCGGGGTAGCTTAACAACGCTTCCGCAGGAGGTCTCGTGAAAGAATATGGAGTTTTCAAAAAAGAACAGCTCAGCTAAGTCGCTGTTGTTGTCTTGTCCTTTCTCGTTGCAGCATAAATCGTCTGAGGGGAAAATCAATCCCGCTATTGAGTAGAAATAGTCGATGAAATACACCCTCTCGGTGAGTGGCACGATAATAAACCTTAAGACGACATAACCTAGAAGCAATAGCAGGAACCCAGCAGGCCGTTTTTTGAAAGATTTGATTGTTTTTCTGAACATTTCAAAAATTATCTCTTCGACAATGTGTTAAGGATATCTTATTCATAGATTAGTACAAAGGGAATATAATATACGAGGTTAGTATGTATGTGTTTCTGTCAATGCCAGTTTTTAAAAAGTTCACTGAGCAAAGTAATCATGGAATACAGGCACTACTGTCATCCCTTAACATTAATTTGAGGAACGTTGCCTGTGGCCACTGTTCACGACATCGGAAGGACATATACAACTTTTGGTCCCAAGTTTCCCCGTGGGCTGTCAATGAGCAAATAAAGTAGCTGGAGGAAGCTTGTAATAACATCATTGTTTTCATTTGTCGCTCCCAGGACGTCAATTCTCTCAGTCAATACGAAGGAAATCGACCGGTGCTGTCATCTCAATCAACTACAAGCATCTCCCTTATATTTACATGACATTTTTCCTCCCCTACAGCGATATAATGAGGCTGTCGTCCGCATGGACGGAATCAATTAACGAACCATCCCTCTTGACGGTGGAAGACAGCTCGGATAGTTTTCCACAAAAGTTCTTATTCTTTTTATGGCTCCTTTATACATTGGCTTAGAACAGTGTCTCTTAACCTGTAGTCCGCGGACCCTTGTGAATTCGCAGTCTCAGCTCTGGACTGGACGAAATGATTCAACACCATCGCGCTTTGAGGTCTGCGTTTAATTCAAAATCATATGCTTACATATGTATAATTACAAAAACAAAATACGTATTTTATTATATACTAAAATAAATTGTCCGAAAGGGGTGCGAAGATTTTTTTTCGAGTCGAGGCCTGGCGTAGGGCCCGGCCGCCATCTTGTTTTTTTTTCTTCAAGTTGGCAGCACACAATTTTGCTAATATATATTGATAAAGTACTATTGTATGAACAAAAATGTAATGAAAACTAGTGGCCTAAATCGGCACGTTTCACAGATATTTCGAAGTAAAGATGGACATTATAAGTATACCCTATTACAAACATAATTTAAAATGAAGTTCGTGTGTTTTTTCCGCATCGATATATCTTTAAATACAAGCCCCAATCCAATGTCCTCTTTTTAAAATGTTAACTTAGAAGACATATTATTTTCGTACTACATTTGTTTTTAATACTTGAATTACTGTTTTAGTACTTACTGTGTCAATAAAAAATTAATCCATTTTATGCCGAATATGCCTATCATCATCTGATACTCCTCAAATTGCTGAATCGATTTTTACCTAATATAGCTAACTACCGTAATGAAACTCGCTCTCACGTAAAAAAAACTCATCAAAATCCGCTACGATGCCACAGACAGACACACAGACATTGACGTCAAACTTATAACACCCCTCTTTTTGCATCGGGGGCAAAAAATATAACATCCGTTACCTAGTTACGTTTTGTCGACGGTGTGAGTGATTTAACCACCAGTTAGATTGTTCATGAACAGAGCCAGCTATTCTATTTTAAAAGATTACTGCGACGGTAGTGGTGTAACTTTTGTCAGCTAACCAGACGAAAATTTAATGGCAGACCATATTGGTTATATCACAAAATAAGTACCTACATCATAAAGGTTAATTTGAAGCACATAACGGGAGTCCCACTTCGGCTCTACATATAATAATTGAACGCGATATTCATTAAAGTGTCATTAGCAGCCCATAACGGAATTATTAATTAGCAAAGTTTCCATCGCCGGGACTGAATAGCGTTTTCCATTTTCTAACCGAATAAACAGGCCAGGTAACCGGCGGGCGTTGTTTAAAATATACAACGTCTAGATTCTTCACGTGCGCTAGTACGAAAGAATATTTAGATTGTATACGCTATAGCAGACTCGCACTGTCTCGTCTGTCAATGTGTTGGTTTGCTAAACGTCAGTGTCAATGTATCAATGACTGTACGGATACACGTGTACATTGTGTGTCTGCTTGTTGTTTTAGTGTATTGTTGAGTTGTCTGAGTTAGTTGAGCTTGTAAAGTGCATTTTAGACTTTAGATAGCGTCACCTTTTAAAATATGGCGCCCGGCACACACAGCCTCTAGTCAAAGGATTTCGATTTCCAACTCAAAGGATGCAGCTAATCGCAGTGAAGTTGTGTTTATAACTTTACGGTGACTTACGGCTTTTGTTGCCAAAGTTTTGTGTGTTATTTTATGTGTAGCCACTTTTTGATCGATAAAATCATGGTGCCTAAATTCAATTTTGTGCATTATTAAATGATTGTTTTTTATTACAATAACCACATATACCGTTCAGCCTGCGTAGCGTAAGACAAATCGAACAGATATTTGACGTTCAAATATGACATATGTCATTTTCGCTGCTCTCACGCGTCTCATGCTACGCAGGCTGGTGCACCGACACTATCTGAGCGAACGGACTATAAAATAACACTTGAAATCGTACGAACGAAACTAAAATACCAATTTTCCGTAAGTATTATATCGAACCATTATATTTTATGCGTATTCCGTCTTGTCAAATCGCATCGCGCTGCAGATATTTTAGCACTCCCGATTTTCTTTTAGTAACCTCGGTTTTTGTTCTTGATGATTTATTAATTATGATTTGTCGTTTCTCATTGTTGTGTGGCGTTGCGCTGCCTGAATGAGATGACCTTAATAAGTTTGCTTTGGATCTTTGGCCTGAATTGCTAAGTTTTTCGTTAAATTATGACATAATGTGTTAATGATCGTATTTTTCACATTGAATAAATAAAATATTGATAATTTTGGTCCAAAAGTTACAGGTTCTGTTTGAATCAAGAAATAACGAATAAGGAAGTTAAAAAAAAATAATTCAAAGTTTTATTATAGACTACACTCCACATTCCCGACTATAAATTCTTTAGAGGCTACGTCAAAAACAATCTCTAAAGAGGACCTTCTTTGTTACGGCAAAGTTCTTTAGTAAATGTCATTTGGTACATTTTTAGTGATTAAATGCTCCTAGATTTTTCCGTCGACTTTGGACTTCACAAGGAAATATTTATATTGGGGAAAATGTAAAATAAAAATTTTTATTCGAGTAAATTGGTTTTTGAATTTTTGCGGGCTTTATAAGCTGTAAAAGTCCAGAAAAATTGAATAATATTAGATATTTTAAATTTTATAGTAGTATTATAATGCCCTTTATGGTTTAAAATACAATTAACCCCAATCTGATCGATTTGAAACTGCGATTGTATGTAAGTTGGATGACAATACAATAAATTATCATCATCGGCTGATCTGACCCTGGAACCAAGAGGTAGATAGAGGAACTCATCGATGGGTACCAGTAAAGCCCTTGAATTTTATCATGGAGAATATCATTTAAAGTGACAATATTTTAGGTACATTTAAATACGAAAAGATTTTAAACTATTTTTTACAGAAAATGGACCAACGCTTGACCTTAATCTCACCTGATGGTAAGTGACGATGAGGTCGACGATGTTACGTGTTGTTCTAGAAGGTGCATATTTACTCTTCTTTTGAAGATTCCCAGGTTGTAGTTTTCGGGGAACACGAAAACCGGTAGTGTATTCCATATGTTTGCTGTACGCACGATGAATGTGGAACTTTTACAAACTAAAAACTATTTATTTAATATGTAGCACTTAGATATCTATCGGTACTCGGTTCGGTTTGTGGTATGGTTTTCTATGTCCGCCTGGCTAGCCAGCATGTTACCTAAGTCTGCCGCCAAGCAGCAGTGTTAATAGCACTGTTGTGTTCCGGTATAAAAAGAAGCAGAGCCAACGCTTCATTGGCTTGAGGCTTCTGGGTGAATACACTTACTATCAAACAAATTTCTCGTCACTATAATCATATAATATAAAATATCGTCATATATAAATTAATGAGCCATGAGAATAAGATCATCCAATTTTTATCCCTGGATAGTGCATCCGTTGGATAAACGAAGTCGCGATATTGCTTGCACCGAATAGTATTAGAATTATTGAAGGTGCTTAAACGTAGCTTTCGCTTAAGCTCAGTCCTTTAAATCGTTTCAATATTGCCACTCAAAAAAATAGAAGTACCCTTCACAAACAGTCGAGAAATCGATTTTTTAATCGGCTTTCGACTGGATTTAATCCAACCTCTGACCTCGGCGCCGGTGCAGAAAATCTCTGTATTCGATGCTTTGTAAATAAAAAATATCGGAACATTCGTTGGCTTCACCTAATAAGTAAATAGCTTGGGTTCTGTACAAAGCAGTGTTCTATTACCTAGTTCCGGTATTTATTAAATAAATCCCTGTCTTGTATATTATAAATGCGAAAATGTGTTTGTCCTTCTTTCACATAGCAGCAGAGAAACAGATAAGACGTGTTTTTTAAGGTTCCGTGCCTTAAGATACAATAACACAGCGAAAACATTCCTAAAAAAGCTTTTCAGCCGTTTATGCGGCTTATTGTGATGATTTTCTTGCGAGCGCAAGGAATCAAAGCCTATAGGATAATTATTACCATTGACCTAATATAGGAATACATTTGAAAAGATTAATTTTTAAATTATATCATCAAACTTTATGGCAAAAATGCCTAACATCAGCTGATAGTTTTCAAACTGCTAATAGATTGTCACCAAATATAGCTAAGAACCATCACAAGGAAACTTGCTTTCACGTAAAAAGCCCCGCATCAAAATCGTTCCATCCGTTCAAGAGCTACGATGCCACAGACAGACAGAGCTGGGAAACGAAACCGGGACCTCCGGATGGTGAGCCAAAAGCCTAGGTATGTGGTATTAAGCCACCTTATTTATTTTATTACGTAAAAGAAAATGGCAATCCATTTCCGCTCAGCTGTGTTGCATTTATTGAAATCCATCTAGATTGATTTTGTAGTACGGGACCCTAACGAACTGTGAGTCCTATGAAAGCGATCCCTGTTAGAACTTCCATTAGCATGGTCCGTTTACAGAGTTCTCGTAGACGGTACCCACTGACACTGAAGATTATTTCATCCGACTCCACTGTGAAAATATCGTGTGAGAAAACGGCAAAATGTTTACATGAAAATGTTATTTATAAGTCTTCTGAATCTCTCCGTGGTTTTCCGTGGATGTACGAGTAGTAAGGGATATCTTTGGACTCGTGTACTGAAATCTTACTGCGATCTCTAACCTCCTCCGTGGCCTAATGGCTACACGATTTTGCTTACAATCCGGAAGTCACATGCTCAGTGGGAGTGATTATCGATTCTCGGTAGGTTGGACATTTTATTGCGGGCAAAAACTAGATTAAATTTTTGATCTAGTCAAGCAATTATAAAAAAAAACGGTAAAGGGTGAGTCGGACTCGCACACCGACGGTTTCGTACAGTATATGAATAATTAACATACTAAAAATAACGCTGTACCGAAAATATAATTCTGATTGAAAAACAAAAATTAGTTTGCAATAAATTACATACCCGACGTATGGCTTTTAACTACAAAGTTAGGTTTGTAATCATAAAAAAGCTGTTTTTACTGTGTTATAATTTAAAAAAATCTTGTTTTCAGATTTATTTCTGTGGTTGTGCTGTAAGACCTTGCTTATTGCCAAACTTCAAGATTCTAGGTAAACGCTAAGTATCCTAGTTTTGGTTTTCTAAGGAAATGGTTTAACAATACGATTTAAATAGCCATATCTTTTTATTGAGTTGACCTATAAGCTTGATTTTTTTACAGATCGAAGGGATGGTGTGGTCTTGAGTGTTAAGTATTAATTTCAACTTGATACCTCTACGCGTTTTTGACTTAAAATGGTATTGACAGACATAAAACAAAGCGATCCTATAAGAGTGGTTTCTTTTTCCTTTTGAGGTACGGAACCCTAAAAATAATGATAGAAGAAGCAGATAATGTTTCAAACAAAGTATCCTATATATTTGTACAGTGTTTTTGTATTTTCCTATTTTTCACGTTGTCGGATATCATGTTTTACTTCATTACTGTCGAAGTAGACGTGTTGTGTTGACTTTATTGAATTGGGTCGACTCGATTGCGGTTATTGTACCCGATACGTGTTGGCGGTTTCTGTTAGGGTTCCGTAAAATGGCGGCCATGATCTAAACCTTTTGGCGGTTTGTGTGAGGCCGAATCGGATACCAAGTATTAAATTTAAAAAAAAATACCTAGGCAATAATTATTACGAAAAAGATATCAATTTGAACCTGCTAAACCACCGCAAGGAAACTTGCTTTCACGTAAAAAACCATCATTTTGATGCATCCATCCATTAATCCATCCGTTCGAGAGCTACGCCACACAGACATTTGATTGGCATGAAACTTATAACACTATTTTGCGTCGGGGGTTTAATTGCACAACACAAGCGAAGTCACACAGTTCTTCCGCAGCTCTAATAATCTCTTGTCGCAATACATTCGATCATGGAAAAAATATACGTCTGTTTATACCGCGATTGACGATGCCTGTGGCAAGAAGACGGGTCTTATAGCACAAGTATAGGAATAAACCTGGTTATTATAATTTTTAATTATATCACATTAAAATAGCTATTTTACGAGCGTTGTTCGGTGTCCTTATTATTTCTGATTTCCAGTATTAATAATTCATAATTGGTACGGCATTCTCGCTCTCCAAATCCGACTCGCACTTGACCGTTTTTTACTATGGAACTAATTTAATTTCTGCTTTTGACAAAGTTACATTTAACAGCTACTAAACCTAATTAAAGTACCTAATAAAAGTATATAATTGTTACTAAGGTAACAGGATATAACGTTGAAGTATCATTATTCATTGGCTACTTGTGTAATACCCCATAGCTTATTTACTACCCGACTCGTTAGCTCATTAGTGGAACAAGATAATTCAGCTCCAGTTCAACGTGTCCGATAGCGCCAGATCATTGTTATGATCATTAAAACTGCATTAGTGCATCGTGAGCGCATCCATGTTGCTGCTGAACTGGTCTAGTGTCGTTAGCAGGTTTTAGGTCCATAGGGACTTCAGGCTAGAGTACATAATATCATTACTACTAAAGCATCTACGATATGGATAGGGTTGTTGCCCATAACTTCGCGTGTTCTGTAATCTGTTTTAATTGAATAATAAACAGTCCAAGTGCAAGTCCCATCCGCACACGAAGGGTTCCGTACCATGGCACTATATTTATGACAATATCGATGAAGATAGGCACTTGCCTACTAAAGTTTCTTATGCGGGGATTGTGTTTGAATTTTACTAGATTTTGTGGACTTGAGAAATTATACTACGGGAACTACTTTAAAAAAATTATTTATTCATAAAAAGAAAGTCACACATTCTTAATTTATCGCCAATCTGAGAATCAGTTTGTTGGCAGAAAATACACTAAACTTAGTCTATAGTTCACATTTACACATAGTATAGTAAAATTACGCAATAAAATGGTAGAAAAGTTATTTTGAACAGAAAATATAAAAATGTCAATTATTCATCGAGACCTTTCTCTAGCTCGACTTTAATTAAGATTTGAAAACGTCCCTACTTTTGATTTCATCACATCTTAATGCATTACATATTCTCGGTATTCGTAACCTCTCGTAGTATAATAGTGCAGTTCAGTTTTCACATCTGCCATACTCTGCAACATGATCGGGATCACAGTGTAAGTAACAACACTCAACACAATAAATACAAGCAGGCTGCAGTCCAGTCTAAAGAAGTTAGAGTAACCTACGAGTAACCTACTAATGGGTAATAAAATGTAATATAGTGACGTAGCGTACTATAATACTGTTGGTAGTTTTAGTAGTATAATAGTGCAGTTGAGTATTCCAATCTATGCCATACTCTGCAACATGATCACAGTGTAAGTCACGACACTCGACACGATCGAGAACAGCAAGCTGTAGGCCAGTCTGAAGAAGTTAGAGTAACCTAACCTACTAATGACTAATAAATTGTAACAGTAGTGATAATAGTGCAATGAGTAACTGTAGTTAGTTCTCGTATTATAATAGTGCAGTTGAGTATTGCAATCTACGCCATATTCTGCAACATGATCACAGTGTAAGTCACGACACTCGACACGATCGAGAACAGCAAGCTGTAGGCCAGTCTGAAGAAGTTAGAGTAACCTAACCTACTAATGACTAATAAATTGTAACAGTAGTGATAATAGTGCAATGAGTAACTGTAGTTAGTTCTCGTATTATAACAGTGCAGTTGAGTATTGCAATCTACGCCATATTCTGCAACATTATCACAGTGTAAGTAACGACACTCGACATGATAGAGACCAACAAGCTGTAGTCGAGTCTGAAGAAGTTAGAGGCGTGGAACTGAACAGGTCTGGTCGTGATGAGTCGACGAAGTTCGTTTAGATCCGCTCTTGCTTTCTCATCTGCGGAAGTAAATGAATATATTATAATAAACACAGGTTTTTATACTAAAAATTTTCCTCCAACGAAGCTGCTCATTAGAGGAAAAATTTCGAGTTTTATAAATATTTAAATTTCAAACTTTGTAGTCAAATAAATAGCGAAAAACCCGCGTCAATTTAAGTAACTGGATAAACATAAAAAAGCCTTATAAAAATAAAAAGGTTGATATGTCACGAGTTGGTCATATAAACAACTAATTATGACTTTCTTAGGTTCTTATAGACACACCAAAAATATCGAGTAACGCATATTAACTTACCTATTACTATGATTATGAATCTAAATAAATCCGTCGGGGTAAGAATGTTTTGATTTTTTTATTGGGATAATGTAGTTCCCATGGGGTACTTTCCAACTTTCAGGTGGATAAAACCGCGGGTAAAAGCTAGTGTCCAACAAACATAGAATCAAATCATAGAACTAACTTTTTTGTGCACTCAGGAATATTTTGATAGATAAAATAAATATATATTTTGTCAACTTACCTACTATTCCATTAACTGTCAAATGGTCGATGTTCTCTAAAATCTTCTGACCTTGGCTGTAGGCCATTTCACAACGATGCACCAAGCTTACGAACACGGCGCCGGATACCAAAATCCTCAGAAAACTCGACACAGCAGGTAATGCTGACCGAAAAATCTACAAATACTTATTCACTTAAAATGATGTTCTGTGCAAATGCCACTTTATCATTTACGAACGTGACATTATGCGCCAAGAGGTTTCAAACCTACTGATATTTCAAGAAATTTAATTTGGGTGGATAGATAGATAATCATTTTATTTGCCAGCATAATACAAATAAACACACACACACACACACACACACACACACACACACACACACACACACACACACACACACACACACACACACACACACACACACACACACACACACACACACACACACACACACACACACACACACACACACACACACACACACACACACACACACACACACACACACACACACACACACACACACACACACACACACACACACACACACACACACACACACACACACACACACACACACACACACACACACACACACACACACACACACACACACACACACACACACACACACACACACACACACACACACACACACACACACACACACACACACACACACACACACACACACACACACACACACACACACACACACACACACACACACACACACACACACACACACACACACACACACACACACACACACACACACACACACACACACACACACACACACACACACACACACACACACACACACACACACACACACACACACACACACACACACACACACACACACACACACACACACACACACACACACACACACACACACACACACACACACACACACACACACACACACACACACACACACACACACACACACACACACACACACACACACACACACACACACACACACACACACACACACACACACACACACACACACACACACACACACACACACACACACACACACACACACACACACACACACACACACACACACACACACACACACACACACACACACACACACACACACACACACACACACACACACACACACACACACACACACACACACACACACACACACACACACACACACACACACACACACACACACACACACACACACACACACACACACACACACACACACACACACACACACACACACACACACACACACACACACACACACACACACACACACACACACACACACACACACACACACACACACACACACACACACACACACACACACACACACACACACACACACACACACACACACACACACACACACACACACACACACACACACACACACACACACACACACACACACACACACACACACACACACACACACACACACACACACACACACACACACACACACACACACACACACACACACACACACACACACACACACACACACACACACACACACACACACACACACACACACACACACACACACACACACACACACACACACACACACACACACACACACACACACACACACACACACACACACACACACACACACACACACACACACACACACACACACACACACACACACACACACACACACACACACACACACACACACACACACACACACACACACACACACACACACACACACACACACACACACACACACACACACACACACACACACACACACACACACACACACACACACACACACACACACACACACACACACACACACACACACACACACACACACACACACACACACACACACACACACACACACACACACACACACACACACACACACACACACACACACAAGAAGAAGATCACACAATATAAGTCAGACAGAAATAACAGCATAGTTTATAGCATTTAATTTATAGCAATGTATCATGCCAGCAAAATTCTGCTAGAGCCTAGAAGGTGTGAAAGGAAAAGAAAAAGAAATGGAATATATAATAGAAGGGAATACTAATGGATACACGCTTGGATTAATAATGCGGAGGTCCCAGGTTCGATTTCTTGTGGGGTACCTGTTATTACTCTGTAGAAAATAGTGCGGTCGGTTGACATCTACCGGCCAACGCCATCTAAGTATCAGTTGTCGGTAGCGCAGATTAAAAATGCGAGCGGTTGAAATCCGATGCCTTTATTGGCTGCCGACTCACCGCCCTCTTGGTGCCCTTGGTCGTTAGCGCATCTATCGTAGTCAATGGCGTTAGAAGGTTAATTGAAAATTGTTTGCAACCCGATGCTGTCTACACGATTAAAAACCAACAAGGTCACTTTGGTTGTCAACGGTGTAGCAGAGTTTACAACGAATATATTGTTTTGAGTATTCGAATTAGTTTACCAGTGATTTGAAAATGATCCTGATTATTATATTCATGGCCACGATAGTCTCGACCGATACACATGCACAAGCCATCACCATCTGCAGCCAAAAAAAAATTAACATTTACACATATCAGTGTCGATGTCATCGAATTAATTAAAAATACAAATTTTAACTTACTAGACAGTTTAGATAAACTTACACGAAATCCAAACATTTCATTGATAATAGACGCTTGCTTAATAATTAGAAGATAACTCTGGTTCAGCAAGCTAGTTTCATAACTTGGGCGAGGATGACTCATGCCAGGTTCATGAATTAAATGTACTTCAGTGCAATCTCTGCTTTTATCGTCACAAAAATATTCTTTCAATATTTCACTCATTGAACGTAAACGGTATTCTAACTGCAACACATTACTTATTACGTCAAGAACTGACCATTTCATGGCAGAATTGTAGAGATATTCGAACGAATACACTGCTACTAATTTCCAATCAACTACAGAAGACCAGAAACAGAAATCCAGTATATCGACCGATATATTAACTATGGGAAAAAGGACCACGAGTGTAAAAATTTTCCCGTAAATATCTCTATTGTAGTTCATGCCAAGAATTTTGTCGATGTCTTCGTACCGTTTGTAATATTCGATTGACTTATCTGTATGTTTTCTTACTATATAAATATCGGTCAAATATTCCGCGAATACAAATAAGAATGTCCATTGCGCAATGTCCATTAATCTGATGGAAGTTTTCATTTTCCCTTCATTATAAAAATACAATTTGATATAAATGGCAATTGAGGTGATAATGAGTTGGATAGAAATCCAAATGATGAATTTTATTCGTGACTTTGCTGGCACGATTGAAGATCCATCGCGTTTAGTATGATTTAAAAATATTAGTCTTAATATTTTGTATAACGGTGCTAATGTGTCATAAGTTCCTAATTTTTTACTAGTTTTTTCTACAACTTTAATTTTCATGCTGTAAATTTGTATATTGTTTGTGGGTTTGGATGTTTGTGAATATTTTAAGCTCGAACGGCTTGACGAACTTTAACACAGTTCTGGATTCACAAATGCGATACTTTTATCCAGGTAGAACGTACTCCACGCGGACTAAGTCTCGGGGTAATATAGTTAGTATTTAACTGTTAAAAACGTTGCTATTAGCTAAAAGACAAAAATGTTATTGACACATTATTAAAAGTACTGTCCCAGTTACTATAAAAAATTAATTAATTTTTATTGTTCCAAATAGCCTTAAAAATTCCACCACAAAGAAAACAGTTTCTATTGACAGTTACAGAGCGAATACACCTACGATCAATAAGTTAATGACGTTAATGTAATTGCACAAAACTTACATTTTAGCGATTGTTATCTATTTCACACATTAGTGTAATAAAAATGACTATAAAATATTATAAGTACTCAGATACACACTGACATTATGCCATAATATTAAGGCATGAACAATGCTCTTTCTTATTTGAAGCTATACGAATGACAGTGCAGTTGTATGTGTAGTAAAATTTATAATGTTTAAATAAAATTGGTATATAAGGAATAATTTTAAAATAAACTGTTGAAACGGTTTATGGGAAATATATATTCTGTTACAGACTTTTTAAACGAGTGAGGCATTTTGTTATGATTATGTTTGAATTATAATATATTTTATATTTAATCGGCTCTCTAGAAGAGTAGTCCTGAGCTCCTACAGTAGGTACATAATATAGGCTGTTGATGATAATGTATTTTATATGAATTAGTCATGTTTCAAGTTTTTAAATTAATATATGTTTGCAAAATTTCTAAAAATCTAGTTGAAAGGAACACCGATGAGCTGAGAGTGGGACAATTTAGAATTGGGAATAGGAATCCCATGCGGCAAAAGCCGGCTGACAAAAGATATATGACGTCACATGAAATCCAAGTTGGTGGATTGTAGGGGACATAAATTGCTACAAAAAATAATAGTTAAATATAAAAATATCGTGTTTGGTATAAAATAAAAGGTAAGTTTAGTCCGAATATGTTTAGGTAATATATAAGTACATACATACACATAAACGGGCTTTCGTTTTTTTATTTCTTATTGTTCCAATAGTTTTTTTCAATTCAATTCATTTATTCGTATCAATTATTACTTACAGTTATTCTACACATAATAATATTGTCAAAATTATAAAACTAAACTATAAAACTAAATCTACTATTGGTAGTTTGCTAGTGCCAGCTCTAGATCGGTCATAGTCTGTCACACTCACAGTGCTGGGACCAGCAAGAGACTCCAGATATCGAGCGGCTGATGACAGGAACCTCGATTCCGAGTCGTAGAAAACGTCTACTGAGTCATCATAGGTGATAGTTTTATTAAGTAGTTGTAGGGCGCAGTGGAGCGGTGATGTAGAGAGCGCTTTAGTTCTAGCTGTGGGAACATGGAAGGTGGGCTGGGGACGTGGACGTAGGACAAGCTTTCGCACTGGTGGCACGTGTAACGATATTTCGGCCAAAGTATCTGAGTTGGTTACAAGGCCACGTAGTACACGGAAGAAGTATTTGACGAGGGTTAGACCTCGCCTTAGTTCCAGCGAATGGAAACCTACCATACCCTGAATATAGAGTGTGGGGTACAGGAGCAGATAATAGCCGTAGAGTTTCTTATATAGGAATCTTAAAAACGATTTTTGTATTTTCTCAATCATGAGTATATACCTAGATTCGTGCGGGCTCCAGACTGCACAGTTAGTTTCAAGTCGACTACGTACGTATGCATTGTACAAGACCGCGATGGCTTCCTTGCTGCTGAACTGCTTGCATTGCCTCATCAAAAAACCTAATATTTTTTTGGATTTTGTACAAGTTTGAATCACGTTATGATTGAATGTGAGTTGAGGAGTCGCCGTTTTATTTATAAGAGATAGGATCTCATCTAATTCAAAGGCCAAAAACTCATGCATAAAACAGTTTCAGCACCCAGCTAGGCATTAAAATGTTATACTTCGTTGTAATAATAATAAAACATGTAGGATGTTGATTTTCGTATTTAATTTATTACTTCATATATTCCCAACTTGAGAAAGAAAATTTAAATGTCTTAAATACCATCAGCAAGATATCAGGAAAATTCATACTAAATCACTGCAAAATAAACCATAGTAAAAAACGTGCTTTTTTAGAACAGTGAAATGAAAGCACACCTAACTAATATTATAGTATAATTTATCCAACTAACAATTTAAATGTAATTTTTTAAATGTATGTTACTCTTTCACGCATAAACGGCTGAATGAAAGAATTTAAACAAAATTTATCACACAGATTGGATATACATTCGTTGCTACACCAGAAGGAAGAGGTTACTAAAATAGTAAACCGCGTAAGTATGGCCTGATACTCTCTGAGAAGTCTCCGAAATGAGAAGAACAATTGAACGTTCCAAAGCTGCTAATGGTATACTATGTGTTAGTAGTTAGAACATTGTTAGAAGAGTACCGTCTGAGATTATAAGATTGTAGGGAAATGGATACAATTATAATGTCAATAAGGCTTTTATGATACAGAAAAGAGCAGTAACTATCACAAAGATTCCCTAGCAGCGCTCATATAAACCACTTTTTTTACAAAATTTTAGAAATCAACAATGGCCTGTCTTCACACAACAACAAACACCCAGGCAGATACAAAACTATCGACCATTTTTTATCAATCAGCCATGTAAGAAAACGTTAAACTATTTTGCCACCGTCTTGATAGATCATTTATTTGTATAAGTCTATCGGACAAGCTGCATACTGTATAAACATGTCTTAAATAGTCAGTGAGATTTGTTGTATTATATTCTACACTATATAGTATTATTACTCATTGGAGTTTATTGTTAATACGTATATTATAGTGTAGAATATAATAGTGCAGTTGAGTATTGCAATCTACGCCATTCTCTGCAACATGAAAGTGTAAGTAACGACACTCGACACGATGAAGACAAGCAAGCTGTAGTCTAGCCTGGAGAAGTTATAATAACCTAACCTAATGAGTAATAAATTGTAACAGTAGTGATAATAGTGCAATAATTAACTGTAGTTAGTTCTCGTATTATAATAGTGCAGTTGAGTATTACAATCTACGCCATACTCTGCAACATTATCACAGTGTAAGTAACGACACTCGACATGATAGAGACCAGCAAGCTGTAGTCCAGTCTGAAGAAATTAGAGGCGTGGAACTGAACAGGTCTGGTTGTGATGAGCCGGCGAAGTTCATTTAAATCCGCTCTTGATTTGTCATCTGCAGAAGTAAATGAATGTATTATCATAAATTGTGTGTTTATTTAACATTTATAATAATAAACCTTCAAGGCAGCTTATGAAAGCTGGTGGAATTGCACCGCGTTTCTAGATTCTCGCTCCTGTAACGATGACTTTAAATTATATTCTAAGGACTATGAATCTCACAAAACAAATATCGCTGGTGCATCTAAAGAATATTATCTAACATTAACCAACGAATAGTGGAGCCTTAAATGTCGATAAAAATCGATTTCATTCTACTCAGTGTACATAGTAGCTTTATATTGTTACTTTTACTATGTATACGAATAGAAACTGTTTGAATGAAAGCAAGCAAGTAGATACTAAGCATTAAGATTGCAGAAAATATTAATATCTCTAAAACCGATTTAGTTTATTCACATAATTTAGTAACGACAAAACAGGAAGGCAATAATTTGCAATTCTTTCATTGGCAGCTTTAGGGAAAGGAATCACCGATAAAATCATAATATCAGCCGGAAAACGTGTTAACCTTAACCGCCGCAAAGATTAAAAACATTTATTTGACAAGGTGTTAATCGTCGTTTTTAAACTCACCGACTGTTCCGTTCACTAACAGATGGTCAATGTGTTCTAAAATCTTCTCATTTTGCCTGTAGGTCATTTCACACCGATGCACCAAGCTTACAAGGACGGCGCCGGCAATCAAAATTCTCAATGAACCCGATACAGCAGGCAATGGTGATTCATAAATCTACAAATACCCGCTTAATTAAAATATTTGCATACATAGAGTTGCACAAGGCAGCAACACTTAGTACAATTGAATACAACGATTTTTTATATTACAAAACTACGATATTTTAGTTTCATAGCAAAATATATTGTAGGAAAGTGAAAGAAATATTGAGCAAACACAAATCTATAAATTGCATTGTATTTTTGAACATGTGTTTAACAAACAAATTAGTAGTTAAATAAATTGACAAATTAACATACCAGTGACATGAATATGATCCTAATTATTACATTAGTTGCCACGGTAATTTCAATCAATCCGCATGCACATGCCGTTAACATCTGTAACATAACATATGCATATTTACACAGTTTAATACTCGTACTTAATATCGGTGACGATGTTATTGTACTATTTGAAACTAAAAACATAAAATTTATTAGAAAAGATACACATGTAACTAAAAACTTACACGAATTCCATACATTTCATTGATAGCAGACACTTGTTTGTGAATTAGCAGATAGCACTGGTGCAAGAAGCTAAATTCGTAATTTGAGTGAGGATGTCTGTCAGGTTCATCAAGTTCATTACAGTTTCTGCTTTTACAAGCACGGTCTTTACAAGAAGCATTTTTCAGTATATCACTTATTGTTTGCAAACGGTGCTCGATATGCAAAATATTGCTTATCAAGTTCAAAACTGTCAATTTTGTTACAGAATTGTAGAGGTAGTCAAACAAATACATTACTACCAACTTCCAATGACATAAAAAGGACCAAAAACAAATATCCAGTATATCGCTCATTACACTAATTATGGGGAAAAGGACAATGAGTTTTAAAACTTTGCCGTAAATATTTATGTTGTTGTTGCCAAGAATTGCGTCAATATCGTCATATCGTTTGTAATAATCGATGCACTTATCTGTATATTTTGTAACTATATAAATATCGATCAAATATGCCACGAATGAACATAAAAATGTCCATTGTGTTATGTCCAATAATTGGAAAGATTTTTGTTTTTTAATTTCTCTGTATGTGAATTTAAAATAAATGCCAACAAACGTGACTATGATCAAAACTGAAATACAGACGATAAATTTTATTCTTGACCACGCTGACACGATTGAAGCTCCGTCACGTTTTGTATGATTCAAGATTATGAGTCTCAAGATAATAATTAAAGGCGCCAATGTATCATACGTTTGTAATTTTTCTCTAGTTGTTTGCACAATATTAATTTCCATGGTTTTATATTCTGCAAAAATATAATTATTATAACAATGATAGCATCACTTCTGCATTAAAATTTTTTTATTCATAATACCTATATGAGTATTACATGTCCAAAACCACAACGAAGCTGTTTCTTATAAAAAGTCCTTAAGTTAATATGTCAATATATTCTACAAGCCATATACGAAATTAATGACTGTTATGTAATTCACATATAAACTATTATATTTACACAATTTTTTCCTATTTCTAACACATTAGGGAAATGAAAATATACTACGCATCACTTAATCAAATTAAGAGTTGATTAAAATATGAGAAGGAGGGTTATGTTTTTCGAGAGTATGTTTTCGAGAGTATGATCTATGTAGTAAAACTCTTTGGATCTATGTATGTATACTTGTTTGGTACGCTCTGCGGCCTGAACGGCTCGATGGATTTTAGCTTGAGAGCTTGAGCGTGGTCGCCACTCGAGAGCCTTTACTCCCCACCGGTTATCGGTTCTTCGAGCGATGTGGCCTGCCCATTGACACTTCAGCTCACTGACTCGACTTGGTCAAGTTTATTTGTACCTATATTTAGAAGGCAAGATTTAACTTAAAAACCAAATATGGCGTCAATGAAATGATATTGGACGCTTTCAATTAGTATAAAAAAGATAGATTTCATACAAACAGAATACAAACAAAAATGTAAAAAAATATTATAGGTTATTTTATGTTAAGCTTTAATACACGTTATTCTTTAAATGTAATAAAATATTGGTGGTATTATGAATCAATAGATCATGTGAATGAAATTAGCAGTAAATACCACTCTTCCCTGAATTTACAGATTATTCTAGAACAGTCTCTTCTTTTCCCGCTTAAATTTTGAGGGTCTGATGTTGGAGCAGAACGACGCGAACGCGAAGGCAAATAGTAAGCCTTGTTTGGCCTCTTATGAGAGTGTTTACGTCATGATTGACCATTTATTTGTATCAGTCTATCGGACAAGCTGCATACTGTAGCCTTAAATAGTCAGTGAGATGAAGGCCCATTACAAATACATTGAGCAAATTTATTTATTGTAGTATTATATACTACATACATAGTATTATTACTCATTTGAGTTTATTTTAATACGTATAATATAGTGCATAATATAATAGTGCAGTTGAGTATTATAATCTACGCCATACTCTGCAACATGATCACAGTGTAAATAACGACATTCGACATAATGAAGACAAGCAAGCTGTAGTCTAGTCTGGAGAAGTTGTAATAACCTAACCTACTAATGAGTAATAAAAAGTTATACATTTGGCAGTGATAATAGTACAGTGAGTAATTGTAGTTAGCTCTCGTATAATAATAGTGCAGTTGAGTATTGCAATCTACGCCATACTCTGCAACGTTATCACAGTGTAAGTAACGACACTCGACATGATAGAGACCAGCAAGCTGTAGTCCAGTCTGAAGAAATTAGAGGCGTGGAACTGAACAGGTCTGGTTGTGATGAGTCGACGAAGCTCATTTAAATCCGCTCTTGATTTGTCATCTGCAGAAGTAAATTAATATAATTATCATTAATTGAGTAATAAAACTTCCTTGCACTTTATATAAGTTGGGATTTTTGTTGTAAGCTGTACAAACTTCCTCAAAGATCCGATTCCGTTAGTCGAACCGTTCTATATTTTATCCTACACACGGTATGTCATCTCAACTATAGAATGTAATACGAGTAGAAATATTATTCTGGAAGTGACATAAACGCCAGGAGAATAATTTGAATATGAGATGAGTAACTGTATCAGATATATGAAAGGAGATTTGATCTTCTGACCCAGAGGGGAAACTAGACTGACTAAATTTAGGGGATTAGCGTGTTAGAAGTTCATCAAGACGCCTGAAGGCTTCTAACCTAGCTAAGCGACTGCCGTCAAATACATTACGTTCACAGTACTTTTACCCAAAAAGCTAAGCCCATATTGTGTCCACCACAACAACCAATTCCATGGTACATGGATAGGACCCGATCCAATAGCGACTATAACAATTTGGTATTTTATAACAATTCTTATTTTATACATCTTAAACTTTTCGAGAAAAAATAAAAGTTTCTATCTATTTTAAAAATGTTAGTGGTAAACTGCACCTCTATAGCAAATAAAAACATAAAATACCTTATATAAAACCAAGAAATAATCTTCTGTAACTCACCAAATGTCCCATTCACATTCAAATCATCGATTTGTTCCAATATATTCTCATTTTGCTTGTAGGTCATTTCACACTGATGAACCAAGCTTACGATGACGGAAGTGTTTATCAAAATCCTCACAGAGCTCGAGATGGCAGGGAAAAATGATCCGAAACTCTACAAATTGTTGTTGTTAAATTAAACATACAAAACTAAAGAATTTATAATAGAGCAGTTTGAATCAAAGAACATAATGAAGATATGATTTTTATTACTCTAAAACACAAATAATAATTTTCTAATTAAGAAAGTATATATTTTAAAAATTATGCCAAACTATTTTGTTTATAGTTTTTGTTGTGTTGATGTTTCTGTAACATCATCAACTTTTTATTTCATGTATATTGATATAAACGTTATATAGTTTTTAGGAAATTGATTACTGCTTTTATGAATATGTCTTAAATGATTTGTGTATCTAGCAATATGTATGGGATAGTTGCAATCCATTGCACTTGAATAAGTCAATTGAAATTTGTAATAACTAGTAATGATCATTTACCAGTGACTTGTCAGTGATCCTGATTGTCAGATTCATTGCGACGGTAAGCTTCACCAACAACCACGTGCATGATGTCACCGCCTGTAAAATATTTGCTTTCCTCAAAAGTTTTATCGATGACTTCCTCTTGGTATCATACTCTTTGAAACTACAAATGCAAACTCACTAGATATATAACTTGAAACTTACACGAAATCCAAACATTGCATTGATAACAGACACTTGCTTAATAATCAAAAGGTAACACTGGCTCATCAATTTAATTTCATCACTTTGATTGTTATGACTCTTGTTAGGTTCATTTACTCGTAAATGTCTTTCAGTGCAATCTCTGCTTAAAGAAACATGATCTTTACAAGGAATACCATCCAATATATCACACATTGAACGTAAACGATATTGTATATGCAAAACATTGCTTATCAAGTCCAGAATTGTCAATTTTGTAACAGAATTGTAGACGTATTCTAATGAATACAAAGCTACCGATTGCCAACTGAATAAAGATGCCCAAATACAGGCGTCCAATATTTCGCTCGATATGATCATCAAGAAGAAAACGACCAAGAGTTTTCTAATTTTCTCATAAATTGTTACGTTGTAGTTCATGCCAAGAATATTGTCTATGTCTTTGTATCTTTTGTAATAATCAATACACTCATTTGTATATTTCTTAACTATGTAAATATCGATCAAATATTCCACGAATACACATAAGAATGTCCATTGTGCTATGTCTAATAATTTAACAGTTTTATTGTTTCCTACATCAATGTAAGTTGATTTGAAATAAATAGCTGTTGTGGTGACTATGACCAGGATTGAAATCCAAATGATGAACTGTATGACTGACCACACTGGTACGATTTTAGATTCCTCAAGTTTAGTATTATTTAAAAATGTGTGTCTCAATATTTTAATCAGCGGCGCCAGTGTATCGTACATTTCTAATTTTTTTGTAGCTTTTTGTACCACTTCAATTTTCATGGTTTTATCTAGTGACAACTTAACTGCAGTTTAATCTTGTAATGGTGTAAATATGAATGATTCTGATGTCACTGGTACATTATTATTTCAAAAATAAAAAAAGCAACAATTTTAATTGCTCTTCTTAAAAAGTTCTAACACACCGAAAAGAGTTTCACTTGTAAATTTGATGAATAATTCTTCAAGCGATGGACTAAAGTAATAACATTAATGGACTTGTTTATAATAAACAATTTGCTAATAACACACAATTATTTAAATTGATATATAACACATCGCATCATCAAATTACGGGTTGGTTAAAATGTCGGATCAAACTACATATTAACAAAATTGGAATGTAGTAATGGGCTTATTTCGTTGTTTTACACTTAAAATTATCTAACTTGTTAAATGTGTTTTAACCGCCTCATTGGCCGGTTCGACTCCCAATGGGCTACCTATAGGTAGGTGCTCGGTTTAATTGGTGGTAGGGTATTTTATATGCCCGCCTGGCATATATATAACATATATATATAACATATATAGCATATATATAACACCATGCTATCTGAGTTTGTCGCCAAACAGCACTGCTGTGCTCTGATAGTTAAGGTAGTAGAGCCAGCGCCTCATTAACTTGAAATTCTTCAGGAGGAGGCTGCTGCCCCTGTCACTCGAATTGATGCTTTTAGTATTGCGTTCATCAGCGTGACAGCTTCACTCGAACAGTTTAACGAGCGCGGAAAGCGTTCAGACACGTTAGATTCTAATTACAACTAGCTCAAGGGTACTTGCTTGAAATTGATCTCGGATAACGGGCTATAGGCGAGAGAAAATATCTCGGGAAACACTCTGGTGTTGGTAGAAATCTCAGAAGGTCGGGCGGCATTGTGATACGATGACGAAAAACAGTAAAGGGTTTCGCTGAGTTCCAGTGTCATCATTTGTCGAGCAGCCTGCAGTGAATTTTTCGAATAAGGCTGACTTGAAAAGATCAAAAGTCCTTGCGTAAAGTCCAGAAATAGATTTACAATGTACACAATGTAAAAAAATTTAAAATAAATTTAAATATTCGAACTCTACAGGACTTGTATGTATATCCTGAATAAAATATAAAACATCTTCTTTCTTATTGGGAACATTACCATAGGTTTAGGAATTCATGACGTGAAGCTTAAATGAGACATTTTAACTGAATTTTTTTTATTCGTTTCGTTTTAGGAGCATTTAATTGGTTTCGTTAAACACATATTGCCTGAGCTTCATTTTTTTCGTTCGTTGAAATTGACGTTATGATAATCATTTTGCTGTCTTGTTTTTTATCCAGTGGATTATGTTAGGCTTGTTGAAAAAATATCGATACATCGATATATTCGATATTTTTAATTCGATAAATCGATATTTTTTGCCGATATATTGTTAACCAATAAATCGATATATCGATATAAAATATCCAATATCGAAAATTGTATCAAAAACGATATTTTTATTGTATTTATGGATCTTGGCTTGGAAGTGTTTGATATGTATGTTATTTTGTCTAATAAAAAAGAATAACTATAAAAATACCTTCGTTTCTATTGAGATATTTGTACATTAAAATAATTTACATTTTGCATAAAAATTACTATTGATAATATTGCGCTAGGCTAAGCTAAATACACTGTTATTTTAAAACCACAATTTTTTTTTAAAATTTTGCCGATATATCGATAATTATTCCGCGATATATCAATGTCAATATTGATATTTTTTTAAATATCGATGTATCGATATATCGATCTTTTTTTTCTTCACTTTCGACATCCCTAGATTATGTGTGTTAAAGCAGGATTGGTCGAATCACAGACACAGGTACGAGTATGCCACATTTAGATTTTTTTAAGCATAGTGAAGCGAAGTTCATTAATCTATGTGTAAAATGATATTGCATGAGTATTAAAAATAATCATTATGACACCTTTTTATGTCATAGGATGTTATATTTAGGTCAAGTTGATCATTAAAACGTAGTGGTTATATCGTTATATCCTCGTCGGTCATAGTAATATGTCATATCCAGTCATATCTGTCTTATCTAGTGTCATATCATCGGATCGGATTCGTCTCACTATCCTCACTATCAGAGTAAAAATAAATAAATTAAAATGAATTGAACTGGAAAGAATCAAGCTTCTGAAAACTCAGATCTGAAATGAGGGAAAACTATTTTAACCAAAGAGAAATACGTTCAAATTTAAGTGATTACATCTGTTGTCAAAATCAATGCCGACCGCTAATGAAAGATGCAACGCAAACGTAAACGGCTGCAAAATTTGCTTGGAGCACGTGAACACAAAGACCGGTATAAAGTGCAGTGGACTCTGCCAATCGTGGGTGCACTTTAAATGTTTGCAATACACACCAGGGAAAATAGCTGATATCAAAAAGGGAAGGATATTAGCATGGTGTCCATGCTCCAACTGCCAAACCGAATGTCCAAAAGAAATGAGAACCGATAATAGGAGAACATTCTGCTGCAACAACATTATGTGTCCTGCCAACAATCCACCTGCGTGCGGAAACGAGACTTGCGTAGCCAATCAGATTGCTAATAGCAGGCCACCACCAATTCTGCCTCCCGGTACACTCATAAGGTGCGGAGATAACTGTAAGATATTTACGAAATACGACGAGTTCTTATTTCCTTCTAACCATCCGTGTTCCGCACGCCCAGGTGCCGTTAAAGCAATGTTAAAAATCCCAAATGTGCCTGAAGGGTGTGACATATGTGAGGCGGAAAAAATTGTAAAAGTGAGCAAATGCATAGAAAAATCAGAAAAAATGAAAACTGACATGACGTATAAACAAATAGAAGTTGAATTGGAGAAAAATAAAAATGATATTATATGTAAGAAGGTAGAACAGAAAACGCCAAAACAGAAAAGTGATATGATTTGCAAAAAAGTAGACCATAAACAGGAAAAACAGAAAAGTGAAATAGTTGATGAGAAAACAAATCAAAAGATAATAGATGGAATATGTCAGAAGTATCAAGAGAAAATGTTGAAGAAGAAAAGCTATGGAATATGTAAGAAGGATAAATATAAATTGGGGAAAAATTTAAATGATAGATCACGTAAGGACGTAGAAGAAGAATCGATGAAACAAAAAATCGGCGGTATATGTAAGAAGTATCAAGATAAATTGATGAAAAATAAAAATGGTGGAACATGTAACGGCGAAGAAGAATCGATGAAACAAAAATTTGGCGGAATTTGTAAGAAGTATCAAGATAAATTGATGAAACAGAAAAATGATGGGACATGTAAGGAGTTGGCAAATAAATCGATGAAAAATAAAATTGGTGGAATATGTGCGTCAGCAAAAGACATATTAATAAAAAAGAAAAACAATGGAATGTGTAAGGAGGTTGTAGAGGAATCACTCAAAAAGAAAATTAGTGGAATGTGTAAAAAAATGGAAGATAAATGGATGAAAACGAAAAGTTATGGACTATGTAAGCAGTCAGAAGATCAATCTAATAAGAAAGTAGGTGAGTTGGAGGAAACAAATAGAACTGATGGAATATGTAAGAAGGTAGAAGAACAGTCAGAGGAAAAGAAAAGTGAAACATGCTCACAGTTGTACAATAAATCGAAGAATAAGGAAAGTTTAGGAATATGTAAGAAGGAGCAAGATGAGCCGAAGAAAAAGACAACACGTGAACAATGCATGAAGATTAAAGCTGAACTCGAGAAAAATAAGATATTTGGCCTTTGTAAGAAAGTAAGACGTTTGTCTTTGACTACATCTAGTTGTGAATCAAACAAAAAGAAAATAGAAAAATGTATGATGTTAGAGAAATATGATCCTCCCCAAAAGCAAACTAATGAAATAATTAATGACACAAATGATACATCAGAAAAAAATACAAAAGATGTAAAATGTCTGATAGTGTTGAAACACCCTGAGAAAAAGAAAAGCGATGAAACAATTAAGGAATCGGAAGATAAATCGAAGAAAAAAGATGAATGCTGTATGATGATAGTGGAATATAAACCCAAGAACAATAAAAATTATGACAAACGCACTGATAAATCCGAGAATGAAGATGAAAGCTGTAAAATGTTAGTTAAATATAAACCTGACAACTATACAACTGATGACATACACAAAGACGAGAAAAATGAACCAAAGCAAAAAGATGACAGCTGTAAGGTGATAGTTAGATATAAACCAGATATAAAGAAAACTGTTGAAATAACCAAGGATGCGGAAGATGAATCGGAAAATAAGCATAGTGATGAGAAACACGAAGATGATGGTAAGAAAAATAATAGTGAAGGATGAACTAACATGTTGAAAACAAATCAGGAAAAGCTTTTAGGAAACCTATTGTGAATAAACAAGTAAATGCTTTCAAAAAGAACTGGACACCGATTTTAATTACCCTAAAAGTATACTTTTATTAAGGCAAATTTAAGAGGCAGATAATAAAATCTGTTGCGGCTATAAAAACCAATAGTAAAAAAATATTTATTTATTTATTTAAATAGGAGCCATTACAACAAACGTGTTTTTTGTGTGCTGTTTTTATAGACAATGGTACGGAACCCTTCGTGCGCGAGTCCAACTCGCACTTGGCCGTTGTTTTAAGTTACTGTAAATAGGCGAATTTCAAGACTTAGTTAAGTTTTTCTTTCGCATAATTTCACGCAAAATATGGACAATATCTGTAGGAGAGTAGAACTGAGCCCTGGCAGTGGGGACATATATATTCTGTGTTGTGTTTTTTCAACAACTCCGAGCAAAGCTCGGTCGCCCAGATATTTACACTAATGTTAGGAAGCACCTGTGAGGATATTACTCCGTCAGCTGTATTGAATTGTGGACTGATTTTTGGGACCATAACTATTCCTATTGGTACCAATATGGCACCTGAATATATTGTACACCTAGTGCTATTATATACGAATATATACATACGATGTTCACTACACATAAATTCATAGTTTCAATTCCAAGAAATCGAGAGGATATGAAACGAAGAACGTAAACATACTTAAGCAAAACATCCGAGGCCAAAAACCTTGGCAGTTGACGTTCCGGGTGATTGAACAGAGCAATGTTTATTTATTATATACATAATATGCATGAGGAAAATTGCTATATATTCTAAGCTCGGTGCTACGGAATGGGCTGGCTTTTCTTGTATGCAATATTTAGGCTTAGTACCTGTAAATGTAGCATCAGTTAACTGGAAACCCTAACGGCTCCTAGCACAATACAGGGGCCATAATAAGTAGTTTTATGTATCTATTTATAGACCTGTATCTAAACATGTTTAGTTGCGTAAAATTAAGATTTTTTTCTTCTAATAAAATAAAATAATATTTTGACGTCGATTCAGTTGTAAACAGACATGTATCTGATTCTATCATGAATAACTAAAGTTGAAGTCAGAATTTTACGGACAAGTTTGACATAAAAGTGTGTAGAAAAGTGTGTCCAGAATTAGCAAATATTAAATAGTGATGAAGCGTCGGTGGCGTAGTGGATAAGGCGCGGACTCTCAATCTGAGGGTTTCGGGTTCGAATCCAGCAGTGTACCTATGAGTTGTTTTTTAATTCAAGTACGCTTAACGGTGAAGGAAAACATCATGAGGAAACCTGAATGTCTTGAACAGGCATGTGAAGTCCGCCAATCCGCACTGGTTCCAATTTGTTATTTATGTACGAATGATATAAAACATAACCATTGGCTTTTCGGTGAAGGAAAACATCATGTGGAAACCCTCACACTCCTGAGAAGAAATTCAAATGTGTGTTGATGATGATGACGAGACTTAGTTATTACCTCTATAATTGTTGTCGATAAGAACCACACTGGGTGAACTGTGGCAGTATTTCGTTTCCGATGTACTATCAAAGTAGTCTGTATAATTTTTGCAATTACTGGCTTTGATAAAAACACTGCTCATAATTCTCTAAGTTGAATCCTTAGAGATTATTATTAGCCTCTATTGTCCACTGGTGAGCAAAACCTTCCCACATAACTAAAAGGTTAGTCCAGAGAAAAATTACCGGCCACCAACCAAACCGAGTTTCAGAGTTTATGGCGAAAGAATGGGAATCGAACCCAAGACCTGATTGTAAGTCCAGCTTTGTTGGGCGGTTACAACTAGGTTACAACAAGGTTACAACATTTTCTTGTAATAAACTTGTAAACTATTTTGGAACAAAGCCACCCTTTGTAATGAACAAGTAATACTACTTAAAGTCTAACATTTTACTGGGAGTAGTCGTAAAAGCCGAAGTCGAATGGAATTGGAGACGATTCTGTTACTTAAATGGCACGATACGTGAATATCTTTTCAAGATGACACTGCTGTTTTAAAGAAAGAAATTGTGAACATATATACACATAAATATACATTCACAATCGATTGCTCCGACGAGAGTTGGTTTTCCAATTAGCCGGTGCTATGGTTGCTGCCAGATGATGTTACTCATAAGATAAGTCCCCTCTAAGGCTACATTACAAAAAATGTCAATTAGCTTCCTCAAAACAATATCTCCTTTTAATGTAACTTGCGAGCTAATTGATTATTCTCAATTGTGTTTTTGTATTGTGCGTCCTTTTCGAATCATCGATTCGCTATTGTTTGAATTACAATATTTCGCTATATTTACATATATAATGATAAAAATGGTTACATTTTAATAGTGTGTCAGTAACAACCGAGTATATTACCAACTCCTTTACTGTAATATATTCTCTACCTTCCTAACCTTATCACCATAATCAGCTGGGTAACTTCTATTTATCATAGGTCTCCCATGGTACGTATTATTATTACCCGACTGCGCCAGAAGGAGGGGTTATATTTTTCGAGAGTATGTATGTCTAATTGTTTGGCACGCTCTGCGGCATGAACGGCTCAATGGATTTTAGCTTGAGAGGTGTCGTTAGATTCGTATTTACTGTGAGAGTGACACTGAGTATATCAAAATCATAAAAAGTTTTTTTTTTAAAAATAGGCAAACATTTTTTAATCATTCACTTATATCTTAGTCTTTTCTGAATCATAAAATTAATGAAAAGTATCAATTTCTTTCCTCATACTAAATTCAATATATCAATTTTAAAAAAAAGCCATCATACATACGTAGTCTTAATGCCTTGTCGAGAATCGCGTCCATTAAAACTAAAACCTTATCTAACTTGTCAAGCACAAAGACCTAGCCAATCTTAGTCAGTGACAACGACCTATCAAACCTGGGGCTATAAATAAAAACAACAATGGCGATCGGCTGTGTTACAAAGCCCAGCACTTAACTTTAGGGCCGAAGGGAGACATCCATCATATCGGATGACCTTACGCTATTTCCAGGCGAACAAAAAGGGAGATATAAGAGAGGAATTACATCAATCCAATTTAAGGAACGACTCACATTACGCACATTCCGAGATCCAGAAATTATTGTGTGGAGCAAGTGAGATTATCGAGCGGGCGAGGTGATGAGAGATTTTTTAAAACGTACGGAGTCACACGATATTAGCCGAAGATGTGTCGTATTACAGAGAGAGTAGTGAGTGATTGAGTGAGAGAGATAGTGTTAGAAAAAGATAAACTACAGCTAAATATATTAGATAAACTATTTCTTAGCAAGGAGACTTTGAGTCTATGTGCTGTAGGCGCGCTACCCCAGCACCACCCGGCAGATGCGACGTAACTATCTAGACATAGACACAACTCTATTTAAGAACACACACAACACAATACACATACAAAAACACAGTGAAAATCTATCCAACTAAACTACGAAAAACAAAAAACAAAACTAATTTTTTTAAAAAAAATCTGTGATCTGTGATTGCGTCAGCTCTTCGTGCAAGGAGCGTTCAGAAATGGCGATCGGTTTTATCAATTGATATTTATCTCAAAATTGAGAAAATTACCAAGTGAATAAGACTCGTAAATTACAGTAAAATATGAAATTATTCAAGTGAAAGTGACCTAGAATTTGAAAAGCACGTGGATACACTAAAATGCGTTTTTTTAAAATAATATTTTTTGTTTCGTATTATAAATGCAAAAGTGCGTTTATTTGCTTCCCGCCATAAGGGAGTGTCATAATGCCTTGATTGTTTGTATAGGGAAGGGCTGGAAAAAGACATAGGCAGACATATCCCGATCAGGCACGCAGTTCCCATGGGACACTATCCGAAGTCCACTTTGAAATTCCGACCTCCTATTTTAGTCCCTTTATACTATGATCACGATATCAAGTCGATAACATTATTAGTGCCAGTAATAATCATAAATATCTGGGCGACCGAGCTTTGCTCGTAGTTCTAAAACTTTGTTTATGCCCCTAAACACACCCAAAACAAAAATAAAAGCAATTTTCCAACTGGGATTTGAACGCGGATATCTCGGGACGGAATGACACATGTGAAACACTCGGCTAAAGTGATTATGTTCGACAGCGTGAAATTTCCCATCATATTTTGCGTCGAATAATGCGAAGGAAAAAGCGCATGAAAACTCGAAAACGCGCGTTTACCCAGACATGAGACTAATCTAGATCGATTTTTCGCCCCGAATACCCCCAAATACAAAATTTAAGCGAAATCGCTGGAGCCGTTTCCGAGATCCGTATTATATATATAAATACATAATACAAGAATTGCTCGTTTAAAGGTATAAGATGAAACTAGGTTCCCTCAATTGGACCACCCGCCAATCCGAAGGCCCCGGAATAAAAATGAAATGCTGGGCAGTAAAAAGTAAGATGTCTGCCGACTGCCCGCCGCGGCTGACAATATATTGTACGAGACGAGATAGAGACGGATTTAATTTCTTCTGTCTTCATTCGAGGTAGTGATGAGCTGTAGAGATCTGGGTCCGAAAAAACTGGTCTGGTTTCGGTTTTACTACATATCATTGGCTGTTATAAATGTATGTTGATATGAAATGAATTTTTATGTTAAACTGGACCCTTGAATAGGTATTATCAGATATAGGCTTTGTTAGGAATAAACTAGAACCTTGTCATGAACACGTGTATTTCTATTCAGGTTAACACAATAATACCATGTTAAATACATCACCGAGCATCTCCAACGTTAATTGCTGTTCAATCAGACTTAACATTTCAAGTAAATACGATGTGAAACCCTAAGAATACTATCTTTTAGCTGGAGTTCGAAGGCCGGCCCGAAACGGCTATTCCTTCGTCCGAGACGCTCATGTCACTCTGCCGCTTGACAGCTGACGTTTTACACTGCGTTTTACTTTTTCACGCGATTTTTTCTGCGTTGGTTTTAAACATCATACCGTGGAAACTCTCAAACTTCGTCCATTCTATTTGCTATGATGGTGCTGAATTTCCAATCCAGAGGTCCCGGGCTCGATTCCCAGTGGGGTACATGGTAGAGATTTTTCTGTGTCCGACTGGCTAGCTACCGCCTTGTTACTTAATTCTGCCCCTCATCAGTGCCAATAGCACTGTCGTGTTCCAGTATTTGAGAGGTAGCAGAGCCAGCGAGCACATTATTAAGCTGAAGGTTTTAGGTAAGCACGCTTTCCATTCTACGGCCTTATCGTCACTTACCATCATGTGACGTGAAGGCTAAGTGCAAAAGCCATTACGCAAAAAAAATCTTCAAAATTTGAAATAATAAGGTTTAACACAGGGTTATTTTATAGTACACAAGTAATTTTAAATCGAATTTGTTGTGTAACATTTTTCGTTCGCTATTGTATACCGTATAGTATATATTTTCTGTGATAAGGTAAGCAAATGATTATTACCAAAAATAAAACAGTTATTTTACCACTTTCTTTTCTGGTTTCGATGAAAATCTGGTCTAGAACCAAACAGCGCAGCACTAAACACTAGCGCGGATGCCAGAGGAAATTGAAATTTTGGATTCTCTTTGTCTTTACTTGAGAGAATTAAGATGGAAAAGAAAAATATAGGTCAATGGCGGAGTTTGAGGCGTCGCAGCGAATTAGGTCAATAGACACTCCAGTCGTAGCCAACCTTCTCTAAAACGAGACTTTGGGAACGGAAACGTATTCCAGAATAAACTATATAAAGAAATATGCATCTGGACGAATGGCTTAGACAATGAGCGACCCATGCCTTCCTGCGGGTGTTTAAAATATTAGGGTCAAAGACATTTAACATTAATAGTAATAGACCGGACAAAGCAAACACAAATTTTGATCCTACACTTATTACCAATTGGTAATAAGTTACTCAATCTAGTGTCACTGTACGTCATGCGGCCGTACAAGACATTTGACGTAAACCATTGACTTTTGAGATCAAAATGTTTATAATATGAAACGTTTCCCAATGCCCGCTCTATAACCTATTACTATATTTAAATCTCTCTGATTAGGGTATTCTAGACATACAAACTCTCGACTCACGGATGTCTTCTAGTTTTCTAGACTTCAAGGATCAGTAAAGAATGACGTCATCAAATACATCCATTAGCCGTGTGGTTTTAACTATGTTTGTCTTTAATGATTTGCTCCCTATCTACCAGTGTGTCATTCGCTCAATTAGCTCATACATAAGGTTAAGTTCATCTAGAAAAAAATGATATTTATTGAGATGTCATAAACGTTATGTATTGTTTATTAATTATTTATGTCACATCATCATCATCGGCCTATATACATATAGGCCAGGCTCAGGCCTACTCTCCTACAGAGAGTGTATGTACTCGTATTTCTATGGTGAGGGACATAGTCCACAGCGCGGGCCCAGTTCGTAATGGTAGACTTCACACACACCTTTGAATTCACCACCGAAAAGCCAATGGTAATGATTTTTATCATTCGTTCATAAATTCCAAATAACAAGTTGGAACTCATTGGTGCGAACAGGATCGAACCCAGACCGCAATCGTTCAAAGACTGCTCTACCCAACTGAGCTACCATGGCTTCATGGGTAACTAAGTCTACATTTAATGGTTGTACCTGTTTGAATTTCTTCTCAGGAGTGTGCAGGTTTCCTCACGATGTTTTTCCTTCACCGTCAAGTAAATGGTAATGATTTTTATCATACGTACATAAATTCCAAATTGGAACTCATCGGTACGAGCCACGATCGAACCCAGACCTCGATTGTTCAAGGACTGACGCTGTACCCAACTGAGCTACCACGGCTTATTTATTATTAGTATCAAATCCTAAATTCTATTTAAATATATTTAACTAATTCAGCGCATAATATTAGTGCCTTTAAATTACGAAAATTCGTGCAGCACCTTCATCATTTCTACTTTGACTCTTAGTTCGTATGTTGTATAGCTATAAAACATAAAGCCCAGTGTAATGACATTGAGTCCAACAACCCAGCCAAGGAGGGTAATATAGCGTACCTGTTGGGACATGTTCGTCCATACAGAAACAGTCTACGAATTTCCCCGCGCGTGTGTGTGAAGCGAAGCGTAGTTCACATATGGATTATTGAGCCTTTCTCCACGATACATGTGTTTTTGCGTCGTGTCACGTGAAAACGCAGATGTCAATAAGAACGAATACGGAACGGCCTTGAAAATACAGATAACCACTTGGCCTTCATTTCACCTAATGGTCGCACCCAGATGCCTCACGCTAATAAGGTACTGGCTATGCTACATCGTCATCTAAGACACTGGCTCATACGCAACTGTTCAAATTATAACATAGATTAAGTTATAACAACAACACCAGCCTATATGCGTCCCCACTGCAGAGGCTCAGGCCTACCCTCCTACAGAGAGTGTATGGGCCATACTCCACCACGCGGGCCCAGTGCGGATCCGCGGACTTCACATGCCTTGTTCAAGACATGCAGGTTTCCTCACGATGTTTTCCTTCACCGTTAAGCAATCGGATAATGTACTTGAATTGAAAAACAACAGGTACACGGCTGGATTCGAACCCGGTACCCTCAGATTGAGAGTCCGCGCCTTATCCATTGCGCCACCGACGCTTCAAGTTATAAAGTTAAGTTTAATGTCAGTATAAGCTTTATTATTATTATTATTGGCTCACAGCTGGATTTGAATAAAAACAGACTGACAGATTTCTTCCAGTGAGTGGGAATATCTAGAGGGTCACTAGTCAAAGGGACAGTACACCCTTCCCGACTTCACCTGTACCTGTACTGTAAATACTTTGGCCGGTGAACTCAGAGTTCGTAAACTGTAGCGTTTATGAATTTCTGTTACGACCCCTAAGGAGTCAACTTATAATTAAAGCAGACTATATTTAGGGCCGAAAGCTGTGGTAAATCAGTTGGGTATTGGACATGTATCTGATTCTATCATGAATAACTAAAGTCGAAGTCAGAATTTCACGGACAAGTTTGACATACTCGTAAGTGTGTGTAGAAAAGTGTGGCCAGAATTAGTAAACATTAAATAGTGATTTAACTATATGAAGCCATGGTAGCTCAGTTGGGTAGAGCGTCAGTCCTTGAACAATCGAGGTCTGGGTTCGATCCTGGCTCGTACCAATGTGTTTCAATTTGTTATTTGTTATTTATGTGCGAATGATAAAAATCATTACCATTGGCTTTTCGGTGAAGGAAAACGTCGTGATAAAACCTTCACACTCATGAAAAGAAATTCAAAGGTGTGTGTGAAGTCTACCAATCCGCACTGGGCCCGAGTGGTGGACCATGGCTACACACACTCTCTCTCTCATATATACAGGCAGTTGATGATGATGATATTTAGAGCATTATTAAACGTCTTCGTGGCTACCACTATTATAATTGCACTCATAATACTGAGGACCCGGGTTCGATTCCCAGTGCATGGTACTGATAATAATTGGTTTGATTGGTGGTTGGACATTTAGCGATGCCCGCCTGGCTAACTACCATAACATTGTTGTTTTCCAGTAATGAAAGATAACTTAGCAAGTGCCTTCACTTGTGGCTTCAGGGTGAGCGTGCTTTACATCCAATGACCTTCAAAGCAATTCACTAAGGACAATTCCTTACAATTTTAACTTTTGCTGACGTCATTCTTTGTATATTGTTGTATAGATAACTAGATATATATTGTCAGCAAAAAACATCGGTAAGCCGTGAGTTTGTTAGGTCTTTATTTAATTCCTAGTACCATAAAAAATGATTGATCTAAATCCATTTAAAATTCGAACTTCGAATTCGTACAAATTTCTAACGGGTTTCGATCGGTCGGATCATGTAGTACGGTGCGATTCCAATTTCAAATGATAAAACGGTACCCCTGTTTCAAAATCCATTGCGGGTTATGCAAGTATTTCAGGAAGCGATCACCTCAAACACAAAATATACTTCAGGCAAATCGCTCACACCATTATCCGGTCCTCAGTTAATACGACAAAGCGGGCGCTTTTATTTTTCCAAAGTGTCGAATCGTTTTAGCTCACCCGTTCGGCACCGTGTCTAATGGATTGTGAGAGCTCACGTGAGCGAATCTGCTTCTACCCGCGTGCGGGAGACGGTGGTACAAGTCATAGGAGAGAGCAGGCGCAATTGAATATAAAAACTGTCAAAGTGCGAGTGAGTCTCGCGCACTGAGGGTTACGTACGGTATATGGATGATCTAACGAATGCGCCGAAATACCAACGATTTTTGCTTTAGTTTTGCTCGGCGTCACTATATGGCGCAATCAGTACTTTAAAACACATGTCAAACAAGCTTTACTTTGCATTTAATTTCCATACTCGATGTATGGCTTTCAACTGCAAAGTTAAGTTTGAAATCATAAAAATGCGTATCTAGTAATAGTATTATTGTTACCCCTATAATCAAATTATAATATAACCTGAAAAACCAACTAAGTACGAGTCGGACTTGTGCACCAAGTTTAAAACCATGAAAAGAAGCGTGCAAATACTATTTATTACCTCGAAATATGGTTTATTTTCCCGATAGCAAAACTAAGTTTGTTTGTTAAGAGGGTATGCTGTTGTCAAAGCGCCCATACAAACGTAGTCCAGTCATATTTTGAGTATTAAGCTACGAAAATCTATGAAATTTTCAAGACACAATCTAGAAACAAATATCTGTGTCGGTGGTGAGTCAGATTTTCGTTTAAATATATACTTCCAGAGTTACAGGGCGTCAAAGTATTGTATTTTTCGGTAATAAAAAGCCCCAACTTTGAACCTGATTTACAAGAGTATGAATCAATTTACAACAATTTGGAAAAACCACCGACATCTGAAATTTCATTAGTATACTGTATTAAAAAAATGGTTACATAATATACTGTATCCTTCAAATGATCCCTGGACTACGAAACATCCAAATAACGGGTGGATAACATCGCATAATGTATGCTGTCTCACCGTACGCGCTCGGGTAGGATAGGGCTCGGAGAGGGACAGCTACAAAACAATTTAACCTTGAAACCGACCACGTGGTCTTACCAACATAGCCTCTTAAAGTTTTTTGATTGTTTCTCAAAAACTACTGTATAGAGACCTCGCTTAGGTTTTACTTTATTATTCACACAAAACCCTGCCTAGTGTCTACCGTGTCTTTTGTATGTTATATTTTTGTTTGTTAGTTAATTTGTGATCATTTTTTCTTGCCGTTTCTTAATTTAAATATATAAATCATAGCGGGAGTGTTTGGTAGCAAAACTGAAACTGTGTTTGTCTAAAACTGAAAAAATATTGTGCGGTTATTTCAACTTTTAAGGGTACATACTTCAAAATGAAAAATGAATCTTTATAGGATTTCGTATCCGTCCGTCCGTCTTCCGTCCTCCGTAGAAATTATTATTAATATCAAGTAATCAGTGAAGTTGCTTGGATCTGCGAAAAGATCATCTATAGGCTTCTTTTTCTTTTTAGGCATGGAGCTCTAAAAATCAAGTAATTATTACTCTCCGTTACATGAAAGAAAAAAGTTATCATTTATAGTATAATCACAGATATTAGTATGGATAAAATAGAATAAAGTAACAAGTATTGGTACTGACATTATTGGCATCAAAGAAAATCAGATCTCGAAAGTGTTATTGTATTGTATGCCTTAATTAACGCTACCCACTATCTCTTGTAACTTGGACCCCACGCTCTCTAAGCTGCACTGTAGTCCACTAAACAGTTGCACTTTCCTCCACATTTGAAGGTGCTTGTGACGTAACCCTCCGTTTCGGCATTTTCCATTTTCCAAAACTTTTTTCGAAAAGATTTTTTCGCCTACCCGTTTGCAGCTGGCAGTATTGATCATTAACATTCTAGGAGTGCGGCCGTGGTTTCCGGTATTCAGATGTGCCTTGCGATGGAGGCCAACTTAACTGGGAATTCCCCTAACAAGTTACCCTAGCGCATACCATCTTTACCGACTATTTTAACCATCACCCAATGTCCAAAAAAAGCTTGCGAATGCATAATATTTTAAAATAAAATTGTTATGTGTAAACATTTGATTTTCTGACTGACTTTACTATACTGACCTCCTTCTTACACATACAAAAACCGTATTTAATATGGACATATTAGTATTTAACAAACTTCCTGGAAATATGAAATAGTAACAGGATATGCAATGAAAGACCTGGCTTAAAAAAATACAATGGTAATTTTTATTACTAACGTTACCCCTCTCCTAATGCTTCCATACTAAATTTCTATTGCTATAATCCTTTAAAATAGAATAGCTGGCTTTGATAAGTTATTACCTAAAAATAGGAGACGAAAATATAGTGTCGCGAAATAAATATCATTAATTTACAACTTTATTGTTAGCTACACTAGCTTCCGCCCGCGACTTTGTCCGCGTGTACTTCAGAATTTATTCTACTTGTTCGATAGGCACAGTTTTTTTCTGTTACGTAGTCTAATATTTTAAAGAAACAAAATAAATTTCAATAACTGACGTAGTACATTCAAATAGTCTTCACGCATATATTATCAAAGCGAAAGTTTGTATATACGAATTTACATATCTATGGTCGGTTGCTAGGCAACGCGTTTTTGTTATGCCAAAATTGCCCATGTAATCCCACTAATATTATAAGTGTGATTTTGGACAATTTACACAATATGGCTTTATAAATTATATGTTATTCTGATGTATAAGCTATATTATTGTAAAGGTTCATTCAAATCCATTCAGTAGTTTTTCCGTGAAAGTGTCACAAACATCCAAACTTCTAAACATCCAAACATCCAAACTTTCACACTTATAATATTAGCAGGATTACAATAACATCTTTGTAAATAATTAATCAAAAAGTTGACAAATAAATGTCATTTCATTTCCAGAATAAGTACACTGAATTCAGAAATTTCGTGTTAAAATGTGTAATTTGATTAAGTTTCGACAAAGCTTGTAAACTTTCACTTCTAAAATCATAAAAGCCGTCAAGTTTTACGTACCAAGAACTATCCCTAAATCTGTGAGTCCTGTGTCGCAATAGAGGTAGTACCTAGGGAGTAAAGCTGTAGATAACAGGGTCGTCGACCAGTTTATGACTGGATTTAGTGGGATGGAATATTTGTCCATTGAGCTATACGTGATATTAGAATGTCGATGAACTCGGGTCTTAAAGAGTTGATAGAAGTAAACGAATATGTGTATTTGCTGACACCTACTTATTTGTGATAGGAAATCCGGTTCTTATTGAATAATACAGTTCAGGTACCCTACCTTTTAGATGTACACACATAACAATAATATTTTACTTTAAAAAATTGTCAATAAAAGAAACTTCCCTGTCCTCCCACTTATACGTTAATAATTGATACTTCGCGGTCTTTTGTGACTAACTTCAGAGGAGCAAACTAATTGCGCCAGTACTATAAGCGATTTTTCATATTTTGTAGAATTGTTTGAGTGTTTTGCATTCATCAATGTAGCGGGTCAATGATTGCTTCATTACTATCATTGGTTTGGTAAAACAGAGTATTTCAGTTCTCAATTCGTCGTTGTCTCAGAATGTACTCGTAGTTCTTCAAAAATAACAAATAAGCTCAGATCATCATCAGCCGGGAAACGTCCACTGCTGGACAGAGGCCTCCTTCATGGTACGCCAGTACGCCACATCGACCGGTCCTGAGCCACCTGCATCCAGCGACTTCCTGCGACTCTAACCAGGTCGCCGGTTCATCTCACTACACTGAAGAGACAGGTCTTTCTATTTCTTAATCTTAGAATTGTACAAACTAAAGGATCCGTTTAATTAATTTAACTCCAACCTTTGTAATCTAGATTATATATATATAGTTTTCTCAGCAGTAGGTCAATCTAGTTTGCACTGTAAATTAAGTTTTCTCGACTACGGCTCTGAGTAGGAACTGCCTATTGTTTACTGCAAAGCCTACCCTCCTTCAGCTTTGCCGCTGTCGATTCAGAAAGCGTGACCGATTTAACAAGCGCTGAAAACTTCGTCTGAAACATATAGTTAGTATCATTTTTGTTCGACTACGGCGAAGCAAAAATTAGGGTTATGATTTTAGAAAATTTAGTTATACGAGTGTCTTTTCATCTGTTTCCTCATATCTCATAAAGTACTAACTCATTTAGGCATGTAAGGTATCATTAAAAGCGTCTTGTTGATACGCAGGTTGTAAGCTACGTAAAGACACATAAAATCCAAAATGGCGGCTTGTAGTCACCATAGAGTGCTATAAAAATTTAAACATTAAAATATCGTGTTTCGTATCAAATGAAAGTGAGAATAAGTTCTAAAAATATTGTTTGTATTTACATGTACTGAATGTTTTTGCAAATATTATTAATTTTGCCTTTCAGTGCCTTCTTGTGCCCGCAATAATTTCATTTTCGCACTTTTATAGTGCACTACAGTGGCACTATTATAATGCCAAAATATGAGCCTTGCCTCCTCTTATTACGTGCCGACCTCTTAATTATTATAATAAGTCTACAATGGCATAATTATATGAGATGTTTTCATATTTTGACAGGTTGGATTATATAATACTGTATTTCTACAAGTTGTTATTTCATGATTTTTACCCACAAAATTGAATTGGGGCATTTTAACTCACAAATGTCTCCAAGCAGCGTAGATAACAAAGTCTATCTAGTCCAATAACAATAAATTCTCGACTAGAACAGGCTAAAACATCAGATTGGGATTATGAGATTAATCTTGTCAGATGAATTCCGATCTTCATGGAAATTCATTCGATTCCCGACGGGCGATGACGTCATGAATATTAAATGTCCCAGTGACGTCACTAGTGAAACTGGAGATTTTGGGGTTATGATTTTCGAGGTTATGCCTTCTACAATTCAAAAATTAACTAGCCATTGCTAGCGACGTCGTCTGCATGGACTTCATAAGTTATTCCCAGTGAAATAATTGTTTGGATTTGTACGAACTTTCATCTCCTATTTCATCCCCATTTAGGTCGAAATTTCAAAAACGCTGTATTGAATATTTATTTATTTTTTATCAAGTGCCTAAATACTATGTTTTATGCTTTTATCTTCGACAATGACGAACTTTCATACAAACTTTCACCCTCTAGTTCAACCCTTTCAAGCCTTTTTTGGCAATAAAAGGTAGCTCATATCCTTTCTTGGGGTCGAGTCTATTTCTGTACCAAATCTCATCAAAATCGGTTCAATAGTTTAGGATTCAAAGCGTAACATACAGACAGAGTAGAGTTGACTGCAGTAGCACGTAAAGAGAGGCATATATATGTCCAGCAGTGGACTGTCGCAGCCTATACTCAATGAAGATCACGACTTCACTGTTGTCAGTTGTTATGACTCGTGTGTTTTAAATAATATCCTCCACTGCAGGCTTTCCTCTACGAGTAAATAACAATGAGCTCTGTAGAAGAGGCTATGTCGATCAATGCACTGATGGAGGCTATTCTTGATAATTATCTTAGCATCGCTATTTTCTGAAGACTTGCCAACCCACCATATATTTTAAAATATATTGCATTGAACGTATACCAAGAGTAGAGATTCGACTTCACGTGGGAGAGATTTCTTTCTTCTTCCAAAGTTTTAGAGACATCCTGAAAACTGCCAAATAATCGATTAGCAGCTAAGCTACGAACGTGCTAATGACGCTGTCATGTTAAGAAGGACAAAGGTAGCAAAAAAAATTAAAGATTAAATAATAGTTATTATTATTCATTTATTTCAGGTAACAATGACCCATAAGTATATATACAATACAATAAAATACATTAAAATAAACTACTAGACACTAAAATAATACTATTTACTGTGGCTAAATTTATCTATAAAGACGGCTAAATTTATCTATAAAGACGGCTAAATTTATCTATAAAGACGGCTAAATTTATCTATAAAGACGGCTAAATTTATCTGTAAAAGCAGTCTAGCAATTGTCATCCACGCGTCACTACTGTCACACCTGTAATTTGTCATATAAATTGCAATAAACTTATGGAGAAGAGGGGACCAGAGATCCAAGTTCAATAACATGTGGAGAGTTGCTTATGTCCAGCTGTGGACCTCCGCAATGAACTGTGGTTAAATGTACCGGACCGGACCCGTCCTCCTTCTAGATAGACCGACGACTTGGTTAAGGTCACGCGGAGTCGCTGGATGCAAGTGGTTCGGGACCGGTCAACGTCAATGTCCAGCAGTGGACGTGTCCTGGCTGATGAAGAAATGTGTAATATGATTCATTTAAGTTTAAATGTCCTTCCTTGTGCATTGGAATGAAATGTAGATGATTGCGTCATTTAAAATTAGACGAGCTTTAGCAAGTAAATAAAATAGACACGAAGTGGATTGGTACATTACGAGTATGAAGCTACTAATTAATTTTCGCATGGCTGCCGCTCGAAGCTCGATATTAATTGTGCTCCAATTACTGTGAATCGTACAAGTGGCTTTATTTGAGTGCAATTCTCGTCGGATCCCATTTACTGTACAGTAAGAGCTGAGAGCTTTTGAACAGTTGGACCTGAGGGGTATATATTGCTCAATTTTTTTTAAATAAACAATAGTTGCACACTTGAACTCCATCTCACGTGATGAGTGCTGCAGCAGGCTGTACTTGATGACAATCATGACTTGGTTGCGTAGTTGTTTGAGCGTTCGTATCATACGCGCAACATATGTGGAAGGTCCCAGGTTCGGTTCCCGATGGGAACATCGTCAAAAATCACTTTTCGACCTGATAAGCTTTAGTGTCAGAGTGGTTAAGCCGCCATAGTCTTCTAAAATGTCTCATTTACCGAAAGAATGGACACCTCTCCGCGCCACCTTGCTCACCTCCCCGCGACGTCCTGTCGCCTCAGTACGGTTCGCATACCTTCTTATTGACGTCCAAACTTATAGTAAACGGGTTTTAGCTACTACCTGTTGTAGATAGTAGCCGGGAACAACGGATCGTGCCTTCCAAAACACTGAATTCTTCCTTCTTTTAAGGTAAAAACAAACATAACCTAAAAAATTTAAACAGCAGCAGCCAGGAGACGTCTACTGCTGGACACAGGCCTCCTTTATGGTACGCCACATCGACCGGTCCCGAGCCATCTTCACCCAGGTCGTCAGTCCACCTAATTCGCCATTTTGTATAACTGGACATTCTGGTACATACCGTGGACATTTTTATACTCTAGACCTAAGGCTTATACGTAAGTTCCTATGTCAATCGTCATCAGAGTCATGTTACCCATTTTCTAATCTTATCTAGAACGTATCATGAATGAGAATCATTGGTTCACACGATGATGTTCGTCTGTCATTTGTAACGTGACGCTGACACGTGACGCTGCCGGAGCGGTCTCAATGTTCTGTGAAAATGTATGCGTGCTCCGACTGACTACAAAAAGTGTGGAGTGGCTCACGACTCGCAGCAGCAAAACCACGAGCAACGATCCGAAAGATCACTCTAGAAGGCATGCAGAGACATGACAGAGTCATACTGCAGTAAGGTGTCGGATGTTCAGTTGAACAAAGTGACTGCTCGGGTGCCGAAATCTAATAATAAATAAATAAATAAAAAGTCTTTTATTTGATCCTGCTACATTACATTGCTGCTTGATTCACTATTTTTCTATTACACTATGTTTAATTAGCGAGGGCCCCAGGTTGGATAAAGGCCTCCTCCAATGATGTTCTGTAAGGTACACAAAGACATAATACACTGCACACAATAATTTGTTGTCACCTGGTGATGGTTGGATGGAGGGTTCTGACAGAATATCAGCGCTGCAGGACTCCTGCAGCACATGCTGAGTCACCGCCTTTTCGGTCGACTTATCTACACTAATATTATAAAGAGGAAAGTTTTGATTGTTTGTTTGTTTGTTTGTTTGTTTGTATTGAATAGGCTCCGAAACTACTGGACCGATTGGAAAAATTCTTTTACCATTAGAAGCCGACATTATCCCTGATGGACATAGGCTATATTTATTTTTAGAAAAAATTAGAGATCATTACTAAAACTTCAGTAATGTAAACCAAGATGTAATATTTTTTGCCGTTATGGCGGGTTTGCGCCACGCCACGCACGCGCGCCGAGCGCTGTCAGTCGATCTGTAACTATGACTACGAAAAACAACGGCTGCTATTGAAAAATGTTTTATTACGAGTCTTAAATATATTATTGTTGAACCAGAGCCTTTAGTCCGTTCTTTTCAATATCCCCGGAAAGAAGAGTAGACAGTGGATACGCCCGCTGCGCGACAGCCTGCAGCGGTCGTCCTCCACGTGCACCTGACGTGCGTCCGACGTGCATCCGAGTAGAAACGTGCGTGTTTCGTGGCCTGCCGTGGAGCGAACATGAGCGAACGAACATTGTGTGCGAGCGCAGAATATTCTTCAGCAAGCACGGCTAGCAGGATTGTTTTAAACTTCAAAATGACGGAGGGGAACATGGAAATTAAACCTACAACGACGGTGGAAGCCGTGTGTGTGAAAGTGCCACCATTTTGGCCCGAAGAGCCAGCGCTTTGGTTCGCGCAGCTGGAAGGACAGTTCGTGCTTGCCAGCATCACCGCAGACAGAAAATACAATTATGTCATATCGAATCTTGAGTTCAAATACGTGTCAGAAAACAAAGATATAGTTAAACACCCTCCCGGTGCGAACAACTATGACAAGGTTAAAACGGAACTGAACGGAACTGTCTTCATCGCAAGAGCAGCGAGTGCGCCAGCTACTCACGCACGAAGACATCGGGGACCGCAAGCCAGCACAAATTCTTACGGCACCTACAAAGTTTGGCCGGTCCGAGCGTACCCGACGATTTTGTACGTTCTATTTGGTCGAGGCACCTGCCAACGAATGTACGGGTGATTATTGCGTCGCAGCCTAAGAAAGCCTTTAGTCGGTTCTTTTAAATCTCCTGGGAAAGAAGAGTAGACAGTGGATACAGCCTGCAGCGGTCGTCCACCACGTGCTACGCCGTAAAATGTCTTTCATCGCATGTGCTGCGGAAACTATGAATAATCAACAGAACAAGAACATCAAAAAGCTATTTTCACTGTGTTATATAAATAAATAAAAGTATGGTTTTAGATTAATTTCTATGGTTGTGCTGAGACCTTGCTTTTTCCACATTTCAGGATTCTAGGTCAAACGGGAAATACCTTATAGGTTTTGATTCTCTTGCATTCTCTAAGGAAATTGTCTAAAAGTGCAGCTTAAACAGACATATCTTTTTATTGTGTTGACGTAGAAGTTTGATTTTTTCACAAATCTAAGAGACTGCAGACTTGAGTACTTGATATTAATTTCAACTTGATACCTTTACGCATACATTTACGTATACACTGAGAAAAAGGGTATTGACTGACAGACAGACGGACAACAAAATGATCCTTTAAGGGTACCTTTTCAGGGTTCCTTAGTCCAATAAAGAACCCTTATAGCTTCACTCTATCCCTCTGTTCGTCTGGCTGTCCGCGGCTTAGCTCAGACACCCTGACTACTAAATAGCTGTAATTTGGTATGGGTATACATGGTATCACGATAGCAAAGTGGTGGTAGAATAAAAAAACTTGGGGATGAAATATTTTTTCACGTCACGTCATTGTGTGGGGTATCGTTGAAATATTACGCTTGAAAGTGAGAATTTTTGTCCGAGTTGAGCGTCCCCCTCCCCTCTATCTGCTAAACTGGTGCTTTTAAAAATCTGAAAAATTCATTAACATTAAATCCAAACCACTTATTGTTCCGAGCAACTACGGAGCCCTGCACTGCGCGTGGACTGACGCGCACTCGGCTGCTTTTTAGGGTTCCGTACCTCAAAAGGAAAAAAGGAACCCTTATAGGATCACTATGTTGTCCGTCTGTCTGTCAAGGTCCTTTTTCTCTGGAACGCGTGAAGGTATCAAGTTGAAATTAATATCGAATTAATGCGAATCTGCGGTCCTTTGGACCCGTGAAAAAATGAAGTTTCTAGGCCAACGCAATAAAAAGATATAGCTGTATTTCAGACCATTTCCATACAAAATGCAAAGAAACCAAAACCTATAGGGTACGTCCCGTTGAGCTAGAACTTGAAATTTGACAAGAAGCAAGGTCTTACAGCGCAACCATAGGAATAAATCGGAAAACCAGGATTTTCTAAAATTAAAATTTTTTCTTTGGATTTGGCAATAATTTAAAGTCTCAAAAATAGCGTTTATGCTAATTTGTGCGGTATATAATAAGAGGTTAAGGCGCGGACTCTCTATCTGAGGGTTCCGGGTTCGAATCCAGCCGTGTACCTATGAGCGTTTTTCAATTCAAGTACATTATTCGAATGCTTGACGGTGAAGGAAAACATCATGAGGAAACCTGCATGTCTTGAACAGGCATGTGAAATCCGCCAATCAGCACGGGGCCCGCGTGGTGGACTATGCCCCATACACTATCTGTAGGAGAGTAGGCCTGAGCTCATACAGTGGGGACATATATAGGTAGATGATGAAATAAATATATGGCTATGTAATTCATCTTGAATAAAGCGTGGTTTAAAGAAAAAACCGCTCGCTTCGCTCGCGCAGCTACAGCGTTTTAGCTACAATGCCAAACCTAACCAATCATAAATCTCACCTGAATGGATATCTTTTTTTCTCTAGCAAGTAGTTTCGCCAACAACAAACAACCTGTGTGGGGTTTCAGACCAACTCCCTTAACACCAAAAATTCATAGAAACGTCAAAATTAGTTGACCATTTTAAACATTTTAAACACCAACTCAACCCCTCGCGGTCGGTTGTCTGTAAGCCACAAAATATCGCGTGAATTAATTTACGAAATTTTTCATAAAACTAACAACTGAATCACTTTTTTGTCCTTCTGGTGTTATGTCTGTCAAGACCATTTTTCTCAGGGACGTTGGTCGCGTAAGGATATGAAGCTGAAAATACATTTACGCTTATCCAAAAATGTTTAAAAAATAAATGTCTACCCGTGCGAAGCCGGGGCGGGCCGCTAGTTTATATATATGAACCTAATTTTAGTTTTTTTTTATGTTTAACTTTATTTTAGTTATTTTACATAAGTATTAGGTTTAAGTTTTCTTTTTGTAAATAATTTGAGTCACCGAATAAAGATGCTATCTATCTATCTATGTTCACTTCTCTCTATCTTGTGCTATTTGCCACCACACTGAACCAGCGGCTTTTTTAAATTTCGTCCTCCCAGCGTGTAGAGGGCCTTCCTCTATTTCTTTTTCCTTGAGGTCCTCTCCATATGGTGGTGCTGTAGGTGTAGGTCCATCTGTTGTCTCTAAGCCTCGCTATATGACCGGCCCATTTACACTTTGACTTTTGCCTTTTTGACTTTACTTATTATTATATCTGGGAGTCCCTTGGTCTGAAGCTACAGTGGTCACATTCACACAGCCACGGTTGATAAATTGTGATCGCTCAGCGCGCGGGAAAAAACCGAATAAAATGAATTTTTCAAGGCTACCCCCCATCCGTCACTGACGGTGCGTGTTGTCCTATTTTTGGAACGTCCACTTCTAAACAAACGGTCCCTCGCGTCACGGTGGAAAAATGCTTCATTCAAACGAATGTTTACCTACTTTAACTGACCTTTTTTAATTAACAAAAACTATTAGTCCGGTTAGGCCGTATATCAGTTGGATTTACCTTTCGTTCTCAAACTCTATGGACAAAATCAAATTTAGCACAAACCTTCGACTGGAAATCTATACTGCTTTCACACACGTAATCCGCCGAATGAAAAAAAAAGACGTGCGGCACTCGGGGACTGCCGCGGTAAAGCTATTGCATAGCATTTTGTATCAACTTATGCAATTATAATTATTTAAGAAAGTTTTAATAAGAAAAGTTTTTATGTCACGAACATAAATATCCCCACCACAAAAATGGAAATCAAATTACAAACAGGAAAACAAAATTAAATCAATATTTAGCTAACATAACGGATTTGCTTTGCTATATCAAATTACATACTATTATACTTAATAAATTATAAAACAGTAATACGTCTAATCGCACGCACACAACGCCGTGTCGAAGACTGCCGAACTGAAACGACGTTAGACGATGCACGGCCTTCAAGCCACACCTCCGTGCCCGTCGGAATGGGGAGCGTGAGGTATTTTCGTTACGGAATTTCTCGATTCGGTCCCCGCGCTTAAGGCCCGCGATAGAAGCTATGCAATAGCTTAACAAGACAGCAACATTACTACAACACAACATATAAAAAACGGACAACTGTAGACTAATTAATGACCCAGTAATTTGAGTGAAAACAGTGGTTATTGCTTTCCATTATCTATGTGATCTGAGAGTATTTAGGTATAGCAGTTGCTGAATATCATATTTCAGCTTGATCACCGTACAAGTGAAGTAAGTTATTTTTAGTTTTGTTTGGTAGAAGAATATTTTTATATAGCTATCCAAGTATAAAATGTAATATAGTGTAAAAGATTTTTCATAAGATACATTTTACCCGTCTATAATTTCGTCGGTGTGATTTATTTTATCATTATATTTTGACATTGAAATTATTGTTTGACATTTATTTTATATAATTTTTGTCATTTTTATAGTTTTATTGTAAACTTGCAATTGTTATTCTGAAATAATTCAATTCAAATAAACTTTATTGCACACACATACACACACAAAACAAAACAGAAAAGAACATAAAAGGTACAATGAAGGCGGCCTTATCGCTAAGAGCAATCTCTTCCAGGCAACCTAAATACCAGACAAAATAAATCTAATCTAATCTATCCTGCTTGTCCTGGTTATTTATTGGTTGTGACTGGTTTTAACATCGATGCCCTAGCATTATTGCTTTAAAGCAATCAAACCTAACATAATCACCTCATTAAAATACTTCTGGGAAGCGCGAATTTCATTCAAACGACCTTAACGTCGCTTACCATCACATAAAACGAAGGCCAGATAAATACAAACGCATTGTGAAAAAAGTGTGATAGTCAGACCATATATCCCGGTGCCATACTGACTGATTCATCTCTACATATTTGTGACTTTAATTCTGCGGCTTTGGTGACGAAAGTCACATAGCGAGACTCTGAGCATAGCTTGTATTATGAGCTCGTTGTATAATATTCTACAGAAATCCTTCAAATGACAGGCGCGTGTTATTGTACTCAGTGCTATTCAGATCTGCCCCGAAAATCCTGCAATCTGTTTTGACCATGGATCTGAGAGCAGGCTTTGGATGTGGCGTTTGTGTGTGACCTTATCTTCAGGAGGCTGTTGGCGCCACCACGCACCCGCCGCATTGCCACTCACTTGCGCATGATGGCCTGGAAACCATCAGTGCTCGCCAGCGTGGCAGCCCCAACAGCGCCCTGAACGCATTGTTACATTGGACTCGTAGGGCATTGTAATTTTTTAAAGTATAGTTGATCCATAGGCTGCAGGTGTAAAAAGATTGGCAAAATGCTCTGAACAAAGTAATCTTTACACTTTCTTTTTTTTTTTTTTTTTTTTTTATTGGATCAGCTAACAATTACAACACTTTAATATTATATTTACAAGTTACATTACATCTAATTCTAGTGCGTAACCTATTACAAGCTGATACTGCATGCACAAAAAAAAAGTTATATAATAAAATTGAAGAGATTAGATAATAATAAATATATGTCAATGTAGAACTAACGTAACTAACTAACCTAACTTAATCTAACTTAAAGGGAGACTTAAATATACTAAATATACTAAATTACATTATTTGATTATTTTTTCCCTTCCTTATGTAATATATTTTTTTATGTTTTTACGGAACTTTGGAAGGGAGTCGAAGAAAATATCAGTGGTGCCACTGTTTTGGTTTACCAACCCACAAACCCGCGAGACTGTGGAGCTACGCCCCAAGACTGTCCTCCTGAAAGGTGGAGCCAGTGGCAATATAGGGTATCTGGGATACCTGGCAGGGGCGCGAAATGTGAACCTCGATAATAATTGTGGGCAATCGGTTATGCCTCTTATGATTTTATATGCGAAAGTTAGATCGAGCAAGTCTCTACGCTCCTCCAGGGTCATCATTTTAAACTAATGCAATCTGTCCTTGTAAGAAACTTTTTTCTTTGCTATGCCTGCTGAATAGGCCATGTGCCAGAGAAATCTTTTCTGTATGCGCTCCAATCTTAAGACATGGACAGAAAAATGTGGCCGCCACACCGGGGAACAGTATTCGAGGTGACTTCTTACCAAGCTGTTATACAGAAGAGTCTTAACAATACGACTTCGAAAAACTTTAGTAGTTCTTATTACGAATCCCAGCATCTTTGCAGCTTTTTTAGTTATATGTTCCATGTGAGGAGTAAATGTAAGCTTCTGGTCCAGTATAACTCCCAAGTCCCTAATCTTATCTACTTCTTCCAAGTTGGTATTATTTATATGGTATGTGGTTGGAATCACATTAATTTTCCTCGTGAACTTAATGTGGTGACATTTTTTAATGTTCAGGGACATACCGTTACGGTCACACCAATTATGTAAGCTGTCTAGATCTTTCTGCAGTAGTTGAGAATCTTCTAATGTTATAACTTTTCTAGCCACTTTGAGATCATCGGCAAACATATAGGGAACAGAGTGCTTGAACTCATCTGGTAGGTCATTGATAAATATGTTAAACAATATAGGGCCAAGATGTGACCCCTGAGGGACGCCAGATGCTATGCGACATTTGTTCGAGCTGTAACCGTTGATGACCACGTAGAAAGAGCGCCCTCTCAAGTACGACCCAAACCAGTCCTGCATCAGCCCAGAAAAGCCATAAATGTTAAGCTTTCGAATCAAGAGAGCATGGGATACACAGTCAAAAGCCTTGCTAAAATCTGTATATATGACATCGATTTGATCATTGGTGTCAAGTGACTCCGTAAGAGACTCCACGAAAGTAACCAAGTTAGTGCACGTAGATCTAAATTTTACAAATCCGTGCTGGTGAATGGTAAGGAATTGCTTAAAGTGATTCTGGACATACGGGCAGACCAATGATTCGAAGATTTTAGGTATAACTGACAATATTGAGATAGGCCTATAATTGCTCACCAACGTATCATCATCCGACTTGTGGATCGGAACGACTTTTGCCAGTTTCCAGATTTGTGGGAAAACGCCACTGCTAAGAGATTTGTTAAATATACTGTATAGAGGGGTAACTAAATTGGATATGCAGCCTAAAACGAATATAGGTGGAATGCCGTCAGGACCAGCACCTTTATTTATGTTCAATCCTTCTATTTTCTTCTTTATCATATCTTTACTAATGTACAAGAACGGGAAGGATACACTGTTTATCTCACAAAATCCCATTTCATTACAATTTGCAACCTCACCAATATGAAGATCATCATCACTTTTATACACCGATGAAAAGTGAGATGCAAATAAATTGCAAATATCGGCACCATCCGAAGTTGAGGTAATGCCATTGTTCATGTGTGTGGGGTATTCGCTTGAGCCTCCCCGTTTTGTTTTTATAAAGGTCCAGAAATATTTGGGATTATTCTTTATTTTCTTTTCTATATCTTCCAGATGCTCTTTGTAACAATTACTTGACAATTTTTCACATCGTTTACTTAGTATTTCATAGGAGATCTCATCCAACGGATTTTTATATTTTTTGTACCGATTTCTATACTTGTTTTTTTCTTGTAGAAGTTTTATCAGTTTCTTGTTGAACCAAGGTGGATATTTAGAAGTTATGGGTTTAGCCAGTGGTACATGGTTTTTTATAACCAGGTCTAAAATCTCATAGAATTTGCTCAACATTTCATTAACACCGTCGCAGTTAGCAAAGAGTATGTGCCAATCAACCTCAGCTAGGTATTTGTTTATTGCTAGATAATCTGCTTTTCTGAAATTGTATCTTTTATTTTTTTTGTTAGCTGGCAAGTATTTGCGCTCATTTGACAACTCTAGGTCTATCTCAATAGGTGGATGGTACAGGTCAATTATACTTAAAACATCTTTAGCCACGGACACATCACAAGTAGTGACATCTGTAAGCACCAAATCAAGAACTCTGTTCATGCAGTTGCCGACAAAATTAAACTGTTTCAAATTGTTGACATACGTTAAATCTATAAGGCTATTGACTAATGGGGGAGTTTTGTAGTTATTCGATAAGTTAACTAGACTCCAGTCAATACAGCTTAAATTGAAGTCACCTATTATACATGTTTTGAGGTCATGTTTTTCGAAAATCGAGCTACAATTGGCAGTAAATTGGTCTAATATATGCTTCTTAACGGGTGGTCGGAAGTAAACACCACATAAAGCAACTTCATAAAGCCACCTTTCAGTACACCTTGCAAACTTACGAATCAACATATTACTTCTTACTACCAAAGCCCTACGTTCCTTTTCAATGTCGTCCTCGTCGTCATCATCCTTGATTAATGTCCATATTAAATTAATGTTTTGCATCTACGTCACCGCATATTTTTACATCTTTCCGTGGGAGTAGATGTCTATATTGTTAATCTAAAGTCGTTTCATTTCGTTAAGTATTTACTACCGCATCTGTTTATACTCCTCTTTCTCACATCCACACCCGTACAGTTTGCAGACACATTAATCCACTGCATGTTTGAATTGTATATTTTATTGTGCGCCGGCGCCTATTCGACTGAATTAGGTCCAGTGTTTGTTAGAGCCACGTTCAGCGCTGCAGCTGCTTTATTGGCCACGCTTTAATTGGACGCATCAAAAGTTATTTGACTCTTTTGTGAATATTTAGCACGGTTGCGAAATTGCAAAATGTTTCGATGGAAGTGAAGTGGTTTTAATATTAACAACAATGTTAGGCTTTATAAATTACTGGTGTATGTAACAATAACAAGTAAATGCGTTCAAAAAGAACTGGAAACCGACTTCAATTGCCCTATAAAGTTCTCATGGATGCCGGTGTCATAACTGGACCAAATTGATATGGGACCATAAGGGAAGCACCACCTTTCAAATAAAAAAAGAATCAGCCAAATCAGTTCACCCAGTCAAAAGTTCTGAGGTAATAAAATATAAAAAAACATACACGTCGAATTGATAATCTCCTTTTTTTTTAAGTCGGTTAAAAATAGGCAATGCAAATTGTACAGCACTTATGTAATTCCATATTTTTCTTTGTTTAATTATACATGTGCAATAAACAATAAAAAAACTTCAATTACCAAATTTCCACTTGTTTCGTCATAATTTCTTATCATTCACAAGTCCATAGAACTGAAATAAACCCCTGAAAAGGGTTATGAGATGCAAAAATATGCAATCATTTTGTATATGGAAGGCGCATTGTAACGTTGAATCGGTGATTTGCATTCAGGCAGCGACACGGGCATGGAATTGTGTTTTTATTGCAGGGAGATAAGATACTGTCTCCTTGTCTTAGAAGAAGTTGAAGTAAGGTATGCGCGTTGGATCGTCAGGAAATCTTCGAAACTAAATGCCTTGTTTCTTATTCATTTGTTCGAACAGTCATGACACGTATAAAGCTTTGGAATATTTCAATGAGTTATACCTGGCGTAAGGTGACGATGAGACCGTTAAATAGTAAGCGTCCGCACTCAGAAGCCTCAGTCAAGCTAATGAGGCGCTGGCTCTGCTACCTTTCACACTAGAACACAGCAGTCAATTCAATTCAAATAAACTTTATTGCACACATACAAAACAAAACAGAAAAGAACATAAAAGGTACAATGAAGGCGGCCTTTTCACTAAGAGCGATCTCTTCCAGGCAACCTTGGGGCAGAAGAATCCTATAAATAACAAGGGGTAAGTGGTGCTACATAAATAAATTATTATAGATAAAGAATAGACAAAATATAGTAGATCAGGAAAAAAAGGAAATCAGAGATCAGGAAGGCAAGGCAATTTAGACTAGTTTTGAAGGATTGTAAGGAAGGGGCGCGTCTGGAACGCTCTGCACGGAAAAGGATTTTGCGTAAAATTTCTGTCAGTCTTATAAGTAACACGGTTTGGTGGAAGGTGGTAGCTAATGAGGCGAACATAGAAAATGATATAACATCAACCAAACTGAGTACCTACAGGTACTGTAGAGCAGTCGGCCTACACGGTTGCGATCTAGATGGCTGCGTTTACTAGTTGTCGGAGCTTTGATTTTAAAATGTAGAACGCATAAGAATTAAATGTTCAGTTCGGAGATAGACTTCGATGGGTCTGGGCCATCGGTAGAAAGTTTAAGAGGCTATGTTGGTAAGACCACGTGGCCGCGTTAAAGGTTGCATTGTTTTGTAGCTGTCCCTCTCCGAGCCCTATTCTACCCGAGCGCGTACGGGGAGACAACATTACGCGAAGTTATCCACCCGTTATTTGGATGTTTCGTAGTCCAGGGATCATTTGAAGGATACAGTATATTATGTAGCCATTTTTTTAATACAGTATATTAATAAAATTACAGATGTCGGTGGTTTTTCCAAATTGTTCTACATTGATTCATACTCTTGTAAAACAGGTTCAAAGTTGGGGCTGTTTATTACCGAAAAATACAATACTTTGACGCCCTGTAACTCTGGAAGTATATATTTAAACAAAAATCTGACTCACCACCAACACAGATATTTGTTTCTAGATTGTGTCTTGAACATTTCATAGATTTTCATAGCTTAATACTCGAAATATGACTGGACTACGTTTGTATGGGCGCTTTGACAACAGCATACCCTCTTAATGCGAATAATAGTGTTGATTACTATACGTTATCGCCCCACATCTCTTGGTTTATCTTACATTCCCTATACCCCACTTCGTCTAGCGAGTGCGCTTCGCTCTTCATGACAGCCTTAGAACTTTACATGGCATCATCTTTTGTTTCAGTAAAATTTCCTATTACTTAAAAAATCTCTGTCCAAATTTTTCTCAAAAGCAACCTCTTTCTTAGTATCCAATACAATATTACATCAACAAGAAGCCGCTCATTTCTAGCGAGTCAGTAATGACATTGCTGCAACATTGACCCATTTAAATGTAGAAGGCAGTACCGACATTCGTACGACTGTATTTATATACAGTCGCTATCTTTCCTTCTGAGATTGGATCAAATTTTATTTCTAAATCAATTTATTTATTACAATCTAGCCTACATAAGCTAATAAGTAATTTAAATGTAATTTAAACATCAATAGATATTTCTAAGTTATCCGTCCATTGACGATTCTTAGTTTTTAATTAAGGCGAAGACACTTTGTTCTTATGTTCTTACACTAAAGCACTATTCACTATAACTCTGTTTTAGTTCATTAATGACACTAGCTCAAAAGGTTTTGTCCTTTTGAGCCTCCTCACTATGTCCGTATTGTCGAGGAGTTGAATGTTCTTGACATTTACATCTTCTTTCGTGTAAATGTGATCAGCAACTCAATTGGTCTTGTCAAATTCTACCTACATAGTGCCTTGCGACCTTTATACCTCGGGGAGTAGCCAGTGCCAGGTCTTCTTGGCTGCATGGAGCTGGACACAGCGAACACTGTAGGAGATGTGACCGCAGACACAGTTCGCGCTAGTTCCCAGAGGCAGAAATCCCCATTTCTCCATTTACATGATTGTGAAGCTTCTGTTCGTAACTGACTACTCTGGTTACAAGATCCATTTTTAGGTCCCGATGGAGGTCAACTTGAACACATTTATTTATGAAAACTAGATTACATGTAATGTTTTCTTGGTTCACTATTGACAGATCGGTAGATATATTTAGGTTAATTATTGACACAGGTAGAATATCAGGTTATCGCTCGCGTCTGATCACTGACAAGATGGACAATGGACATACATCATTTTAATATCACCTACGAAGTGTTCCCTTACTGAATATACATACAGTGACATGAATTGAAACATAGAAAAGTGTCGTTAAAGCCACAACCAACCTATCAGACCCATGACCGCGAACATTCCTACACGAGTGTACCACTAAGAAGATTCAGCATAATCATTGCAAACCGCCTGTACGGTTTTCATTGCATTTTTATCTCAACTCTAAATAGCTAAGCTCAAGCTATTGTCTCCCTTCGAATTCTAATATTATATTAACCGACTTCTAAAAATGAGTAGGTTCTCAATTCGACTATACGTTGTTTTTGTTACGCGATAACTCCACCAGCTTTTAATCGATTTGGATGATTTTGTTTGTTTGGTAGAGCATGCTTCAGATTTATTGTAAACGATTCAGTGCTTTTTGAGAAAATTAAGAGAAACCAAATCTCCATGGGTGAACATTTTAGGGCAGTTGACATCAGTTTCTTGTTCTTTTTGAACGCGTTGATTATTACCCTTATTTTTGTGTGTATGTGTGTAAATATGGCTGTGTGCCGGAATTAATTGAATTTTTTATTATTCACAGCTTGACCATGAAGATCTTTGACAAAGGAGGCGTTGTTATATCTGTCGATGTATGATAGTATGATATACAAACATGAGGCTGATACAAAGCTATTGAAGGCCACTTGCTATCCACTATGTGCAAGGCACTCACTGCTATCCTATTTTCTTTAACACATATTTTTTTTAACATACGATAAAATATGTGATATGGCGGGAAATCAAAAGAAGCATTCCAAATTCAAAATAATTAAAGAGACGTTCAAAAAAAAATTAAAAACCGAATTCAATCCTCTTAAAAATGTTCACGCTTAGAGGTAGAATGATCTGGTACATACTTGGTTTTGTTGATTTTCTCAAAGAGCGATCAATAATTTTGATAAACTTTATATGGGAGAACCTCTTAAGATACTCTACCAAACAAAACAAAAATCATCAAAATCGGAGTTATCGCGTAACATACATACACACAAAAATACAGTCGAATTGAGAAACTCCACCTTTTTTGAAGTCGGTTGAAAAAGAACAATGAAAATATATGTACATTTATCAGGCTCTAGATATTCTTGCATTTTTGCATCAACGTTGAGTTCCTAAGAGACAACATTTTATAGGAACTCAGCATGTACGAATTTCAACGCTAAGCCCTAGGGCACGTATTTCGTTTCGCACGCCGCTATTCACAAGACTTATCCATTTCCTTTGATCGGCACTAGTGCTTCAAGGAGTTCTATTGTCATCTGGTTACAGCTTACAAGAGACGCCTTTATGGTGAAAATAGGGAAATTTGACACCTTCTATTTTTATATACTTCTACTAGGCTGTGTAAGTTATTGAATGAAAAGAGTTATGTTTGTGATATACATTTCGAGTCTTTAACAAAATTTAGAAAAAATATTACATAAACAATACTACTTTTTAGGTATATATAAATAATTATAAATATATAAATAAATATGATACAACTACCACGCAAGCCTTAAGTGACTATAAATATCTTCTATTATTTTCTATGTCTATTACATTTGTATGGTTAACGTACGCTCAAAGTTTTCATGTAATTACTTACCATAAGTACTTTAGCATACTTGACACTAAACGCATGATGCGTGTGTCTGTAGTTAGCTGTGCATGTTGATAATATTTGAGGTAACAGCTGTTGACCAAATAAATAAAATATACAATGGGTACCACAATGACCCGCAGTATATAATTCCATGATGTAGTCATTATGTTTTTTTATAACTCATTTTATTAATTTCTTACATTTAGTGTAACAACCTGGTCAGAATATATATAGCCGTATAAACTAAACAGTGGAATTCCCCTCAAATAAGCAGCGAATTCATTCCGCGATTTGTTCACGCTAAATTGACTCGATACCGCCCAGTTTGTGCTGGTGTGTTCCACTTGTGACAATTATTTAAAGCTACTTCGTCTGCTTTACTTTTTATAAATTATCAAAAATATCTCAAATTTATCCTTCGAGTTGAACAAATTCATTGACGTGAAATTTTTTTAACCAATTTACTTTGAATAAATATTTTTTATGATGATCCGTTGCGTCAAAAGAAGTTACTGCATGAAAGAGGGGCCAACCGACAAACTAACCAACCACGATTTTTTTTCAGTTAATATACGAGTACAACAAATTCAAAAGTGAATGTGAATCAGCGATCCATGCGACGCTTTATAAAACAACCAAAGAAGTAAATTTGTGTTACTGCCACTTGGTCACAGTTTCGTGAGGTACCTAATTAAATATTCAATTCAATCAGTTTCGTTTGGTAACGGAAAAATAAATGAAAAATAAAAATTTTCTTTTAGAGTTTCATATCGTTACGGCTATGAAATATGTAGTGCAGAAGTACTGACAGCAAAGCAAACCTGAAAAATTCTAAAGTTATATTCTTGAAATATATATTTTTTATAATAAAATCCCATAATGACCAATTCAAATATTCGCAAGTGGATCGCACCGAACAAACGCAATAATAATAATTAGCAGGCATTCATTCGCAAGGCCCGTCCGAATAGAACAAATCACAAAATGTAATTATTCATGAAATCCAGCAATTATCCCGAGCCAGCCAAACCAGAAAACGTTGATAAGCCAGCCGGATTAAGTTGTGTTCACATTAGAGAGCGGTATTTAAACCGCAGCGGCTCCAAGCGGTTCAAACGCAAGGAACCGTTTCAGGGATTATGCAATACCAAAGCAAAACAAGGACGAGGTCAACCGCAAGACTAGTTATTTAAAATCATCATCATGTACAGCCTGCGGCAGTCCACTGCTGGACATAGGCCTCTCCCAGAGTGCGCCACTCGATTCGGTCCTCTGCTCTCCGCATCCATTCACGTCCGGTTACGTAAGCCGTCTTTCCACCTCGCCGGGGGACGTACTACACTACTTTGGTTTATTTAAAATGTTTGTTGTAAACTACTTAGAAAACACTTTAAATTCTTCATCTGTATATTTTTATTGCATTTAAAAAAAACGTGCAAAAACATCACGTAACTTGTAACAAAATATCCGAGCATAGATTCAGGACCTACGCTCCATGCTGCTATAACTCATAACTAATTTAGCATAATCCAGTGACTGTAAATCTATACTTATTTCACACACGTAATACATCGAATGAAACAAGTAAATGCGTTCAAAACGAACTGGAAACCGACTGCAATTGCATTAAAAGTCTACTTTTATTAAGGCAAATTTAAGAATTATATCGTCTTCTCATGGGTGCCAATGTCAGAACTGGAGCAAATTGAAATAGGACTACATGGGAAGCATCACCTTCCAATTAAATAAATAAAAAGAATAATTTAAATCGGTTCACCCAGTCAAAAGTTCTGAGGTAATAAACATAAATATATATATACCTGGTGAATTGAGAACCGTCTACTTTATTTAAGTCGGTTAAAAACAAGACTGTAACATTTTATATCAGTACTTACTTTATTAATTCTCAGTCTGTTCATCGATTTCTCAAAAACTGACAGCTATGAACTTATAACACAATTGAAAAACATGTTAAATGACGTCTTAGGTATTTCGCAGTCACGTCTTGTAGGTTTACGTATTGTTATTTCTAAATCTGTGGTGTCTTTATGGTTTTATGATAAGCGTATTGGTTCTTTTAAAATACAAATTGAATGACTGCTTTCAAGTTCAGAGTTAGGGGCCATGGAAAAATAACTTATTATGATATTTGGAAAAGATTGATGATACAAGTGTTTCTAGAAACAAAGTTCAATTAAAATCATCGTATATGAATAATTATCAATGTATAAAGACACTGCGTTTTTTTTATGATAAACTTAGCGTTTTCTTACAAACGCGAAGGGTCCCGTACGTTACAGATCTTGGCGAGTGGGCGAATCTCACGATGACTCGTAAATAGCAAGCGCGGCGAGCCGTGGCGTTGATTACAGCACCCTGCTGGGTTACTGCTTGATGAGATTTTTAGTTCGGTCAGATGTAATAAAAGCTAGGAAAACTAGGATATTGAAACACTGAAATACCTACCGTGTGTATACGAAAGTCTGCGAAAATAAATCGTGTTTATATACTATGAATAATAATACTGGAAGCCGAGCGAATCAAGTCTCAAGTTTCGTACAATCGTAATGTTTTTGTGAGTGAAGCCAACTCCAGCGGGACACCATCCTTGGGCGGAATGGTAAACCTCAAATAAAACATCGCCCACACGGCTGTTCTCCTCTACAGGTCGCATTTTTCAGCCGATTCTCGTGAAATTTTTTGAGCCTACCTATACATTGATTTTTTTTGAAATTTTTTGAAACTTGAAAATCGTATGTCAGCCATTTTTTTTCTCAATAATTTCGCAAAACTTAAGTTACCGTTACGGATCGTATGTGTAATGGGTTGGAAAATAGTGCGCACAGAACATTTACTTAGATTTAAGCTATGCAAAGACAGACTAGCGAGCTTAATAGTTCACAGAGCCACGTGTATAAATTTAGTAGCAATTTAATTTTGTTAAATAGCTAATTTGATGTGTAATTATGCAATTTTCATGTAAAGTCTGGCATAAAAACGTTCACTGACACAAGGAAAATAAATGACATCCGGTTTTCTCATGTGTGTTTTGTTTTTCTTTTTGCAAGTTTAATTTATGGTTTAGTTTCTTTTAGCGTAGTCAGTCGCATTCGCACATACAGTCACTTTGATGCTACATCAGTTTGAATGAACTACTCATGAACCGTGATAGTTAGACAGTTGAAATTTTCACAGATGATGTATTTCAGTTGCCGCTATAACAACATATACTAAAAACTAGAATAAAATAAATATTTAAGGGAGCTCCCATACAACACACGGGATTGGTTTTGAGACGTGCGGTATAATATACTGCTAGCGCCATCTAGTGTCGTACTCGTCTACTACTGCTACTGCAAAACTAAATTGATGACGAAAATCGAGGCGGATTCGTTAGAGGATTGTTCGGTGCATATTATTATTTATGGTTTTCCGTATTTTAAATATCCATATCCTTCCAACCCCAACTTTTTTTCTGTGCAGTTAAATATTCCCATAATTTAAATGCTGCATTCAATCCGACAAAGAGATATCCAAGCATCGTTTATTATATTGATTAGTTTGTTATTAAACCACTTTGTATTCTTACTACTTACAGTTCCAACATATTAATTAGCGCTTTCAAACAAAACGCTTTCTGTTATTTTCTGTGAGATGAATTTTAATGAGTTTCCTTGGAGTAAGCGAAGGACCGTGGATTCTACGGAAGAAGTCTTATAGCGGGAGGTAATTTCGAAACGTTCGCACGATGTCGTTTGATGAAAATTTTCAAATGCTTATACAATTCAATGTATTAATTGCATGTCACATTATGTTAGCTTATACTATAATTTACCTAATAGGTAATACATGTGACACTTTTATACTTACACACGCTTATACTTTTTTAATTTTAATATCATATACGAGTAATTTTAATAACCAAAGCGTGTGGACACCGGTTTTAAATATTTGTAATTTTAAAAATAGGGAAGATGCAACCAATTTAGATTGGGATGAGTTGTAATTTATAGCATAATTCCCACCAAAATAATTTTGATTTTTTATTTCGATTTTGCAACGACTAAATGTCTCAAAAATTTACTTCCTCGAATAGTAAAATGGTTATTAGATTTTTCTCATTGCATTTTAAACATTTTATTATAGGGGTATATAACACATAAAAACATTATTTTACGAGATAACTCAAAATATCGAACAAGCTCCATAGATTTTAACGCTCTAAAACTCGTGTGACGTCAAAATGTTACCCGATTTATATGGTTTAGACAAAAATATTTTTCCATGCATCTTCCCCATTGAGTTTTTAACTGTGTTTTTTGGTGCAGTTATTTCTTTTTTGTGTGTTAACTTGTCCATATAGATTAGAATGTTTATGACAAACTTGCAGCATTCGAGGATCTAGATTTACGTAAGTGTTATTATGCAATGATCTATGAAATTACACTTACACGGTTTGACTAACACCCAGGAGCCTTCAGGTTCGATTCCCAGTGGGGATACCTATCCTATTAGCTCCTGCGACGTTGTGTACAACTTCACTGGCTCGGTAATGCTCACGTGTTCACCACTAAACTCATGACCCTGTCAGCCATTGAAACTATCCAAAATTCAGAACACCAACCCATAGACACACGATACAGTGTTAGTATGCTATGGCACTTACACTACACATAGAACAGTTTAAAAGTACATAGTATAGTCGAGTTAAATGTACGTAAATTGAGAGAAAATAGCTTCAGAACGCAGTGAAGTTGATAGCAAGGAAATACTTGTGGCAGCCATGCCAGATTTAGTCGCCAAACCAATTCTATCCTAAAACAAGTAAAAAACGTTTAGTTATTAATTCTGTTCTAGACCACTTTTTCATTTGGTAAAGGTGTGTAGTCTGAAATGAACAAAACTATTGTTTTCAGTGAGATGAATTTTAACAGCTTCCCGCGAACAAGCGTCGGATCCACAGTTCTTGAGCTCCGAGGAAACTACACGCGGTGGTTAATTCTATGAAACAAGTCCCCTCGGCTCTGGGGAGTATTCTTAAAACAATCGAGACTTAACCGTCTTCTCAGAAAACTATTAAGTAGTTTTTACTACTAATATTCATTGCCCATTCATACACCTCAGTATAAACGAATGAATCAATGAATCAAATATACATTGTAACTCGTACACACTCGGTGCGAACAACTTTTGCTATTCGGCAATACCCTTGTCAATCTACTATATATATAACAAGGTAAACAGACTGATCAACATATACCCTATGCAAAGTTACACCTGCAAAAAAAACGTTAATAACATGGCTCAGTACACTCACTTACGAAGGAACGGAGGCTCTCTTATCAAGAGTGACATAAATATGGCTAGATTAGGTACCGTACTGCTATACTCATTAATTGTACACTCATATGTGGCCACACTAAACCGATCCCAAGGCACTTCAGTATCCGTAGGGCAAAGGAGTGTGCAATTCTTCTCGCAACTCACACACATACACACACACACACAAACACACACATGAGCATAGCAAACTTAAAATAGGAACTAAGATTAAAAGAAAACCATAACATGTAAAACAGGTTAATTTTTACTAACATAATAATAAGTCTTTTCCATAAATAATACTCTGTAAATCCGTCTGGAAGACGCGGTGCACTTCCAACACAAGTGTCGAAAGACTACTTTCTGTAAAAGTTATTTAAGAAATTAACACTTTTTACTTTACTTACTTTACTTTACCAGGAATAGTATCGATAGAGTAGATATAAAAATAAAATCAATTAGGTTCAGGAAGCCGGTCTTAAATTCAAAATAACTGTTCAAAGAAATGAGTTTTTAGGGTAGTTTTAAAGTATTGTGATGAAGTGGCGACAAGGCCGCTTGGATTCAAAGCGTGCTCATCTGAAATGTAAATGACGTGTTGTTGGTGCTGTTATATTTTAGCTCTAGATCACAGCTAGCAGCTAAGGGATGCCGTTTGGCGGTGACATGATGTTAGCTAGCCAGGCAGACATGTAACAATGGCATACCATCAACCAAGCCTAGTACCAGAGATACATCCAGTTGGGAATTAACCCGTGACCTTTGGAAGAAGGGAACTAAAATTACCCCAATAAATTAAGTATATTATTAAACTCATCAAAGAGTTTTGCGGTGGTCGGGATAAGGAGTTAACATGATTTTAACAAGGTTTATTATTTAATGACTTTATTGGAATTTGTTCATATATACCCCTATAGCCATAGATAGCCCATAGCCTAATGGGTTAAATGACACATTCCGCCAATGTATAGACCCAAGGCCTGATCTTGTACATTTATAATTTTAAAAAGCCATTATCAAATCAATAAAAACTAAATCACTTTTGATTTAGTTACTATTTTAAAGAAAGAAAAAAGTATATTTGGCACAGAAATTACTAAAAAATAGTAACTTAAATATATTATATTTATTTAAATAAAAATAGAAGGAAAGATATAGAGAAATACAATACCATTTTTGTTTATTTCGCTTAGTTTATTTGTACAAAAACAAATAAAACACACGAAACAGGTAAGACTTAACTTTGGAAACAAAGATGGCGTCAATAAAATGAAATTTGACGCTGTCACTTAGTACAAAAACAATGATTTTGTACAATTAAAATAAATCCAAAATTTTTATTCTAGTATTCTTCTATATATATTTAGATTATTACATGATTTTTTAAATAGTGTACAAGTGCAGGACGAATTTGAAACGTCTCTTTTGGAGAGACTTCTAAATATTTAACACTAGCTTCTGCCCGCGGCTTCGCCCGCGTGGACTTTATTTTTCGCATTAAAAAGTAGCCTATGTCCTTTCTCAGGGTCTAAAGATTGTCTGTGCCAAATTTCATCAAAATCGGTTGAGAGGTTTAAGCGGGAAAGCGTAACAGACAGACAGAGTTACTTTCGCATTTATAATATTAGTTAGGGATTATAAATGCAGCAAAATTGATAAACAAATGATTTGATGGTTGAATAAAACTGAATTAGCTCCATTTCTCACAAACATAACAGTCATAACAGTACATATTTAAATAATCAAAGAAACGAAATCCATTCATTCAATTCACTTTACTTAATTCAATTCTGCAAGTGACTTACTGGCATCCTTTACGAGTGCCGTTTAATTTCGTTTGCGGTGCAGCTGCAAGAGTCGGATTGAAACATTAGTGCTGGGATTTACTTTATAACTGTAGTACTGCCAACGATAGACAACATAAATAACTTAGATTAAACATGATTATTTCTCGTTCAATACGCAATTACATTTCCTTGTTATTAACCCTGAGTCAAAAGCTAGACCGGTCAATGTGGCATACTATGAAGGAGACCTATGTCCAGCGGTGGACGTTTCCCGCTGATGATGAAGGAGCACCAGTTCTTCAAGTTACACACAGATGTGATAGAAGGCGTCAGCTGTTGCAAAAAATGAATAAATTAATCCTAAAACTTGGAGGCTGTATAATGTATCATGTTACAGTACTCGCAAACTATGTTTGCCCCTCTGAAGTTAGCCACAAAAGACCTACAAGTATCAATTTTAACGTATAAGTGGGAGATAAGGCAAGTTAGCGGGTGGAAAGAAATGTCCTAGTGATTTATGTCATCTAGGGATAGTTACTCGTATTATCGAAAATAATAATACAAACACATTCCGCCTGTACATGTTTTAAAATTGCGGAGAGCTAACTTCAGAGGGGCAAACTTAATGTGCGAGTTCTATAGCGGCTGTGATGTACACACATTTGCTGGTCACTAAACCCCACTATAACGTTGTCAATGTCATAGACATCAAACTGAAGACTATGCCCACATAAAAGCAACTATTCTTAGCCGTTGTGGCGATTGAACAGACTACCGTCGCAGATGCGAAACTCTCTTTCGGTCAATGATATTTTTTGCAGAGTTTTTTGCCTAAATATCATGGTGGTTGGTTCCTACAGTCAATCACTCGTATCTTTAATTTTGATGTCTCTTTTACAGATTTTAAGTAAGTATCTTTAACCGCTGCAACATGGTTGAAAAAGTTCGGATCAATTTTTAATCTTCCAAACATAACAACTGTATCACATAACCCGGTGAGTGTGACGTAGTACGAAAGTGGATACATATTTTTGTACTTGAGTGTATAGATGTGCGCCGCCCCCACCGATCCGCGGTACTTCACTCCTTCCCGCAAGAAATTGGCCAGCTGAGGGGTCAGCAGTATAGCGCGCGCGTACTCACACATGCGCGCATATACAAACGTTATCCGTTCGATGTATAGGAACCGATATCACGACTTTTGTTTGAAGAGTCCAGCCTGTGTCTATAATGCTAAGAAATAAGAAATATCGTTTAATAAAAATAGAATTTTTGATAAATTGTGGTTCTTTAGTTTCCCAGAATAATTTTCTTACTCATGATCAAGTTTTAAAAATTTAGGTATACGCAATAATATATAGGAACGAAGTACTAGTATGATATTTCGTATTTGTCTACACAATAACGCAAAAAATAGCAATTTCTACTGTTCCTCACTCAAGAGGTAGCCCAGTCCCATTGGTGAAAAAGGTAACTTTTGATACGAACGATACAATTCGTAGGCATTATATATACCGACTTTTTATAATCTGTGGTACACCGCTGTTGTTTTTATGAGCCATGCTATAAAACGGGCTGTTTACACCCTGTATCTAGTTAGCAGAGGGTTGTAACTGTGATGTGGAAAATAAACAGCCTTTGTAATTGGGTGGTGTGGTTTAAATGGATATAGCGTCTTCAAGTTATGAATAATTTGAGAGTTTATTATTGTTAGCTTTGTTTGTTATAGGAATGATCACAATCGTCTGCATAATTCCAGTGTTGGTCATAAGATTCTCTCAGGGAACGCCGCAATGGATTTTTGATGAGGGGATTTGCCATAATCACTGCGCTTGGCAGGCGGATTGGTGACTGAGGTAAGGTGTAGGCAGACGCTGTTGCCCTTCTCCTGAATATGTTAACCCAAGACATAGATATTATAAATTAGTTTATTTTTCTCCACAAATTTTACAGACATTTAATATTTTTGAAGACTTACATTTAAGTAAAGCTATAATATAATAAAAATTGTTTATTACAGTAAATGTGGTGATTTGCTCGCCGGCAAAGATGTTACGTCATTATAAAAGTGCAACACATTTAGCCATATCAATGGCGTACTAAATATTTAATTACATAAGGTAGATGTACACAATTTATTTATTTAAAATATATGTTACTGTATACACAATTACACAACCCTTTCTCTGAGCCACACCGTTAATTTTTTTCGTAAATAGTCGTTTTGGTAGAACTTTTGACTGGGTGAACCGATTTGAAAGCTGGTGCTTCCCGTGTGGTCCTATTTCAATTTGGTCCAGTTCTGATAATGTAATCCATGTGAAAACTATATAAACCTTAAATTTGCCTTAACAAACGTAGACTTTTAGGGCAACTGAAGTCGGTTTCCAGTTCTTTTTGAACGCATTTACTTGTTATAGCAGTTATAGGTTCCCAATGGGTAAAATACAGTAAGTTGATCGTAATAAAATAATTATTGTTCCATACTAACAAAGCATAGTATTAATTATATATATTACTTTTGCTAAGAAACACAATTTGAATAACAACAAGGAGATAATATTTTTGAAATATGTATCTATTTTCTCTAAGTGGCAACCACGTACCGGGAAATGTCTACCAGGCCGTCCCCTTATTAGATGGACCGACTATCTGGTTAGAGTCGCAGGGAGTCGCTGGATGCAGGTGGCTCGGGACCGGTCGATGTGGCGTACCATGAGGGAGGCCTATGTCCAGCAGTGGACGTTTCCCGTATGATGATGATGTAGCTATTTTACTTTCGTCGCCGATAGTACAAAAGCATAGACAAAAGTCTGGGCGCGAATGAATTTACTAATCACGTAAACATGATAAAAATGATAGCTCGCGATAATCCTACTTATCAAACAGACACATTCTCAGTACTCAATTAATCATAATTCCGTTATTTTAACGAATTTTAATTAGACCACCGTGGCCTAATGGCTAAATGTTGGATTCACAATCTGGAGGTCCCGGGTTCGATTCCCAGTGGGAGTACCCATCGGTACTCGATTTGGTTGGTAGTAAGGCATTTTCTATGCCCGCCTGGCTGACTACCACCATGTTACCTAAGTCTGCCGCCAAACAGCAGTGTTAGTAGCACTTTTATGTTCCGGTATGAAAGGTAGGATAGAAAGCGCCTCATTAGGTTGAGGCTTCTGGGTGCGCACACTTACCATACAACGGTTTTATCGTCACTTACCATTAGATAAGATGCAGGCCAAGTACAAACATACATAAAAAATTCACAAAAGACCATTATCATCACTTCCACAGCTTAGGCTAAATTGGCAAGCGTGCATTTTTCTTATTAACTAGTAATTGAAATATAGGTAATATAAAATAAAGATAGAAGGTAAGATATGGGGAAATACAATAATAGTTGTTTACACTTAAAATTTACAAACTAATCTATTAAGAGGCTATGTTGGTAAGACCACGTGGTCGCGTTCAAATTTGCATTGTTTTGTAGCTGTCCCTATCCGAGCCCTATCCTACCCGAGCGCGTACGGTGAGACAGCATACACTACGCGAAGTTATCCACCCGTTATTTGGATGTTTCGTAGTCCAGGGATCATTTGAAGGATACAGTATAATATGTAACCATTTTTTTAATACAGTATACTAATGAAATTTCAGATGTCGGTGGTTTTTCCAAATTGTTTTAAATTGATTCATACTCTTGTAAATCAGGTTCATAGTTGGGGCTTTTTACTACCGTAAAATACAATACTTTGACGCCCTGTAACTCCTGAAGTATATATTTAAACGAAAATCTGACTCACCACCGACACAGATATTTTTTTCTAGATTGTGTCTTGAAAATTTCATAAATTTTCATAGCTTAATACTCAAAATATGACTGGACTACGTTTGTATGGGCGCTTTGACAACAGCATACCCTCTTAAACCGGATCGACTACCCGGCTCAAACATATCCCGCTGTCCCGCTGAATGTCCAGGGAGATACGTTGAACCAGGTACGACCCGGAGCGGGGCGAGCAACCCCTTTCCCATAGACGGCGGCAGAGCACTTTAAAAAAGCCTTCGCTTCGGAGCACCAACGACCAGCCGTCTCCACCGCAAAAGGCACAAAGTCATACGATTGTTCCAGGCAATAGTATTTACTGTCAGACTCAAGTGGCACGGAATAGTTCTGACACAAGTAGCGTCCCAAACGAGGCTGCGACTTGCGACCTCTTTGCCAAGAAATCAGCGTAAGACCGTCCGGCCTTCTGCCATCGGAACTAGAAAGTCCTGGGGGCTCCAAAACACAAGGAACATTGTCTGAGACCAGGGCACTTCTTAAAAATATAATTTAAGAGGGTATGCTGGTGTCAAAGCGCCCATACAAACGTAGTCCAGTCATATTTTGAGTATTAAGCTATGAAAATCTATGAAATTTTCAAGACACAATCTAGAAACAAATACCTGTGTCGGTGGTGAGTCAGATTTTCGTTTAAATATATACTTCCAGAGTTACAGGGCGTCAAAGAATTGTATTTTACGGTAGTAAAAAGCCCCAACTATGAACCTGATTTACAAGATTATGAATCAATTTAGAACAATTTGGAAAAACCACCGACACCTGAAATTTCATTAGTATACTGCATTAAAAAAATGGTTCCATAATATACTGTATCCTTCAAATGATCCCTGGACTACGAAACATCCAAATAACGGGTGGATAACTTCGCGTAGTGTATGCTGTCTCACCGTACGCGCTCGCGTAGGATAGGGCTCGGATAGAGACAGCTACAAAACAATCCAAATTTGAACGCGGCCACGTGGTCTAACCAACAAAGTCTCTTAAGGTGTAATGACGAGGAAACTGATCGGCGCATCTTATGCACCTAAGGCCATGGTGTCCGTTATACTCCACAAAAGAGCAGAAGATGCACCGGTGAGGTTCGCACGCCTTGCACCCTCAGCGCTGCCGACATAAATTAATTTTTAAACTTTCTTCTTGTATGTAAGAAATATTTAAAATCATATATTTTGTAATAGTGTTAGAAAGAGAATGTAACATTCGAAAGTTAAGCCAAGAAACGATGCCCATCTTCGTAATAGTCACTCTGAAACACTCGGACGATCAAAACCTGTGCCAAACGCAAATCAATCTTCTTCAGAGCGAGTGACAAGGACAGAACACGCCTGGGTAATTATACGAATAACGCGCGACAATGACAGAAGACGTTTAGGTAATTTTCAGGGTCCCATGGGTAATTAGAGGCAATTAGAATCGTCTTAATTAAGATTGTGGTTGATGGTTTGGAAATTGATATTTTTAAGTCTTGGTTCGTGTTATTAAGTCATTAGATACGAGTATGTGTGCCATAATGTCATTAAGAACAGTTCAATTTTTTTGGATTCCCGTACCGACAAAGAAAAGCAGGATAAAATATAGAGTCGCAGAATCATCTCCGAAAACGTTGAGATATAAATGTAATTGAAAAAAAAAACATATCAAATTTGTATCTATCACCTTCTGGCCTTCATCTTAATGGTCATTCTTCATGTTATCGTGTAGGTAGGTTGTAAGGTCGATAACCGACCTCGCAAACCCCAGTTGTCAGAGTTATTGAGCCGCCATAGGCCTCTGACATGGCTTACCCCCCCCCTGTCGTAGATGGTAACCGTCGTAATGGGTAACAAAGCTTAACGTGCCTTTCGAAGCACGAAATCATCCCACTTTTCAGACAATCAGGCTATACAGCTTGCAATTTCCTAACCAAAATAGGGGAAGTCTTACAAAGTGTTTTAGGCAATTTCACTACCAGGACTCGAACCCTGGATCTGTGTGTGTGATGTGCGTCTATGTATAACGCTTCAACTGCTGCGCCACAGGCTAATATGGTAAGTGACAAAAATTGGTTGCCTGTAAAGTCGGTATACGGGCGAAAGTTTTACGTGACAACGACTTTGAGTGGTAAAATAATTTTAATGTGAATATTCATTCAGGGACGCGTGCCTTTCACTTTTTATGTCTGTCTCTCTCGCTCTTAGGCGGGCTAACCATGCCCGAGTGGAAGGGACGCGTGCCTCTCACTCGCTCTCATTGTGAGCGCATAACGTGAGCGGAGCGTAACGCAGTTTCTTGAAGTGTCACCCGGCAAACCAATTTATAAGACGTTGTCACGTCAAAAAGACCGTTGAAGGCTAAAGCTCTGGTTTCCTAGAATAGCGATGCCGTGACATAGCGGCCATAATATTACGGACCTAAAAAGACAGCCGTCTTTACGGTGACGACATGTGGAAAGTTACACGGCCGTTATAAGATAAGATAAACCTTTATTTGCAATAAATGTGGTACATTTCAGATGTTCAAGAAAATTATTCTAGATCACACATTTAGCCAATGTTTTGACATGCAAACAGTAATTAAAAGTAATAATAACGAGCATTTAAATTATACAATTCTATGATGTCAAGACACATACCTAATTGATATCTATAACTATGTCAAATAATATTAGTCAAATGATATACATAATAAAATTATATCCGTAAACCAAATTAAAATTAAATCCTATCTATTCGGTGCTGTGCTATATATAGCACACTGTTCGGCCATATCTTCATAGATACATACGAAATCTATTAAAATTTCGTCATCTTATAGCCAGCTAGCTAGCCACCAGGCTGGCAGGCGACTGGCAGGTTAAGCCTCCTCCTAGGCTAGTCACTATCGTCGAAGACACGTATGGTACACGTATGTTACACTATCTGTAGGAGAGCAGGCCTGAGCCCCTGCAGTGGGGCCGTATATAGGCTGGTGATGATGAAGAAGACGCTCACTTAAAAAGGGGTTATCGAAATTCAAACTCTATGTAAGCGGTCACACCAGGGTAAATTGGTTTGACTGAATAACTGTGCGTCAGCGTATATACTCGAACATTCCAACAGACTTTGTAATTGAAATATACCGCAGAGTCTATTTACGTAACGTAAATACGAGTACTCACTTAGAATGGCACATGTACTTGCTGGCTATATGTAATTAGTTGTTATGAATGGCTAAGATATTCAATTCAATTCAAATAACCTTGGGGCAGAATAATCATACAATTAACAAGGGGTAAGTGGTGCTATGGTGGTGGAAAAACAATAGTCAAAATTAAGTGGACCAGGAAGAAAAGGAAATCAGAGGAGATCAGGAAGGAAAGAAGAAAAGGCGGCTAAGGAATAACCTGTTCAAGGAAATACGTTTTTAGGCTAATTTTGAAGGATTGTAAGGAAAGGGCTCGTCTGATGGGTTCTCTGCGAGCTTTTGTAAGTTTTCTACATCGCGGTGATGACATGATTTGTATTATGCATATTTTGAAACAGTGACACTATTATCTAACATTCCAAGTATCTTTCTCTGGAACCTTGATTAACGATTGAGGTGGTTCATGTCATCTTAGAGGGTAAAACATGGGCAATATCTGGTGTTGTTGATAAAACACAGACAGTCTGAAATAATATATCCTTATAAACAACATTGGTAGTATTCCCTTCGGGGACCAATATATAAAGTCCTCAAGCGTTACTGACCCACCTACACCGGTAGCTTTCAGTGTCTGTCCCTGCGACTTATTTATTGTCATTACAAAGCAAATAGTCACAGGGAACTGTGTGCGTTTAAAATTGTTAGGATTGAGTGGAATACGTGGTATAAATACAGTTTCACCTGCACCACACCCAGTTACAATTTCAGCTTCGATTATATTTTTCTGCAAATCACTTTAAGTCGGGTTTAAGCTATTGAAAATTAGGCCTAAACTGTTTCCGCCTTTACCGCGTAGAGGTACTCCCAGCTTATGTTATTTATTATAAAGGTACACGTAAATGCTTATCAGGAAAAACTATTTTAGATTTTTCTTTAGCCGGTCTGTTATGCTTCCACATCAAGTATTCCAGATCTTCGATTATACTCGTATACACCTACAGAAAGTGCTCAGCACGCACTTTTCTTAAGGCGCTATTTTCATATCTCTCATAATATAACTGTACTGCTAAGGATCCACGTCAAGTATTCCGAGCTTCAAAAAGATGCAGATACTCAATAGCTATACATTAAAAAAAGTTTCATTCAAATCCGTTCAGTAGTTCCGAAGATTAGCGCGTATAAACATACAGACAAACAGTCAGACAAAAAATTTAAATATCGTAGATTCCTATTCTGTTAATATTTTTACATCGCCCTCAATTAGTTTTAGGTGAATATACTCAATGTACAGACACACTGGTTCTACTGTTTTATTATATGTTATTGTAAGTCAATAGGAAATGCTCATCACGCTGAACAATCTTCCCCACGGCACTCTATTCATATCTCTTATAGTTCAGCTGAGCTGCTGGAGTTCCACATCAGTTGCTCCAGACCTTCAATTTTTGTAAGTCAATAGGAAATGCTCATCACGCTGAATAACTTTTATTAAGGCAGTATTTTCATATCTCTCATAGTTTGACTGATACTGCTAAGTTTCCACGTCAGATATTCCGATCTTCAGAATAAATTATAGCCAAGTAGATGCCCAGATTCAATAGCTATAAAACAAAAAAGTTTCATTCAAATCCGTTTAGTAGTTCCGGAGATTAGCGTGTACAAACAGACGGACAAAAAATTAAAAAATCGTAGATTCATATTCTGTTACTATTTTTACATCGTCGTACAGATATATACATTGGATGAACAGATGTTAGGTAAATAGTTTAGTCGTTTTGTTGTATATAAACAGAGTCCTTTTTTACAATGTGTAGTTAAGATTACTACAAACGTCTATAAAGAATTTGTTGAAATTGTCTGCTATTAATATTGGATCGGTATGTATAAACTTTGTCTTCTGATTATACTCGTATAAAGATTTTATATCGTGGTCACTCGCTCCGCTCTATTTTCAACTTCTGTTTTTATAATTTTCCAAGGAGCTTAACATTTATTCTTTGCATTATAAATTTACTTTGAGTTGATTTATTAATAACTTCGATGCGTTCGTTAAACAACCTTACATAGGATTTAAAACATGGGAGACATAACATTACATTGGTGCACTTTGCATTCTAATCCGATCAACTATTTCATGATAGTTCCTTACATATTCAAAATCAGAATTTCCAATAAATATTACACAATAATCACTTAAATTATAGTCATTTAACTTACATTCAAGGTTCTCTATTAGTTGATAAATTCTTCCGTTGTTATAAATTGTTCCGTGCTGTGAGGGCGGTTGCGCGGGTGGCCAAGGACGAGCCAGCAAAGGCACACTTCATAGAACTCGGCATCCTGACCCTCCCCAGCATACTTATATATAAAATTGCAACTTACGTGCGAGATGACATGAACAGGTACATGCGAGCCGGTGACTGCCATTCCCACAACACCCGCCATGCGGGTAGGCTTCGCGCTGTTCCTCACAGACTGACGAAAAGCGCTAAGTCTATCCATATGATGGGTCCAGCGGTGTATAACCGACTTCCACGGGACGTTGTAAATGCTCCGAGCTCCGCAACATTTAAAAATCTACTTAAAAAGTTAAATAAAAGCTTTTAAAAAAAATGGCTCCTGAAGCAGGCGTTTTACAGTGTTCATGATTTTTTAGAATTAAGAATTAATTGACTATTATTATGATGTATTATTAATCACCTTGTGTGAGTACCTTAGTGTACATGACTAAGAATATTGACATGTAACGAAAGTTATTAAATATATTGATTATGATTATGATTAATTTTGTATTGAACAATGCTTGTATTTCCTAAGTATCTCTGAGACAACAGTAGAGCATCCCTGGTAGAACTGCTTATTAAACAAACCTTCGAGGTTCTGGGCTTTGTATTTATCTTTTTGATCTGTACAAATTGCTATGGAGACTATATGACCCGACACTTTACTGAAGATATCCCGGTGATCAGCCAGCAAGAGCTTGAAATGGCTCTCCAAAAACTCAAAAACCGGTCAGGTGCAAGTCGGACTCGTGCACCGAGGATTCCGTACAGAATATGAATTAATGACATACTGAAAATCATAAATAATAGGTACGGTAATATGCACCCAACAATGCTCTACCGAAAATGAAATTCTAAGCTAAATTACATACTACGAAGTTAAGTTTATAAACATTAAAAAATCAATTTTACTGTGTAAAAAATTAAAATTAAAATTTAATTTAATGTTAAAAAATTCAGATTTATTCCTATGGATGTGCTGTAAAATCTTTCTTCTTACCAAATTTCAAGACATTAGGTCAACGGGAAATACCGTATAGATTTTGGGTTCATTGCATTTTGTACGGAAATGGTCTAAAATACAGCTATATCTTTTTATTGCGTTGACCATTAATTTTCTTTATTTGACAGATCTAAGGGACAGCAGACTTGAGTATTCGATATCACAGTGATCCTATAAGGATTCCTTTTTTCCTTTTGAGGTACTTAAAATATAATAGTATAGTATATGAAGTATGACAGTAGGAAATACGATAGATTTCGACGATATTATTATTCATGTCGACAAATAAAAACTTGAAATATTTTTTCCCAGTTATACATCTCATACACTTAAGACGGGATTTTTAACTCGTCTATTCTATTGTGTGAGGTGTCGTGAAATTACAGTTTTTTAACCGACTTCAAAAAAAGAGGTTATCAATGTGACCTGTATGTATGTAATATTTCCAGAACTGCCCAGTTTTCATATATGTTAGTCTATACCAGCTTCTAAAGAAGTGTGCCAAATTTCTAAAGTGTATGTTTGTTTGTCCTCGCATATATCCGGAACACACACACAAAAGAAAAACACACATAGGGTTCGTGGATTTCAACAAAGCATTCGACACACTCGAACATAGATTTATCTGGGACGCACTGGAAAAACAAGGCGTACATGCAAAATACATAAGAATACTGAAAAACATATACACAAAAAGCACCGCACAAGTGAAGCTAGAATCTACAGGCGAAGAATTTTCGATTGAGAGAGGGGTACGCCAGGGAGACCCAATTTTACCAAAAATATTTTCAGCTATCCTGGAAATGATATTCAGAAATCTGGATTGGACGAATAAAGGACTAAATATAAATGGCAAAAAGCTGAGTCACCTACGCTTTGCAGACGACCTGATCTTATTTTCAGAAAACCCGAAAACCCTAGAGACAATGTTCCAACAGTTAGCGGAAGAGAGCGAGAAAGCAGGCCTGTCAACAAACTTAACGAAAACAAAAGTAATGTCAAATTCCTCACAAACAGAGCCCATAACAGTAAATAATGGAGAAATAGAGTATGTAGAAATGGACAAGACTAATAACTGAATGGCAACCACGAGATAGCAAAAGAAAAAGAGGCAGACAGATTGATGGGAGGACGACATCAGACAAGTGGCGGGTCCAACATGGACCCGCATAGCTAAAGATAGAATAGAGTGGAAATCCTTAGAGGAGGCCTATGTCGAAAGACAAGCTGAAATGTAGGAACGACCGGTTACTGATACTTAATATAAAAAGATAAGTAACGTATAAAGTAAGCATATTTTTAAGAAAATTTTAACAAAAAATTAGTTCAGCAATAAAGGCTATTTTATTTTATGTATTTTTTATATATCCGGACCTACAAGTTCGATTTAAATAATCCCTTTTTTTTTACCTAAGTATTGTAAAACTTAGGGAATACTGCAAGTTTCATCAAAATCGGTTCAGTAGTTTTTGAGACTGGGAATGTGAAGTGTGTATTAGTTAAATGTTTGTTACCTCAGAGCTTTTCACTGGGTGAACCGATTTGGATGATTCTTTATTATTTGAAAGCTGATGCTTTCCATGTGGTCCCATTTCAATTTGGTCCGGTTCTTAGAATGGAATCCATGAGAAAACAATATACATCTTAAATTTTCCTTAATAAAAGTAGACTTTTAGGGCAGTTGAAGTCGGTTTCTAGTTCTTTTTGAACGCTTTAACTTGTTAGTCCTTAGACTCTAGCACTCTAGGTACTAAAACACCTCTAGGTCACCTAAAGTATCGTTGGAAGACGAACGTTCGGATATGGTGAAACTAAAAGGTTTCTTTGTTGACTGTAGAACCCTAAAATGGCAACGCCATAATTTATATTGTATTTATATGTGATAGGTACTTACTAGTCAATTATAACAAATACAACCACAGTATGTCGAAACTAAACCAATATGCGAACAATAATTTCTCAAAACGTAAAAAAAGGGTTAACGCACGCTCACGTCAAGTTTATTATAATTTTGAAAAATACACTCTAGCCCAGGCGGAGGGATAGCAACTATGCGCGTCGCGGCAGGGGCCTCTTTGGGATGTTATGCAGCGTTATTTGTGTGAGTGAAAGCATGTGAAAGGCTGTATGTGTGCGTACCGAATCGCGACAGCAATAACATATTCAAATACCTACTATTCTACGGAGAGTTTGCCTCATTGGCGTCTTAAGAGGCTATGTTGGTAAGACCACGTGGCCGCGTTCAAGGTTGCATTGTTTTGTAGCTGTCCCTATCCGAGCCCTATCCTACCCGAGCGCGTACGGTGAGACAGCATACACTACGCGAAGTTATCCACCCGTTATTTGGATGTTTCGTAGTCCAGGGATCATTTGAAGTATACAGTATATTATGTAACCATTTTTTCAATACAGTATACTAATAAAATTTCAGATGTCGGTGATTTTTCCAAATTGTTCTAAATTGATTCATACTCTTGTAAATCAGGTTCAAAGTTGGGGCTTTTTATTACCGTAAAATACAATTCTTTGACGCCCTGTAACTCTGGAAGTATATATTTAAACGAAAATCTGACTCACCACCGACACAGATATTTGTTTCTAGATTCTGTCTTGAAAATTTCATAGATTTTCATAGCTTAATACTCAAAATATGACTACTGTACAACGTTTGAATGGGCGCTTTGACAACAGCATACCCTATTAACGAGGTCAAAAAGGCGTATGTCTAACTCGGGCGACTCCGAAACCCGCGCCTGTTGGCAGAGCGTGGTGTGCGTACGCAGGCATGTCGACCTTCTCCCATGTGCTCCGTGCTCTCGCAGCGCTCAACACGCTCACCGTGTCCAGATGTATACCTGTGTTTGAATGAATGAAAGGGATAAGCAATAATATTAACGACTTGGTTTGCACTGTTATATTAATATTTTATAAACAAACAATAATAACAAATTTGTTCTGTATGTTATCCGAGTGGATTCCCATTCATATATTTGGTAAAAACCACTAGATACTAAACTACATTAATAACAAAAATAACATTTAAAAAATATGGAGTGATGGTCTGGGTTAAATGATTTTATTACATAACAGCTGTGTCTACTATACACTCAGACAATGCTGATTTAACAACCAGTACAATTGAAACTATTACTTATTGTGTATGGATACAGCAATAAAGTATTTTCAAGATGATTATAATAATCTTTGCAATTATATCAGTTCAGCCAGTAATTGCAGCGGGAACTATTACTGCGGAGGTAAAAGATTTTATAGTGCACACAAAACTAGGTCCTGTCAGAGGTTTGCAGGCAGCTGACGGTGACTACTCCATGTACCTGGGCATACCATATGCAAAGGTCAATAGAAGTAACCCTTTCGGGGTAAGTACTGATTACAGTCACCATTAACACATTGTCACAATCGTATTAAAACAACAACTTTGTTACAGAATTCTCTTCCTGCTGAAAACTTTGCTGATGTATTTGACGCAAGCACTCTCGGAAATATTTGTCCCCAAGTAGAAGAATTTTCTTCAGAGTTGGTTGGAAGCTTAGATTGCCTGAATATAAACATATTTGTTCCTAATGTCTATAAAAATGACTACAAATTACCTGTTTTAGTCACGATATATGGAGGTGCTTTTATGTTTGGTCGTTCTATTAGAGAAGCAAAACATATAATGAAAAAGAATATAATTTTAGTATCCTTTGATTACCGTAGTGGTCCATACGGTTTCATGTGTCTTGGATCACCTGATGTTCCTGGCAACCAAGGATTAAAAGACCAAGTTTTAGCTCTCCGATGGATTAACGACAACATATCAGCATTTGGTGGCGACGATCGAAGCATTACACTTTACGGTGTGAGCTCAGGAGGTGTTTCAGTTGACTTGCATCTGTTATATAATAAAGAAAGATTATTTAACAAAGTCATAATAGGTTCTGGAGTAGCTCTTTCTGATTGGGCAGTGAAGGAAATAAACGATACCACACCTTTGATAATAGCAAGACAGCTTGGATATAAGACAGATAATACGGCAGACGCAATGATATTTCTTACTCAACAGCAAGAGTTAGCAGTGACACAAGCTTCATTTGATGCTGGTGTCTTATACAGCCCGTGCATTGAAAGAAGCATCGAAGGTGTTGAATCATATATTACTGAATATCCTGTAAATGTGAAACCGAATTTAAAAGATTTTCCAATCATGATAGGCTATACTGAAGATGAATATGTTTATAGAATAGATAATTTTCGCAATATGACTTCCAAAGCCGAAATCAACAAAATTGTTACAAATAAATTGATATCGGCGTTTGATTTTCAATTTCTCAGTTTACTTGAAGATGAAACAGAAATTATCCGAATGTTTTTTTCGGGAGATGATCTAAACAATATCATTCGAAACATAATTGATATAAGATCTGATTTCTTTGTCTGTCAGCCAACCGAGCGAACAACACAGACTTATGTTGACAGAGGTGCTCGAGTATATAGATATTTGTTTGCGTACGTCGGTGATATTAACTACATGCAGAGAAAACAAAATGTAACCTATAGCAAGGCAACACATGCCGATGAATTTGCTTATACAATGAATAGTTATATAAGACCATTCGACTTAAACCCAGAGGATCAAAATATGTGTGATGTAATGGAGACACTTTTATCTAACTTTATTAAGCACGGGTAAGGTCATTGTCTTTATCTTATTTATTGAAATTTTTATTCGAGATTTTTAGTTATTTCTATTCTAACATAAATCACTAACATCATAAATACAAAAGGAAGTCCGTGTTTGGGTGTACTGAAGGGTAGTTGCGAAGTTCATTGCCGCGATGTACATTACTGCGAAAGTTCACTATTGTGACGTACGTTGTCGCAAGTTTTCTCTACTGCAATGTACGTTACTGCAGAAGTACATTATCACGAAGTACGTTGTTGTGAAAGTTCACAATCGCGAAGTACGTTGTTTTGAAAGTTTGCAACTGCGATGTTCGTTACTGCGAAAGTATATTATAGCGACGTATGTTGTCGCAACATTTCTCTAGTTGGAAGTAGCTCCACATTTGTATAATATGTGACCACAAGATGCCTCACAATACATAGGTTCAAGATTTATATTCTAAAAGTCAGCCCTGGCAGTCATAAAAAATAAACAGACTGCTGATTTTTCCGATCCAGTATGTTGTACTTGTGGGCAGTGTGGCAGTGTGTTTCCAAATCAAATATCATACAATATAATAAAATTATCTTAATAATGTTCGGACATAAATTTGCAACATTCTCGCGGCCCATCGCTAACACAAGATAAACATAACATCATCTACGAAACGTTCCCTTGATGTATGCCATACAGTGTATGGAGACGCAGTGACACGAATAGAAAGAGAGTTGTAAAATCTCGCTAATGATAAGAATAATAATATTGATATCAAATTCTTTAGGAATGTAATTTGGCTTCAAACTGTTCATAATGATTCGTATCAGATACAAATTGTTATTTCTTCATGTGGTAATTAATGGTCGTTAATTTAAAACCAAATCCAATAAAAAATTCTTTGTAGACATTTCTTGACTGAGCTTTTATCATTTTCAGTAAATTTATTACCCGCGACGGAATTTATATAAAAAAGATTGTAGACATTAAGGCTATTGCATATTTAATGTTTTGATGGGTATCGTGCTTCTATTCCAGCGACCCGACCCCCTCCCCGACGGATCTGCTGCCCGTCAAATGGCTGCCAGTCACCAACGACACGCTGCACTACTTGCGCATAGACTCTACACTCAGCATGGGGACGAGGCCGTTCAACAGGAGGATGGCCTTCTGGGATCTTCTATTCATGATGAATAAAAAATATTTGAAAGGTTTCATCGAAATATAAAGGTTGTGAAATATTTAAACAAGGTTACTATTGTATTCTATTCGTGGATGACGCCCGCGACTCCGCTCGGATGGACAGACATATCGTTCTTCGATATTCCAACAATTTAGAATCTCCATCAATTATTTAAAGAACACTCACTCTTAAACTACTAGTATGTTCTCCCATATTCGAGAAATATCGAGAATATTCAAAATTAAATAAAAGACTAAAATGATTCAGCGTGCAATTTCGTCTTCTGGAAACGGACATTGGGTACTTCATACCTCCAACGAGTAAGTAATTTCCACGAGATAATTTTCTGAAGTCTACGTGGGACCCTATTACTGACACTCTGCTGTCCATCCGTATGTCTGTCACCAGTCTGTATCTCATGACCCGTGATAGAGAGTTGAAATTGTTACAGAAGATGTATTTCTGTTGCCGCTATCACAACAAATCCTATAAACCAGAATAAAATAAATATTGAAGAGGGCTCCCATACAACCCACGTGTTTTTTGAGATGAGAGACGCGACGCGATGCGATGTAACATACAACTAGCACGATCTAGTGTCGTACGGGTCTACTATTCCTACTGTAAAACTAAATTGATAACACAATTTCGAGGCGCATTCTTTAGATTTGTTTTCCGTATGTTGAATATCCATATTCTGTACGGAGCCCTTAGTACATTCTACTATACTATTCTATATCATCATCATCATCAGCCGGGAAACGTCTACTGATGGACATAGGCCTCCCTCATGGTACGCCACATCGACCGGTCCCGAGCCACCTGCATCCAGCGACTCCCCGCGACTCTAACCAGGTCGTCGGTCCATCTAGTGGGGGGACGGCCTGGTAGACGTTTCCCGGTACGTTGTCGCCACTCGAGAACCTTTACTCCCCACCGGTTATCGGTTCTTCCAGCGATGTGGCCTGCCCATTGCCACTTCAGCTCACTAACTAACTCGTCGAGCTATGTCGGTGACCTTCGTTCGTCTACGGATTTCCTCATTCCGGACCTTATCACGTAGAGAAATTCCGAGCACAGCTCGTTCCATTGCTCGCTGAGTGACTTTGAGCTTGTTTATTCGGCCCACAGTAAAAGACCACGTTTCGGTTCCGTATGTCATCACTGGCAACACGCACTGATCAAAGACTTTTGTCTTTAGACGCTGAGGTATTTTGGACGAGAAGATATGCCGTAATTTCCCGAACGCTGCCCAGCCGAGTTGGATTCTTCGGTTGACCTCTTTGTCGAAGTTGGACCTACCTAGTTGAACGATCTGTCCCAGGTATACATACTCATCTACAACTTCGATTGTAGTGTTCCCAACCACTACCGGCATAGGTGCAACATGGACATTTGACATGATTTTCGTATTGCCCATGTTCATTTTCAGACCTACCTGTTGGGAAACTCTGTTGAGGTCATTGAGCATTGCGTTCAGATCCTCCAAGGATTCTGCCGTTATGACGATGTCATCGGCAAATCGAAGGTGAGTGATGTAGTCACCGTTGATGCTGATGCCCAGTCCTTTCCAGTTCAGAAGCTTGAAAACATCTTCCAGTGCAGTGGTGAAGAGTTTCGGGGATATAACGTCACCCTGTCTTATACCTTTCTGCACTTGGATCGGTTTCGTGCATTCATCCTGTACTCGGACGGACATTGTGGCTTTATTGTATAAACATTTCAACACTTCGATATAGCGATAGTCAATGTGGCACCTTTGGAGAGACTGAAGCTCTGCCCAAGTCTCGATTGAATCAAAGGCTTTCTCGTAGTCCACAAACGCCAAGCATAATGGCCGATTATACTCCTCGGTCTTCTGTATAATCTGCCGGAGTATGTGGTCTACGGTGCTGAAGCTTTTTCGGAAACCGGCTTGTTCGGGAGGTTGGAAGTTGTCAAACCTGCGTGCTAGTCGGTTCGTAATGACTCTCGAAAATAACTTATAAACGTGGCTCAGACGGGATATCAGTCGGTAGTTCTTCAGTAAGGCATTATCGCCTTTCTTAAAGAAGAGCACCACCACGCTTCTGCTCCACGCTTCTGGCGTGCAGCCTTCGTGTATGACGGACTGAAAGAGCTTCTGAAAGATCCACTAAGCCAGCTGGTGAATGACAGATTTGTATTCTTTTCGTAGCGATTGCGGTCTTGCACCGATGAATGTTATAAAATACCGTTGCGACTTTATGAATCTTATTTATAAGCGAGATTATCATACCAATACTGATGTAGAAAATCAGCCACGTGCGTGTCGGGCCACGCGCAGTGTAGGGTTCCGTAGTTGCCCGGAACAATAAGTTGACGGTGCAACGCGAACCGAGTATCCTCACTGTGAATTGAACGTGGGACCTGTGGACTGTGTGAGTCTATGCATATTGTCACTAGGCCATTGAAATGATCACCTTGGCCACGTATATATATATATATATATATATATATAATATAGTCAACATATATAAAGTTATTATTTCTTTGTTGTTTAATAGTTGATGACTGACCTTACACACGCTAGTGTGAGTGTTGTTGAGCCGCCATAGGTCGCCGAAATGGCTCATGTAGCTACTACCTGTCGTAGATAGTAACCGGGACCGGGATATACGTGCCTTGAGAAGCACGCATTCATCCTACTTTGCTGACATTCAGGCCAGTCAGACTGCAATGTCCCAATCAAACTGGGGAAATAGTCACAAATAGATTTTTCGACAACGTGCCGATCGGAAATTGAACCCGGAAAAGTAGACTTTTAAGTCGTCTGAAGTAGGTTCCTAATTATTTTTGAACGCGTTAACTCATTTTAATTACTCAAGTAAACAACCTAACTGCAGCTGTGTCTACAGTAAACTCAGATAATGCAGTATAAACAACCAGTAGAAGTTTGTATGGAGACCAGGTGACCGCAACACAGTATTTTCAAGATGATTATAATAATCTTTGCAATTATATCAGTTCAGCCAGTAATTGCAGCGGGAACTATTACTGCGGAGGTAAAAGATTTTATAGTGCACACAAAACTAGGTCCTGTCAGAGGTTTGCAGGCAGCTGACGGTGACTACTCCATGTACCTGGGCATACCATATGCAAAGGTCAATAGAAGTAACCCTTTCGGGGTAAGTACTGATTACAGTCACCATTAACACATTGTCACAATCGTATTAAAACAACAACTTTGTTACAGAATTCTCTTCCTGCTGAAAACTTTACTGATGTATTTGACGCAAGCACTCTCGGAAATATTTGTCCCCAAGTAGAAGAATTTTCTTCAGAGTTGGTTGGAAGCTTAGATTGCCTGAATATAAACATATTTGTTCCTAATGTCTACAAAAATGACAACAAATTAGCTGTTTTAGTCTGGATACATGGCGGTTTATTTATGTTTGGTCGTTCTATTAGAGAAGCAAAACATATAATGGAAAAGAATATAATTTTAGTATCCTTTACTTACCGTAGTGGTCCATACGGTTACATGTGTCTTGGATCACCTCATGTTCCTGGCAACCAAGGATTAAAAGACCAAGTTTTAGCTCTCCGATGGATTAAAGACAACATATCAGCATTTGGTGGCGACGATCGAAGCATTACACTTTACGGTGTGAGCTCAGGAGGTGTTTCAGTTGACTTGCATCTGTTATATAATAAAGAAAGATTATTTAACAAAGTCATAATAGGTTCTGGAGTAGCTCTTTCTGATTGGGCAGTGAAGGAAATAAACGATACCACACCTTTGATAATAGCAAGACAGCTTGGATATAAGACAGATAATACGGCAGACGCAATGATATTTCTTACTCAACAGCAAGAGTTAGCAGTGACACAAGCTTCATTTGATGCTGGTGTCTTATACAGCCCGTGCATTGAAAGAAGCATCGAAGGTGTTGAATCATATATTACTGAATATCCTGTAAATGTGAAACCTTATTTAAAAGATTTTCGAATCATGATAGGCTATACTGAAGATGAATATGTTTATAGAATAGATAATTTTCGCAATATGACTTCCAAAGCCGAAATCAACAAAATTGTTACAAATAAATTGATATCGGCGTTTGATTTTCAATTTCCCAGTTTACTTGAAGATGAAACAGAAATTATCCGAATGTTTTTTTCGGGAGATGATCAAAACAATATCATTCGAAACGTAATTGATATAAGATCTGATTTCTTTGTCTGTCACCCAACCGAGCGAGCAACACAGACTTATGTTGACAGAGGTGCTCGAGTATATAGATATTTGTTTGCGTACGTTGGTGATATTAACTACATGCAGTGCAAACAAAATGTAACCTATAGCAAGGCAACACATGCTGATGAAATTGCATATACATTGCATAGTTATATCAAATCATTCGACTTAAACCCAGAGGATCAACATATGTGCGATGTAATGGATACACTTTTATCTAACTTTATTAAGCACGGGTAAGGTCATTGTCTTTATCTTATTTATTGAAATTTTTATTCGATATTTTTAGTTATTTCTGTTATAACATAAAGCACTAACATCATAAATGCAAAAGGAAGTCCGTGTTTGGGTGTACTGAAGGGTAGTTGAGAAGTTCATTGCCGCGATGTACATTACAGCGAAATTTCACTATTGTGACGTACGTTGTCGCAAGTTTTCTGTACTGCAATGTACGTTACTGCAGAAGTACATTATCACGAAGTACGTTGTTGTGAAAGTTCACAATCGCGAAGTACGTTGTTTTGAAAGTTTGCAACTGCGATGTTCGTTACTGCGAAAGTATATTATAGCGACATATGTTGTCGCAACATTTCTCTAGTTGGAAGTAGCTCCACGTTTGTATAATATGTGACCACAAGATGCCTCACAATACATAGGTTCAAGCTTTATATTCTATAAGTCAGCCCTGGCAGTCATAAAAATTAAACAGACTGCTGATTTTTCCGATCCAGTATGTTGTACTTGTGGGCAGTGTGGCAGTGTGTTTCCAAATCAAATATCATACAATATAATAAAATTATCTTAATAATGTTCGGACATAAAGTTGCAACATTCTCGCGGCCCATCGCTAACACAAGATAAACATAACATCATCTACGAAACGTTCCCTTGATGTATGCCATACAGTGTATGGAGACGCAGTGACACGAATAGAAAGAGAGTCGTAAAATCTCGCTAATGATAAGAATAATAATATTGATATCAAATTCTTTAGGAATGTAATTTGGCTTCAAACTGTTCATAATGATTCGTATCAGATACAAATTGTTATTTCTTCATGTGGTAATTAATGGTCGTTAATTTAAAACCAAATCCAATAAAAAATTCTTTGTAGACATTTCTTGACTGAGCTTTTATCATTTTCAGTAAATTTATTACCCGCGACGGAATTTACATAAAAAAGATTGTAGACATTAAGGCTATTGCATATTTAATGTTTTGATGGGTATCGTGCTTCTATTCCAGCGACCCGACCCCCTCCCCGACGGATCTGCTGCCCGTCAAATGGCTGCCAGTCACCAACGACACGCTGCACTACTTGCGCATAGACTCTACACTCAGCATGGGGACGAGGCCGTTCAACAGGAGGATGGCCTTCTGGGATCTTCTATTCATGATGAATCAAAAATATGTGAAAGGTTTCATCGAAATATAAAAGTTGTGAAATATTTAAACAAGGTTACTATTGTATTCTAATCGGAGATGACGCCCGCGATTCCGCGGACAGCGGAGCGGACGGATGGATGGACGGACAAAAATATTATTCTTCAATATTCCAGAACGACCTAGATATCCAACAATTATTTTAAGACGCTTCAATGATTCAGAGTGGTATATCTTTACACATTTTAGTATTGTTGCGGTAGCCCGCAAGCTCGAGGGATTGAAGAGAAACACTAGTACATAGTTCTGGAGTTTATTAGTAGCACCGGTCCACAAACAAATCTTGAAAATCACGGGTCCTCAAAAGGAATGCGTCCCAATCTCACTGGTTCCAAGTCTTCTGCACTGAGTCCGTCCCTGATTCTACGCACAGAGTCCTTTGACACTACTGACGCCGATCTGTCGCTACTGACACCACGTGACCAGTCTGCACTATCACTTTTCCACCTCGACTGTACTTTCGCACTACAATTTATTCCGGTTTCCGTTTCTTCACTTTTTATCGCTGTGAACTCAACTCAACTCTCGTCGAAGCTCGGCTCGCGCCTATATATACCGGATATTTTTTCTAGATCCTTCGCAGTGACCTTTTTCTCGGGAGATGATCAAAAAAATAACATTCGAAACGTAATTGATAAGGATCAGATTTGTTGTGTGTCACCCAACCGAGCGAGCAACACAGACTTATGTTGACAGAGGTGCTCGAGTATATAGATGTTTGTTTGCGTACGTCATACCCATTTATGGGTCACTACGAAACGACCAGGTATGCACTAAGGATAATTTAGCAATGGTTAGTAGCGAGTTAGTGATCAATTTATCTGCTTGCACTCTGTTAAAGCACCTACTGAAAGTAAAAAACAGTTGTTTTCTTTGGCAAAAGTTATTTATTTATTACCACTTATTCAAAAAAATCGTTAATTATTAAAGCTATATGATTTAATGTCTATTGCACTCTATAGGCATTTTGAATTGTTTCAATTACATTCCTTATTATTTACGTTTTAATAAGACCTATTAAGATTGAAGCAATGTGTGGGACGTCACAATAGATCTATACAGGTCGCAGTGACACGCAGGACTATAGGACTGCGCCCCTCCTGCCCAAATAATAAAAATAAAATATTTGGGACGTACAAGGAAATGAAAACATGTTGTATGGGAACGTTTAATGTGTTAATTATATTATGCGGAAATCCGTCAATGTAACTGTTGGTAAAGCAACACAGGCTGAACTTTACTATAATATAATGAATGGTGATAAAAAAGCTTACGACATGACGTAATGACGTTTTTTCTAACTTTGTTAAACATGGGTAAGTACATTAACTTTATTTTATTAAAAGCTTTTATTTAACTTGCAATGTTTGTATGTATGTATGTATGTATGTATGTTCGGGTCAAATCTTGCAAGCTGAATTAGAAGCACTTCCTCTTATCCTAGGGAGTTGAAATTTTGTACGTTGGTTCAGTTCCGATGACAATGCGTTTTTCTGGTACTATCAAGCTGGTCTGATGCTGGAGTCAGGAGGAATAAAGAGAAACTCTTCAATAGGCCCCTCGAATTCGGGATCATCTCAAAATCAGAATACCAGGCTGACATAAGTGCAAGGGAGCGTGCTATATCGTTTCTATATATCGTATCGTAGCGCAGGTTGATTCCTAACAAACTACTTAAAATCATTTGAAGTACCAGGTTAGCAGAAACAGAAGTAGTTTTGATTTAGCTCACATGACATATTACGCGCGGTTTATTCTACTAATGAGAACGCGTAGCTTCTGTCACTTCTTTTTAAAAAAAATCTAAATAGATTCATTAACTTTAGACTTTTTAGTCGAAGTGTTTTAGATTCAAAATGCTATTTGTCTCTTTTTGGCCCAAGGGAATGAAAGAGTAACCACATAATCAAATCAAGTCGTGATTGTGCATTATATCAGTACCTAGTCTGTGCAAAGTCTGTGATTATATCCTCTGTGTAAATGCTGAATGTCATGCATAAATGCCAAAAATACAACTAAAAAGCGTGTGTTTATGTTAGTTTGGCAATGGTTTTCTAAATAAATTTAAGACAAGATAGTGTCACTCAATTGAGGCTGGACAAGGCAGCGTATGCAATAATCATCGTCTGAAGAAGTCCACTGTTGGACATGAGTCTCCCTGTTATGGCGCGCCCACACATGCACGGTGATAGGGCCGAGCCACTTGCATCCAGTGACTACTCGCGAGCTTAACTAGGTCATCGGTCCTGGTCTGATGCTGGAACCAGGAGAAATAAAGAAGAACTTTTCAATGGTCCCTCAAATACGGGCTCATCTTAATTCCAGAATACCACGTTGACATAAGTGCACCGGAGCGTGCAATATAGTTTATGTAGCGCAGGTTAATTCCTACCAAACTATTGAAAAATCATTTGAACTACCAGGTTATCAGAAACAGAAGAAGTTAATGACATATTCCGCGCGGGTTTGAGTAAAACTAATATTTGAAAAATGAGAACGCTCAACTTCTGTCACTTCTGTTTTTAGGGTTCCGCGGTCAAAATACGAACCCTTTTAGTTTTGCTCTGTTAGTCGGTCCGTCTGTCAGTCCGCGGCTTTGCTTAGAGACCCTTACTACTAGAAAGGTGTAATTCAGTACGGGTATACATATTAATCACGCCGACAAAGTGGTAGAATAAAATCTTGCAAAACATATTTTTAAGGGTGGCTCCCATACACGTAACTTGGGAATATATATAGTTTTTCTAAGAAGCTTGTCTTAAAAACGCAAGGCAAGCGTGCGTTTTTCTTATTAACTAGTTATACAGCCAAAAGCACTAGTACTTTTTTCTTATTAACTGAAGGAATGTTTTTCATTCAAAAATCAATACTAGTATTTTTGCCTAGTCACTGGGCAGTATTTGCAACACACTCTTGGCCACAATCTCAATAATAGACTACCAGGTTGACATAAGTGTCAGAGAGCGTGTAAGACAACTGTTCCGCACTAACCTCCGTGCAAAGATCTCGGTCTGTTTAATTAGATACTTTTGCTGCATTGACATGTTCCAAGAGGATTGGGTTCAGTTTGAGTTTTTTTTATAGAACGGGGGCCTTCGCTTTTTGAATATACATATGTAAATTCGAATGTTGATAATGATTTAATTTAATCTTATGGGGATGACAGAGACCTTATGCCAAGATATTATACATATATCTCTTTTTCTCTCTTTGAAGTTGTAGTTAGACTCCACCTTAGGTATGAGGTCCTGGTACTTTCGTCTTCATATCATCCGATGTTAAGTGAGAGCTGACAAATGGAAGCGTGCTCATCTAGAAACGTTACTTTGCTTTCTGTGCTAACCGGAACACAATCACCTTCATCATAATTTTACTATTTGTTATATTTTTTAGCAAATGTTTTAATAAATGTCGTTCAAAACTAGTTTCGAAATGTATTTACTATTTTCGCGTTTCCCCCCGTATATCTTCTAAACTATTGCTTTTAAAAATCTGAATACTTCACAGTGGTATGTACACTGAACTTAAAAGAAAAAAACTATCATGACTAAGCTGGCTTTGCAGGTGAACGAGTAATATTCGTCCAAATTATAAAAAAATAGACTTCGAGGTGCCATAATGAAAGTTTCGTACAAATTCCAATCAAAATTACATCGCCCTGCGTGGGACCTAACTTGCACTTCAATGCTTTTTAAAATTTAAATAGATTCAGTAATTTAACTAGACTTTTTAGTCTTAAGAAACATTTACACGATAACTAAAAAATAAAAAATAAATTAATATAAAAAAAATTCATAAAGAAGCTTTTATTTAAATGCTCTAAAAAGAAGAAAATAAACTTTAAAATTAAATCAAACCCATCAATTGATTACATTGAACAATTTATATGCTATAAAAGCTTGTCGCGTGATTTACTAGTGTAGATGTGTGTAGATTTACCTATTTTATAAAATACATTCTTTTTCTCTAGATCAGTTTACATAATTATAGTATTCTAGTTCATCAATACATAGGCCTCCTTCATGGTACGCCACATCGACATCAATACAATTAAAATCACGCGACAAGCTTTTATAGCATATAAATTGTTCAATGTAATCAATTGATGGGTTTGATTTAATTTTAAAGTTTATTTTCTTCTTTTTAGAGCATTTAAATAAAAGCTTCTTTATGAAATTTTTTTATATTAATTTATTATTGTCATTTTTATATTCAGATGTATTGTATTATATTCATACTCATAGTATAAATGCGAAAGTAATTTTTTGTTTGTCATTTGCATCGTAACTGAGATTGAGAATGACTAGATTTTTGTATCGTGGCAGTTGAGGGTACGAAGTAGGACATATGATACTCTTCATCCCAATAGAAAATGTAGTTCTCGTCATTACTGAAGACCACGTGCACGAAGTCGCGAGGAAAAGGTAGCAGTATATCAAGTATATATTTCACTAGTGTTAAGCTCCCTTTTCAAATGAACTCCAGCACTAATTGGCTTGAGCCAGCGTGGCGGAAACCTGTGATAAGCAAGCGGACGATGACTGAGGCAAGGGGACCTTTGTAACCCTGTATGATATATTTAACACTAGAGATAAGTTTTTATCCATTGTAGGTTCAATATTCTATTCAATAGGCTATTCTATCAGTATTAAAAGTAGTCTCCTTGTCCTGTCCTTCAACTATTATGTAAACGTAGTTCACTACACTCTATGTATGTATAATTAACTGCACAATCTTTCCACTACCAAACGAAAAAAAGAAGTTCAGGTTTAACTTTACAAGTAATTCAGATGTATATATATATATATTTAAATTATAATATAAGCTAATGCATACAAGTTAGTTTATGGAATGCAAAAATTCCGGTCAGCACCGGATTAAATGAAATCAACTCTCGTTAACTCTACTTTTACCATGAGGGTGCAACTTTTATTTCCTCTGCCATGTACCCCTTGCAGTTTGGATTTGCAGAGGTTGGAGTTGAGGCGACGAACCTTCTCACACTACAAGTGCACCGCGAGATAAATGCTAACATTATTTCTATGATAAACGAAAGCCTAGACTACTCTTGCAGTTTATTTGACACCATAGTTTGGAAAACTAAGTACCATAAAATAGACACTTTACATTCAGCGTGTTTATCCAATATCCCCCAAGTCTATAGTCATCAAAGTCTATAGGCACGTTTATGATTGTCGTGCCAGGAATCCTTTATTAGAGCATAGTTAGTTGACAGATAATTACTGTGAACTTTCTCAGAAATATCTTTCGATATTTTCGTCGTTCTCCTTACTGAGTATATTCTCCCAAAGTAGTCTCTGCGATACATATAATTTGGTATGTACAGATTTTTATAAGACATGAAAATAAAAAACCCATTTTGATTTTACATCATATTTTCTCATTTACTTTTCGAATTAGTTAAATTTTATGTTATAATTTCTTTAAAAAAAGATATTCATTTGACCCCACATTCATACATTTCGTAATGAAACAGATTTCTAAATACTCAAAACTTGTAAAATAGGATTGACATTGATAGTTGACACTTTTGTTGACATACTAAGGACAACGTATTCATTTCACGGATTTTATTATTTTTAATCAAACTAACACATGAGTGGTTCGCTTCATAGTCTATGAACTTATGACGTCATAATTCCACGCGGTGTCGTGATCAAGGTATATCTAAAACTAATGAATAAATCTTATATCTAGTGATCTTAGAAGCAAAATATTCAAAATAGTTTCTTAGATTTGTATTTCATCCAAAATATGTCAAAATATAAACGCGAATAATTTTTTGGGCATACCCAATTGATACTAACAACTTCATTTAAAAAATTATGATGGATTTTAACTTAGCTTTGATCTCACATAATGGAAAGTGACGATGGGGCCGTTGGGTTCTAAGCGTGCTTATCTTCAAATTAATAAGGCGCTGACTCTGCTACCCTTCATACAGAGCTGCCACCGACCAAATCGAGTGACGATAGGTATCTCTTGTGAGATACGAAACAACAGTTTATACCGCGCGCGCGACCACGGTTTCCTTTCAAACAATGTTAACAGCCTTCGGAATTATTCATGTCAACCAAGCGTATTAAAATTACACAAACTTTCAAAGTAACACAGATTCAAAGAATATTTAAAGTTAATTAAAAAGTCAGAAATTCGGTCTGCACTTGTACACTATTTAAAAGTCTAAACAATAATCTAAATATCTATAGAAAAATACTTGAACTATCTTTTCGCATTTATTTTCAATGTACAAAGCCATTTTTGGGGTACTAAGTGACAGCGTCAAATGTCATTTTATTGACGCCATCTTTGTTTTCAAATTTAAGTCTTATCTGTGTCGTGTGTTTTATATGTTTTTGTAGAAATAAACTAAACCAAAATATTATACAAAAATGGTAGATAAATCACTTTTGTTTGATAATGGCCTTTGAAAGCCTTGGCTCCATACATTCGTGGAACGTGTCATTTCATACTTCCAACAAAAATATTCCCGCCGAAAAGTTCATAAACAGACAGTAATCGTTCAAGTTGAGAACGAGCATTAGCATAATGCAGGTTAGAGATAGATCTGAAAGATCCTTTGTAACAAGCAAAAGTGATGAAGAATTGCACCCATGGGACCCAAGACCGCCTCCAACGATATCACCGGTATTATAGACCGACTTATAAAGACCATTGATAGCAACCATTTGTTCAAATATTGGTTTAAACTGAAGTTCGCTGCAGCGCTAATACATTTTTATGTCGTCTAACCATACTATTAACACATGCAGCGCTAGATCGCTTATTGAGTAACATGTACATTGTACAGTTCAGTTGAACAAAGTGAGTTTTCTGATCGCGATTAATAGTACCTAGTATATATAGCTATACCTCTATATCCATGGTATTAACTGGGAATCTTAATTTTGGTAATGTTTAATTAGTTTGCACTTGGCCTTCATCTCAGCTGATGAGACGATAAGACCGTTGGATGTGTGTGTATGCTCACTCAGGAGTCTCAAACTAATGAAACACTGCCTCGTCTGATTTTCATACCGGAACACAACAGTGCTATAATCACTGATGTTGGACGGCAGACTTAGGTAATATGGTGGTACCTTGCCAGTCATTAAAAGTGCAACTAACATCTACCACCAAACCTGACCAAACCTAATTCATGACGCAAAAAAATAATATCGAAGGTAAAATTTCACATTAAATTTCTTTTACCATAATCTTTTAAAATAGGATATCTGTATAGCTGTTTTAAAATAGTATCAAATATTCACTGACGAGCTTCAACGTCTATAAATGGATAAATAAACATGATCAATCAATATGACATTCGATACTATAAGAGATAAGTAGGTACACACACCTAATACTTTGTTCGAGTGGAATTGTATTAGGAACTCGTACCTAATAAATAGAACAAATTAAAAGTAGTTTTATTTACCTTTTTATCTTTGTTATACGGTATACAATAGGTAGGTCTTACTAAAAAAAATAACGGAACAAAACGGCCGATGGGCTCAGGTCTACCGTTGGCAAGCCGCCGGCAGACCTGCTTTTCAGACCACGCCTTGAACAATATAGTATAGTTTTTATAATATACCTCTAGTACATGGAAACACTGGCATATTTATATCAATTATTACTGTGTATCAAACGAGTAAATATAATCTGACTTTAGTGTGTATGTATCTGTTCCCCTAATCGGTAACCGAATCAAATAACCAGCTCAGGCATCTAAGAAGCCCTCAGTAAGCTTATACCTTTAGGTTCTACGCGTAGAATGTTCAGAATTCCATTGATTTCCCTTTGTGATATTCGAATATGAATATTATCTCAGGGTTTAATAAGTGATAAGGTAAGGGCCTACATATCTTGAACATCAAATTGAGTTGGTTGTGAGTTTGGTCCCGGGTTCGATTCCCAGTGGGAGTACCTATTGGTACTCGGTTTGGCTGGTGGTAAGCCATTTTCTGTGTCCATGTTACCTAAGTCTGCTGCCAAACAACAGTGTTAATAGCACTGTTGTATCCCTGTATGAAAGGTAGCATAGTCAGCTCCTCATTAGGTTGAGGCTTCTGGGTGCGCACACTTAGCGTCCAACGGCCTTATCGTTACGTGAGACGAAGGCCAAGCGCAAACCTATCAGACTTTCAAAAAATCTTTATGTGAAGGTTATTTTCACACAGAGAGATTTAAATATAGTAATAGGTAGAGAGTAGAGTGGGCATTGGAAAACTTTTCATAGAAAAACTTTGATCTCGAAAGTCAGTGGTACGTCAAATGTCTTGTATGGCCGCGTGACGTGACGTTACCAATTGGTAATAAGTTTGAGATTATAATTTAGTTTGCTTTGTCCGGTCTTTAACTTTAATGTTAGTCTTAGTTTTTGCATCATAAAAGTTTTCACCAAATGTAATTTGCGATGCGATACCGAAATACAAGTCCGCGTGAAGAGTAATGAGATGTCAGAAAGTAAGTAAGATGAGTAGTGATGTACCCATGAGCCTAAAATAAAAATCCATAACTAGTAAACTATAATGAAATGTGTATTTTATTGAACAATTTTTATAGTTATGCCTTGGTTTCACATTTTTTAACTAAGAAAATCTATAAAACCTGCAAAACTGTCATATCGAAAGACTCTTAAGCGAATTATCTTTGCCCGCATTCATAGACGTTATAAAACTGACATAATTGTTCTTAGTAATCTGCGGTCATCCTACTAATATTATAAGCGTGTAAGTTTGGATGTTTAGATGTTTAGATGTTTGGATGTTTAGATGTTTGGATGTTTGTGACGTTTTCACGGAAAAACTACTGAATGGATTTGAATGAAACTTTACAATAATATAGCTTATACATCAGAATAACATATAGGCTATAATTTATAAAGCCATATTGTGTAAATTGTACAAAATCACACTTATAATATTAGTGGGATTACATGGGCAATTTTGGCATAACAAAAAAGTGTTGCCTAGCAACCGACCATAGAATATGTAATTCGTATATACAAACTTTCGCGTTTATAATATTAGTGTAAAGACTTTTTGAATGTACGAGTACTACGTCAGGTATTGAAATTTATTTTGTTTCTTTAAACTATTAGCCTACGTAACAGAATAAACACCTTTTGTACCTGTCGGGACTTCCCGTAGTCCTGATTTACTTCCAATCCAAATCTAACCTATCCATTCATTCACCGCGCCGCGAACAAGTAGCGCCATCTACAACATCGAACACACTGTGACGTGTAGCAAGCGCGAGTGCGAACGCGTCCGCGCAATACCCGAAAAGACATTATCAAATTACGTATAACAATCAAAATAAGCTCCGAAAGGTGTAGTTCAGCAGGTGGTTCTCGTGCTGGATTGTGATTGTGGGATCCGAAGGTGTCCAGGCGTCTCCATCGGTAGCGGTGAGTCCCATCTTTTCCTTCTCATCAATCCAACGGGAGCCCGTGAATTTTCCCATCTTCAAATTCACAGGGCATAGTGTCACTGCCTGCATAAGGAAAAACCTTGCTCGGAGCGTATCCATAAAATTTGGTGCCTCCTGTGAGGAAGTCGAATTCCGTATTTACATACAATCAATGAATTCCTTCCTATTTAATCTAAAGTCGTACTTTTCCCTGTAAAATATCATAGCTTATCAGCATCAAAATCTGATAACAGTTGCATGAAATAAATTTTCTGTAGCTAATTTATTTGAATTGCGGGTGAAAAAAGGTTCAAGTTTATTTCTACCCTCCACTAATTAATCTTGTGCAGACAGTGGCAGTTAAGGGTAGGACATACCAAGTGCTTGCTATTTAGTTTCGTAATTTTCAATAATGACTACAGAAGAGCAATTGAATGCAGAGTTGAAATCGTTGATTAAATTACGTGAACATGAATTCTCCACGATACAGATTTTATATAATTTGTCCATAAAGGCCATAACTGATGAGTCCGTGTTACCCAATTTTCGTGCGAGGTTCAAACGTATTGATAAAGTTAGAGAAACTTTTATCAATGTTAATTCCCGAATTAATGAAATTGAAATAACGTTAGACGAGGATGCGGCACTAAATAACCAAAAATTGGATGCTTTCGATGAATTGTATTACAAAGTCCTTGAATTCGCGGATACGTTACCAGTACCGGACGCTAAGACGGAAGTGAGTTCCACGATAAGGGTACAGTTACCCAACATAAGCGTCCCAAAGTTTGATGGCAATGCCGAGCACTGGCAGACGTTCAAAGACAGTTATATTCCGTTAGTTCATCAAAACAAATCATTGTCAAAGACTGAAAAGTTTCATTATTTGGTTTCATACTTGTCAGGCTTCCCCTTAACGATTGTTAAAGGTCTTCCGATCACGGAACACAACTATGACGTCGTATTTAAATTGTTATTAGATCGATTTGACAACAAACGCACTCTCGCCACGGCTTATCTAGATAAAATCTTCAAATTACAATCAACAAATAAACAATCTTTGACCAGTCTTTCGTTAACGGCGAATACCGCATATGAATGTGTAAACGCTTTACGCGCCTTGCAAATAAATGAACTCAGTGAGTTCTTACTATTCTATGTTGTAAATCGTCACTTAGACTCTGATACACGCAGACAGTTCGAATTACAAAATAAAGACGAGTTACCAAAGGTAGATAGTCTAATTAAGTTCTTACAAAACTACATTCAGGCTTTAGAAGTCAGTCAATCCACTTCGACTTATGACCAAAACTCGTCAAAACAACAAACTCGTTCGAATAAAACTCCTATTTCGAAGCAAAAAACGTCACTCGTTACGTCTACTCCGGTTGTTAGTCATAATCATTGCAGTAAAGATAAGGAACAAAAGGCTTGTCCCTGCTGTAACGAAAACACGCATTCTATTTATAGATGCAGTAGGCTGCAACAAATGGATGTTGTTTCGAGACGCAAGCTAATTAGTGAATTAAAGCTTTGTTTTAACTGTCTACGATCGGGTCATGATTTTAAAACTTGTAATTCAAAATTAAGTTGTATGTTGTGTAGTAGTAAACATAATACGTTGTTACACATAGATAAGACACAAACCTCGTCCAACAGTGGAGAAGAAATACCGAGTACTTCTCTCACTACAACCGTCAAGTCGACCGCGGAGCAGTCTAGTAGTTCTGTGAAAATACTTGGATCTGCCGTTGTCCGATTACGTCATCCTGACGGATCGATGCAGTGCGCTCGGGCGCTCACGGACAGTTGTAGTATGGATTCATTCATAACGAGCGCTTGCGCACGGCGATTAGGATTGCAGATAAAGAAATGTAACTTGAATGTTGCGGGGTTGGGTCAAAACAATGTACACAATATAAAGGGTGTTACTTTTTGTACAGTAATGCCTCGTCAAAATGATAAGGTTAAATTCGATATACCTTTAGTAGTGCTATCAAAAATCACGTCGATGATGCCGTGTACGTCATTACCGTCGTCAGTTCGAGATAACTATTCTCACTTAGACCTCGCGGATGAACGTTTCCACGTGCCTAGTCCGGTCGATATTTTGTTAGGGGTCGAATGTTTCGACCAGATCTACACTGGCGCGCGATTTTCTCCCGGTCCTGGATTGCCATGCGCTCTATCTAGTGTCTTCGGTTGGATTGTATGCGGCCAGTTTTCGCACAATGCTCGAAATAATAAGTCACCATCAGTGACATCTCTCGTCGCGTCCACCTGTGCGCTCGACGACCTAGTAAAACGATTCTGGGAAGCAGAAGAGCCTCCGACGGCGTCGGCTATCAACCCAGAGGATGAGGTGTGTGAAAGGATGTACCAGGAAGGTACAAGTCGTACTCCGGACGGTCGATACGTCGTGCCCATCATGTTGAAGGACGATGTTCCCGATTTGGGTGACTCACACAAACAGAGTCTTAATCGTTTTCTAAACCTTGAAAAACGCCTCGTGCGTGACCCTCAGCTCCAGTCTGAGTACTCCAAGTTTATGCGCGAATACGAAGAGTTAGAGCATATGCAACCTTCAACTGCTTCGTCTACTGAGCGGATAACTAACGTGATACCCCATCACTGCGTGTTGAGACCTGAAAGTTCAACTACTCGTTTGCGCGTCGTGTTTGACGCCAGCAGTAAGACTTCTTCAGGCAAGTCTCTCAATGACGTTGTTCATGTCGGTCCTAAACTTCAAATCGATATTGTTGATTTAGTCACAAAGTTCCGACTGCATACTATCGTCTTCACTGCTGACATTTGTAAAATGTACCGGCAGATACTAATTCGTCCAGAAGATAGATCTTATCAGCACATCTTCTGGCGCGCTCAGTCAAACGCACCGTTGACTGAGTACGAGCTGAACACCGTCACATACGGTGTCAGTAGTTCACCCTATCTGGCCATCAGGACGCTACGTCAGCTCGCTGATGATCATGGATCCGAGTTTTCTTCGCGCGCCGCTGAGGTATTACGCGAAGAGACGTTTATGGATGATATTACAACTGGTTGCTCGTCGTTGGACGAAGCCATTCAACTTAAAGACGATCTTGTGTCTTTACTGGCAAAAGGAAAGTTCGCACTTCGAAAGTGGAGTTCAAATTCTGCTCAGCTTCTAGAGGGTGTCCCTGTAGAACATTGTCAGACGTCAAAGACATTCGATGAGTCACACCAAGAATTCGTGAAGATTCTAGGGATTCGATGGGATCCAGCTAGTGATAGTTTCTCGTACTCCTTCACTGATAAGATTGAAATCGATCGGCTTGATAAGCGCTCGGTACTCTCAGTAGTGTCTAGGATTTTCGATCCACTAGGCTGGATTTCTCCAGTAGTCTTCGCAGCAAAGCTGCTCCTCCAAGAGATGTGGCGTCTGAATCTCAGTTGGGACGAGAAAATACCACCCCATCTCGCAAAACAGTGGCACGTGATCGCCGCTAACCTGCATGATTTGCAAGAAGTCCGACTGCCACGCTTAGTACTTCCACAAAACCTTATTCAAATCCATTTAGTTGGGTTTTGTGACGGATCATCAAAAGGTTATGGTTGCTGCGTCTATTTGTGCGCCATTGGTCCGAATGAAAATTCAACGAGACTACTAATCGGCAAATCCAAAGTAGCTCCTTTGAAGCCAACGACAGTCAATCGCCTGGAACTGTGTGCTGCAGTTTTGCTAGCGAAAGTGTTAAAACACATGTTCCAGCTATTGAGTAATAAGATTGATATCGCATCCGTGCGTGCGTATACTGACAGCTCAACTACTCTGGCCTGGCTCAACACTCCTCCACATCTGTTGAAAACATACGTAGCTAACCGAGTTGTTCAAGCTACTGACTTAGTAAGTGTAGATTCGTGGAATCATGTCTCAACTCAGGACAATCCAGCTGATTGCAGTAGTCGCGGTACTACATGTATGGAGTTGGTCGCTCATCCGTTATGGTGGTCTGGTCCTTCATGGCTATGTCAACCGATAACCGAATGGCCGACAAGATCTTCAAGTGTGCAAGAAGTTGTCCCGGAAATGAAGCCTCAGGTCGATCACAGCCTTGTCTCTGTCCAGTCTGACGATATCCTGTCAAGTCTCACATCGAGGCAATCATCTTTCACGACTATTGTCAGAACACTTGCATGGTGTTTGCGATTTATCAAAATTCTAAAAACTAAGAAGGAGGATCGAGTTTTATCTTCTCTTTCTTCTGATGAAATACACAAGTCACTGGTGCTGCTTGTTAAGCACACACAACAGTCTCATTTTAAAGATGAGCTAACACAAGTTACACAAGGGTTGTCTTGTCCGAAGTCGATTCAAAAATTATCACCCTTTTTAGATGAAGATGGCATTCTTCGAGTGGGGGGAAGAATAGACAATGCAAATCTGTCAATGTCGATATTGCATCCAATTCTTCTGCCAAAGTCATGTCAATTGTCACGTCTGATAGTAGAGAGCTACCATCTGATGTATCTTCACTGCGGGCCAAGGACCTTGCAGTCGTTAATTCAAAGAAGGTTTTGGATTATTGGGGTTAGGCTCTTAATACGCACTGTCGTGTCCAAATGCGTAAAATGTTTTAAGAGCCAACCTATTCCATGCCAGCCCATCATGGGAAAACTACCAGCTTGTAGACTTCAACCTGGTCGTTGTTTCCACACGACAGGTATTGACTTCGGAGGTCCTTTCACACTAAAAGAAAGTCGACGTCGTAATGCTCGTACATACAAGGCCTATATATGCTTGTTTGTATGTATGTCTACGAAAGCTGTGCATATCGAACTCGTAACTGAACTCAGTTCGAACGCCTTTCTCGCCGCCTTAGATAGGTTCGTGTCGCGACGTGGTCTCTGTACTGCTATCCGAACTGACTGCGGGACGAACTTTGTAGGCGCTAATCGTCATTTAAAAGAGATAGTCGATATATTTAAATCACAATTCTCGGATATATCCGACGGTTTAACGAGCCGTCAGATCAAATGGGAATTTAACCCGCCAAGTGCCCCGCACTTTGGTGGTATTTTCGAGAGTGGAATTAAATCCGTGAAATTCCACCTAAAACGTGTCATTGGTTTGCAAGCCTTGACTTTCGAGGAAATGTCTACGGTGCTGTCAAAAACTGAAGCCATACTGAATTCGCGTCCGTTATGTACACTATCGCCGGACCCCTCAGAATCAGATGTCCTTACACCGGGTCACTTTCTGGTAGGCGGCCCACTCATAGCATTACCGGAGATACAAATCGATGAGAACGTTTGTCCACGCTCTCGCTGGCACATGCTCCAGAAAATGACGCAGTCATTCTGGCGTGTTTGGCAGCGTGACTATCTTCATACTCTTCAGCAAAAGAGTAAATGGTTCACGAGTAACCATAATAACGTAAAAGTTAACGATTTAGTAATAATGATTGAACCAAACTTACCAACCATGTGCTGGAAATTGGCTCAAATTGTACAGCTGCATCCAGGCCGCGATAATGTGACAAGAGTTGTGACAGTTCGTACATCAAATGGTCATACTTTTCGTCGGCCAGTAGTTAAGATTTGCCCCCTACCTATGTAATTACGTTTTCCGTTCAACTCTGCTTTCAACTGTAGTTAAGTCTTATTTAGGTTATGTAGAGTTAGGATTTAGTTTAAAATTTCAGCACTCTTGGTATGTCGTTCCTTGAAATCCCTTGTGCATTTCAAGTGGGGGGATATGTCGGGACTTCCCGTAGTCCTGATTTACTTCCAATCCAAATCTAACCTATCCATTCATTCACCGCGCCGCGAACAAGTAGCGCCATCTACAACATCGAACACACTGTGACGTGTAGCAAGCGCGAGTGCGAACGCGTCCGCGCAATACCCGAAAAGACATTATCAAATTACGTATAACAATCAAAATAAGCTCCGAAAGGTGTAGTTCAGCAGGTGGTTCTCGTGCTGGATTGTGATTGTGGGATCCGAAGGTGTCCAGGCGTCTCCATCGGTAGCGGTGAGTCCCATCTTTTCCTTCTCATCAATCCAACGGGAGCCCGTGAATTTTCCCATCTTCAAATTCACAGGGCATAGTGTCACTGCCTGCATAAGGAAAAACCTTGCTCGGAGCGTATCCAGTACCTTATGCTGGAAATGGAGATAGATGCCTTCTATGCCTATCGAACAAGTAGAATAAAGCCTGAAGAACACGCGGACAAAGTCGCGGGCGGAAGCTAGTAAATCATAAAAATGAAAAGAAATTGAATCGAAACCTTGGATATTATACACTAAATAATATATTACTAAATATTTAACTAAATTACTAATATATTAATAAATACTACAATAAATAAACAATGTTAAAATGAAGTAAGTATATTTTAAAATATTCGCATAGAATAAGTCGAATGCTGTCAGAATTGAAGGACTATCATCAGGGACCATTCAGCTAAACATTCAGCTAGATTTTAGACTTATTGGAGACCAAGCCAGATTTGGCTAAAGGGTTCTCCAAGATTGGTACAACAAGGTCCAGAGCATTGTTTTTTGTGCAAGTGGAAGTTATGATATACAGGTTAGCTAATAATCACTTATCCAAATTTAAAAAATATATAATTAAACTACTTATAAATCAGTTGAAATAACAAAATATATGTCCCACCATTATTAACGACTTGCTGCCATCTGCGAGGTAGCGCCATTATACCCTCAACGTTAAAACCAGAAGATATAGACTCGAAGAACTTTGGCGAGGTCAGTTTTCAGGTCATCTTTGCAATATATTTTTTTTCCCTTCAAATGGGCCGATAGCCGTCGACGCCAAGTCCGGTGGATGGACTAGCAAAATCCAGCCCCACTTCTATAGTTTTTGGCGACACAGGTCTGGCGTTATCGTGCAAAACATAAACTCGTTCCTGTGGCCTACGAAGTTTATTTGCTCACTGTACACCTCTGCAGTAATTGTAGATCCCTCTGGCAGCAACTTCCACCCCTCTAACATTCCACCAGCAGCTTAGCATAACTTTACGCGAGTTGGACTCAGATTTAGGCACGGGAAGTCCCTTTTCTCCAGCGCTATGCCACCGACGTTTGCTTGTATGGTTGACAAACATTACCCACTTCTCATCACCAGTGACCAATTGCTTCAACCATTCAAAGTTCCGCTTCATTGTCAATAAATGTTGACAAGCATTAACTCTGCACTGTAATTCCCAACACCATATTTTGAAACCTTTCCCAACTCGTGTAAGTGCTTCTATATTGTGCCGTGAACGATAAAGTTAACGAACTTACCCGTGTTTAACAAAGTTAGAAAAGAGTGTCTCCATTACATCACACATATTTTGATCTTCTGGATTTAAGTCGAATGGTCTTATATAACTATACATTGTATAAGCAATTTCATCAGCATGTGTTGCCTTGCTATAGGTTACATTTTGTTTGCACTGCATGTAGTTAATATCACCAACGTACGCAAACAAATATCTATATACTCGAGTATATCAACATGTCAACATAAGTCTGTGTTGCTCGCTCGGTTGGGTGACAGACAAAGAAATCAGATCTTATATCAATTACATTTCGAATGATATTGTTTTGATCATCTCTCGAAAAAAACATTCGGATAATTTCTGTTTCATCTTCAAGTAAACTGGGAAATTGAAAATCAAACGCCGATATCAATTTATTTGTAATAATTTGGTTGATTTCGGCTTTGGAAGTCATATTGCGAAAATTATCTATTCTATAAACATATTCATCTTCAGTATAGCCTATCATGATTCGAAAATCTTTTAAATAAGGTTTCACATTTACAGGATATTCAGTAATATATGATTCAACACCTTCGATGCTTCTTTCAATGCAAGGGCTGTATAAGACACCAGCATTAAATGAAGCTTGTGTCACTGCTAACTCATGCTGTTGAGTAAGGAATATCATTGCGTCTGCCGTACTATGTGTCTTATATCCAAGCTGTCTTGCTATTATCAAAGGTGTGGTATCGTTTATTTCCTTCACTCCCCAATAAGAAATAGCTACTCCAGAACCTATTATGACTTTGTTAAATAATCTTTCTTTATTATATAATAGATGCAAGTCAACGGAAACACCTCCTGAGCTCACACCGTAAAGTGTAATGCTTCGATCGTCGCCACCAAATGCTGATATGTTGTCTTTAATCCATCGGAGAGCTAAAACTTGGTCTTTTATTCCTTGGTTGCCAGGAACATCAGGTGTTCCAAGACACATGAAACCGTATGGACCACTACGGTAATCAAAGGATACTAAAATTATATTCTTTTCCATAATATGTTTTGCTTCTCTAATAGAACGACCAAACATAAAGGCACCGCCATGTATCCAGACTAAAACAGCTAATTTGTGGTCATTTTTGTAGACATTAGGAACAAATATGTTTATATTCAGGCAATCTAAGCTTCCAACCAACTCTGAAGAAAATTCTTCTACTTGGGGACAAATATTTCCGTGAGTGCTTGCGTCAAATACATCAGCAAAGTTTTCAACAGGAAGAGAATTCTGTAACAAAGTTGTTGTTTTAATACGATTGTGACAATGTGGTAATGGTGACTGTAATCAGTACTTACCCCGAAAGGGTTACTTCTATTGACCTTTGCATATGGTATGCCCAGGTACATGGAGTAGTCAGCTCCCTGCACGCCTCTGACAGGACCTAGTTTTGTGTGCACTATAAAATCGCTTCCCTCCGCAGTATTAGTTCCCGCTGCAATTACTGGCTGAACTGATATAATTGCAAAGATTATTATAATCATCGTGAAAAATACTGTGTTCCGGTCACCTGGTCTCCATACAAACTTCTACTGGTTGTTAATACTGCATTATCTGAGTTTACTGTAGACACAGCTGCTGTTAGGTTGTTAATTTGAGTAATTAAAATGAGTTAACTCGATAAAAAATATTTACAAGCCAACTTCAACCGCCTAACGATAGTCATATTTTGAGTATTAAGCTATGAAAATCTATAAAATTTTCAAGACACAATCTAGAAACAAATATCTGTGTCGGTGGTGAGTCAGATTTTCGTTTAAATAGATACTTTGAAAGCTGCAGACCTCATTTCAAAAATTTAAAAATTTTAACACTGACGTCATTATATATATATGAAATAGCTTTGTTTATTAGGAAAAATGAGAGGTTATTTCCAAAAATCCATAGCAGTCGTCGCCAAGATTTCCTCAAAACCAACCCACACAAAACGGCTTTATACAGGAAAAGTGTAATGTTCATGGCTCCAAAAATTTACAATAATATTCCAAAAAACATACGAGAGCTTAAAGATCTAAAAGAGTTTAAACGAAATCTGTTCAACTACCTGTCAGACAACACTTATTACACGATTGATGAATTTCTCAATAAAGTGCAGCATATATAACAAGAATATGTTTGTTGTTATTAGTTTTTAGTTTAGTTTATAAAATTGAATTTGACTCTATTATTATTTGATTTGTATTTAATTTAATATTATTTTTTGACATATTTTTTGACATATAATTTTTTATGTTATTATGTATATATTTGTACGCCGCAAGGCTCCACATAGCGGCCGTTGTTTAATATAAGATCTTCAATACCTATGTTGGACAAATAAAATGATTTGATTTGATTTGATACTTCTAGAGTTACAGGGCGTCAAAGTATTGTATTTTTCGGTAATAAAAAGCCCCAACTTTGAACCTATTTTACAAGAGTATGAATCAATTTAGAACAATTTGGAAAAACCACCGACATTTGAAATTTTATTAATATACTGTATTGAAAAAATGGCTACATAATATACTGTATCCTTCAAATGATCCCTGGACTACGAAACATCCAAATAACGGGTGGATAACGCGTAGTGTATGCTGTCTCACCGTACGCGCTCGGGTAGGATAGGGCTCGGATAGGGACAGCTACAAAACAATGCAACTTTGAACGCGACCACGTGGTCTTACCAACATAGCCTCTTAAAAGTCAACCGCCTAAAAAAAGGCTAATCCAAATCGGTTCACTCAGTCGAAAGTTTGCAAGGACAAACATACAAATATATACAAACATACATACACTTTTGAAATTTGGCATACTTATTTAGAAGCTGATACTCGTATAGACTAACATATACAAAAACTGGGCAGTTAGGGAAATATTACATACACACAGGTCGAATAGATAACCTCCTATTTTGAAGTCGGTTAAAAATATATGAATGGGAATCCGCTCAGAAAGCTTCCAGAACAAAATGTATGGGAAATACCGTTTGGTCGCATTGGATGAAATTTTGGTAAAACATAGTCTGTAATACGGTTATCGATTGTGTGAAGTTGCAACGTTAGATAAAAACCAATTTAAGAAATATAGTCATTTTAATGTTGAAGCAACATAAATGATTTTCACGTTACAACGTATAGTATCAACAGCCCCGGTAGCCGGGTTGTCTGAGCGTTAGACGCATATGCGAAATACGCGTGGGAGATCCAGGGTTCAACTTCCGATCGGCACGTTGTCGAAAAATCTCTTTGTGACAATATCCCCAGTTTGATTGGGACATTGCAGTCTGACTGGCCTCATTGTCAGCAAAGTAGGATGAGTGCGTGCTTCGACAGGTAGTAGCTGCATGAGCCATTCCGGAGACCTATGATGAAGGCTAGCCTTCGGAAGGTATCCCACAGGAACTGCCGGCACAATTGGGAAAAAAGTATATAGAATAAGTATAGTAGAATGTACTTTTGCTGCTCTTCATATACCGACTACAACAAAAGTCTATATCAGATTTAAGACTCATATGGTTTTCTCATGGCTGCCATATTTCCAATATTTGGTGGTAATTAGTTTATTTTGTTTATTACTTTGTCCTTCCTTTAGTAAGCAACGGGAATAGAATCGACTTGTTTTTATACAAGTTAAAAAAAGAACTAGAAACCGACTTCAACTGCCCTAAAAGTCTACGTTTATTAAGTCAAATTTAAGACTTATATGGTTTTCTCATGGCTGCCATTGTCAGAACTGGACCAAATGGAAATGGGACGACACCGGAAGCACCAGCTTTCAAATAAATAAAGAATAATCAAAAGGTTCACCCAGTCGAAGGTTGTGAGGTAATAAACATCTAAAATTGGCCAAGTGCTAGTCGGACTCGCGCACTAAGGGCTCCGTACATAATATGGATATTTAACATACGGAAAACAAATCTAAAGAATGCGCCTCGAAATTGTGTTATCAATTTAGTTTCACAGTAGGAGTAGTAGACCCGTACGACACTAGATTGTGCTAGTTGTATGTTACATCGCACGTCTCTCATCTCAAAGAACACGTATGTTGTAGTGAAGTTCCTTAAATATTTTTTCTAGTTTTTGGTATTTGTTGTCATAGCGGCGACAGAAATACATCATCTGTAAAAACATACCCGTCGCATTGAGAACCTCCTCCTTTTTTGAAGTCGGTGGAAAAATGTTGTGAATTCATTCTGACACTCCGTTGCTAAAGGAAGGAAGGACAAGCAAACAACATTTTTGCATTTATAATATTAATAATGGGTGTGCGCCCGCGCCTTTGCTCACGTAGACTTCAGAAAATTATCTCGTGGAAATTACTTGCTCGTTGGAGGTAATAAGTAACCCAATGTCCGTTTCCGGAAGACGAAATTACACCCTGAATCAGTTAAGTCTTTTATTTAATTTTGAATATTCTAGATATTTCTCGAATATGGGAGAACATATTAGAATGTTTAAGACTGTTAATCAAATAATTGATGGAGATTCTAAATTGTTGGAATATCGAAGAACGATATGTCTGTCCATCCGAGCGGAGTCATTAAACAATAATACTAATACTAATTTCACAATCTTTCTATTTCAGTGAGACCTTTCAAATATTTCTTGTTCATCATGTATAGAAGATCCCAGAAGGCCATCCTCCTGTTGAACGGCCTCGTCCCCATGCTGAGTGTAGAGTCTATGCGCAAGTAGTGCAGCGTGTCGTTGGTGACTGGCAGCCATTTGACGGGCAGCAGCTCCGTCGGGGAGGGGGTTGGGTCGCTGGAATAGAAGCACGACACACATCAAAACATTAAATATGTAATAGCCTTAAATCCTCCAATATTTCTTATATAAGAACCATCCACTTCCACCCATCGCAACCGAACTCCCTTACTTTCAGCAGCAGGCTAAGAGGAATTCACTACCTTAACGGGAAGTTGATCGGAGTTGGTGGTGATAGAGAAAACCCTGTCATAACGTACTAACATTAGCTTTATATATGTAATGCTAATGTTAGTACGTTAAGACAGTTAGACAGACAGACGTTATATATATAAGATTATGAATTTATATAATCAAAACTACACCTGGACAGTTTTTTTAAGTGTATTTTCTGTCACTTTGCGATCTGTGTATGCCACAATAAGCCATTTATTTGTCTTTTTATTGTTGTCGTTTGGCAAAGGGGATTATGTATATTCCCTTTTATAGGCTGTGGTCCTGGTCGACCTGGACAGTAATGACTAAACATCGCATAAATATATGTCAATAAATAAGTGTAGGCGATTAACTGACTATGCAACGATGGAAAAAGGGTTAAATGAAACAAGTGAAGTATCTACGCTGACTGGTAACTGTGAGAGAAGTGTGGTATATATATTTTTGAATGGACTAGATGCTGTTGGTCCTGCGATCTCTGCAGCTGCACGCGGACAATGGCGAGCGCGGAAGGCGCTCATCCGGTGATATTATTACTTGCAGTGGTATTTATTGCTCAATTATAGCAGTGGTGAGCGGAGGTGCCAACGGAACTAAAAACCTGCCTGTGAGCGTTTGGTCACGTATTGCCTAATAATAGTTAACTAAAATATAATAAAGACTATTAAACTGTGAATCTATACATTACTAATATTTTTCTATTTAGGGTAAATAAATGATATCTATACTACATATCAAAATATAAAATATCGCGTGCAATAAGATTAAGTAAACGAACTTACCCGTGTTTAACAAAGTTGGAAATAAGTGTGGTCATTACATCGCACATATGTTGATCCTCTGGACTTAAGTCGAATGATTTGATATAACTATGCAATGTATATGCAATTTCATCAGCATGTGTTGCCTTGCTATAACTTTCATTTCGTTTGCACTGCGTGTAGTTAATATCACCAACGTACGCAAACAAATATCTATATACTCGGGCACCTCTGTCAACATAAGTCTGTGTTGCTCGCTCGGTTGGGTGACAGACAAAAAAGTCAGACCCTATATCGATTACGTTTCGAATGATATTGTTTTGGTCATCTCCCGAAAAAAACATTCGGATAATTTTTGTTTCATCTTCAACTATACTGGGTAATTGAAAAACAGACATTAACTTATTTGTAATCATTTTGTTGATTTCGGCATTGGTAATCATTTTGCGAATATAATTTATATGATAAACATATTCATCTTCAGTATAGCCTATCATTATTCGAAAATCTTTTAAATAAGGTTTCACATTTACAGGATATTCAGTAATATATGATTCAACACCTTCAATTCTTCTTTCAATGCAAGGTCTGTATATGACATCAGCATCAAATGAAGCTTGTGTCACTGCTAACTCATGCTGTTGAGTAAGGAATATCATTGCGTCTGCCGTACTATGTGTCTTATATCCAAGCTGTCTTGCTATTATCAAAGGTGTGGTATCGTTTATTTCCTTCACTCCCCAATAAGAAATAGCTACTCCAGAACCTATTATGACTTTGTTAAATAATCTTTCTTTATTATATAACAGATGCAAGTCAACTGAAACACCTCCTGAGCTCACACCGTAAAGTGTAATGCTTCGATCGTCGCCACCAAATGCTGATATGTTGTCTTTAATCCATCGGAGAGCTAAAAGTTGGTCTTTTAATCCTTGGTTGCCAGGAACATCAGGTGTTCCAAGACACATGAAACCGTATGGACCACTACGGTAATCAAAGGATACTAAAATTATATTCTTTTCCATTATATGTTTTGCTTCTGCAATAGAACGACCAAATATAAAAGCACCTCCATATATATTGACTAAAACAGGTAATTTATAGTCATTTTTGTAGACATTAGGAACAAATATGTTTATATTCAGGCAATCTAAGCTTCCAGCCAACTCTGTAGAATATTCTTTTACTTGGGGACAACAATCTCCGAGAGTGCTTGCGTCAAATACATCAGCAAAGTTTTCAACAGGAAGAGAATTCTGTAACAAAGTTGTTGTTTTAATACGATTGTGACAATGTGTTAATGGTGACTGTAATCAGTACTTACCCCGAAAGGGTTACTTCTGTTGACCTTTGCATATGGTATGCCCAGGTACATGGAGTAGTCACCGTCAGCTCCCTGCACGCCTCTGACAGGACCTAGTTTTGTGTGCACTATAAAATCGTTTACCTCCGCAGTATTAGTTCCCGCTGCAATTACTGGCTGAACTGATATAATTGCAAAGATTATTATAATCATCTTGAAAATACTGTGTTGCGGTCACCTGGTCTCCATACAAACTTCTACTGGTTGTTAATACTGCATTATCTGAGTTTACTGTAGACACAGCTGCTGTTAGGTTGTTAATTTGAGTAATTAAAATGAGTTAACTCGATAAAAAATATTTACAAGCCAACTTCAACCGCCTAACGATAGTCATATTTTGAGTATTAAGCTATGAAAATCTATAAAATTTTCAAGACACAATCTAGAAACAAATATCTGTGTCGGTGGTGAGTCAGATTTTCGTTTAAATAGATACTTTGAAAGCTGCAGACCTCATTTCAAAAATTTAAAAATTTTAACACTGACGTCATTATATATATATGAAATAGCTTTGTTTATTAGGAAAAATGAGAGGTTATTTCCAAAAATCCATAGCAGTCGTCGCCAAGATTTCCTCAAAACCAACCCACACAAAACGGCTTTATACAGGAAAAGTGTAATGTTCATGGCTCCAAAAATTTACAATAATATTCCAAAAAACATACGAGAGCTTAAAGATCTAAAAGAGTTTAAACGAAATCTGTTCAACTACCTGTCAGACAACACTTATTACACGATTGATGAATTTCTCAATAAAGTGCAGCATATATAACAAGAATATGTTTGTTGTTATTAGTTTTTAGTTTAGTTTATAAAATTGAATTTGACTCTATTATTATTTGATTTGTATTTAATTTAATATTATTTTTTGACATATTTTTTGACATATAATTTTTTATGTTATTATGTATATATTTGTACGCCGCAAGGCTCCACATAGCGGCCGTTGTTTAATATAAGATCTTCAATACCTATGTTGGACAAATAAAATGATTTGATTTGATTTGATACTTCTAGAGTTACAGGGCGTCAAAGTATTGTATTTTTCGGTAATAAAAAGCCCCAACTTTGAACCTATTTTACAAGAGTATGAATCAATTTAGAACAATTTGGAAAAACCACCGACATTTGAAATTTTATTAATATACTGTATTGAAAAAATGGCTACATAATATACTGTATCCTTCAAATGATCCCTGGACTACGAAACATCCAAATAACGGGTGGATAACGCGTAGTGTATGCTGTCTCACCGTACGCGCTCGGGTAGGATAGGGCTCGGATAGGGACAGCTACAAAACAATGCAACTTTGAACGCGACCACGTGGTCTTACCAACATAGCCTCTTAAAAGTCAACCGCCTAAAAAAAGGCTAATCCAAATCGGTTCACTCAGTCGAAAGTTTGCAAGGACAAACATACAAATATATACAAACATACATACACTTTTGAAATTTGGCATACTTATTTAGAAGCTGATACTCGTATAGACTAACATATACAAAAACTGGGCAGTTAGGGAAATATTACATACACACAGGTCGAATAGATAACCTCCTATTTTGAAGTCGGTTAAAAATATGTGAATGGGAATCCGCTCAGAAAGCTTCCAGAACAAAATGTATGGGAAATACCGTTTGGTCGCATTGGATGAAATTTTGGTAAAACATAGTCTGTAATACGGTTATCGATTGTGTGAAGTTGCCACGTTAGATAAAAACCAATTTAAGAAATATAGTCATTTTAATGTTGAAGCAACATAAATGATTTTCACGTTACAACGTATAGTATCAACAGCCCCGGTAGCCGGGTTGTCTGAGCGTTAGACGCATATGCGAAATACGCGTGGGAGATCCAGGGTTCAACTTCCGATCGGCACGTTGTCGAAAAATCTCTTTGTGACAATATCCCCAGTTTGATTGGGACATTGCAGTCTGACTGGCCTCATTGTCAGCAAAGTAGGATGAGTGCGTGCTTCGCAAGGCACGTATATCCCGGTCCCGGTTACTACCTACGACAGGTAGTAGCTGCATGAGCCATTCCGGAGACCTATGATGAAGGCTAGCCTTCGGAAGGTATCCCACAGGAACTGCCGGCACAATTGGGAAAAAAGTATATAGAATAAGTATAGTAGAATGTACTTTTGCTGCTCTTCATATACCGACTACAACAAAAGTCTATATCAGATTTAAGACTCATATGGTTTTCTCATGGCTGCCATATTTCCAATATTTGGTGGTAATTAGTTTATTTTGTTTATTACTTTGTCCTTCCTTTAGTAAGCAACGGGAATAGAATCGACTTGTTTTTATACAAGTTAAAAAAAGAACTAGAAACCGACTTCAACTGCCCTAAAAGTCTACGTTTATTAAGTCAAATTTAAGACTTATATGGTTTTCTCATGGCTGCCATTGTCAGAACTGGACCAAATGGAAATGGGACGACACCGGAAGCACCAGCTTTCAAATAAATAAAGAATAATCAAAAGGTTCACCCAGTCGAAGGTTGTGAGGTAATAAACATCTAAAATTGGCCAAGTGCTAGTCGGACTCGCGCACTAAGGGCTCCGTACATAATATGGATATTTAACATACGGAAAACAAATCTAAAGAATGCGCCTCGAAATTGTGTTATCAATTTAGTTTCACAGTAGGAGTAGTAGACCCGTACGACACTAGATTGTGCTAGTTGTATGTTACATCGCACGTCTCTCATCTCAAAGAACACGTATGTTGTAGTGAAGTTCCTTAAATATTTTTTCTAGTTTTTGGTATTTGTTGTCATAGCGGCGACAGAAATACATCATCTGTAAAAACATACCCGTCGCATTGAGAACCTCCTCCTTTTTTGAAGTCGGTGGAAAAATGTTGTGAATTCATTCTGACACTCCGTTGCTAAAGGAAGGAAGGACAAGCAAACAACATTTTTGCATTTATAATATTAATAATGGGTGTGCGCCCGCGCCTTTGCTCACGTAGACTTCAGAAAATTATCTCGTGGAAATTACTTGCTCGTTGGAGGTAATAAGTAACCCAATGTCCGTTTCCGGAAGACGAAATTACACCCTGAATCAGTTAAGTCTTTTATTTAATTTTGAATATTCTAGATATTTCTCGAATATGGGAGAACATATTAGAATGTTTAAGACTGTTAATCAAATAATTGATGGAGATTCTAAATTGTTGGAATATCGAAGAACGATATGTCTGTCCATCCGAGCGGAGTCATTAAACAATAATACTAATACTAATTTCACAATCTTTCTATTTCAGTGAGACCTTTCAAATATTTCTTGTTCATCATGTATAGAAGATCCCAGAAGGCCATCCTCCTGTTGAACGGCCTCGTCCCCATGCTGAGTGTAGAGTCTATGCGCAAGTAGTGCAGCGTGTCGTTGGTGACTGGCAGCCATTTGACGGGCAGCAGCTCCGTCGGGGAGGGGGTTGGGTCGCTGGAATAGAAGCACGACACACATCAAAACATTAAATATGTAATAGCCTTAAATCCTCCAATATTTCTTATATAAGAACCATCCACTTCCACCCATCGCAACCGAACTCCCTTACTTTCAGCAGCAGGCTAAGAGGAATTCACTACCTTAACGGGAAGTTGATCGGAGTTGGTGGTGATAGAGAAAACCCTGTCATAACGTACTAACATTAGCTTTATATATGTAATGCTAATGTTAGTACGTTAAGACAGTTAGACAGACAGACGTTATATATATAAGATTATGAATTTATATAATCAAAACTACACCTGGACAGTTTTTTTAAGTGTATTTTCTGTCACTTTGCGATCTGTGTATGCCACAATAAGCCATTTATTTGTCTTTTTATTGTTGTCGTTTGGCAAAGGGGATTATGTATATTCCCTTTTATAGGCTGTGGTCCTGGTCGACCTGGACAGTAATGACTAAACATCGCATAAATATATGTCAATAAATAAGTGTAGGCGATTAACTGACTATGCAACGATGGAAAAAGGGTTAAATGAAACAAGTGAAGTATCTACGCTGACTGGTAACTGTGAGAGAAGTGTGGTATATATATTTTTGAATGGACTAGATGCTGTTGGTCCTGCGATCTCTGCAGCTGCACGCGGACAATGGCGAGCGCGGAAGGCGCTCATCCGGTGATATTATTACTTGCAGTGGTATTTATTGCTCAATTATAGCAGTGGTGAGCGGAGGTGCCAACGGAACTAAAAACCTGCCTGTGAGCGTTTGGTCACGTATTGCCTAATAATAGTTAACTAAAATATAATAAAGACTATTAAACTGTGAATCTATACATTACTAATATTTTTCTATTTAGGGTAAATAAATGATATCTATACTACATATCAAAATATAAAATATCGCGTGCAATAAGATTAAGTAAACGAACTTACCCGTGTTTAACAAAGTTGGAAATAAGTGTGGTCATTACATCGCACATATGTTGATCCTCTGGACTTAAGTCGAATGATTTGATATAACTATGCAATGTATATGCAATTTCATCAGCATGTGTTGCCTTGCTATAACTTTCATTTCGTTTGCACTGCGTGTAGTTAATATCACCAACGTACGCAAACAAATATCTATATACTCGGGCACCTCTGTCAACATAAGTCTGTGTTGCTCGCTCGGTTGGGTGACAGACAAAAAAGTCAGACCCTATATCGATTACGTTTCGAATGATATTGTTTTGGTCATCTCCCGAAAAAAACATTCGGATAATTTTTGTTTCATCTTCAACTATACTGGGTAATTGAAAAACAGACATTAACTTATTTGTAATCATTTTGTTGATTTCGGCATTGGTAATCATTTTGCGAATATAATTTATATGATAAACATATTCATCTTCAGTATAGCCTATCATTATTCGAAAATCTTTTAAATAAGGTTTCACATTTACAGGATATTCAGTAATATATGATTCAACACCTTCAATTCTTCTTTCAATGCAAGGTCTGTATATGACACCAGCATCAAATGAAGCTTGTGTCACTGCTAACTCATGCTGTTGAGTAAGGAATATCATTGCGTCTGCCGTACTATGTGTCTTATATCCAAGCTGTCTTGCTATTATCAAAGGTGTGGTATCGTTTATTTCCTTCACTCCCCAATAAGAAATAGCTACTCCAGAACCTATTATGACTTTGTTAAATAATCTTTCTTTATTATATAACAGATGCAAGTCAACTGAAACACCTCCTGAGCTCACACCGTAAAGTGTAATGCTTCGATCGTCGCCACCAAATGCTGATATGTTGTCTTTAATCCATCGGAGAGCTAAAAGTTGGTCTTTTAATCCTTGGTTGCCAGGAACATCAGGTGTTCCAAGACACATGAAACCGTATGGACCACTACGGTAATCAAAGGATACTAAAATTATATTCTTTTCCATTATATGTTTTGCTTCTGCAATAGAACGACCAAATATAAAAGCACCTCCATATATATTGACTAAAACAGGTAATTTATAGTCATTTTTGTAGACATTAGGAACAAATATGTTTATATTCAGGCAATCTAAGCTTCCAGCCAACTCTGTAGAATATTCTTTTACTTGGGGACAACAATCTCCGAGAGTGCTTGCGTCAAATACATCAGCAAAGTTTTCAACAGGAAGAGAATTCTGTAACAAAGTTGTTGTTTTAATACGATTGTGACAATGTGTTAATGGTGACTGTAATCAGTACTTACCCCGAAAGGGTTACTTCTGTTGACCTTTGCATATGGTATGCCCAGGTACATGGAGTAGTCACCGTCAGCTCCCTGCATGCCTCTGACAGGACCTAGTTTTGTGTGCACTATAAAATCGTTTACCTCCGCAGTATTAGTTCCCGCTGCAATTACTGGCTGAACTGATATAATTGCAAAGATTATTATAATCATCTTGAAAATACTGTGTTGCGGTCACCTGGTCTCCATACAAACTTCTACTGGTTGTTAATACTGCATTATCTGAGTTTACTGTAGACACAGCTGCTGTTAGGTTGTTAATTGGAGTAATTAAAATGAGTCTACGCGATCAAAAATAATTACAAACCAACTTCAACCGCCTTAAAAGTCTACTTTCAATGAAAGAAAGAAAGAAAGAAAGATTTATTTGCTGGAATACAAATTTAAAAAGATCTTAATATGAATATAAAGTATGTAATTGTATTCTGTCGAACATGTCGACGTGCAAATGTTAAGTATAGTTACATTGTAGTCTGTTTAAATATTGCGAAACATTTTATGATGACAATTCTGATTTAAATTCTATACCATTTCTCAATTTAATATATTCTCGAAGGAAATCATACAATTCAATATTTCAAAAATCTTAATCTAAATATGCATCGATCTCACCAACATCAACAATTAAAGTTATAACTGGTAAAATTCATTCAATGAATAAAAAGAGTGTTCCATCAGCCACAAACGTAATGCTCTCTTAAACCTATGTCTCGGGAGTTGTTTAATAAATCCTGGTATTTTGTTATAAATTTTAATACACATACAGTAGCTGTTTTTTTGAATGTGCGTCGTTTTAGGTGTTATTTCAAGAGCCAATCTTTGTGGATTTCTTAAAGGTCTCTGCAGTACCTCCCCAGCTTCAATAAAAAGATGATAGTTTTGCTTGACATAATTACTTATCTCGAGTATATACAGGGATGGTAAAGGTAATATTTTTAGTGATTTAAATTAGGGTCTGCAGGAGACATCTGGCGCGATGCCACATATAGACCGTATACATCTTTTTTGGGCAATGAAAATTTTGTTACTGTCTGTACTATTTTCCCAAATTATTAATCCGTACCTGAGGACAGATTCTACATAAGCAAAGTATGCAGTGATAGCTGTACTTTTATTGGCAATTCTGGTTAGTTTATAGAGTGTATATACCTTTATAGAGTATATATACCTATTTATTTTATTGCATATTTTCTCTACTTGCTCTTTCCAGTTCAAGTGCACATCTACAATTAATCCTAAAAATGTCGTACTATTAGTATTATGTATAACTTGTCCATCGTAGTTTACAGTTATTTGTTTATTTTTAAAGTTATTGAAATTTTTGAGATTAGTCTTTGATAAATTTATGTTTAGATTGTTTTGATGTAGCCATTGTATTATTGATGTTAAGGTCTGGGATATGTCAATTTTATGTAGTTCTATTGAAGATTTTATATCCGAAGTAACTATTATTGAAGTATCATCTGCGAACAAAACTGTTTTATGTTTTGTAGCGTCTGGTAGGTCATTAATGTACAGTACAAATAATAATGGGCCTAATATACTGCCCTGCGGAATTCCAAATCTGTTGTGTCTGAAATTAGAACAGTGTATATGTACTGTATGTTTATCATTTAATTGAGCTATTTCTACACACTGCAGTCTATTTTCTAGGTAGGAACTCAACCAACTAAGTGCAGGTCCTCGAACCCCATTCTGTTCGAGCTTAGTTAACAGTATTTTGTGAGATACAAAATCAAACGCCTTTGACAGGTCTAAAAATAACACACTGGTATATTTTTTGTCATTCAGGCTCTTAAGGATATCATTGACCAAGTGAAACGCTGCGTGTGTTGTAGATTTGTTTTTAATAAATACATACTGGTTTTGTTTGTCATTAAGCAGTGCTTCTCAAGGCACGTATATCCCGGTCCCGGTTACTACCTACGACAGGTAGTAGCTGCATGAGCCATTCCGGAGACCTATGATGAAGGCTAGCCTTCGGAAGGTATCCCACAGGAACTGCCGGCACAATTGGGAAAAAAGTATATAGAATAAGTATAGTAGAATGTACTTTTGCTGCTCTTCAAAAACCGACTACAACAAAAGTCTATATCAGATTTAAGACTCATATGGTTTTCTCATGGCTGCCATATTTCCAATATTTGGTGGTAATTAGTTTATTTTGTTTATTACTTTGTCCTTCCTTTAGTAAGCAACGGGAATAGAATCGACTTGTTTTTATACAAGTTAAAAAAAGAACTAGAAACCGACTTCAACTGCCCTAAAAGTCTACGTTTATTAAGTCAAATTTAAGACTTATATGGTTTTCTCATGGCTGCCATTGTCAGAACTGGACCAAATGGAAATGGGACGACACCGGAAGCACCAGCTTTCAAATAAATAAAGAATAATCAAAAGGTTCACCCAGTCGAAGGTTCTGAGGTAATAAACATCTAAAATTGGCCAAGTGCTAGCCGGACTCGCGCACTAAGGGCTCCGTACAGAATATGGATATTTAACATACGGAAAACAAATCTAAAGAATGCGCCTCGAAATTGTGTTATCAATTTAGTTTTACAGTAGGAGTAGTAGACCCGTACGACACTATATTGTGCTAGTTGTATGTTACATCGCACGTCTCTCATCTCGAAGAACACGTATGTTGTAAGGAAACTTCCTTATATATTTTTTCTAGTTTTTGGTATTTGTTGTCATAGCGGCGACAGAAATACATCATCTGTAAAAACATACCCGTCGCATTGAGAACCTCCTCCTTTTTTGAAGTCGGTGGAAAAATGTTGCGAATTCATTCTGACACTCCGTTGCTAAAGGAAGGAAGGACAAGCAAACAACATTTTTGCATTTATAATATTAATAATGGGTGTTGGCCCGCGCCTTTGCTCACGTAGACTTCAGAAAATTATCTCGTGGAAATTACTTGCTCGTTGGAGGTAATAAGTACCCAATGTCCGTTTCCGGAAGACGAAATTGCACCCTGAATCAGTTTAGTCTTTTATTTAATTTTGAATATTCTAGATATTTCTCGAATATGGGAGAACATATTAGAATGTTTAAGACTGTTAATCAAATAATTGATGGAGATTCTAAATTGTTGGAATATCGAAGAACGATATGTCTGTCCATCCGAGCGGAGTCAATAAACAATAATACTAATACTAATTTCACAATCTTTCTATTTCAGTGAGACCTTTCAAATATTTCTTGTTCATCATGTATAGAAGATCCCAGAAGGCCATCCTCCTGTTGAACGGCCTCGTCCCCATGCTGAGTGTAGAGTCTATGCGCAAGTAGTGCAGCGTGTCGTTGGTGACTGGCAGCCATTTGACGGGCAGCAGCTCCGTCGGGGAGGGGGTTGGGTCGCTGGAATAGAAGCACGACACACATCAAAACATTAAATATGCAATAGCCTTAAATCCTCCAATATTTCTTATATAAGAACCATCCACTTCCACCCATCGCAACCGAACTCCCTTACTTTCAGCAGCAGGCTAAGAGGAATTCACTACCTTAACGGGAAGTTGATCGGAGTTGGTGGTGATAGAGAAAACCCTGTCATAACGTACTAACATTAGCTTTATATATGTAATGCTAATGTTAGTACGTTAAGACAGTTAGACAGACAGACGTTATATATATAAGATTATGAATTTATATAATCAAAACTACACCTGGACAGTTTTTTTAAGTGTATTTTCTGTCACTTTGCGATCTGTGTATGCCACAATAAGCCATTTATTTGTCTTTTTATTGTTGTCGTTTGGCAAAGGGGATTATGTATATTCCCTTTTATAGGCTGTGGTCCTGGTCGACCTGGACAGTAATGACTAAACATCGCATAAATATATGTCAATAAATAAGTGTAGGCGATTAACTGACTATGCAACGATGGAAAAAGGGTTAAATGAAACAAGTGAAGTATCTACGCTGACTGGTAACTGTGAGAGAAGTGTGGTATATATATTTTTGAATGGACTAGATGCTGTTGGTCCTGCGATCTCTGCAGCTGCACGCGGACAATGGGGAGCGCGGAAGGCGCTCATCCGGTGATATTATTACTTGCAGTGGTATTTATTGCTCAATGATAGCAGTGGTGAGCGGGGGTGCCAACGGAACTAAAAACCTGCCTGTGAGCGTTTGGTCACGTATTGCCTAATAATAGTTAACTAAAATATAATAAAGACTATTAAACTTTGAATCTATACATCAATAATATTTTTCTGTTTAGGGTAAATGAAATATATCTATACTACATATCAAAATATAAAATATCGCGTGCAATAAGATAAAGTAAACGAACTTACCCGTATTTAACAAAGTTGGAAAAAAGTGTGGTCATTACATCGCACATATGTTGATCCTCTGGACTTATGTCGTAAGCTTTTAGAACGCCATTCATTAAACTATAGTAAAGTTCATCAGCATGTGTTGCTTTACCAACAGTTATATTGAAGGCTTTACGCGTACTGTTAATATCACCAACGTACGCAAACAAATATCTATATACTCGAGTATATCAACATGTCAACATAAGTCTGTGTTGCTCGCTCGGTTGGGTGACAGACAAAGAAATCAGATCTTATATCAATTACGTTTCGAATGATATTGTTTTGATCATCTCTCGAAAAAAACATTCGGATAATTTCTGTTTCATCTTCAAGTAAACTGGGAAATTGAAAATCAAACGCCGATATCAATTTATTTGTAATAATTTTGTTGATTTCGGCTTTGGAAGTCATATTGCGAAAATTATCTATTCTATAAACATATTCATCTTCAGTATAGCCTATCATGATTCGAAAATCTTTTAAATTCGGTTTCACATTTACAGGATATTCAGTAATATATGATTCAACACCTTCGATGCTTCTTTCAATGCACGGGCTGTATATGACACCAGCATCAAATGAAGCTTGTGTCACTGCTAACTCTTGCTGTTGAGTAAGTAATATCATTGAGTCTGCCGTATTATCTGTCTTATATCCAAGCTGTCTTGCTATTATCAAAGGTGTGGTATCGTTTATTTCCTTCACTGCCCAATCAGAAAGAGCTACTACAGAACCTATTATGACTTTGTTAAATAATCTTTCTTTATTATATAACAGATGCAAGTCAACTGAAACACCTCCTGAGCTCACACCGTAAAGTGTAATGCTTCGATCGTCGCCACCAAATGCTGATATGTTGTCTTTAATCCATCGGAGAGCTAAAACTTGGTCTTTTAATCCTTGGTTGCCAGGAACATCAGGTGTTCCAAGACACATGAAACCGTATGGACCACTACGGTAATCAAAGGATACTAAAATTATATTTTTTTCCATTATATGTTTTGCTTCTGTAATAGAACGACCAAACATAAAGGCACCGCCATGTATCCAGACTAAAACAGCTAATTTGTTGTCATTTTTGTAGACATTAGGAACAAATATGTTTATATTCAGGCAATCTAAGCTTCCAGCCAACTCTGATGAATATTCTTTTACTTGGGGACAACAATCTCCGAGAGTGCTTGCGTCAAATACATCAGCAAAGTTTTCAGCAGGAAGAGAATTCTGTAACAAAGTTGTTGCTTTAATACGATCGTGACAATATGGTAATGGTGACTGTAATCAGTACTTACCCCGAAAAGGTTACTTCTATTGACCTGGGCATATGGTATGCCCAGGTACATGGAGTAGTCACCGTCAGCTCCCTGCACGCCTCTGACAGGACCTAGTTTTGTGTGCACTATAAAATCGTTTACCTCCGCAGTATTAGTTCCCGCTGCAATTACTGGTTGAACTGATATAATTGCAAAGATTATTATAATCATATTGAAAATACTTTATTGCTGTCACCTGGTCTCCATACACAAATAGTAATAGTTTTTGTTAACTGGTTGTTAAAACTACTTTATCTGAGTGTATAGTAGACACAGCTGTAGGGTTTTAATCTGGTTGAGTAACTAGTGGGTTTACAAAATATATGAACGAGAATCCACTCAGAACTTACAGAACATTTGTTATTATTATTTATTTATTAAAATATTAATATAACAGTGCAAACCAAGTCGTTAATATTATTGCTTATCCCTTTCATTCATTCAAACACAGGTATACATCTGGACACGTGTCGGTGAGCGTGTTGAGCGCTGCGAACAGGCGCGGGTTTCGGAATCTATCTAGTATAGTTTTTGAAAAATCAATAAGAAAAAACTTGACAAACCAACTTAGTTATGCGGTCGGGAAAATGAACGTTATTTCAAGGGAATCATATCTGTACGTTTCTTTCCATGGTTTGAAACCATTGGTGCGTGAGTTCGACTCACACTTGGCCGTTTTAAAGGTAGTTTTATAAACGAATACCATGATTGAAGGGAATATATAGAATATATACGATTTATAGTTAGATAAAAACTATAACTTATCACTTACCCTCAAGTAAGATGGCTAAATACAAACTGTACATAAAAATATCAAAGCTTCATTTAAGTATCTTATTAAAAACCTTGAAGGCTTAAAACCCCAAAAACTCTTCAGCTCATCCACCCTCATTAACAGAAGGCGGTATACAAGTGTTGACCCCCAAAAGGTCTTTGTGGTGAGTGTAACCCAATTATCAGTAAATTTCGTGAATGGGTGCGGTGCGACTAGGGGTTAATCCGGCGTATTCCCGCTCGCACCCGCTTTTTGGGTCAATGGATTAAAATTGGGATAAAAAAAACATGCGTGAGTGTTGTAATTCTTCCTGCAACGTTGTGGCAGATTAGCGAATTAGGTACGGACTGAGGGATTTGGTTGGACTTTTTTTGCTTTATAGGATGGAACCAAAGTATTATAGCCGATACATTTACATACAATTCTTTCTCTAACAACTAGAATCTCGATCGAAGAAAATAAAAACACGAAATAATAAAGTTAAGAAAGCAGCTAAGTGCATGTTGGGCCACGCGCAGGGTTGGGTTCTGTAGTTACCGGGACAATAAGTTCAAAAAATGAAAAGTAATTTTGAATGGAATTTGTACGAAATTTTCCTTTCTATTTCAGACTATTTATTACTCGTCAACCTGTAGAGTCAACTTTGTCGAAATAGTTTTCCTTTTCACTTTGGCATATACAACTACAGTGAATTTTTTCAGATTGTTAAAAAGGGGTTTAGCGGGGATCGGGATCGCTCGATCCTGACAAAACTTATCACTTTAAAGCTTAATATTTTGCAAACGGATCCCTGAATCCAATTCTCCCAAAGATTCCGGATTCTTGATTTTATAACCTCCTGACTACAGAACTTTCAATTTTTGGTTTTACTTTTTAAAATTTTTGCTGTGTACTTCTGAGGGCCTAAGATTACATGGAAAATTTTGAGAAAATTTTTTTGTCGTGAAAATTTGGATTTTCATTACGTTCTTTGTATAGGACAAATTGATTCTACAAGGTTGTACTACACATAGAACATAAAAAATTATTCGATTAAAACTTATTAATTCTCAAGAGAAAAATGAAACATTTCAATTACTATAAAAGCAGTCTCATTTATTTTAAAAAAAAAATGTCACATAAGTACAAATCAGTCAAACAAACTTAAATTTTTTATCAAAATCCACAAACATAAACTTTCTTCAAGTGAGAGTTAACATTTTTAATTTTTATTCATAAATAAATTCTTACAAACCTCTTACTATGAGTTTTCATAGAGATTAACATTAGCACAAAACTATCAAACTTCACAAAATACCTAGCATCTTTGTTCAACTAAGACATTTTCAGCCAGGCATAAATTTTTAACAAAAATAAATTCTAAAAACTTCTTACTAATCAAATTGAGATCAACGCTTATCAATATAGTTATTTTTAAAAAAAAATCTTAGGAAACAGTACAAAAACAATGTAATCATAAGTAAATCTAGTTATCTAGTCAGTCTCATGAAAATTAGTAAAACAGTTCCTACTAGCTTCTGCCCGCGGCTTCGCCCGCGTGGACTTTAGGATTTATCTCATTGGATAAATCAACTACATAACAAATATGAAACTGACGTAACGCTTTCCGGCAACGAATAATTATTTAGAGATTATTCATACTACAATTATAAAAATCTATATTAAAATATGGGTAAGGGGTGGGGGTAAGAAGGTGCAAGATTCACACACAAAATTTGGTCTAGCCGTTTCCCAGAAGTGCGACCACAAAAAACGTGTCATTTTTATATATTAGATTGTTTCATTATGTGTGAAACCACGTCACTCTTAATTTTTATCAGTAAGGCTAACTACCCATTTTCATGCTGCTAACTTCGGAAAACACAGTTCCCATACAAACTTTCAACCCCTATTCACCCCCATTAAAAATATGCGGAAACACGTATTTATCTGTTTCCACTTTCTAACCACTTAACAATTTTCTTGTTATTACCTTCAAAACTGAAATTTTAATTTGCATCCCTGATTTCGCCCTTTAGAGGTTGATTTTACTAAAACACTAAAAACGTCACCCTTAACTGTAGTTCATAAGACTGAGTATGAGTTTTGATGCTGATGACTACAAACACCACAGAGTTATCATTCACACGGTGGAACACGTATTTCTTTGTTTCAAATCTAGCCACTTACTAAGTATCAATTTTCATGATATTGACTTCAAATATAAAAGAATTCCCATACAAACTTTCATCCCCCTTTCATCCCCATTAAAAATTCGTGAAACACGTATTTCTTTGTTTCTAATCTAACCACTTACAAAATTTCATTGCATTATCTTCAAAAATGCAGAAATTAAATTGAAACTTGCATCCATGATTTCACCCTCTGGAAATCACTATTAATTTTAGTTCATAATGCTGATTATCAATTTTCATGATATTGACTTCAAAAACAACAGAGTTTCCAATACTAATTTTCATCCACCTTGTCACCCTATTAGAAATCCGTGACACTTGTACTTCTTTGTTTCTAATCTCAACACTTATCAATTTTCATGGCGTTATCTTCAAAAATGACGAACTTAAATTTTATTTAGCATTCCTAATTTTGCCCTGTTTAATTTAAAACACGTTATCCTTACTTACAAAAACAACAGAGTGCACTTACAAACTTTCATCCCCCTTTTCACCCCTTTTGAGGATAAATATCTAAAAGCTGTGAAACACTACACCGAAAAACTACGTACAAATTTTCATGGATTTATCTTCAAAAATGACGGACTTTCGTACAAACTTACATCCCTTATTTTACACTGTTAGGGGTGGAATTTCGAGAAATACTTTCTTAGCGGATACTTTCACTTTACAAAGAACACAGCCTCCAAATTTCATGTCTATAGGACCAGTGGTTTAGGATGTGCGTCGATATATAAGTCAGTTAGTCAGGACTTTGAATTTTATATAGATTGAAATCCAATGTGTACCTAAAAATAATAATTACATCTCATGTACACCATATAATACCTCATCATCACCATCAACAGCCTATATACGTCCCCACTGCTGGGGCTCAGGCCTATTCTCCTACACAGAGTGTATGGGACATAGTCCACCACGCGGGACCAGCGGGGACGGCGGACTTCACATGCCTGTTCAAGACATGCAGGTTTCCTCACGATGTTTTCCTTCACCATTAAGCAATCGGATAATGTACTTGTAAATTATCTGCCTCCATGTCTTAAAAATGGCAACACATTTGTACTAACAACCCTGAGGTTCCATATTTTGATTGATTTTTTGTTTTTGTACATACAGTTTTGACCATAAGTCCCAATACCTATCGGTACTTGAATTGGATGGCGGTAAGGCATTTTCTCGAGACCTGTCGATGTGGCGTACCACTAAAGAGGCCTATGTCCAGCATGATGATGATGAAGGCATTTTCTATGCCCACCTGACTTTTATTATATTTAGTCTGTTATGTGAATATTGTTTGAAATGTATTTTTTTGTCTATAACAGTTTGTTTTGTCTATTAAAATGTTTAGTTTTTCGTTAAAATTAGAATAGTTACCGCCTCCGTGACCTAATTGCTAAATGTTCGATTCACAATCCGATCTATCGGTACTCGGTTTGGTTGGTGGTAAGCAATTTTTTGTCTGCCTGGCTCGCTACCACCATGTTACCTAAGTCTTCCACCAACAAGAATTGTTAATAGCACTGTTGTGTTCCGGTATGAAAGGCAGCAGAGCCAGTGCCTCTCTATTAGTTTGAGGATCCTGGGTAAGCAAGATTTCTATCCAACGGCCTTGCGTGCGTGCGTACAGCTAAGCAGTGGAATTCCCTGCCGGCTGTGTTTCCCAAGCGATACAACCTAGATAACTTTAAGGCCAGAGTGAATAGACTATTTCTATGCAACCGTGAACGATCCTAGACCACATCGTCGCCTAACATCAGGTGAGATTGTAATAAAACGGAAGCCTATCGAATGTAAAAAAAATCATGTTAGATGAAGGTAAAATACAAACCCATATAAAGACAACTATTTACGAACTTTTTATAAAAACTTACATCGCTAATTTTACCTCCCATTGCGTGAGGTCTTAGTTGTATAAGCCTTTTTAGAAGATGGGTAGCAGAATGTAACTACAACATCTTACTGCGATTACCAATCCGTCTACAAACAGTGGTGCTTGTTGCAAATCCAATCATATAAAGTTTAATGTGTCGTTATATGGGGAGAGGGGCACTTGTCCAACAGTGGACTCATGCAGCCAACCAGGTTGTGGAGGGATGGCCCGATACACGTTACACGGCAATTGCAAACTTTAACACAAACTTGCATCACATATTCTTTTTGCGGAACTATCATAAAAGGAACATATTGTCAAAATCTCATAACCCTACATGGTTTCGTCTGTCAGTCACTTCTAACGCTGAGGTAACGTTTCAATGACGTATCAGCAACCCTTTACAAAAAACCGCATGTAAATCGGTCAAACCGTTCTGGAGATAAGTGGCAACATTGGTTTGTATGTACACACAAACAAACAAACACACAAACAAACACACAAACAAACAAACAAACGAACAAACATCCTCTCACCCTAAACGCATACACTGTCTCCGTTCCGTCGCGGGTAAAAACACTTTTAAACATTAACCACTGAAGCACCTTCTTTTGTATTTGCTATTTGAAATTAGTCAGGCATTGTAGCAATTCTGGACAGAACCCACTAAATTGGTTTTTGTATTCTGTTATACTACCTATATCACCCTCAAACCATTTTTGGCAAACCTTTTCAATGTACAGATAGTCGCGTCGATTCTCCATATACAGGTAAGTCGATTCTACAGGTTTTTTGAAGATATCTTTTTATTGCGTGAACCGATTTTGATGAAATAAAGCTTAGATGTTGCCTTGACCTACGCCTAATTTAATTGTGAAAACCGCATCAAATTTGGTTTTGTAATTTCGGAGATTAGCCGGTACAGACAAACAGACAGACAGACAGACAGACAGACAGACAAAATGTTTAAAAATGGTCCTATTGTGTTCTGTTACACTTCTTATGTCACCCTCAATCAGTTTTTGGCAAAAAAAATCAATGTACAGACACGTCGATTCTACAGATTTATTATAGTATAGAATAGAAGAAGAAGAAGAAGAAGAAGATAGAAGAAGAAGAAGAAGAAGAAGATTTGGTATGAAGCATAAAAAAATATTACACTTCTTGCAAAAGACAGTGGTCTTCTTGTCACAGCCAGGATTTCTGCAACGCGACTGTTTGGTTGCATATTGCATATATGCGCTACAACCGGGACTCTCCATTTTTGCATCCAATACATATCAATTTTTGGATATTGTAGTGCCGACATTATCATCACTATACCTAAATATACTTTCAGCTCCTTTCTCGTAAGACATAATGATTTTCCTGTAAGTCCAACTGCTGTTCTATTAGTAGACAAAACAATAACGTCTAAAATCTGGTCATCAATATACTGTTCGAGGTATTTTACATTCTGCCACCCTTCACAGTCTTTTGGTACATATGTGGGTTGTTGAAGCTCCCTTATTTCTGGGTCAAAAGTAGTTCCTGTCCATCGATTTTGTATTTCATCGCGTGAACTGGATGTTCTCGCCCGTATTCGTGATCCACGGCGGACTCCTCTGCTAGCTTGACCCCTTCGGACACGCGATGGAGCTCTCATAGAGCTCACTGACAAAACAGGCGAAGGCGCCATTTCAGGCGAAGGACAATCGTCATCGCATGAGCTGTCTGAAGAATTTTCTGTGTGAAGTTTTGTGGTGCGATTGTCACTCTGAGGCTGATAACTTGGGTCATTATCTGATACATCAGAATCATAGTCAATATCGGAGTTTTGTAGGATTTCCAATATATTTTCCTCACTTAACACTGAAAAAGAAAAAAATATTCATACTATTGATATCTGACAATGTTCTACATGCAGGACATAAATTGCCTGACCTTATCTCAATACCCTGAATACGTTCTACCCAGAGGACATAAAAGAAACCCGTGTCACAACATGTACGATATTGCTCTATTTCCAAAAATAATACTGTAATTTATATTTTATTTAGTTTATCAAACAATTAGTGCAAAAATTTTGATAAAATTGATAAAAATTACAAAAATTAAATGGGATTAAACTTACCTCTGCCCGAGCGCACGTTCACACTTCTGCTTGTCGACGCCATTTTGCAAAAAAAATCAGATGTCAACGTGTCAAATGACTTTTGTTTAGTTTCCTAACAAACCAATAGATGTCGTTACATGTTACTTTCTCAAGCAAAAACTCATGTAAAAAGTGTAGAATGTTTTTTCTTTTACGTTCTATGTGTAGTACGCAGGCGGTCACGAGGTTAAAAACCTATTCAACGATACCTTACACAACGGGGTAGACGAGAAAAACTTTCATCCAAACGATAAATAAAGTGATAGAATAAATAAGACAAAAAAAATAGGGTAGCTCACCCTAAAGAATATTTTATATATTTTTATAATTTAAGTGATTATTACAAATGCCCATACAAAATTACAGCTTCATAGTAGTAACAGTCTCTGAGGTAAGCTGGTAAGAGCGAAACTATAAGGATTCCTTCACCTCGGAACCCTAAAAACTCTGTCCGGAGCACGTCAGGAATTGTTGCTAATAAAACCAATGAAGTCAGTTACATACAAGAGAATACTCGTATAATAAAGCGCACACAACTCGAGGTAAAAACAGCAAATATATCAGCCGTTACGCACACTGAATATTAATAATACCTTATAGAACAAGCAGGACACACCTGTACTAGCTATGTCAAGGTGACATTACAAGTATTGGTTTAAGACAACATTTTCAGACGGTGGATTGTACTTACGTTTCTTATTGACTTGGTCCCGGCCAATCACGAACCGACCAGTCAGCATATGCTTATCTCCGATTAGAGCTAATGAGCATTGAGCGTGCATTCTTATCTATTACTCGTATTTTTATTATTATTCATTTTACGGAATTGTTTGTGTTAGACAAAATGGACATTAGCGTCGCCCTATCTTCAATCAGAGGCTATGTTGGTAAGACCACGTGGTCGGTTTCAAGGTTGCATTGTTTTGTAGCTGTCCCTCTCCGAGCCCTATCCTACCCGTGCGCGTACGGTGAGACAGCATACATTACGCGATGTTATCCACGATGGATGTTTCGTAGTCCAGGGATCATTTGAAGGATACAGTATATTATGTATCCATTTTTTTAAATACAGTATACTAATGAAATTTCAAATGTCGTTGGTTTTTCCAAATTGTTGTAAATTGATTCATACTCCTGTAAATCAGGTTCAAAGTTGGGCCTTTTTACTACCGAAAAATACAATACTTTGACGCCCTGTAACTCTGGAAGTATATATTTAAACGAAAATCTGACTCACCACAGACACAGATATTTGTTTCTAGATTGTGTCTTGAAAATTTCATAGATTTTCATAGCTTAATACTCAAAATATGACTGGACTACGTTTGTATGGGCGCTTTGACACCAGCATACCCTCTTATGTATCGATCATCAGTCACCTGTTTGCCCAAACCGTCAAGCAGGCCCGGTCAGCAAGCAACCGGCTGAATATATCGGTTATACGTTTTTTTTAAGTTTAGCATAAAGTTTGGTAAAACATAAAAATACTAGTACTTTTTCCCGCGACCAACCTGTGCTTAGCGATATCTATCCTATGGGAATTAATGTATGTACTGGGATAACATTTAAATGTTCTTTTATATGTCATAGGCTACGTGTCTTGTTGGCAACATACAAACCCTAACTCCCAATAGTTATACGTATTAATATGATAAAGTGAAGTGAATAATGTGATTCCCCAGTAAGTCGCTAATTAGATTAATAATAACAAAAATCGGTGAAGTGCGATTCGGACTCGTGCACGAACGGTTCCGTACCATTATCTATAAAATGGCAAAAAATCATGTAAGTTGTATGTCTTAAATATTTGTTTTATTTTAATTATTTATTTTCAAAATGAATATAAAACTAATTGTAAAATAAGTACAAAACTAAAACAAATATATACACACTTATTTTAAGATTTATGTGAAAACTTAATATCATGTGAATATTTCAAGCGTCTACTTGTCATCATCATCAGCCGGGAAACGTCCACTGCTGGACATAGGCCTCCCTCATGGTACGCCACATCGACCGATCCCGAGCCACCTGCATCCAGCGACTCCCCGCGACTCTAACGTAGCAAAAAAATCACGTTTGCTGTATGGGAGCCCCCTTTAATATTTATTTTATTATATTTAAAAAAAATTGTTGTGATAGCGGCAACAGAAACAAATCATCTCTGAAAATTTCTATTGTCAATCTGTAACGGTTCATGAGATACAGCCTGATGACAGACATACGGACTGACGGAGCGGAGTCTTAGTAATGGAGTCCCGTTTTACCCTTCGGTTACGGAACTCTCAAAACGATAGGATAAGCTGACTCAAATTGAAAATGAATTTGACATGTCTGTATAGGTACTTAGGAGCCTTAGGAAGGCTGGGACGAGGGATAATCTCTGATTTTCTAGCTGAAGAAATTATAGACAAGAGCAGGTATTAAATAAAAAGTGCTCTTAATTAGAAATGTCCTTTTCACCCGTCCCCTGCACTAGAGTTCATTCATTCACGCGTTCAGTTTATAAGGCTTCAGTTCATTAAACTCGCTCGTTCGTTCGTGACGAACGATCTTGTTCTTTACATAAGATCTAATTAAAAATTCGTCTTGGCACTTTTCTGAAGGTCACACGGCTTTCAGGTATAATTAACTTTTTTATTTTAGAGCAAAGGTGATTGAGGTGTAGGTACAGCATAAAAAGGTATTATCTGCAAGAATAAAAATGAATGTTAATTGAATTTAGCAATTTGACTTACCTAAGACTTATAACTCTAGACCAATGAAAACTATGGTAAATCTTAAACCTTTTCCAAAGTTCTGTTAGCTATAGATAAAATGTTATGTTCCTCTTTTGTTCTCTTAAAAATGTTTATCCAAAAGTGACAAGAATCTGAAGCAAGTAACATACAAATAATCATTACACTTGATGATCACGTTAAAAATTCAAAGATAATTTCGTATGTCTGTTTTTTGGACAGTTTGGTTTTTTACAGGTCGATGTGGCGTACCATCTGGGAGGCCTATGTCCAGCAGTGGACATATTTGGACCCTACTGATGATGATGAGGTGGAGAACAATATAAGTAATACTATTTATTCCTACAAAAGGTTTCCAAGAGATGATTTTTGAAAACGCAAGAAAGAATCAAGGAAAAAAAAACTATTAAAATTAGAAGGATCTCCTGCACTATACTTCATTCGTTCATCCGTGCATAGATACGCAGCATGGTTTTAGTTTTTTTACTACTACCTCGTTCATTCACTCAGTTCTCGTTCTACTTGGACTAATTCACACTCTCCAGTCACGAGGTTGAACCATACATTTATCAATTACAGGCAGAGGATTTATTTCATAGCTTTGGTTACAATATGATGAACATGAGCTTCTCTCATTGATCACTAAGTCAAACGAAGACATTCGATTTTATACGAGGGAATTTTCCATACCACAGCAGGCGGATCAGTGATTGCAATCAGATGTTGCAGAAACATATGAAGTTACAATGCTCACCTCCTTATAACTTATATTTTATTCATTTTTATGTTAAGGCGGTTGCATGATTCAGACATGACATTTTAAGAGAAATTCAGGGATTTGCAGACTTAGGAAAAATACGTATGAATGTTGAGTTGATTATATTTAATAAGACAGACGTCGATACACGATTCGTAATACTTCGCTGGATACAATTGAATCCCAAAGTGACCTCAAAAACGAAAAAAAAAACGATTTTTAAACAAACTTGACTTTGTTTACACTTAATTAAACTCTATGAAATTAAGTTGAAAAATCAATTATGAGTTTGATAATAATTTGACAGTAATAACAAACAACAACAATAATAATAAATTAACTGCGACAAAAATCTGTCTAAATCGAGACGAGAGTCGATGTGGCGCGCTGTTTCTTACGCGAGACAACAAATTGTACTTCTCGTGCGTCACTGAACGGTCTTAATAAAATGGGTTTGTATTTCACAAGCTCGCAGAATGAAAATGAGCTCACTCAGAAGGCTAAAATTAGTAATGCTGTTGCTTTAAGCTATAAACAATGAAAAACAATTTTTGAAATCTATTTAAACAGTGACTGTGTCCATTACAAATTCGTTGTGCACGAGTATCAATATCTATTCCTACTCTAAATATATGATGAGCTTATACAACGAATCCTAATAGCCCAATGGCCATTATAGCATACATTATTCCGAGACACCCAAAAGTTTCCTTTTTTCCTCTTTCTTGTGAAATAATATGTGAAATTAGGCCAAATCCAGAAGGCTAAAGTTAGTAATGCTGTTGCTTTAAGCTATAAACAATGAAAAACAATTTTTGAAATCCATGTAAACAGTGACTGTATCCATTACAAATTCGTTGTAGGACAAATATGAGTACACAAAATGGTTGGCGTGTACCAAATGAAATGTAAAATAAAATCTTCTTCTTCTTCTTCTATCTATCTTCTTCTTCTTCTTCTATCTTCTATCTATCTTCTTCTTCTTCTTCTATCTTCTTCTTCTATCTTCTTCTATCTTCTATCTTCTTCTTCTTCTTCTTCTTCTATACTATAATAAATCTGTAGAATCGACGTGTCTGTACATTGAATTTTTTTGCCAAAAACTGATTGAGGGTGACATAAGAAGTGTAACAGAACACAATAGGACCATTTTTAAACATTTTGTCTGTCTGTCTGTCTGTCTGTTTGTCTGAACCGGCTAATCTCCGAAATTACAAAACCAAATTTGATGTGGTTTTCACAATTAAATTAGGCGTAGGTCAAGGCAACATCTAAGCTTTATTTCATCAAAATCGGTTCACTCAATAAAAAGATATCTTCAAAAAACCTGTAGAATCGACTTACCTGTATATTGAGAATCGACGCGTCTATCTGTACATTGAAAAGGTTTGCCAAAAATTGTTTGAGGGTGATATAGGTAGAATAACATAATACAAAAACCAATTTAGTGGGTTCTGTCCAGAATTGCTACAATGCCTGACTAATTTCAAATAGCAAATATAAAAGAAGGTGCTTCAGTGGTTAATGTTTAAAAGTGTTTTTGAAACATTACGTCAGCGTTAGAAGTGACTGAGAGACGAAACCATGTAGGGTTATGAGATTTTGACAATATGCTCCTTTTATGATAGTGCCGCAAAAAGAATATGTGATGCAAGTTTGTGTTAAAGTTTGCAATTGCCGTGTAACGTGTATCGGGCCATCCCTCCACAACCTGGTTGGCTGCATGAGTCCACTGTTGGACATGTGCCCCTCTCCCCGTATAACGACACATTAAACTGTTGGTAGGCGGATTGGTGATCGCAGTAAGATGTTGTAGTTACATAGCTAGATTCTGCTACCCATCTTCTTAAAAGGCTTATACAACTAAGACCTAACGGAATGTGAGGTAAAATTAGCGATATAAGTTTGTATAAAAAGATCGCAAATAGTTGTTTTTTCTATGGGTTTGTATTTGACCTTCATCTAACATGATTTTTTTTACATTCGATAGGCTTCCGTTTTATTACAATCTCACCTGATGTTAAGCGACGATGTGGTCTAGGGTCGTTCACGGTTGCATAGAAATAGGCTATTCACTCTGGCCTTAAAGTTATCTAGGTTGTATCGCTTGGGAAACACAGCCGGCAGGGAATTCCACTGCTTAGCTGTACCCACGCACGCAAGGCCGTTGGATAGAAATCTTGCTGTAAGTTTGTACGAAAGTCCGTCATTTTTGAAGATAAATCCATGAAAATTTGTACGTAGTTTTTCGGTGTAGTGTTTCACAGTTTTTGGATGTTTATCCTCAAAAGGAGTGAAAAGAGGGATGAAAGTTTGTATGTGCACTCTGATGTTTTTGTACCCCATAACATAAAAAGAGATACTCAGTCTTATGAATTAAAAGTAAGGATAACGTGTTTTAAATTAAACAGGGCAAAATTAGGAATGCTAAATAAAATTTAAGTTCGTCATTTTTGAAGATAACGCCATTAAAATAGATAAGTGTTGAGATTAGAAACAAAGAAGTTCAAGTGTCACGGATTTCTAATAGGGTGAAAAGGTGGATGAAAGTTAGTATGGGAACTCTGTTGTTTTTGAAGTCAATATCATGAAAATTGATAATCAGCATTATGAAATAAAATTAATAGTGATTTCCAGAGGGTGAAATTATGGATGCAAGTTTCAATTTAATTTCTTCATTTTTGAAGATAATGCAATGAAATTTGGTAAGTGTTTAGATTAGGAACAAAGAAATACGTGTTTCACGAATTTTTAATGGGGATGAAAGGGGGATGAAAGTTTGTATGGGAACTCTTTTATATTTGAAGTCAATATCATGAAAATTGATACTTAATAAGTGGCTAGATTTGAAACAAAGAAATACGTGTTCCACCGTGTGAATGATAACTCTGATGTGTTTGTAGTCATCAGCATGAAAACTCATACTCAGTCTTATGAACTACAGTTAAGGGTGACGTTTTTAGTGTTTTAGAAAATTCAACCTCTAAAGGGTGAAATCAGGGATGCAAATTAAAATTTCAGTTCTTCATTTTTGAAGATAATAACAAGAAAATTGTTAAGTGGTTAGAAAGTGAAAACAGATAAATACGTGTTTCCGCATATTTTTAATGGAGGTGAATAGGAGTTGAAAGTTTGTATGGGAACTCTGTTGTATTTGAAGTCAATATCATGAAAATTGATACTTAGTAAGTGGCTAGATTTAAAACAAAGAAATATGTGTTTGTAGTCATCAGCATGAAAACTCATACTCAGTCTTATGAACTACAGTTAAGGGTGACGTTTTTAGTGTTTTAGAAAATTCAACCTCTAAAGGGTGAAATCAGGGATGCAAATTAAAATTTCAGTTCTTCATTTTTGAATCTTCTATACTATAATAAATCTGTAGAATCGACGTGTCTGTACATTGAATTTTTTTGCCAAAAACTGATTGAGGGTGACATAAGAAGTGTAACAGAACACAATAGGACCATTTTTAAACATTTTGTCTGTCTGTCTGTCTGTTTGTCTGAACCGGCTAATCTCCGAAATTACAAAACCAAATTTGATGTGGTTTTCACAATTAAATTAGGCGTAGGTCAAGGCAACATCTAAGCTTTATTTCATCAAAATCGGTTCACTCAATAAAAAGATATCTTCAAAAAACCTGTAGAATCGACTTACCTGTATATTGAGAATCGACGCGTCTATCTGTACATTGAAAAGGTTTGCCAAAAATTGTTTGAGGGTGATATAGGTAGAATAACATAATACAAAAACCAATTTAGTGGGTTCTGTCCAGAATTGCTACAATGCCTGACTAATTTCAAATAGCAAATATAAAAGAAGGTGCTTCAGTGGTTAATGTTTAAAAGTGTTTTTGAAACATTACGTCAGCGTTAGAAGTGACTGAGAGACGAAACCATGTAGGGTTATGAGATTTTGACAATATGCTCCTTTTATGATAGTGCCGCAAAAAGAATATGTGATGCAAGTTTGTGTTAAAGTTTGCAATTGCCGTGTAACGTGTATCGGGCCATCCCTCCACAACCTGGTTGGCTGCATGAGTCCACTGTTGGACATGTGCCCCTCTCCCCGTATAACGACACATTAAACTGTTGGTAGGCGGATTGGTGATCGCAGTAAGATGTTGTAGTTACATAGCTAGATTCTGCTACCCATCTTCTTAAAAGGCTTATACAACTAAGACCTAACGGAATGTGAGGTAAAATTAGCGATATAAGTTTGTATAAAAAGATCGCAAATAGTTGTTTTTTCTATGGGTTTGTATTTGACCTTCATCTAACATGATTTTTTTTACATTCGATAGGCTTCCGTTTTATTACAATCTCACCTGATGTTAAGCGACGATGTGGTCTAGGGTCGTTCACGGTTGCATAGAAATAGGCTATTCACTCTGGCCTTAAAGTTATCTAGGTTTTATCGCTTGGGAAACACAGCCGGCAGGGAATTCCACTGCTTAGCTGTACCCACGCACGCAAGGCCGTTGGATAGAAATCTTGCTGTAAGTTTGTACGAAAGTCCGTCATTTTTGAAGATAAATCCATGAAAATTTGTACGTAGTTTTTCGGTGTAGTGTTTCACAGTTTTTGGATGTTTATCCTCAAAAGGAGTGAAAAGAGGGATGAAAGTTTGTATGTGCACTCTGATGTTTTTGTACCCCATAACATAAAAAGAGATACTCAGTCTTATGAATTAAAAGTAAGGATAACGTGTTTTAAATTAAACAGGGCAAAATTAGGAATGCTAAATAAAATTTAAGTTCGTCATTTTTGAAGATAACGCCATTAAAATAGATAAGTGTTGAGATTAGAAACAAAGAAGTTCAAGTGTCACGGATTTCTAATAGGGTGAAAAGGTGGATGAAAGTTAGTATGGGAACTCTGTTGTTTTTGAAGTCAATATCATGAAAATTGATAATCAGCATTATGAAATAAAATTAATAGTGATTTCCAGAGGGTGAAATTATGGATGCAAGTTTCAATTTAATTTCTTCATTTTTGAAGATAATGCAATGAAATTTGGTAAGTGTTTAGATTAGGAACAAAGAAATACGTGTTTCACGAATTTTTAATGGGGATGAAAGGGGGATGAAAGTTTGTATGGGAACTCTTTTATATTTGAAGTCAATATCATGAAAATTGATACTTAATAAGTGGCTAGATTTGAAACAAAGAAATACGTGTTCCACCGTGTGAATGATAACTCTGATGTGTTTGTAGTCATCAGCATGAAAACTCATACTCAGTCTTATGAACTACAGTTAAGGGTGACGTTTTTAGTGTTTTAGAAAATTCAACCTCTAAAGGGTGAAATCAGGGATGCAAATTAAAATTTCAGTTCTTCATTTTTGAAGATAATAACAAGAAAATTGTTAAGTGGTTAGAAAGTGAAAACAGATAAATACGTGTTTCCGCATATTTTTAATGGAGGTGAATAGGAGTTGAAAGTTTGTATGGGAACTCTGTTGTTTTTGAAGTCAATATCATGAAAATTGATAATCAGCATTATGAAATAAAATTAATAGTGATTTCCAGAGGGTGAAATTATGGATGCAAGTTTCAATTTAATTTCTTCATTTTTGAAGATAATGCAATGAAATTTGGTAAGTGTTTAGATTAGGAACAAAGAAATACGTGTTTCACGAATTTTTAATGGGGATGAAAGGGGGATGAAAGTTTGTATGGGAACTCTTTTATATTTGAAGTCAATATCATGAAAATTGATACTTAATAAGTGGCTAGATTTGAAACAAAGAAATACGTGTTCCACCGTGTGAATGATAACTCTGATGTGTTTGTAGTCATCAGCATGAAAACTCATACTCAGTCTTATGAACTACAGTTAAGGGTGACGTTTTTAGTGTTTTAGAAAATTCAACCTCTAAAGGGTGAAATCAGGGATGCAAATTAAAATTTCAGTTCTTCATTTTTGAAGATAATAACAAGAAAATTGTTAAGTGGTTAGAAAGTGAAAACAGATAAATACGTGTTTCCGCATATTTTTAATGGAGGTGAAAAGGAGTTGAAAGTTTGTATGGGAACTCTGTTGTATTTGAACTCAATATCATGAAAATTGATACTTAGTAAGTGGCTAGATTTGAAACAAAGAAATACGTGTTCCACCGTGTGAATGATAACTCTTATGTGTTTGTAGTCATCAGCATGAAAACTCATACTCAGTCTTATGAACTACAGTTAAGGGTGACGTTTTTAGTGTTTTAGAAAATTCAACCTCTAAAGGGTGAAATCAGGGATGCAAATTAAAATTTCAGTTCTTCATTTTTGAAGATAATAACAAGAAAATTGTTAAGTGGTTAGAAAGTGAAAACAGATAAATACGTGTTTCCGCATATTTTTAATGGAGGTGAATAGGAGTTGAAAGTTTGTATGGGAACTCTGTGTTTTCCGAAGTTAGCAGCATGAAAATGGGTAGTTAGCCTTACTGATAAAAAATATAAAAATGTCACGTTTTTTGTGATCGCACTTCTGGGAAACGGCTAAACCAAATTTTGTGTGTGAATCTTGCACCTTCTTACCCCCACCTCTTACCCATATTTTAATATCGATTTTATAATTGTAGTATGAATAATCTCCAAATAATTATTGGTTGCCGGAAAGCGTTACGTCAGTTTCATATTTTTTATGTAGTTGATTTATCCAATGAGATAAATTCTAAAGTCCACGCGGGCGAAGCCGCGGGCAGAAGCTAGTACGATATAAAGCCCTCGTGTCTAGACGCATTTAAGTCTAATTCACATCAAAATACAAATAAATTCAGCACTTTAATGTTTTTAATATTTTAAAGTTTAAGTTGCTTACAATTATTTCCAAAAATGTATAAATACACAAACAAACAAATGTTATCATCACCGGCACTATTAACTCCGTGCGTACTTCTATCATAAAACCAAATTGTCTCTAGTGTCAACAAAATAAAACGAAATGTTATGATCAATAAAACATTTTATGGACAGTTACAATAAAACCTCGTGTGTCAATTCAGTTTACCATTAAATTAATTGCTAAACTCAAGTATATTTATATTTATAGATAGAAACAGTAGCAATATTATACTCTTAAGGCTCAAATAAAGGCCAATGTATACCGCCTGTAGTGTATGCGCCATGGCATTTTTACAATGTCTCGTGAGTCTATGGGTTGGTTTAATAAATGCCACTAGAGCCGTGGGCGAGCGTGGAAATTTTAGTAGTACCGAACAAGCAGGCTCTAGAACTTTTATGCCCAATCGGTTTTACGTTCTTCAAGCGATGTGGCCTGCCCATTTTTTGCTTCAGCTCACTGCCTCGTCGAGCTGCGTCAGTGAGCCTAGTTCGTCTACGTATTTCCTCATTCCGGTTTTATCACGTAGAGAAATTCTGAGCATAGCTCGCTCGCTGAGTGACTTTGAGCTTGTTTATTCGACCCACAGTAAAGGACCATGTTTCGGTTCCGTGTGTCATCAACCTTTTGCTTTCGTACTGTTGCTTGCGGTCTCACTGCCTAGGTAAACAATTTGTGATACGTTTAAATAAATATGTCTAATTTGACAAAATCTAACCAGAAGCTCAGGAGCTAACTCTTGAGCTACTGAACTAATTATTTTTATTTATTATTATTATTATATATTTATATAATGTATAATATTATTATACATTACTAACCTAACCTAACCACGTTAACCTAATTGCTACCGCACCAATTAAATGAAATCTCAAAACAGACAAGCTGAAGTTGCAGTGGAATTGTCTTATTTGCCGTAGGACAATCGCTGGAGCAGACACAAGCACAACACAAGCACGCACATGTGACTAAAACGGCATTTCGATGAAAAGCTTTGATTAATGTGGATTTGATAAAACGCACCTTTGACAAAAATTGGGTTACGACGAAAAACAGTTTGGACTAAACGCATAAAATCCAAATATCAAATCTAAATGCGTAAGTTTATTTGGTGGTAAGTAGTTTGTTTTGTTTATTACTTTGTCCTTCCTTTTTTAGTAAGCAACGGAGAATAGAATCGACTTGTTTTTATAAAAGTTAAAAAAAGAACTGGAAACCGACTTCAACTGCCCTAAAAGTCTACGTTTATTAAGGCAAATTTAAGACTTATATGGTTTTCTCATGGATGCCATTACCAGAACTGTACCAACGGAAATGGGACCACAAGGAAAGCACCAGCTTTCAAATATATAAAAAATATCCAAATCGGTTCACACAGTCAAAAGTTCTGAGGTAACAAACATGAAAAAAGAAGAAGAAAAAACATCCCTGTCGAATTGAGAACCTCCTTCTTTTTTGAAGTCGGTTGAAAAAGGTCCCCGTACTTTTAACTGATACTTTTATTCCGGTAAACTATCCATGTGGGATGATTTCTGAAGTCCAAAGATTTAGAAGAAGTTCAATTTAAGTTCAAATTAAGAATTAAGGTGTTCTTTTTTCGAATATAATTCAAACGCCCATCTAGTCAGCTAAAACTTTTATCTCATCATTTATAAAATTAATTACTCTTGCTTTTGATTGCGATCGCTAAAAAGAGGCGCCCTCGGGATTATTTCAAATTTTGTTATTAATGATGCTTGCAGATATTTTATTGTTCATTCCTTGTTACTTAAACGAAAAATTGTAAATACATTTCCTGTTTTGCGAGTTTGTACAATGTTGTAGGAATTGTAAGAGTTTGGGCTTTATAATAGGCTTGAAAATTCTGACGCAGCGTATACCCATTTGTGTATGAAATACATTTTATTGGAACGAAGTTCCTTATCGCGCGTTGTGAAAGGGGGCTAGACGGAAAAATTCTTACGAAAAGTTGTCACGACACTTTTTGCTATACTAAGTTAGCGTCATCTGTTAGTATTATCTACATCAACGATACCAACAGTATAGCTATGTGACGACAGATGGCTCTGATTAGTTGCCGCTACTCAATGACAGATGTCGCTTAAAACAAAACGTATCACGTACATAAAAAATCTAATGAAAAACCTACAAAACCATATTTAAAATATAATGTTAAAAATCCGTTCAAACCTTATTGAAAATTTGTAAAATTTTATTACAATTCCTTCACTAATTAATCGAAAGGAACTTCGTTCCATCCGGGTGTCCCTTGACACCTCTCAAGTTTTATGGTACTCATTTTTTATAGATAGATACGTGCCTTCCGAAGCACGGAATCATCTTACTTTTTAAACAATCAGGTGATTCAGCCTGCAATGTCTCAACGAAAATGCGGAAAGTCTCACAAACTGTTGTTAGACAATGTTTCCACCGGGAATCTAACCCGAGACCGGGACCCGGAAGTCTAACACTCAGACAACTGCGCCACGTAGGCCGTTGGATTGAAATAATTTGTGAAATGTTTTTTATGTATAAAATTTTTATAATAAATCCAAAGGAGGTCCGATATATTTTTACCCATTAAAATATATCGTCGCCCAGTAAAAAAGCGTCGGTGGCGCAGTGGATAAGGCGCGGACTCTCAATCTGAGGGTACCGGGTTCGAATCCAGCCGTGTACCTATGAGTTGTTTTTCAATTCAAGTACATTATCCGATTGCTTAACGGTGAAGGAAAACATCGTGAGGAAACCTGCATGTCTTGAACAGGCATGTGAAGTCCGCCGATCCGCACTGGGCCCGCGTGGTGGACTATGGCCCATACACTCTCTGTAAGAGAGTAGGTCTGAGCCCCTCCAGTGGGGACATATAATAATATAGACTGTTGATGAAAATATATCGCAGATTTGTGTAAACTATATCAATATGAGATGTAGCACAGTCTGTAGCTTCATTGTCGTAGACTTCAAAACTTACACAATGGGAATGAAACTTCCTTTGGCATATGTCCATGTGACAAATCACATTTTTTAAATTCCGATGAAATTATAAAAAAAATTCTCTTATGTACATATTTATTTTAATACGATTTTTAGTTTTTAGTTTGACCAAAATCTAATTTACTCAAGGGCAGTAAGAACTTGCCTGTTGCCTGGAACAGATCGCTCTTAACGATAAGGCCGCCTCCATTGTACCTTTTGTGTTCTTTTTTTTTAAAATGTGTGTGCAATAAAGTATATTTTGATTGAACTTGTCTAGAAATAACTTACTCACTCCAGCCTTGCAGAATTCCATATAGTTTTTTTAAAAATCATCGACCATCTAAATCCATAAAGCCAAAATAGTGTTGCCATCTCGATTAAACCATATACTAAATATATTTTATCGTATACCAGACAATTTTTTTCTTTGTATTATACTGGCAAATAAAATTATTATCTATCTAAATAAAATATCTACGTTTTTCTCCATCGATCACGCTGGTCCCCTAAGACAACAATCATGGCTCCCACAGGTCAAGCCCCAAGGCAAACAAAACAAAACAAGAGTCAAGAAAGTTCTCCAACTTAGTTTCTCATAATTTCTTTCGGATCCAACTTTATCCCACTTCTGACGCCGGTGTTCTTACGAAAACTCCTGATGAATTCCAATCTCAGCTTTTACTTTATAAAGAGATGCAATTTCGGTCCCAACACAGTAAACAACGGCTTCATGCTTAAACGTTGCAGATTTTGTGGTTCAATTCAAAAAACAATGTCTTTAAATTGGTTATTTCCCCTCTTTCCCCTCTTTCTTCTATCGATTCTAACACTCTTGAACAACAAATAGTTCAGCTGGTGCTAAGAAGGTAATTGCAAAAAACTAGTTATTTGAACTGCATTTAAAGATAGCTGCATTAGAAGTAACCTGCGATAAAACATTTGGTACCGATTGAAAGGGATCATTAGGAATTATAATGGATGATGAGACGGCCATGTTTCCTTTCATACAGGAACATAATAGTGATGTTAACATTGCTGTTTAGTGGCAGGCTTATGTAGCATGGTGGTTGCTTGTAATACGAATTGTATTTTTGTTTTTAATGTGTCAGGAAATGTTTATTTACTTCCGTGAGGTATTGCTGCAAGACATCCTGTATATATGCCAACAGCTACTTCTTGTTCCTAGTTGCGATTACTAAGTCATCATAATCGGCTGGATGAGTTCTCTGTTGGGCATGAGCCTCCCTCATAGATCGACGCGACGTTTGACTTTCTATGGGGGGGATTTGCCATAATGACCATGATTGGCTGCCGGATTTGTAGTATGACGTTTTTGTTACATATGTAGATGATGATGCCCATCTGAATACTTGTCTCTTAGTCGCCTTTTACGACACCCGCGAGATGACATGAGGTAGCAACACGGCCAGATGATTCATTACTAATAATCTTCACAAAATCACCTACAATTTTTTTCTGTAGTGCATACTCACATTGTCTCGTGTGTCTATGTTTTTTTCTGAACTGTAGTGTATCCCTGGGATTGTCACGCATTTAGATTTAGACTGACCACTTAAATGAGGCCTCACCCGCGTGGTACAGGGGTGCGGGGGACGGTGACAAAGGGGATCGACAGAGGAGCGGGCGGCAGGCGCGCATGTAACCTTTGTCGCCGTATCCCCCTGTGCCGCGCGGGCGAGGCCTCATTTAAGCGGTGTACCCATGTACCTATAGTATCGAGCACGTGTGATATGTAAAATGACAGACGACGTCGCAGAGACGAGCTCTTACATTCCCGTACATACATTTCGCTTACACTCGTAACTTGGCTCACGGAAAAAACCTCGCGCAACAAACTTGGGCTGCAAGCTGATAAACGAATAGTTTCCTACCCGTTCTGCATACTTCAGCTGAATTATTCGCTATTTTGAAGTTTCCCCACACTAACTTTGCCATTGACGTTTAATTTTGTTCTGTGTTATTCATAAGTTTGTTTAATTTTGGAAGTGGGGAAAGCAGACTGAAATAATTAATTGATCTACTTATTTGTTGCGTCTTCTTTTTTTTTTCTTCTATAATTTTTATTCCATTTTCCCAAGTTTATAATCTATTTATTTATGTAAGTCTTGTTTGGTTGCTATTTATTTATTTGACTTATTCATTAAAATTCGAAATTATTCGTATTTAGGTCTATTTTAAGTTTATTTTGTGTATGAAAGCTCAAGTTTGAACGGCGGCTGATATCTCTGGAAAGGGATGGGCAATTCAAATTTTTCAATACTTATTATAATTCATTATTTGTTTTTTGTTGCATTTTTTATTTAATGCATGTCCTATACACAAACAATGTAATGTTTGTGGGTCTGATTTTTTTTCAGGTAACCTTTTAAGGTCTTGTGCAGGCCAATGTGTGGTATAAGACACGCCTCATCATCTTCACATCCATATCCCACCCAGAGCGGGTCGGAACAATATGTGCCTTCCTCCACTCGTTTTGATCAATCGTCATCTCAGCATTCACACCTTTCACACATATTATGTATAAATATCCATCTTCAAGCAATCTAACTGTGACTTCTTATTCTATACTATTGACCTAGGAAATTAATTCCAAAACCTTTCAATTTTATCATTCAATTAGTGTAGTGTAGTAAAATTTCAATTAGTGACATTAGAAATTAATTCCAAAAAATTTCGATTTTATCATTCAATTAGTGTAGTGTACAAAAATTTCAATTAGTGACATTGGAAATGAATTCCTAAACCATTTAATGTTATCATTCAATTAGAGTAGTGCAGTAAAACTTCAATCAGTGACATTGGAACTGAATTCCAAAACTATTCAATTTTATCATTCAATTAGTGTAGTAACGTTTTGACTGGTGATCGTGGAAATGATTTCTAAAACCTTTCAATTCAAAGTATGTGATGCTCAATTTGTATTCAGGGTTTGTCTCCCGGAGTAAGTAAGCATAAAAAATATCTTCAAAAACAACTGCATGACGCGGGCAGAGTAAACCATGTCTATTGTTCCCTCATTACAGTCTTCTCTAAAACCAGTCCGGGGTCAATTTACCCGCATAAATCCGATTAGAGCGTCCTCACCCCGCAAAATATGTTCGAGGGGGCCCCAGGGGCGCTCGTTATCAGTCCGTGATACCCATGAATAATGCAGGGGGGCACCAAATCGGTAGATCACGCACGGGTAAAGGTAATGGCTTAAAAATCCTTTACCGCATCGGAGTGCTTCACGCCGAAGTATAGACGTAAGTGGGCGAGGGCGATGACTTTGAGTTTCTTCTATTCGCTATTAGATGTTTCCGCAGTGTGGTTCGATTAGGACTGCCCCATGTTTTCACGTGGATATAAATGCCGTATTTATTCGTGTTCATCTTCGTGTTCATTTCATTACATCAGTATTTGTAAAACAGTTATTATTGTCCAATGCATGAATTGTATAGGGTACATTTTGGCGAGTGCGCGCAAGAGCTATTCTTGTTGATTCCGCCATAGCCATTCAAGTATCGATCTAACAGACGAACTTCAGGGCTTCAACAGTACATAGTTGACATTCCTATGGCCCGCACTAACCGTTTTGCGATCATTAGGTGAGATCATGTCGAGACGTGAATCTATCTACAGTAAAAATAAAAAGTTGACAAGTGCATGTCGGGCCACGCACAGTATATGGTTTCGTAGTTGAACAGTTGAATAAAAAGTAATTTTGAATGAAATTTGTATGAAATTTTCATTTTGATCACTCCAAATATATTTCATATTTTGATTGATTGTTACTCGTTAACCTGTGAAGTCACCTTAGTCGTGATATTTTTCTTTTTAAGTTTAATGTATAAGCTACTACTGTAAATTTTTCAGATTTATAAAAGCAATGGTTTAGTGGATAGATGGGACGCTTGACACAGACAAAAATTATCAATTTAAAGCTTAATATTTCGCATACAGTTCCCTGAATCGAAAAAAAATTATTTCTAGACCCTCATTATTTTTGAAAGACCTATTCAACGATACTTCACATAATGAGGTAGACGAGAGAAATGATTTTTTCTTTCGTCTACCTCATTATTCCCCCATGTTACGTGTATGGGAGCCACCATAAAAAACATATTTTACAATATTTCATTCTACCAATTTATCGGCGTGATCAATGTGCACTCATACCAAATTACAGCTTTCTAGTAGTAAGGGTCTCTGAGCTAAGCCGAGGAAATACAGCCGGCAGAGCGGAACTATAAGGGTTCTTTGTTTCACTACGGAAATAAATAATACGGAACCCTAAAAAAAGCATTATAAGATTACCTAGGTAGAATTGTATGATGATGGCAGTAACAAGTCAGTATAAACAAATAGACACCACTTGAAATAATTAACTACAGTTACACATGATCCTTATCAAATGAGTAGGAAGTGACCCACTTGTCCTTTATAATTCAAGATTCATATTTAGGAAGGACCAAAGTACAAAAAGCGACCCTTATAGGTAAGGCCTGGAGTCCTTGTACTTGAAAAAGGCTCTTATCCCTTCGACCTTAGAAGGCTCAGCGGCTATAACTGGAATAAGACCCCTGGAAATCTCAAATGAATTTTGACCCTCACTTAGAAGGGACTGGAAATTTTTCGCTCGCCCTTATCATGTTAATAGGACACCTTGGTTTTGCTTCTTGTCTCGATCTTTTTTAAACAATATTACAGAAAGGGCTGAGATATGAATATTTTTGTATGGTAAAGTCTTTTGTTAAATAGTTCTGCTGCCAAACAGCAATGCTAATAGCACTGTCGTGTTCCGATATGAAAGGTAGCACAGCCGGCGCCTTATCGGATTGAGGCTTTTGGGTGATCAAGCTTTTCATTCAACGGCCTCATTCACATTACGAGGTGAAATAAAGGCCAAGTGCAAACCCATTATAAATTTAGAAAACAATCAAGTGGCAGACCTAATTATAGCTCTCGCTTCCGATAAAATATAGATCTGGTTCAAAAAAGACACACTGAATTCATTTTACCAAAATTGAATTTGTGTAACAAGGTCCAACTGAAATTGAGTTCAGACGAAAAACATTTTACAACAGCTGAATAGAAATTCAAGAAATTTACTATACTAGTTTTTTATATTTGTTACTAGTAGTTTAGATAATAATACACTGGAATCAATTGTTAAATCTAGTTAAAGTACCTAATGATCCTCTAAAAATATAAATAAAGCTGTTGCATGTATGACATTCTCAACTAGAGACCTCAATTTAATCAGGCGCTGGCTCAAATTCCATTGGAAATTGAAATGGCAACCGATTTTGATAAAATTTGCATAATAATATTTAACATTAAATGCTTTGTAGGCAATTCGAAAAGTTTGTACGTTAGTTCTATTTCATAGCATTATTATTGAAATTTCATAAGCAAAAATATAACGTAATTTATGTGTTTCTAGGAAACACGCGTACGAGGTACGAGGTACAAATATATTGTGCCACAGTCTCTCGAAGCCCAATCTCCTTTTAAAACACACTTACATCAAAATTACATTTCAAGGTGCCATTTCGGCGTGCACCCTTTTTGTCGAAGATTGCTCGAAAAATTGCCCCGAAAACAAATTTAACTGTGCCCTTTTTACAAGCCCTTTGCACGCAACGCCTTCGCAAATATGTTATTAATGACTTGACGATGTCAACGCCCTTCAAGGGCTCGATATCAAAGGGAAGTCTTCGTAATGGGTTCCTGAAAAGTATTTTAGTACTCTATCAGATGGGAAAGAATTCGAGGCTATAAAAAATGAACGAGAACGTCATTTGAGTTGCAGAGTTGTTGCAGAAATTTTTGGGTGTAAATAAAATCAAAACACTTCTTTCTACCTTGCGAATAAATTGTGGCTAAGATTGGTTACTTCATGACTGAACTAGTTACGAAAAAGTAAAGGAAAAGTCTTCTTTCGTAAGTTATGAAAAACAGCTACGAACATGGACTAAATAGTCCCATTTAATTATAATTAGTTATAAAACTGAAGCATTATGAGTGTGTTCTGCAATTAAAAAATAGCAAAAGAAGCTCAGAAAATGCATGGCATGCTACAAAATTGGTTTATTTTTTTATCTAAATGCTCAAAATGACAGCATAATATGTGGGAAACTGCCTAAAATAAATCTATCCTGCCTTATATATACCCAGTATTGTTTCTCGATCCTTCGCAGTGATCTTCAATTTTCTTAATCTTTTATTTACTTCAGGAACATTCTAAAAAACTTCGCTACTGGACACGAAGGAGATAGATGGATTGGTCTCCCTAACGCATTTGTTAATTCTTTTGTGATTATTCGAGAGCCTTCCACGCTATCTTTTGTTGCTATCCGACACGAAAGAGATAGGAAATCTATCTCTCTTTTCATTATCTCTAGACTGTTCGAGAAGCTCCTTGACAATATGTCAGTAATTTTTTTTCTCGTCCATAGTACAGTGGAAAATATTTTGTTTCTTGTTGAATTTATTATAGAACACTGCCTCATATATCAATAGCGCTTCCGCATTTCTTTCTTTCTATGATCGAATTCTATTATAAAGATAATAAAAATCTAACACATCGGGTTTTCCGGCTTAGTGATCAGCATCACAGTGTCCTGTGACACAGTGTCCTGTGACACAGTGTCCTGTGACACAGTGTCCTGTGACACAGTGTCCTGTGACACAGTGTCTATGTGTCACAGTGTCCTGTGACACAGTGTCCACAGAGCCTCCAATTTTTCTTATGTTGCCTGTCCTCCCCTTTTCCTTTTGCTATCGCGTAGCAACCACGCATTTCTTATAGTATACCTTCGTTGAATTAAGACAATGAGAATCAGCCCTCTCGGCGCTGTTCGCGTATTTGCAAAACCTAATGAACCGAGCGAGGGATCTTTTCCACCACTTTGTCGTGAATCGTGGGGGATCGGGCAGGATTTGTTCTGTTCCCGACGTATCGTGGTGCATGATTAATGCGAGGTTAAACGGTTACAGGTACAGTCTGCAACATAATTTAGCAATTTGTTGTTAAGTTATATAATAGCAATAAAGTTTAAATCAGAGGCTACCTTAATGCCTGTGAATCGGTATATTGGCTGAAGGAAAATAACTACTCCAAAATATTTTACATTCCGCTCAAAACAACGCACAGAACTCAAGTGTCTGCGAGTCTATTTTAATTACAAGTATCTCGATAAAACTGGATTGTTTTTAAGTTATGAGCGGGAAATATACTTTGATTTAGCGTAGATTTTAGCTTTAGAAAAATACACTTGAAACGACTAATAATTGGCTATGATTTAGAAATTAAACAAAATTTTATTACACTAAAAATTTGGTAGGTGCGTTTGGCATTTCTGAAGCTAAAAACTATTTTTAAAAAACTGAGCTGCTTGACTTCTGCATAGGGCAGATGAGTTACACTGTGCTTAGACTGTCTGACCACATATTGTACAACTGACTGTACCTACAGCATAGTTGGGTACACATTTTGCATAGATTCAAAGCAATCACTCTGCCATATCGCTTCGACGGTTCGCGTTACCACCGCAATCAAGACACGAAATCTATTTCCGTGTGATTCATCTTATACAAATAAGCAGACATGTACTCCACATGTATTATATCAGCAAATATAAATCATACGGTAAGCTGAAGAGACTATAATATATAGGTAGCTTCTATATTATCATCAACCGGTAAACGTCCAGGCCTCCTTCATGGTATGCCACTTTGGAACGGTCCCAAGCCACTCCAGCGACTCCTCGCGACCTTAACCAGATCGTCGATCCATCTAGCAGGGGGACGACCCGGTACACGCTTCCCGATACGTGGTCACCACTCGAGAACGGGGTATCGGTTCTTCGAGAGATGTGACCCCGCCTGTACATTGCCATTAAAACTGCAACAAAATAATCTACTTTGGCTCATAGGACGTCCATCGTCATTAAACCTTGTCCACCAGCTTTCGGTTTATAAAGCAGTAATAAAACCTATCTGGAGTTATGGCATTTAACTGTGGGGCACTGCTAAGTAACTAAAACCTATAAATACAGCAAATATATCTGAACATGGTTCTGAAAGCGATTACGAGTGCCCCCTGGGTAACAAAGAATGCAGTAATACACGAATACCTAAAAATAAACACTGTCAAGGAATAAGCATATATTACATAGAAGATGAAATATATCAAGAAAAAATATGATATATTCTTCAGAATTAATTTTCTTCAATAAAAATTTTTTTAGTTGAGTTCAGGATTTAAGGTTCAAATAGTCGAACAATGAAACCTTTCAGGTTTCGCCTGACAGTCTATCTGTCACAGCTTCACTGGTCCATTTGTTTTTGTTTTCCTCAAGAATCTAATATAATATTTTGTTACACAATAATGATGTTGGAAGTTATATTTTTAATGATGATAATCTTTTTTAGTGTTTCCGAGAAGATTTAAAAACAGAAATATTAAATCAATGTTGAAAAATTTAAAAAAAGCGATTACCTTCAATTATCATCAATCATCAAAGTATTTAAACGATGAACGATGGTTTGAATGTAGTTTTCATTCGAACAACTACAAACTATCACGCGATTCCATTGAAGTAAATAGAAAAGCGATGGCACCGGTAACTGCGTACGTTAAGTAAGTTGTCTGGAGCCATCAAAACTGCGTTAATGTTTGAGCATTAAAAAGTATTTCAGGGATTTGATAAAATCACAACGTACTGAGTTGGATCAAGGTTTCAGTTTTCAGTTTATTTATTGTTGACGAGAAGCGACTTGGTGTTTACTGTGAGCTTAATTGAATTAATAAATAAAATGAAATTAACAATATACATTGCGTTTGACTTAAGAGGCTATGCTGTTGTCAAAGCGCCCATACAAACGTAGTCCAGTCATATTTTGAGTATGAAGCTATGAAAATCTATGAAATTTTCAAGACACAATCTAGAAACAAATATCTGTGTCGGTGGTGAGTCAGATTTTCGTTTAAATATATACTTCCAGAGTTACAGGGCGTCAAAGTATTGTATTTTTCGGTAGTAAAAAGCCCCAACTTTGAACCTGATTTACAAGAGTATGAATCAATTTACAACAATTTGGAAAAACCAACGACATTTGAAATTTCATTAGTATACTGTATTAAAAAAATGGTTACATAATATACTGTATCCTTCAAATGATCCCTGGACTACGAAACATCCAAATAACGGGTGGATAACATCGCATAATGTATGCTGTCTCACCATACGCGCTCGGGTAGGATAGGGCTCGGAGAGGGACAGCTACAAAACAATTTGACCTTGAAACCGACCACGTGGTCTTACCAACATAGCCTCTTAAGACTAAAAGGAGACACAAAAATTTAACAACAAAAACATAATAAATTAATGAACATATGCTTATAATGAAGTCAAATTAAGTTATCGAGGAAATGTCAGTGTTTAAAATGTCATCATTCATAAAGTCGTCAACAGAATAGTAACTTACATACTTACTACTTAAATGCTTCTGCTCGTTATCTGATTAAAGAAACACAAAGGATGCCGCCGCGAGCTCAAAGCATACGTCTGCGCCGTACAGATGCTTGTGAATTGGACATTTTACATCGAAGGGACACGCTTATTTACGCTACGTCATGTGTACCCATATTTTATTAATCCAATTATTTTTGCTGCCTAAATTAAACTATCGGCACGAAACCTTAAACTCGTGTTTAAGATTATGTACCCAGAGGGTAACCAATGTGACTCTATTACTAAGACTCCGCTGTCCATTCGTCCGTATCTCAGTCTGTCACCAGGCTGTATCTCATGAACCGTGACAGTTAGACAGTTGAAACTTTCACAGATGATGTATTTATGTCGCCGCTATAACAACAAATAATAAAAAAAAAACAGAATAAAATAAATATTTAATGGGGCTCCCTTACAACAAACGTGTTTTTTGCCGTGCGTAAAGTATAAGTAACGCCATCTAGTGACGAGTATCAGAACTAAATCTAAGATGGTATTTAGGCGCATTCGTTAGAATTGTTCGGTGCATATTATTTATGATTTTCCGTATTGTAATTATCCATATTCTGTAAGGAACCCTCGGTGTGCGAGTCAGACTCGCACTTGTTTTACAATAATCACATATTCCGTTGGGATGTACAACACTATATCAGTGAACTGGCTATATATACCATCTCGCCTAGCCCACGTTGTTTCACCCCTCTCCGCTGCTTACATGCACGCGCCCTGCAAATCCACCGCGGACCTCCTGGCCCAATTATTTAGACTATGCGACGCGAGCATGATGCTATCCAGCAGTTATATGGACTGGCAAGCAGCCCGAATGGCTCTACGGTGCTGCATACAGCTCGAATTTCCACGATAATGCGTTTTTTTAAATTCTAGATTATTACTCCATATTTTAGAATAAGTCGTGAATAATATGCTACAAGAGATTATTAATATTTTATTGTACGGTAAACAAACTTTATTTTTAAATTTATGTAATGTTCAACTGGCGACCAGAAGGTTCAGAGTTCAATACGCCAGGGTATCACAGTTGATTATTTTATTTTGGATTTTCTTAATCACCATTATTATTTGGACATGAGGGGTGCAGTTCGTCTGTCCTGCAAGTCACTGCGACCTTTGCAGATCTGTGGTGACAGTCCCCTATGGATCAAATCACCTCCCCAAGGCCAATTTCGATCATGAACCGTACGATCATTTCATTTCACTTTTAGCGGTTCAATGTATAATAACTACACAGAATCTAAATACGAATCTATAATGTATCGATAAACCGTAAACCAGCGATGACTGCAGAGATTCCGGTTTGTATTTTTGAATTATTCCATAAATTCGAAGAAATTTAAAAAATAACGAAAGAGTTGCGCTCTATGGAGTCTTAAAGCAAAATTCAAACCTTTGTGCGCCTTACGCTTGCCTTAAAATATCACCATCTCATTGTTTTCAAGCGCAGATTCTTATCCGGGGAAAAAACAAAAGAACAAGAGAAGGACCTTGGAGGGTTATCAAAGGACAGTCTACAAAACGTCACTGCGGACGGACCCGTCAGCGGCAGCCGCAAAAAACTCATTAGGGTTGGAATTAAATCAGGGTTCCGAATGGACTTCACAGTTGAGGAGGGTAAGCGCACTGTTTTGAAATAGAAGTAGTGATAGTTATCCGCTTGCAATGCACAGTCATTATAATACGATAATTTTAAATACGTTGCAGTACGGAAAGAGATCCATCATTAACAATAATTAAGTTTATATGGACTACGAGTACTAGAGGACATCGTGACTAAATTTTGTGACTTTTTGTGACGTATACAGTGTAACAAGAATAACTGAAAATCGCCAATGATCAAAAATAACCTACACCTTGCTTCTCGCCTTTGGGTTTCTGGCATAAACGACCGTATCATTCTGATGCATTTACCTAGATGTGTGATTTTTTCACAGCTTCTAGGTGATGCCTCCACGCGTTCCTAAGGATAAGCGACTTAACAGACAGAGGGATAGAAATGATGATAAAAGGGTTCATATTTTCTTGTTGAGGTACGTAACCCTAAAAATAACCATATATATCGAATCTCATAAGGCAGAGATATCCAGAAGCCTCGCTTCTGTCCTTTTAGGAGCAAGTAAACCTCCAATCAAACATCCATGATGGCCAAAAAATTCGATCAAAAATGTAATCTCAACCCTCTCTTTGCTTTTGTCATTGTCGGGCAAAAATGAAACCCTATTTAAATACAGATGACGTCACAAAGCTATGAAATACGAATTTGAAGCTCTGAAGTTTTATAAGAATAAGAGGGGAAGAGTGAATCTCGAAGTGGAAAGTCTGCAAAGTTTCCGTTAATAGTTATTAGCTTATCAGTAATTACGTAGCTTAAAAAGCGAGGATTGAAATGTCATCGAAGATTCTATTTCTTCGCTTTGGCGGTTTTAAAAGTGTAGTTTCATATCATAACATTTCTTGCATAAATACCTGTAGAAAAGATCTGATATTGAAATTCACAGCTCGATTCACATACCACCAAATCCTACTTTATCATCAACAGCCTATTTATGTCCCCACTGTAGAGGCTCAGGCCTACTCTCCTACAGAAAGTGCACGGGACATAGTCCACCGCGCGGGCCTAGTGCGGATTGGTAGACTTCACACACCTTTGAATTTCTTCTCAGGAGTGTGCAGGTTTCCTCACGATGTTTTCTTTCACCGAAATGCCAATGGTAATGATTTTTATCATTTCCATTCCAAATAACAAACAGGAACTCATTGATACATACGATCTAGGATCATAACCAGACCTTTCAAACAACTCAAGGAGCACTATTTATCCCTCATTTAAATAATAGGCAGTTGATATGTATGTATGTATATATTTATTTATAATTTATATATGTATTTTTATACATGTAGTATTATATATGTACGTAATACAGTAATGTAAATCGTGTTTTTTATTTATTTTTATGCTTTTTTTTTTCTTCTTTCTTCTACATTATCTTCTCTAATATATACTTTTCTGTTTTGTTTATGTACATGTATGTAGGTCTATTTACAGTATATTTATTTTTTGAAAGCTCCAGTGTGAGTGCCGGGAGAAATCTCTTATTAGGGATAGGCCACTCTAATTTGTACAATTTAAATTATAATAGACTGTGTAATTATTATTATGTGCAATAAACAATGTAACAATGTAACCTTTATTATTCAAGGACTGACGCTTTACCCAACTGCGCTACCATACCATATATCCCTTTAAAACACAAATGAATTTTCTTATTTCGTTAATTGAAGTGTTGAATATTTTCACCTCAGTGCTAGCCTGCCAAGTTCCATACCATAAATACGAGTACAACATGGCCGTCACTCTCAGTTTGAAATATTTAAGACCACTTTTAGCAGTCGAGATTTTAAAATAAATAAACTTGTTCGTTCAGATATAAAGGGGAGTTTATACATGTTTTATACATTTCAATATTAAGGGTTCCTCGTGAAAGTTTGTTTATTGTTTACTATACATATGAAAATAATAATTACAAAGACAATTATAATATCTAAAATTGTACAATTCGAGTTGCCTATCTCTAACGAGAGATTTCTGCCGGCACTCACACTGGAGCTTTCAAAAAATAATATTTACTGAAAGTAGACCTACATACATGTACATAAACAAAAAAGTATATATTACAAAAGAAGATAATGTATATAGAAAAGAAAGAAAAAAAAACATAACAATAAATAAAAACATGCTTTTCATAATATATAAACTATAAATAAATATATACATAAAGTTCTAGATGTTAATCTTATTTTCTCTTAGTTTATCTACGACTTCCGAATGCGTGACAGAAACAAACGAAAGACGCAAACACTTTAATAATAAAATTGCATTCGTATATAGTACAGACAGGCAGCACTTGGCCTACATCTCACCTGGTGGTAAGTGACGATTAGAACGTTGGATGGTAAGTGTGCGCACGCAGAAACCTGAACCTAATGAGGTCATGGCTCTGCCTGCTACCTTTCATACCGAAACACAACAGTGCTATTAACACTGCTTTTTGGCGTCAGACTTAGCTAACATGGTGATAGCTAGCCAGGCGGACGTAGAAAATGCCTCCACCAATTATCCACCCCGACTGAGAATCAAACTCGGGATCCGCGAGTTATAAGTCTAAGCATGTGTGCCACAGAGGCGGTAAACCCTGAAATTAGAAAAAACTGAAATTATGAAGGAACTACTTTAGTGGAGGTACTGTAAAATTTGTATAGTCCTCAAATACATTTCCGAATCTCCTCGGTCACTTGTTGCATTTTCTTACCCACGTTTGTCCCACAAAGTCCCATGGGACGAATCCGTCACGAATAATCTATCCTCCAGAAAAAAAGATCTTGTGTCCACAGCTTTACTGTACCGTCTTATGGTAACAAAAGCAAGCAATCAAGGACAAAGTATTGTTTTGCGAGGAAATTTCGGAAGGGATTAAATGGCCGGTTTGGTCCAAACAAAAAAGGGTCCTTCCTTGTTTAATAAAGGGAATTTAGGGAAGTTTACTGACTGTTTATTTGCCATCTTTCCCCTTGAAATATTCTTCGTAGAAAATATTATTTAGTGCAGAGGTACATCTTGAATTCTGAGAGAGGTAGATTTTGGAAACGGTAGCTCTGTCACATGGCATATTTAGAAAATGACTTAAATAGTAGCCTGCAAGTTAATTACACAGATTTTTAAGAATATACAGATTCCACCTCGTCTAATAATGCTTGAGATAAACAAAAATACATACCCTCACAGCCTCACACACACACGTAAATGACAATGACGTGCGCAACATATACCTCTATAGATAGCGCAATAAATCAAATCATGTAAGTAGAAAATGTAAATGTTGAGATGTCATAGTAAATGAAATGAAATGAAATGAAATATTTATTTGCCAGGATGCATGTTGATACATTGGTGTTACATATAGTTGTAGTCCATATTACATCCTACCTATCTCAGGTGTGCAAATGTTTAACATACATAATAATAATATTAACTAGTTATTTACACGATATAAAATTACTTAAAACTAATTATTTTATATTGTTACCAAAAATGTCAGTATTGATATATACATAATTTTAGTCATTTAAAAATTCATTAACCTTATAATAGCATTTCTGTAGCAGGTAGTCAAACAATTGTTTTTTAAATGTGTAAATGTCATGAGATTTAAATTTGTCAGGAACTTTATTATATATTCGGACTGCCATACAGTAAGAATTATTTCTATGAACTGCAAGTTTTTGTCTCGGTACTTGCAATTTATGAATGTATCCAGCCCTATACGCCCTGCCGGTGTTGTCTTTTAATTTTTTAAATAAATTTGAGTGTGTATGTACAAAAGTGCTGATCTCATAAATATACATACTAGGCAATGGTAAAATGCCATTTTCCTTAAATAATGGCCTACAACTGTCCAAAAAATTTGCCTTACATATTGCTCTCATGCATTTTTTTTGCAATATAAATACTTTGTCAACTTCTACAGAACATCCCCATAGTATTAATCCATACCGCAAATTAGCTGACACATAGCCGTGATATGCCAGAAGGGCAGCATCTGTAGAGGCTGTTTGCTGTAACTTAAACAAAACGTACACAAATCTGTCCAGTTTTCTACATAATTTTTCTATATGAGGTTTCCAGTTGCAGTATTTATCAATAGTGAATCCTAAGAATATTGAACTATCAACTGATTCAATTGGTTCATTGTTATAATTAATTTTAAGGTCAAGTGATTTACTGTTATAAGTCTGAAATTCTATTAATTTTGTCTTAGTCATATTAACATTGAGATTGTTATTTTTAATCCAGTCAGTTGTTAATTTTAATTCTTTTAATATGTCAGTTTCAAATGTATTCTTATTATTAGATTTAATCAATAGTGTAGTGTCATCAGCAAATAATATGCATTCATTATTAATATTCTTAGGTAGGTCATTAATATAAATAAGAAATAGTAGAGGCCCTAGAACACTTCCTTGGGGCACTCCAGTACAAATAGTGCGATATTTCGACTGATAAGTACATTTCTTACCTCGGAAAACTCTACTTATTTCCACACTTTGCTGTCTCCTATTTAAAAAACTTTCAATCCAGTCATGAGCTACACCTCTTATGCCATAATAGTAAAGTTTGTTTAAAAGGATTCTGTGAGATACGCAATCAAATGCTTTACTCATATCTAGCAAAATCGTGACTATGGGAACATGATTACTTAGACTTTCTGTAACAGTTTTTATAAGTTGAAAGCATGCTAGTGCCGTAGAACTATTTTTTCTGAAACCGTATTGCTGGGGAGCCAATATTTTAAAATGAGTAAGGAAATTATAAAGTTTATCAAACATTACTTTTTCAAACAGTTTAGATAAGACAGGATTTAAGGCAATAGGTCTGTAATTGGTCATGTTTTGTTTGTCTCCCTTTTTAAACAATGGTTTGATCACTGTAAATTTTAATCTATCTGGGAATACCCCTTGTACTAAAGTAAGGTTAATTATATGACATAATGGTATGACAATTGCTTTCATGCAAGTTTTTATTATGTTTATATTTAATTTATCAAAACCAGTAGATTGAGTGTTTTTCAATTTTTTAATTATTTTAAAGATATCCATTGGATGAACAGATGTTAGGTAAATAGTTTTATCGTTTTGTGGTATATTAACAGAGCACTGGTTTTTTTCCAATGAGTAGTTAGGATTACTACAAACGTCTATGAAAAATTTGTTAAAATTGTCTGCTATTAATATTGGATCAGTATGTATAAACTTTGTCTTATGGTCATATATAGATTTTATATCGTGGTCACTCGCTCGATTTTCAACTTTTGTTTTTACAATTTTCCAAGCAGCTTTACATTTATTCTTTGCATTAGAAATGTACTTTGAGTTGCTAATTTTCTGCGCTTTATTAATACAGATTTTCAATATTCTTTTATAATTTTTATACTTACTTTTGTTACCTTTTTTACATTTCTTGTTTTGCTTATATTTAATGTATAAATTTCTCTTATGAATGCAACATTTTTTAATTCCTTTAGTAACCCATTTACTCGTTATAGCTTTATATGTTTTGACTGTAATTTCTGGGAAGCAAAGATTGTAAAACAGACAAATTGTGTCATGAAACTCATTGAACGCTTCATTTACATCTGACTCATACAAAATGTCTTTGAACGAGAGAGCCGAAATAGCTTCATTAAACTTCCTGATATTGTCAGCACTCATTTCTCTTCTTTTTTCATACCAGAAGGCAGTTGTTTTATTATTTATGTTATGTGACACTTTAAAAGTTACTGTCTGTGCTGTTTCATGATCAGAAAGACCTAACAAGTGAATGCCGGATTTGACTTCAGACAAATTACTCACTATTAAGTCAATGCAAGACATATTCCTTGTTGGTTTTGTAATATGATTAGAGAAATTATTATTACTCAGAATTGATTGTAACTCATCTGAGTACTTGTCTTTTTTTATCAAATTTATGTTCCAATCTCCACACACGATAACTTTTTTTTTAGAAAAGCCCTTATTTAATTGATGTAATATACTATTAAATTGTTCCAAAAATAGTTTTAGATTTTCTGTATTTGTACCGCGTTTATCACATCTTGGAACCCTATACAGACATACTACAACAATATTAAGCGATTGAATTTCTGCTGCACAGTACTCAAATAAGTAAGCAGAAGGCTTGTTTTTAAAATTTATTTGTTTGCAATCTAAGTTTTTATCGACAAGTATGCAAGTCCCTCCTCTGCGTTCATTGGGTCTGGAAAAACTGGAAACCAGTTTATAGTTATTTAAAATAAGATTTGACTCTGTGCCTAATTTCAAGAACGTTTCTGTTAAACAAATAACGTTTATTTTTCCTATGTTTTTTGATAATTCTTTTAACGTCAGATCTAAAATTTCCATTTTTCCTAGTACTCCTTGTATATTTTGATGCAGTAATGTTACAAAATTTTCATTAGAATCCGATTTAGAAATGGGCTGAGTATTATAATTAGATGTCATTTTGTATGCACTTGTTCCATTTTTGTGATTTACGAAAAAACTGATTGTTGTATAGTTCATTAATTTTAATATAGTCAATCAATCTACTCAGATCAGAAAAAATCGTGGATATACCTTTTCTATTAATTATACCAGTAGTCTTTGAGAACATAGATTCCGAATATTCTAAATTTCCGTTTGAGTCTAGAATGTAAGCGTATTCATGGGTTAAATTGTCTCTGTACAGGAGTTGATTAAAAACTTCGATACGTTCGTTAAACAAGCTTACATAGGACTTAAAACATGGGAGACATAATATTACATTGGTATGCTGCACTTTGCTTAGTGTTATTCTAATCCGATCAACTATTTCATGATAGTTTCTTACATATTCAAAATCAGAATTTCCTATAAATATTACACAATAATCACTTAAATTATAGTCATTTAACTTACATTCAAGGTTCTCTATTAGTTGATAAATTCCCCCGTTGTTGATTTTGTAATGGACAATGTTTGTATTTCCTAAGTATCTCTGAGACATCCGTAGAGCATCCCTGGTAGAGCTGCTTATTAAACAAATTTTCGAGCTTCTGGGCTTTGTATTTATCTTGTTTTTATTAAGATGGTATTCTTTATTATCTGTGTATTTAGGATGTAAATCTTCGCAGTTACAATTGCAGTTATTCTTTTCATCACATTTTATTAGTTCTGTCGATAGGAAATCAATCAATTTCTTTTTTGAATCCAGTTCTCTTTGCAAATCAGTAATTTTTTCATTCAATATGGTGATTTTATTCTCAAGTTCAACTATGTTATTGAAGGTTTCGCATGTTTGTAATGTCGAAATGTTACAATTTTTGTCTATGTTATCCATCTCGTAGTTTGTAAATGATGAACATATACGTGTAAGAGCATTATTTTTAATCTCATGTTTTTTAATTTGTGTTTTTAAGTCATAATTTTCTTCTAATTGGTTTGATATCTCAGTTTCAGCAGTTTCCAGCTTTTCTCTGAGTTCTTTAATAGTGTTTTTCATTTCTTCTAATTCTTCATTGGTATGCAGGTTAGTACTCAAATCCGGAAAACTTCTATTTTTATGGACAGCTTGAAATGTGTGTCCACCGCCGTCTTCATCGTCTACAGTAGTGGACAGGGACTCAAATGAGTTATGAGTTGATATGTTAATGTTTTGACGTTCGTTAACAATTGGTGTACTTGAACTTGAACATAATGTAGGAGGCGTACTATCTACTTTCGACGTATCCTTTGGTATGTTTTTGTTGGTCTTAATCAAAGGTTGGCGTCTTTTCGTAACGTTCGATTGTTCTGGTGTAGGGATAATGTTGCCTCCTGTAAACTCTTTTTTTGATTTTAATTTAAGAGAGCAGCATTTACATTTCCAGTTCAGTTTCTTTTCAGGATCCATTATGTCAAACAGTTTTTGAGATATTACAGTGCAGTGAATGTGATAGCAATGTTTGCAAGAAGAACAGGTTAATGCTTGTTTCTTGTTGTTTATGCCAATATTGCACTTCTGACAAACTAAAGACATCTTGTCTCTTAAAGTAACCAAAGTATATAGTAGAATTAGTTAATATATTTTTTTTACAGTGAGTTGTCTTCCCAGAGACAACTTCTTATGTAGGGAAATCGTTGACGCTTCTGCGTTTATTATTCACTCGGCCAAAACATGACTGGCAAGCTATAATGACTGCACTGACTCACGTCGTGATGGTGCGCAGCAAAGTGGCTCTTGCGCCGCACGCGCAACCGCGAGACTCGCGTGCAGACAGGTGTCAGGCGTCTTGTTTGTAACGTCAGCTGATCTCGACGGTTGGTGGATATTTTAATACTGTTTTCACTGTTATTGCTTTAGTACGCACATAAACTTGTAAAATAACTTATTATTTATGGTTTTTATAACTTTAGGAACTTCAGTATCAAAATTTAATGAATAAATATTCCGATTTAATAAATTAACAGAATTGATTTGTACGGACGAAACAGAATTGATGTTGTAGATACAACGGTCAAAGACTAACCTTCAGTGATTCAAGTAATTCAAGTGACGTCACAACTCTCGGGTCACCACTAGGAACTAACAAATGAGTATTTGCCGATATGTAAGAATTGTGTGCTGCCAACTTGAGAAAAAAAAGATGGCGGCCGGTCATTAAGGCCAAAATCTGCGAACCTCTTTGCAATTGGAATTCGTATTAAATATTATTTATTTTTAAAGCACTAGTTGATCTCGAATTAATTTTATACCACAGATTTTTAATTTAATATTCGTAAGCCATTTACAAAAAAAAAAATATTTTCTAACTTCGGATTCCAAGAACTGTTAAAACGAAATAATTAAAGAATTCTAGACCCAAGCTAGTTTTCTGCTACTCTCCAAAATTGAAACAAATAAGTTGGATATTCATTGAAATTCGAAGTCTAGTTTTATCTAAATCTAACAACTTGATCGCGTGGGATAAATTCTGAAGTCGAAGCAGATGAATTCACTGGCAGAAATAATTCTAACACGAAGTTTTAGTGCGATGTACTTCACAGATACCCTTGTCATTATTCCTTGGGAAATTAACAGGTGTTTCAATGGGGTGTACTTCCGAGATTGTCAGGCGGAAGCCTATCAATAAATATCAAAATCTACGTATTTATAATAACGTTGCAGTCTTGTTTTTCATTCGGCGGATTGCGTGTGCAGAGGCCGTAGTTCTGTAATCTATACTTATTAATTTAATATGTAGGCTATATTTACTTACGTATGCTGATTTTGTCAATAAAACAATACGCTTGGAGCGACCCCTCATTGCTATGGGACCCACGGCTATGTTTTCCGCATTATCGAGATTTCTGCTCGTCTCGTATTCAATGTCCCATAGGATGTTAGAAGGAAGCGCTTTAGTCTGATGTGGTTTCTGGATGTCAGTTTTACAGCAGGATCATCCCTTGCATGGTAAGAAATAACTAATGAATAAGTTTATACGTTTTGAACACTGATATCCCACCAAAAACATTTTTACGTAAAATGTTGCCAAGAAGAAACCATATGACTCGCACTGTCATAAAGTTATCAGATCTTATGTAAAGCCAAGCTACTTTAGCCCTAACTGCACAAATTCTAAACCTTAGTCAAAATATGTGTCTTGGCCGTATCTTACTAAAATAACTATGGTATCACAGAAAGGTGATGAAAAGTGAATAAATTGTTCACGTTTCGCCCATGTCACATGAAGGTAGCGAAACGGACGTTTCTCATATTTTGACTGAGATCAGAAAACAGCCTCCTCTCCCATAGTTCAAGAGTCATCTTCAGGGCACATTGGCACTATTTATTCCAACATCTCGGGTTACGCAGCAACCCAGATATTTCCTCCCGTCCTCAAATTAACCGCGGTACAGTTCAACCGATGAGTGTGCGGTTGGCCTAACGCGCTAAGCGCCGGCAGTGTGCGGTGAGCCTAATTATGGCACATTATTGATTCACGGTGATGCATTTAATTTGAACTGGACGCACTTGTGAATTCTGTCGATTTCAATTGGAATTAGCTTTAATGGAGTTGCACAAATTGACAATTTGAATTTTAAGCAAGTTGGTAGGTAGCATTTTCTGGGAAATTGAAATACTATTAAATTAGTAGAGTCTCTGGCAGAGAGGGAACATCAACCTCAATAAACTATATCGGATTTAACGTAAAGTTAATGAATTGTTTCATACAAAGTCTACTGAGAAGCAATCATAGAGTAGGAGCTCTGTCCGCCCTATCGGTGTGAACCGGCGACCACTGGAGGGCAGCGGTAGTACGGCGTGGTCCCGTCCCGCTGCAGCCCGGAGCTGCCGAGCTGTCGTGGCTGAAACGCCGAGGAGCGAAGCGCGAGAGGAGCACTGAAGTGTTCATGGAGTTCCCAGGGCTCCTCGACTTGCGCAGACGATGACCACCGAGGGGGTTTTAGTGGACGGAAATTCCACATAACCCGACTTCTCTCCTAAGAAGTCAGGTATCTTTAAAAGATTTCCCCCTCGAAAAAAAGGTATCCATGGCTTATCCTACCTACAGAGAAACAATTAAAAAAATTGTATGAAAATGAAAAATGAAAAATTGTTTATTTCTTTTTAAAACTTATCTTAAGCCGCATACAAGGTTGGAATCTCCTTGTAAGTATAACAATACCTGTGCCAGGAGACTCCGCTCTTCTTATCCGAACCTACCTAAATGATATTTTTCAATGAAATAAACTATAAATAAAAATAATAATGACATTTATATAAAAATAATTTGTTAAATTGTAAAATAAAAGGTAAATGAAAAGAAACAAAATTAAGAGGGTATGAGTGAGGAATATGTAATATGAGGGAATGTGTTTTGTGTAGGGAATGTGTAATGTGTGAAAGTTTGTATGTGTGTAAGGTTTGTGTGTATTAGTGGGAGGGGTGATGAGGCGGGGGGGGGGGGGGGGGGGGGGGTAGTGTTATTAGTAGTATTAAGTGACGAATGATTTTAATGCTTCAGTCTTTTCGTAATTTAGAGTTTTTAGCCAATCAGTGGATAATAATTTTTTGCAGTCAAATAGTGTTTTGTCATAAATGGATAGTTGCTTGTTTAGTTGGTTGTACAAGTGTGAAGATTGATTTTTTAGTTGTTGTCTAGCAAAAACTGTTTTTTTACTAGTTCTAGGAACTACATAATATTTCCTGCGACTATCTGTGCCAATACTAGGGTCATAGAACAGTGACTTATGAACCTTTAGGCAAACTTGGAGGATGTATAGTTTTCTAACAGATAAGAGATCGCAAATTGAATACAGCATTTCCGTTGAGAATCTAAGTGGTTTGAAATACATTACTTTCAGTAGGGATCTCTGGGCTCTTTCAACCTCAATGAATTTAGTATAAATGAATGAACTGAAATAAGCTGCGAAAATGTGGTGTAAATATGAGAGTACCAGAAAAATGTTTCATCATCATCAGCGAAGAAACGTCCACTGCTGGTCATAGGCCTCCTCCATGGTATGCCACATTGACCGGTCCCGAGCCACTTTCATCCAGCGTTTAAATTGTATACCTTGAAGTTATAGAAGGTTATAGCACACATTCAACACAATTTTATTATTATTTTTAAATAATAGCGCATAATTTGACTTTGAGGATAACATTCCTCGCGTAACATTAAAAACACATAATTGCAAACAACAACCGTAGCAGCACTGCATGTACATCATGCCAGCTCTGCTATTCCGCTGCTATTCTGCTGTTCCGTAAGAATAATAAATAGGAAGGCTTCCTTATAAAAATCTCGCTCCCCAAGACGGCTATCGATGCGATACCAAAGACAGGCTGCATCAAAGCATTAGTGCGATGTAGTCATAACGATGCCGCCTCAAGGGAAATTACAATGCGTTGTCGACCGACAAAGTTCCAGTGATAAAAATGTTCACAGACTAGCCCCCTGCGGGTTGTACGTCAAACGGCGGGATATACACACGGACGAACTTGTCTGGCACGCATGCAAGCCAACTCACCACCAGCTTCCAATGTGGCTCGCCATCCAACGAGGGACCCAAAACCGCTGTTTTACAAACAGTAACATTTTCAATTCATTAAAACTAATAAAATATTTTAGTGAAATATTCACTTTTGAAATGTTGTTTTCACAATGAAATAAAATCTAACCTGAAAATTATTCTTGACGCATTTGAAATTAAATATAAATAAATAAATAAAAATTAAAATAGGTTTATTCATCAATCAGGCATAAATAATTTACAAATCAACCTTGTATGATAATGATGAAAAGGCAGATAGCTCAGCATTGTGTCTCTGTGGTGGAGCACCGCAGAGACGCTGTTATTCTGCTATTGCCTGTGGTAGTAACTAATACATTTATACATACACTAAATCGCTTCTAGTGATTTGGAATTCCCAATTGATTGGTTTTATGTTCTTCTAGCTAGCTTCCTATCACTCCGAATGGCTTTGAGTGCGTTTAGAATACAGTACCTAGGCGACCTAGCTTTTCTCGGAGTATTTTCTTTTTAATTTGGGTTGAAAAACTTGAATAAGTAAAAATATAATTAAATAATTTATTTGACCGGGATTCAAACACATACACCTGTTATTGTCAATCTTGGCAGCTTGACCACGACTCTTATGTCCGAGCGTGTGAAAGTAGCGACCATATTTTGCGTAGGAAAGAAAAAAAATGAGAACTCAAAAACACGTCTTTTCCCAGACCTAAGACTAATCCATATCGATTTTTGTCCACGAAAGTTTCCACATTTCAGCGAAATTGTTAGCGCCGTTTCCGAGATCACCGGTATAAATACATAAATAAATATATAAGAATAATTGCTCGTTTAATAGATACGTATTTTTGAGATAATCTCGTAACACTCTGTAAATGTTTGAAATCGTATTCGTCCGTGTGTACAGCGGCTTGTAAAGAAGGAGTCTGCAAGCGATTATTTGGAATGGAGATAAAGAGCGGGTGTTGAATATATTTATTTAAAAACATGGCCTTGATTTGCATATTCTGTATATTTATTTAGATTTCTAGACATTTTACTAAATAGAATAAATTGCACCATAATCAAGGCTTTGAAAAACTGCTATTTTTTACTACTTTATTACATACGTAGCTTATTTTGTCGGTTGAACTTTTAGAATAGACCAACTGTTATTTTTTTCAAAGCCATACTGTTCTACTTCACTGTCATGCAACTTGCATCGCAGGCGTTTTTCGCTTTTTACTAGAAAATTAAAGCTTTTTCCAATCAATCTACTTCGAAATATTTTTTGTCAGTAAGATACCTAATATGGCGCTTTCAGGCGGACCTAACAATGGACATGGAGTCTTCATTAATTTGGGACTCCAAAATCAATATGTTCGTATATAACATAACTAAAATACACAACGATGTGTTTATAAACTGTGAAGCCCAAATATTACAGCAAAATGTAAACGATCAAACATCTAATTTTCTGAAACCCAATTTCAGTTCGGAATCAATTGATGAAGGTCTCTTCAGATCTCTAGTATTAATCACCACTTAGACCTCACCTCTCCAGAATAACTACAACCTGCCAAACAATCTACAAAGTTTGTTTAACAACTTGCCAACAGTTTAAATATTATAACTGACAGTTTTGTGCGAGTTGATTTAACGCTATTACAACAGTATGCCATGGATATGAAGTTTGGACCTGCTATTTTACTTTTGTTTGTTATTTGAGCCATGGTAGCTCAGTTGGGTAGAGCGTCAGTCCTTGAACAATCAAGGTTTGGGTTCAATCCTGACTCGTAGGAACGCGTTCCAGTTTGTTATTTGGAATTTATGTACGATTGGCTGGCATTGGCTTTTAGGTGAAGACATTTCTAACGCGCAAATATGCCTACTGCTGTTCAGTCAACTCGGGTGTTTTTATCACGTCTGACAGAACGTCGCTAGAAGATATAGAATGGCATGGTACGCAGAGTGATAAGTCTGGTAAAAAGTAAACAAGGAATAAAAAAATTGTAAAATATATTATTTATTTTTTGACATAGTTTCCCCCTAGCTCAATACACTTCATCCAACGTTTCTCCAGCTTTTCGATCCCTTCAATATAATGAGACTTTGGTAACCCTTCAAAATAGGCATTGGTTTCGTGCATGATATCTTCATTGGAGCTAAATCTTTTCCCACCCAGCCATTTTTTCAAATTCAGAAACAGAAAATAGTCGCAGGGGGCTAAATCTGGCGAATATGGTGGGTGAGAAAGCAACTCGTAGCGTAACTCATGGAATTTGGCCATGGCAACTGCGCAGGTGTCCACTCGTGTATTGTCTTGGTGAAAAAGGATTTTCTTCTTAGTTAGATGAGGCCGTTTTTCTAGTAAAACTTTGTTGAAATCGTCCAATAAATTGGCATAATATTGGCCAGTAATCGTTTTACCCTTCTCTAGGTAGTCAATGTGGATTATGCCAAAAAACTGTGGCCATCACTTTATTGGCCGATAAAACTGCTTTGGCCTTCTTCGGTGTAGTTTCCCCAGAAGCTATCCACTGTTTCGATTGTTGTTTGGTTTCTGGTGTGTAGTGGTGGATCCACATTTCGTCTACTGTTATAAAACGACGCATAAATTCTCTACTATCCTTTTGAAACAAAGCCAAACCTGCCTCCGAAGTGGTCACACGCATGCGTTTTTGATCCACCGTGAGCAAACGCGGCACCTTTTCAAATATAAATGTTGGTGTAAGATATTGCGCACACGTTCGTCTGAGATGCCTACGATGTCAACTATCTCACTCACGTTTACTCTTCGGTCATTCAATACTATGTCGTGGATTTTGGTGATCATCTCTGGAGTTGTGACCTCAACTGGGCGTCCTGGACGTTCAACATCACTTGTGCTTGTACGACGGCAACGAAAATCAGTAAACCACTTGTCAATCATTTTAATCGACGGAGCGGAGTCCCCATAATATTTGTCAAGTCTTTGTTTTGTTTCCGTAATGTTTTTTACGCAAAAAATAATGTTTAATCAACACACGAAATTCACTTTTCTCCATGTTTGCGAAAATGCATTCTCTTGTTTTTCTTTTATGGCCGTCAAAAAAAAATCGACAGAACTGGCTGAAAATAATAATTTAGTCTTTTAAATAGTTTTCAAGAAAAAGGTTTTATGCAATTTGCGATAACTTTATTCATAAGTCGATTTTTACCAGACTTATCACTCTACCCTCGTAGTACACAATAGATGTATACAATTTTGTGATCCCAGCACTGCTTGTGCTAGCGAAAGTGATACTTATTTTATCATAGCAAAAATCGTTAGTTGAATGTATTTGAGAAGCGATTATTCTGTTGTTCATTCATTTAAGAAATACTACAATTTCAATTTAAAAAAATTAATGTACTTGCACTTGGCCTATATTATACAATTTGATGGTAATTTAAGATAAGGCCGTTGGATGGAAAGTGTGCTCAAAATTGAATCAGTTTCTCTGAATCGTTGCCTCTGACTGTGACCTATACCCGATCTAAACTTATAGGTCATTGCAGTGTTCCACACAGCCTCAGTCGGTAATTAATTTTAGGTTTTGTTGAGCGAGGTTTCTAGAAACAGTTTAATAAATGAAGAGTCATCATCTCTGCGAGATCCAGTGCCTAAACAGCTGAGTAGTAAACGTAGGTAGGCTAAAGTCAGATAATTTAGGATTAAATCTATATGTAGTATATGATAAAATCAGATGCTTCGTTGCGCAGATCTTTGTGTTTCGGGTTTGATTCACAGCGACAACAAGTACCTCTAGATAATTTTGGTTAGTGGTAGGACAGGAACCCTTTCTATGACAACTTGGCTCGCTACCACTATATCATCTAAGTCTGCCTCTTAACAGCAATGTCAATAGCATTGTTGTGTTTCGGTTTGGACGGTATCAAAGCCACCGCCTCATTACCTTGATGATTTTAGGTGCAAATTGTATGAATCTGAAATGTGAATTTTAAACGGATTTTGTTTGGTCAGTTTCATGGTACTAGTGAGTTTCTGGACTGTTTCGTGTCGGTAATAAACTATTTTAACAACGCCTCATCTCATTGAGTCTTCTCTATGATTACACTTCTATCATGAGACTTGCCATCAGGCGAGAAAATGAAAAACTGAAAACATGTTGAGAAATGAAAGAAAAAAACAAAACAAACTGATTAAAATATTATATAATTACGATTACCTAACACCAACACAAGCACTCTATGAAAAAACTAAGATTCTCAATATAACTCAAACATATAAATTTAAAACCTGTATATTAATAAAAAAAAATCTAACAAAAGACATCCACACAAACACTGTACTAAACAAACAAACTTACAACCATAACCTACGAAACAAAAACTATTTACAACTGCGAGGACCTAGAACCAACTACGGAAAGAGGAGTATTTTGTTTGAAGGTGTTAAACTGTTTAACGGTCTTCCAAGGGAACTACAAGAACGTAAACTATCTGAATTCAAAACAAAACTGTTAAAACACATTTAAGAATAAATATTAGTTGTTATTTTGTTAAATATAAATACTTAGTCTATAAAATGTATAAATCTAAATTTCTGCATGCCTTTTTACTGTTGGTTTTTACACATTTATTAGTAGTCTTAATTTCTCTATAAGTGAAATGTCAATTTCTTTTGAGAAAAATAAATTATTCTTTAAACCGAAAAAAACACCATAAAACTTACACACGAGGGCGATCTTTTCAATGGAATAGGCCGTGGTGGCCTAATTTTTACGTATACCAAAAATTCTCGTAGCGTTAATGTTTTATAGCCCCGTGGCCCCGGAATTCGCGAGCCCGTGTGTGGACATTACAGTATTTATGGCCCCCGTGGGCTCCCAGAATAGTTTATTTAGTTTCACCCTGAAAATAGTTATATTACGAAGTCAGGTTTTTCGGTTCTGTTTTTACTCTCGGGTCCTAGTTAGGAGTTTGTTTCGGCAAAATCTAGTCTAGGCTTTTAAAGTTTTGTTTGTGATTTTTTTAGTTTTTTTGCTCAATTAAGATAAATGATAAGGGTCTGGTAGTCTGGATAAGCCATGGTAGCTCAGTTGGGTAGAGCGTCAGACATTGAACAATCGAGGTCTGGGCTCGTACCAATTAATTCCAATGATTATTTGTTGTTTGTAATTTATTTACGAATAATAAAAATCATTACCATTGGCTTTTCGCTGAAGAAAAACATCGTGCGGAAACCTGCACACTCCTGGGACGAAATCCTAAGGTGTGTGTGAAGTATACCAAACTATGGCCCATACACTCGCTGTAGGAAGGCCTGAGCCCAAGCAGTTGGGACATATATAGGCTGCCGATGTTGATGAGGTTCTGATAGTTCAGTTGTTAGTGCCTGGTGTTAGAGTTTTATGGATTCCAATTCTGGACTTATTGCATACACAGTGATAACTTTTTTCATCATCCCTTAGCACTATCTCGTTTCTGAATCGGTGTCGGTTACCTAATCCCAAGCTATTGACAAAGGTACTAGTATATACGGAAGCGACTTCCATCTGATCTTCCAACTAAAAAGAAAAACTAGACAATATTTTTGGGAATTAAGCTGTTATAAGTTCATCAATCTGCTCGAATGCCACTAATTTGAAAGAAAGAAAAGTATTTATTTGGCACATAAATTACAACAACAAAAATTCTATCTGAATTACATATTTCTACATCATGAATAAATAAAAAAACATTAACAGGTAAGTATGTACATATCTGTGTCAAAAAATCCTCCGACTCAGCATGTTGCTGTCCCTGCAGCATGCAGCAACAGCGCTGGTTGTCAGCGGAGCGGTAGGTGCGGAAGTGCGATCAAAGATACCAATTTAAAAAATTAGATGTGTAAGAAATGAAATTTGGCTTAACAGCTGTCAAAGACAACAACCGGTATACACTGTTTAACGTGCCTTTTCGAACTATGCAATCATTTCTCTTTTCATAAAGTCTGGTGATTCAGCCTGCAATCTTCTTACCAAACTGGGGAAAGTCTAACAAAGTGAGTTTGTCAATGTCGCTCCCGGGATCCGAACCTGGGACCATACGCCTGTGTTGCGAGTCTAATGCTCCGACAACATTTCCCAAAAAAGTTTAGTAACGACAATACGTAGTATGTAATAAATTAATATAAAAAATTTCATAAAGAAGCTTATATTTAAATGCTCTAAAAAGAAGAAAATAACTTTAAAACTTTAAATTAAATCAAACCCATCAATTGATTACATTGAACAATCTATATGCTATAAAAGCTTGTCATCGGAACTGAACCAACGTACAAAATTTCAACTCCCTAGGATAAGAGGAAGTGCTTCTAATTCAGCTTGCAAGATTTGACCCGAACATACATACATACATACAAAAACATTGCAAGTTAAATAAAAGCTTTTAAAAAGTTCCGATACTGGATACTCGTTACTGTAATGACAGAAGTACTTGTATTAAAAAGAGATGACAATAAGCCACACTAGCACGTCTTTTTAATCCTTGGCAACGGTTTTGACAACTGGAATGTATGTTCGTTGTACTAAAGGATAATTAATGCAGTACTTTTTTATTCAAAAAGTATTAACCCAAATTATTTGCGACAGAGAATGTATATTTATCTCATTCTCTCTTATGTCAATTCAATGATGTTAGAAAGGCTAGAATATAGAATTTGGGATCCTACTTCATATAATCTATCTATGACATATTATAATTATGGTGTGATGTGTGCACCGTAACGTAATGCCACTGTCTAGTGTGTCTATGGGTTGGTCCGTGTCAAAGTGTCGATGACTGACAGTGTCAGAAAAGCAGTGGGCGAGTTAGAAGTTATATCCTCTTAGGTGGAAGTTTAGAAGTACCGGCAACGTCATGGGGATCGAATATAAATTGAAAAATGTACAAGTATTTTCCAACAACTATTTTTTAAAGAATACACGCCCTAGCTACAATTTAGATTTACGAAAAAGGCCTGGGATGAGTCTAGCTATGACCCGAACCCTGGATTACCAGCAAAGCTCGAGATTTCGACTATCTAAATTGGATTTATGTTCATTGGTGACGTGGTTTAGAGTTAAATATGATTTGTGAAATATGTATCGTATGTTGTATACAATGAGATGCTTTTAAAAATTATGCCTGACTGTACAAATCTCTCGATGGACTTGTGTGGAAATATTTAAACAAAGACGCGATAGTTTTATACGTAGAATGGCTTCCGATCCTTCTCTCTGCAAAACGATTTCCCGAATATACCGTCAATTTTTAGGGTTACGTATCTCAAAAAGAAAAATGAACCCTTATAGGATCACTGTTGTCCGTCCGTCCGTCCGTCTGTCTGTCAAGACCTTTTTCTCAAGAACGCGTCATAACAAGTTGAAATTGAAATCGAATACTCAATTCTGCCGTAATTTTTATCTGTGAAAAAAAAATCAAACTTATAGGTCAACACAATAAAAAGATATAGCTGTATTTTAGACCATTCCCATACACAGTGCAAGGGAATCAAAACCTATAGGGTACTTCCCGTTGACCTAGAATCCTGAAATTTGGCAAGAAGCAAGGTTTTACAGGAAAACCACAGGAATACGTTTGAATACTAGGATTTTTAATTATAACACAATAAAAAAATATTTTTTATTTTTACAAACTTAACTTTGCAGTTGAAAGTCACACATGAGTATGTAATGTAACCGCAAAGTAAAATAGGTCTTTCAATCACATTTTTGCATTTTTGTTGCATGGTTTTCAGTATGTTATATTCATTCATATTCTGTAAGGAACCCTTGGTGCGCGAGGCCTACTCGCACTTGACCGCTTTATATACAAAGAAAAGTATTGTATTCTATCGTACCCATAAAGTGACACAGCAAGATACATACTACACAAATTAAAGCTCACCCATATTTCTACAATGCGTACTGGTACGTCTCAACTAAAACGAATACCGCTAAATTTCCCTCCAATAACATTTCGTGTTTCGTTAAGCTGTGGCTTTCCTTCATTAGGACATAATCCCGCAGACTTCAGACGTTAATACGAGGCAAGAATAAAAGGAAACAGCCGGCGCCACGGGGCGGCGCATAGCTGGCTATTTTTGTATTTATACACAGTGCAGTGGAAGATCGGAGCGCTTTTGTCCACTTGTACTTTCGAGTGGACTTGATAAATTATCTTGATGACTTGATGAATAAAACAGGAATATAAAAAGTAGAAGTCTACAATCTATAATGTCTCACTGCTTTTGCTCAGAGCTACTCTCCTACAGAGAGTGTATGGGCCACAGTACACCACTCGGGTCCAGTGCGTATTGGTAGAATTCACACACACCGTTGAATTGTTCAGGAGAGTGCAGGTTTCCTTTCCTTTACTGCGGGCTGAATAAACAAGCTCAAAGTCACTCAGCGAGCAATGGAACGAGCTATGCTCGAAATTTATCTACGTGATTAGGTCCGGAATGAGGCAATCCATAGACGAAACAAAGTCACCGACATAGCTCGACGAGTCAGTGAGCCGAAGTGGCAATGGGCAGGCCACATCGCTCGCAGAATCGATAACCAGTGGGGATTAAAGATTCTTGAGTTTCGACCACGTATCGGAAAACGTCTACCAGGCCGTCCCCTAGCCGGGCCGGTACGATGAAGGAGGCCTATGTCCAGCAGTGGACGGTTCCCGGCTGCTGCTGCTGATAATGATGTGCATATTTCTTCACGTTTTCCTGTTCCGAAAAACCAATGGTAATGATTTTTATCATTCGCACATAAATTCCAAATATCGGTACGAGGCAGGATCGAACCCAGACCTCGAAGGTTCAAGGACTGACTCTCTAACAACTGGGCTACCATGGCTTGTGTAAATCATCTGCATCATGGCACTTGTAAATAGTCACATAAATTCAAACCATGTTGTTAAAATATTTAACAATTGATGTCTGCATGCCTATAAAGGTGGAATGTGAAAAACTATCATTATCTGAATGTCATCATATTATATACGCATTTTTATTTATATACTTGTAACGCCGACGCCTTTGTTTAAAATAACTATTAAGCTAAATGTAAAAAGCCCTTATGTTCGTGTGTCTCTCCGCTAATTTTGTCACAGTCAGGCAGACAGAGATACGATCTATTGTAGTGTAGTGGGAGCCGTAGTACATTCCTGCCACACTCACTATACGATATAAATAGACGACAGCTTTGTCTGTCTCAGTTCTATCTTTAGATCGAATTATCTTCAATACCAAACTATATGTACGTATATACAGCGTGTACATTTCATACGGGCGTATATTTTAATAGCAATTAGTGTTGGTTCTAAACAACACATTTACATAAATTTCGTTAATTGTTTTTTTTATAATTGAGCACGCAATGTGTTAATTACATCTAAAGTTATCGACTGATTGACGCTTCTTTTTACACGTAATATAATTACAATTAAATAAACCGTTTATCCTTTGTCAAGTCAATTTGGACAGAATACATTGCTGCTCGGTCGTACTTTTAAAAATTACTTTCGCATATGATTTGTACGATCGTAAACTATACCTTGATAAATTATACGCCCGTTTGAAATACACACGCTGTATACGAGTTCCGTAAACACACCCTCCCATACCACTCCGATACCTCAGGAACATAAGTTATGCTTTAGACCTGTTGGGGTTGGGTTAACATCTTTTTCGTCGTCTCACTAGTTCGAGGTTTATGGATGAGCACGCTTTCCACCCAATGGCCTTATCGTCACATCAGCCTTTGAATATTAATGCATAAAAGAGTCACAATCGATCAATTTAATTATTACTTTAGTAATATTACGAAGTAATTAAAGCGAGATCTGGCGTAACTGTAGGATAGTTTGGAGTATTTCAACTTGCCTCTCTGGATCGTGGCAAACGGAACCGTAACATCCGTGTTTTAGAACATAGTTCTAGTTAGTTACATACTCGTAGCTGACCTGGTTTCTTATCCAGATCACTAGACATTTCCTTAGTGTCTAGGTTGTATAAAATGCCTATTAAGACCACCAGGTCCTAGAACTTGTGGTTTTTATTCTTCTCCTGAGAAAGGTATGTGGTGAAAAGGAATGGGCTTCAGATGTATGTTTAGTACAAGAGATGATGCGTGTGTCTCATATAATTTCTTATATCTTCCTTAATATCCTCTTCCCAGTTGCTTTTCAGTATATGTTATAGTTCCAGTTTGAGGAACCTTTTTTAAACATTTTTAAACGATATCCCTTGTAGGCATGTAACGATGCAGTCAACAATGTCACGCGTTGGTTTAGCTAGAAGTTGCCTACAGTCTCTGCCTCTGCAAACAATACATATTATCTCTCTATCAATTATCTATAACGGCAAGCAAAACGAGTACTACTCAACAATCCATACATTTTGGTGGTACACTTTACGGAAAAACTATCACACCTTTAGCTTTCGGCTTTGACATAGTAATTCAAATTCATTTTTAGGTGTGTATCTAGCATTAGAATATCATTTTACGAATATTTAAACACTTAAATGTACCTTTTGACATCCTTAATTTCAACACTGAACAATAATCTCTCAATAAGAATTTTGAATTGAGGAAATCGGTGTAAAATGTTTCTTAAACAAGCTTCTACGAGTAAACGAGGCAGCTCGAGTGGAGGAAAACGTTGAGTAAAATTCGCCAGAACGGATATTATACAGGTACAGTTTATGTATACTATAAAATCCTACACTAAACTTTATATAGGCTGTTTGCTCAAACGATTCGGAGCATTATAGTTCTACTAAAAATAAAACTCTAATGTTCTCCTCAGAGCTCGCATGTGTTGCAGAGGGACGGAAATTACTACTTGCAGCGTACAACGAAACGGTCTATCTCAGAATCTATAACTTTACAGAACTATGAACTTGAAAGATTATCCCACGGGAACTACTAGCTCGATCGGGATAAAAGTAGCACCTCTTTTGTGACGGCTTTCAATTACACCTACACAAAAAATATTGTTATTCTGACTCCCCGTTACGACGTTACAAGGACAAAAACCAATCACTTTCGCATATGGTTACACAATGGATGGGTTGACATATTAGGTCGTTCCAATTCAAACAAAATACTTCCTAGGCTTAATGACAGAAAAGATACATCTCACATCTTTCACCGCTTTCTTGGACAACTCTTTAATAGCTCCCCGTTGCCGAAAGACATAGAATGATGTAAAAATCAATTTTACAAATCTTTGGCAGACATAAAAATTATAAAAAAAATTAAGTTTTTATTGACCTGTGTGTGAATAAGGACAAAATGACGACTAATCAAATAAGAACATTAATAATTTTCACATACTTCTTAGCTCAAGAGTTGTACAGCGGTATTTGTTTCGAATGGACTTGATGCTGTTGGTCCTGGTCCTTCAGCCGGATAAATTATTACTTGCCACTAGCCTAAGGCCGCACACACGGGCTCGGCCTGGCTTAGGGCGCTGCTCTGTGGTGAAGAGATCGGAGAAAATCTGCCCACAATGTGCCGATAGTTGCGATAAGCGCTAGGAGGTTACCAACAGTGGTACTCGGTACTCAGTTTTGTTAGAGGTAGGTCGTTTTAGTTATAATCAAAGTTCTTTAATATCGTCGGTTATTTTCAGGCGAGATAAATGCAAAATGCAAGCCCATTATCTATATAAAAATTTACCAAGTGCGAGTTGGACTCGCGCACGAAGGGTTCCGTACAGAATATGGATATTTAAAATACGGAAAACCATAAATAATAATATGCACCGAACAGTTCTCTAATGAATGCGCCTCGAATTTCGTTATCAATCTAGTTTTGCAGTAGCAGTATTAGACGAGTACGACACTATATGGCGCTAGTTGTATGTTACATCGCACGTCTAAAAAAATCAGGTTTGTTGTATGGGAGTCCCTTCAAATATTTATTTTATTCCGACTTTTAGTATTTGTTGTTATAGCGGCAACAGAAATACATAATCCGAGAAAATTTCAACTGTCTATCACGGTTCATGTGATACAGTCTGGTGACAGACGGACAGACGGACGGACAGTGAAGTCAGAGTAATAGGGTTCCGTTGGCTACCCTTTGGGCACGGAACCCTAAAAAGGACTACAGAATGAAGTATACGCAAGAGACCTCGAAAACACAATACGAGTTACACTATTTAACTACTGTGCACATTTGTGTGTCTATTACTGTCAGATTAACAGCTTGTAGCTAATAAGAGCTATTTCCGTCTGTTTGCTTTTGAGTTTACGGTTTAACACACAAATTGGTATCGCGTGAATTCATTTACACTCCAAATCATGTTATTTCTGGCTCATTTGAGAACAGATATTTGGATGGTAAGGGTGTGCATGAGTGGGTAAGGCGCTAGAATTTCCACTTGAATATATACTCTCTTATCTAACGTTTTAGCGTTCCTTAGTCACTATTATGACGAGCAACTAAATAGTCTTATATACTTTTTTTAACTGAAGGTAGATCAACGCCGTGTTCGCCGTCGACTTAAAGTATCCCCATACAAAATCTAGTTATTCTGACGCTCCATCACCACGTAAAAGAAAGACAAACAAAATCACTGTCTAATATGTAGTATGGTATATTTACCACTATATTGAACAGAAGTAGTTGGTAAGCAAGTCTCATAAATTTCTAAAGAAGTCTTCAATCGCCCCCACCGTTGACCGTGTTCTCGTCAAAGCAATTTTCTCGTGACGTATGACGTCACAGGGAGGTACCTCATTGTGCGTCAATATTGCAGTCATCAATCAGTCGCGAGCGTCAGATCTTTATGTGCGGCGCGTACCGACAAAGTGGGCCATATAGAGGGAGCCACTTTATGCGGTGGCTGTATCACCCGGAGTTCTGTTTCGAATGTAAGCGTAATAGGTACTCGTACATGTGATTCGTTGTCAAGTAGTGCCCAGTTTCAACCTTCAACTAGTTTCCTCCTAATTTTATACACGCCGCCCCATAAACATTGACTTTTTTTTGTTACTAGGGCGGTTTCCGCTCTCAGCCATATGTTGGTCATTGTGCGTGAGTGGGGGTGGAAGTGGTGGCGGCTACTCTAGCCAGCTGATTTCTTCCCAGAAGTGCGCGAGTCGCTTGATGTCGCTCCACGCCTCCTGGAGTGATCCTGGCATATAATTGATATTAACATCAGTCCACTGTTAAATATGACCGTCCCCCATAACTCCCAAGTCTGACTTTCCAGGATTCTGATTGATTTGTTCATGATTCCATTTGCAGTTGCATATAGTCAACCCGCTTAATGGATTTGTAACTGCAGTAAGATAATGTTGGTACTCGTACATAGAAAGACGCTACTGCACATCTCCGTTTCTTTTTCCTTATACAGCCTTCACCGGACCTACACGATGACATTTTGAAATTCGTTAAGACCAATTAAGTTGGCTTCAAAATATTTCTAGCACTCCTCCTGTAATTTTTAGCCTCTTGTATAAATGGTATCCATGCAACTATACTAAAATACGAGAAGTCTTGTGTGACAGCCCTAGCGTTCTGCAGAACTTATCAAAATGACGATAACTGCCTTGACTCAAAGGATTTGAGGGTATCACGGAATACTCTATAAATGTACCAATTAAAGGGAATCCCAAAATAATTATCTACAGACTACAAATTAACGAAACTTACATCGGCGTTTTCCCGCCAATTATTTCGAGGGCCGCCATGTTGAAGCGGCCATATTGGATGCGGTTATCGGCGGTGAACAGGCATGTACTCGATTGAATTTCGATTTTGAGCGGTTATGGCCCCGATTTTGATCTCTTTGATGTCGAATTGTTTTCGGGTGCAAATTAATAACGTTTCGGAGGTGCGAGGTGTATGATTGAAAATTGTCCCGTGTCACTCAATTGTTATTGAATTTGCTGGGGACAGGATTGTTTACGGTTCAAAAATAATAAGCAGGTAGCGGAAGCAACCAGAAAGAGCTGACATATGACAGGTCTAGAGGTACAATCTTCCATAGAGTTTTGCTTTTCGGCACAAAAACTTATTGTCTTTTATCTGTATAATTACGATTACTAATTAGTTCCTCTAAAATAAAATAGACCGTGTGATCTGTACGTTTACATTCTATGACTGTAGCTGTAAGCTCAAATCAACTCAGTCTGAAATTATACACTGAAGAGACCACACGTCGTTTTATTTCTGTGCCTGTGAAGTATTCAAAACTGAGCTCTATCATCCCAACACCGTGACCGTTACACCCTTATTTCTAAGTCTTATTTTAATCGCCGCCGTGGCCCAATGGACACGTTTGGAATAACAATGCGGAGGTATAGAACTCGATCCTCATTGGGTGTACCTACCGGTACTCGGTTTAGTTGGTGGTAAGGCATTTTCTATATCCATCTACCACTATGATATTTAAGTCTGCCGCCAAACAGCACGTTGTGTTTCGGTAAGGTAATAGAAGAAGCAATTTATTGCGCACGCTTACCATCCAGCTTTATCATCTTACCATTAGGTAAGATGCAGGCCAAATGCAAACACATCATACATAAAGAGTCGCCATATTTTAAACTTGCCTCAAGGCCTCGGGGCTACATGTCTGTGCAGGGCCCTGCCCTATTGCGGGCACTGCGATTATTATCTTTTACGATTATTGCCGAGTCCAATCGTTGTGCCGAGTCCAATATTCGAATTAATTTTAATATTACCGTTGTGCGGCTGAAATGACCGATTTAAATGCATCCTCTTCATAAAAGTTGGGGCTTTTTATACGGTTACAGTTGAAAAGGGTGGAATGGCCGGTATGGAACTGCGATAATTATGAGTTTATACGTAAAATAAACGTTGTGCTCTGGTAGCAGATACGTAGTTAAACTGGCGAGGAGGCTGTAAATGAATTTAATTATTGAACTAGTTATGTTCAAAGTCATATAGGACAGTAGTTAATCTAATACCTTTAAACGAGACATATATATATATATAATTCGGATCTCCAAAACGGCTCCAGCGATTTCGCTGAAATTTGGTATTTGGGAGTATTCGGGGGCGAAAAATCTATCTAGATTAGTCTTATGTATGGGAAAACGCTCGTTTTCGAGTTTTCGTGCGCTTTTTCTTTCACATTATTCGACGCTAAATATGATGGGAAATTTCACGCTGTCAAATATAATCACTTTAGCCGAGTGGTTCACACGTGTCATTCCGTTCGAGATAACCGCGTTCAAATCCCGGTTGGAAAATTGCTTTTAGTTTTGTTTTTTGTGTATTTAGGGGTAGAAATAAAGTTTTTGTTTGTTTTTAAAGAACTACGAGCACAGCTCGGTCGCCCAGATATTATTGTATAAACCGAGCTAAGAAACATCGATGCAATAGATACTGCCTACATATTTTTTATAAATTCAACCATCTCTGTGGTCTTGTGGGTAAATCTTTGACTAACATTTCGGAGGTCCTGTGTTCGATTCCCAGTTCTCGGGTAGGGGGTACTCGGTGTGGTTTTGTGTTAGGGCATTTTCTATGACCTCCTGACTAGCTACCATCTAAGTCTGCCGACAAACAGCAGTGTCAATACCACTGTTGTGTTCCGGTATGAAAGTTAGTCAGACCCTTATTAGCTTGAGGATTCTGGGTGCGCACGCTCACCATCCAACGGTCTTATCTTCACTTACCATCAGGTGAGATGAAGGCCGAGTGCCATACCATACTTTACAAAACAAATTGCAGTTTGCTGAGGTATTACTTTTGCTTCAATAAATATTTTGTTTGTCTATCATCTTTGTGTCTGTGACTATATTTAATGAGGAATAAATTTATTTTCCTTCATGATATAATAATAATAATAATTTTTATTACTAAGGCATTAAAAATATACAACGATAAAAAGATAATCACCTTGATTGAGATACGCATTTAAAGCCTTCCTTATCATTCCTTATAATCATCCCTTAGTCCAGGGGTCAGCAACCTTTTAAGTCAGAAGATCAAAAATTTCAATCTAGAAAATTTCAATGTTTTTGAAGCGCCTTAATTTTTGTATAGCCAGCAATAAATAGTACTTGCATAAATAAAGATTTTTGATAAAAAAAATTATTCATACGAAAAATATCTAGATATACATACATATATCATCATCAACAGCCTATATACGTCCCTACTGCAGGGGCTCAGGCCTACTCTCCTACAGAGAGTGTATGGGACATAGTCTACCACGCATATATAAGCAAACAGTGTTTTTTTCACAACAAATTGGATGTGATAGATTAAAAATAGATATTGTGCCTAATCCTCGTTAGTCGATTCAGAACGAATTCAAAAGTTTCTTTTATAACGTAAATAAATTTACGTATGGAACTAATGAGCCGCAGATTCAGATCCAAAGAGAAGCATGCGGCTCGCGAGCCGCAGGTTGCCGACGTCTGCCTTAGTCACTCGTATTTCTCAAAAAGCCCAGCTAGACTTCCTAATTAACTAGCATCAATCCAATCTCTATTTTCGTCGTTTAAATTGAACACATATATTGGAAAGGTCATTGATCTGTTTGTATAAAGACAGGAAGATTAAGACGCTGTCTATTATTCATGTCCAAGGGACATGGCGCTTCACGGGTAACTAACAACCTAAAGAAAACATGACTGAGATTACGATTTATCCTTGACAACACCGTGTCGCATCGTCGCACGCGCTTACCGAGGTGTTTGTATTTCAATTCAGAAGCTTTACGATTGGATATACAGCCCTTCTCGAGTTCTCGAGTGGCGACCACGTACCGGGAAACGTCTACCAGGCCGTCCCCCCACTAGATGGACCGACGACCTGGTTAGAGTCGCAGGGAGTCGCTGGATGCAGGTGGCTCGGGACCGGTCGATGTGGCGTAACATGAGGGAGGCCTATGTCCAGCAGTGGACGTTTCCCGGCTGATGATGATGATGATACAGCCCTTAGACCTGGTACGTACGTTTTGTGTCGGCTTGAGATACACAAACACAATAATATAATAATATGTAAAATACAATAGGATTGCTATGCGAGTACATATGAATAAATTCGTATATATGTGAAAAAACTGAGAGTAAGAATAAATAGATAGTGCTCGCGGACAAGTAACGAGCAAAAGCTAAGTTCTTTAATGTTTTGGAGGCGAATTTACCCACGAGGGTTTCTGGCATTTTGTACCGGAATGGGAAGTATTTCATTTCAATCATTTAGGCCTTTTATCCGTGACTGAGTATCAAACATCCCAACATACGTGTCACATTCATAATACCGTAAAACAAACCAACCAAGTGCGAGTCAGACTTGCGCACCAAGGGTTCCGTACGAAATATGAAGAATAAATTAACATGCTGAAATTAATATTATATAAAAATAAACGAGAAATTGTTCCTAATTTAATTATTTACAAATCGAAATACAAATAACGACATTTACTGCAACAATTTGTAACCGTAAAATTTTGATAATATATAATTAAAACTATATTTTTTCCTATACTTGTGCTGGAATTCCTTGCTTCTTGCCAAATTTTATGATTCTAGGTCAATGGGAAGGACTCTATAGATTTTAACTTCTTTCTCATCGAAATTGCGAATCGAAAAAGCGGCAAAAATTGCCGTATTTTTTTTATGTTGACACCGAAGCTGCATTTTTTTCACAGGCCCAAAGGAATGCAAAAGAGATGTTTCAAATTCGGCCTGCACTTGTACACTACTGTATTTAAAAATGCATAGAGAAATACTAGAAATAAAATTTTGCATTTATTTTAATTGTACAAAATCGTTCTTTTTGTGTGACAGCGCCAAATGTAATTTTATTGACGCCATCTTTGTTTTCAACGTGAAGTCTTGCCTATTTCGTGCGTTTTATATATTTTTTTACAGATAAACGAAACTGAAATATACAAAAATGTTAATTAATTAACTTTCATTTGATGATGGCCTTTTAAAATTATAAGTGTACAAGAGTCCATACATTCGCGGAACTTGTCATTTAAGTATTTGATGTCAATTTCAACTTGACACCTCTGCGCATTACTAATAAAAAGGCTAATGACGGACAACAAAATGATCACATAAGGGTTCCTTTTTTCCTTTTCTGGTACGGAATCCTAAAAACGACCAATGCTTTACATCCATGAGTATCAAAAAAGTATCTGGATAATATATGTGTTGGAATACTCAAGACAATGTCTCACAAGCGGCTAATTTAAAGAGCTCGCTTGTCACCGAGGATTTATTCGTCAATGTTTGTCTTTAGCGCTGTCGGCTTTAATTGGACGCGCTCACGTTATTTGTGGATGCACTTTTGGTATTCTAAGGGGAATCCGACGGCGTAACGCCAAGGGATTGTATTCAATTTACTTGTACGGTTGGAAATTTCTTAAATAACTTTGTGAGACCAAATTTTCAAGCCAAATGGGAATTGTATTTATAAGTAAGTTTTAATGTTTATGACACTTTTCGGCATACTATTTAGCTGTAAAAATATACAAAATTGTATTAAGTTGAATGTGAAAATATGTCATATTAAAAACCGGTCAACTATGAGTAAGACGAGGGATTTCGCTTACAGAATATGAATCATTAAAATACTTTTTTTGTGTGTGTATTTTCTGTCACTTGGCGATCTGTGTATGCCACAATTAGCCATTTATTTGTCTTTTAAATGTTGTGGTTTGGCAAAGGGGTTACATATATTCCCTTTTATAGGCTGTGGTCAAATCTCGCGGTCAGCGCAGGGACACTGTGCCGCTTCAGACGGGAATATGTGATACATCCCGTGCCTCCTAGTTTTGCAGCTTGCTCATTTACGTGAGTTGATAGTCTGGATTGGTATTTATTGCTATGCCTGGCAATTTCCTGTTCGACTGTTTTGATGTTAAGATCATCATGTATGTATTATACTTGTTGCTCACGTAGTAGGGTATGTCTAGCGTGGCTCTCAATGTCTTACTCTGAAATCTTTCGAGAATCTCTATGTTGCTATTGCTAGCAGTACCCCACAGCTGGATGCCGTAGGTCCAAATTGGTTTGAGGATTGTCTTGTAGATCGCTATTTTACTTTCATGTGTCAGGATTGACTTACGGCCTGTTAACCGGTACATAGATCTAGATCTGCTTAGTATTAACATACTAAACATAAAAATCAAAAATAATAGGTAAGGTAACAATGTGTGGTGAGCGCATCCACGCAAGCGATATAAAATATAGCTTTCAAAGTCATTGACTCAGCCCGTTTACAGTTTTCAAACGTACTCGATCCAACTAAGCTACCATGAAGCTCCGCAGCTATCCTACTGCGGTATGTCAAGAGCAAACTTTACCCGACTAAAACTTACACAAAGAGAGACCCACCATCGTAACGGAGTCTACTGTCAATTACATAGCAATTTAATTTTCATTTCGCTGTGGCACGCTACGTCAAAATGTCGTATAGATGAAGTACCGCGGCGTGGTCTCAGAGTAAGCGACGCGAATAACAGAGGCGACAAGAGCGATGTTTATACCTACACTTCTTCCCACATGACAGGACACGCCTTACATTTCTTTAGTACAGTCACGTAGTACTTATTAGTACTACATAACAGGATAATCGTCTCGCAAAGACATTTAAATGACTAGCGATGTGGCGTATTATGAAGGAGGCCTATGTCCAGTTGACGTTTCCTGGCTGATGATGATGATAAGACTTGTGACACCATAGGGAACGATTCAGCTCACATAGCGATGTGGCATGCTGTGGACCAAATTTTTACACCTTCTCTTTCTATCGCGTAGCTCTATCTCTTTTGATCTGTTCTGACGCGGCGAGACGCAGTAAAACTGCTCGGGGTGTACAAAGAGATTTAAGATTTTGGTGGAGCATTGTGATTTTTTTCTCTGGATTATGTACTTTATTCTGGATGATTTCACATTATATTTTTATATCACATTAAAGTGAATTTTTTTGATAATTTCTGAAATCTACACAGGTGACTTCACGGGCAGAAGCCAGTTAATCATACTAATATTATAAATGTGAAAGTTTGGATGTTTGGATGTTTAGATGTTTGGATGTTTGTGACGCTTTCACGGAAAAACTACTGAATGGATTTGAATGAAACTTTACAATAACATAGCTTATATATCAGAATAACATATAGGCTATAGTTTCTAAAGACATATTGTGTAAATTGTCCAAAATCACACTTATAATATTAGTGGGATTACATGGGAAATTTTGGCATAACAAAACGCGTTGCCTAGGAACCGACCATAGAATATGTAAATTTGTATATGCAAACTTTCGCGTTTATAATATTGGTGTGGTCAGATATTGAAATTTATTTTGTTTCTTTAAATTATTAGACTACGTAACAGAATAAACACTATTTTGTACCCTATGCTGTATAATAATTAATCATATACGTCACCTGTGCCTATCGAACAAGTAGAATACATCCTGAATTACACGCGGACAAAGTCGCGGGCGGATGCTAGTTATAATTATACTGTAATTAATTTACTCAAGTACCATAATATTTACTCTGTATCAGTTTAATAGCATTTTATTAAAGGTTTCAATTGATCCCCTACCTCACCTTTGTGGGCTGTGCCCGAGGGAGATATTCAGTGAGGTAAAAAATTCGTTTTATATATATTTTTTTAAATTAACAAAAAGGTTAGTTGAATTTTTTTATCGTCTCTGAACTCGATCACACTTGTTTTTAATTTCAAAGGATGTTTGTTACTTTTTAGTGCCTCAAAGAGTCGAACAGTAGTGATGAAATGTTATATGCACGTAGACTGTAACATGGAAAACCATAAATTCTAATCCTAGTTAATTAAGTAGTCCTAGTGTGAAATTATCTCAAAGAAAAAGTAAACGCGTTCAAAAAGAACTAGAAACTGACTTCATCTGCCCTAAAAGTATACTTACTAAGGCAATGCTTGTAAGTCAGCTGTCTAATATACACTTAACATTCCCTATCTCAAAAAGTACTTAACCGATTTTGATGAAACTTGCAGTCTTCCACAAGTTGAATAATACCTAGTTCTACAAAAAAATAATTATTTAAATCGAACTTGTAGTTCCGGAGATATGCGAGGACAAACATACAAATATACATACATACACTTTTGAAATTTGGCACACTTGTTTAGAAGCTGATGTAAACTAAAATATACGAAGACTAGGCAGTTCTGGAAATATTACGTACATACAGGTCGAATTGATGACCTCCTTTTATCAATTGCAACACGAATTGCCCTACAAATCTAAACGAGAACGTGAACTGAGGGGATTGGAAACTGTTTTTTTCTTTCTTTCATGAATTTAGATTTTGTGATCTTTTAGCTTTGTTTTGATCTAATTAAATATTTTTAAATGTCGTAGTTTTTTTTAGTGAGATGAGGTATTTTTGAATTACACCTTACACACGGTACGCACTAGTTTCTGTGACGTCAGGTAAGTCGATTGTCTACAGTAATTTTCATTTTCCCTTCAGGTCCACATTTGCGTAACCATTCAAAAATTAAGCAGATCTTTAGCGTATATTATAGGATGCATACGTAATGTAGCCTTTTTTCCCATACCATTTTCCTCGGTCGCCTATTTTTATTAAGGCGATCCACCTGCATGAAAGTTTCATACTAAATTTATGTTGCCATAATCTTTTAAAATATAATAGCTTGATTTGTGTAGTAACTATCTCAAAATAGGACATCAGATTGTGATGTCACGAAATGAGTGTCATTAACAAACAATTTCACAGTGAATAACAATTTTCATTTTAAACACTTTTTTCCGATTATTGTTCAAAGCGACATCTATGAACTATTAGCTGCGTAACTGCTATTGTAGCTAACTATAAAGTTGTAAATTAATGATATTTATTTCGCGACACTATAATTTCATCTCCTATTTTTAGGTAATTACTTATCAAAGTCAGCTATTCTATTTTAAAAGATTATGGCAACAGAAATTTAGTATTTTTTTTTTACAGAGTATAGATCAACGCTTGTCCACGATCTCACCTGATGGTAAGCGACGATGTGGCCTACGATGGTGCGCGTTGGTCTAGAAGGTGCCTGTTCACCCTCGACTTGAAGACACCCAAGTTAGTTAGTATGGAAGCATTAGGAGAGGAATAACGTTAAGGATGTTTACTTGACACGTGTGTAGGTAAATTTATAAGCTGCTCGTTTAAAATGACACATCTGGGCCGTACGCATCATTATAAACGTTCCCTGAATTGTTGGGTATGTATGAGGCACATTTGTCTCTTTGACAAAGTACTTCACGGCAGGGGTGGAAGGAGTTTCGCATTATTTTGCGGCGGCAGTTCCTGTTACTGTATTCGGATAACTTTTGTTTACGAAAAGTCGCGGAAGTGTTAGCTTGGTGTAATGTGATGAGCCTGGGGCAATGGGGCTTCTTCCGAAACTTTGCGGCACAAAAGACAAACTCGAAGAACAGACAACCAAGGAGTAGCACATATCCTGCGGCCCTATGACCTTTAACACCGACCCGATGAAGGTCATGGGGAGCTGATGTAAGCATACCTCCAGGGATCAGTCAGTATTGTAATCAGTGGTATAAGAAGGTATACCGATGACAGACGTGACATAATCGCTTCGATTCCCAGGGGAGGTACCTATCGGTACTCGATTTGGTAGGTGGTAAGGCATTTTCTATATCAGCCTGGCTAGCTACCACCATGTTACTTAAGCCTGTCGGCAAACAGCAGTGTTAATAGCACTGTTGCGTTCTGGTATGAAGGCAAAGCCAGCGCCTCATTGGCTTGAGGTAACTCGGTGCGCACGCTTACCGTGGTAAGGCATGTCAATGGCTAAGGCGTTATCTTCACTTACCATCAGGTTAGATGAAGGCCAAGTGTAACCCGATATTATTTAAAAAATCAATGGAACTTAAGTTGTTTGGGACAATTCGGGTCTGATGGTAGGTATAAAAAATTATAATAAATAATACAGTTTATTATTTGTAAATTATGCTAAAGTTTGAAAAATTGTCAGTACCTCCTTTTAAGTACTGACTACTTGTAATAGGGGGCACTGCGAGTTCCGTTCAGAATTTGAATAATTAAGTAGTGAAAATAATAAATAATAGGTAAGGTAATAGGAAAGGAAATCACACGCACCATTATTAATTTACACATTAATAATTACTTCTTATAGGCGCTAACAGTTTCTAATCGTAAAGTGGCGATTTTAATGTTACCTGATAAAAAAATGGCTATGGTAATGGACCTGGTTAGAGTCGCGGGGAGTCGCTAGATGCAGGTGGCTCGGGACCGGTCGATGTGGCGTGCCATGAAGGAGGCCTATGTCCAGCAGTGGACGTTTCCCGGTTGATGATGATGAATAAAATAATTATATTTTTTATTTATGTATTTTGTTGCAGCGGCAACAGAAATACACAATATGTAAAAATTTCAAATGTCTGCCTATTACAGATCATGAGATACAGACCGCTGACAAACAGACGGACGGACTGCGGAGGCTTAGTATCGGTGGTTGGTAACTCTTCGGGTACATAACCCTACAAAAGAATACAAACTTACGTGACTAACTCAATCGGCGCTAAATAAATATTTTAAAACCGGTGTTCCCTTTTTTTCTGAATACCGTCAGTTTTTTTTTTAAATTCTGACAAACTACTCACAGTGTCAATATCGTTCAGTTACGGCTAGAACCTGAGCGTGTCACCACGCTTACTTCGGTTTAGACAATTTTTTTTTCTTGTGGAGTAAAACCTAAATCGTGCTTGTGTAAAGTGAGCCTTTCTATCAAGAAGACGTTCAACGCTTTTCGGAAGTCCAGGACCTTCGAGGTGAGCTACCATAAATATTTGCTAAGGTTGTCTGGAGGTAGTTGGTGAATATTTTGTCACATTTGTTTTATTTTATTAAAAGCCGTGGTAGCTCAGTTGGTTCGAGCGTCCGTTCTTGAACAATCGAGGTCTGGGTTCAACTCTGTCTCGTACTAATGAGTTCCAATTTGTTATTTGGAATCTATGTACGAATGATAGAAATCATTACCATTGGCTTTTAGGTGAAGAAAAACATCGTGAGGAAACCTGCACGCTCCTGAGAAGAAATTCAAAGGCGTCTGTGAAGTCTACCAATCTGCGCTGGGCCTACGTGGTGGACTATGGCCCATACACTCTGTAGTGGGGATATATATAGGCTGTTGATATGTATTAACCTCTGTTCCTATAAATTGAAATTAATATAAATAGTCAAAGCATTTACCTGAAGTTAATTGAATAATAATAGTGACAACCCTAGCAACTTACTCTGTAGTGTGCCGTGGTGACAGTTGCACAGAAACTTGTAACGAAGTAATAAAGTAATAAGGACTGTTTTAGTTTGACTGGAGATCGACAATGTCACTTTAATAAAATCTTAAGGTGCAAGTCATTAATTAACGAATGGGATTGAATGAGGGTTTTTATTGGGGGTATATTCTGTAGCCTTATAGTTTAGACTGTAATCGGACCATATTCGACGTTGATTCTTGAGTGAAGTAAAAGGCGACCAACAGGGAAAATTCACACTAATTAGACAGCGAAGTCTTATTAAGAGGGTATGCTGTTGTCAAAGCGCCCATACAAACGTAGTCCAGGAATATTTTGAGTATTAAGCTATGAAAATCTATGAAATTTTCAAGACACAATCTAGAAACAAATATCTGTGTCGGTGGTGAGTCAGATTTTCGTTTAAATATATACTTCCAGAGTTACAGGGCGTCAAAGTATTGTATTTTTCGGTAATAAAAAGTCCCAACTTTGAACCTGATTTACAGTATGAATCAATTTAGAACAATTTGGAAAAACCACCGACATCTGAAATTTCATTAGTATACTGTATTAAAAAATGGTTACATAATATACTGTATCCTTCAAATGATCCCTGGACTACGAAACATCCAAATAACGGGTGGATAACATCGCGTAATGTATGCTGTCTCACCGTACGCGCTCGGGTAGGATAGGGCTCGGAGAGGGACAGCTACAAAACAATGCAACCTTGAAACCGACCACGTGGTCTTACCAACATAGCCTCTTAATAGGGTCCCGTTGGTTACCCTTTGGGTACCTAAAAAGATCTTCTCAGTCACGGAAAATCACTGTAGATCACTACATAGCACTTTAATAAGTGTAATGTTAATGACACCAAAATCATTTTTGTTACGAACAAAGGCAAGTTTATGACCAGTTATACAGGCACTTATGATTTTCTTTTTAATTAATGTAATATACATTTCATTTTCTTTGGAAACCAACGTAAGATAGCTGAAACGAGTCATTGTTGCGCATTTCATTGCGTTTCATGTAAAAACTTCGGAAGTTTAATAAATAAACAAAATCCGCGTCGAGCCGAGTCAAAGCATTCATGTCAAGGAATTTTTTCGCATACCCTCACTTTATGGGTAAAAGTAAGGTATTATGAGGTGATTTGAAATGAAGGGAGGCAAGTGTATGTACATTAAACTCACATTTCATGAAAAATATGTGAATGTGTGAAAGTTTGCCCAAACGTCACTGATAAAAATAAATTATGCAGAATTATAGTAATACTTGCCAGAAATTATGATTTTAACTAACTACAAACATGTCCGTCGAAGGAGCTGTTAATTTATTGAATTATTTCTTTTACCATCAACTAAAAGTATCCTATATATATAAGTAATTACCACACCAGTGGCTCACACACACACACAAAGCGTCGGTGGCGCATTGGATATGGCGCGGACTCTCAATCTGAGGGTTCCGGGTTCGAATCCAGCCGTGTACCTATGAGTTGTTTTTCAATTCAAGTACATCGTGAGGAAACCTGCATGACTCGAACAGGCATGTGAAGTCCGCCGATCCGCACTGGGCCCGCGTGGTGGACTATGTCCCATACACTCTCTGTAGGAGAGTAGGCCTGAGCCCCTGCAGTGGGGACATATATAGGCTGTTGATGATGATACCGCGAGGTCTACAATTTTTTTATGTTGTAGTATCGTTTAGTGTGGCGTTTGTGTTTTATGGAAATATTTTAAAGACACATATCTCCTCTGCAGGAGAGAAGCCAGGTGATGGACGTGCGATGGGTGACATAGGGCAAAACTAGAGTCCATACTGTCTAGTTCTCAGTTTTGTTGGTGGTTCTTCCATATCCGCCATGTTGTCAAGATAACATTTAATCAGGTTGTAAATATTTGAATGTTAAAAGAACCAAATGAAATTCTCATTTTTTTTAATATTCTTCACAAATCGTTACCTAGAGATTTGGTTTGTCAATTTGGTTTTTTCTTTCTATAAATCTCGTTCATGTGGTTTAAATTTCGGATTCGGAACATTGATTTAATATGATTGTTCTGCACATGTTCAATAAAGAAAAGAAATAAGTATGAAATAAATCCTATACAATTTGAATTGCCTATTCCTTTTAATAATAATAATAGTAAATAAATAATAAGTGTTTTTATTGGCAGGCATAAAAACCCATAAAAATATAAAAAATACAATTAGACTAACTTACGAGTAAGTACAAGTATGTACATGGTCAAAACGAACTAAACTTATATAAAGCGATATTTTCTGTTTGCATCTCTGTGGACGGAGAGCTAGTGTCTAAAAATAGGACCGGAGATCCCGTCACATACTGCCCTCAGTATAGCATTACTGGAGGAAAAGAGCCTCTCCCGGAACGAGGCAACGCGGGCTCTAATGACACAAAAAAAGTCGGTCGGCGAACATACCCGACGCGCTGCACCAACGCGGCAGCCCCATCAGGATGCGGAACGCGTCGTTGTACTGCACCCTGATGGTGCTCATCGACTTTTTCAGGTAGTTGGTCCAGAGTTGACAAGTGTAGAAACAATGGCAGTAAGCAGTAAGCAGGCAGTAAGTTTTTAAGGCAGTGGCTTTCCGTTTAGGTATATAATGTGACAACTAGATTTCAAGTCTGCGTCTATTTTTGTGCAGGAGCTAGAAGCGTCTGACAGACAGACGAACTGACAAAATTGTCTCAAAAATGAGGACTCCAACTGGGTCCTTCGGATTAGAACCCTAAAACCTTTCGCCTGTAAAATATTACAAGTCTCAATTTTATGTTTTCAGGTGTCCCTAAATTGCCCTCGAGTTTATTAACGAAATACATTCGTTGCCACTCGTTTTTCCAAGGACAGACACATATATCAAAAGGTCAACGCAATAAAAAGGACAGCATTATTAACAATTCAGAACTCATTTCATTGGAGCTTGGTGTAATTTGCTGCTTCTATCGTTTTACAGCACCCAGTACGAGCGTTATCACAACTGGGTTAACTCTTTATGTGTCGTGAGAATTGTACAAACAAACGACCTATCGTCAAGTGAAATGCGTAGGCTGATGGAATCTAAGACTTATGATGTTCGCTTCTCAAAATATACCTATTTCATTTTCAAGTGACTTCAAAAATTGGGAAATTAGAATATTTTTTCTGTATGTCACCCCATACCTTCAACAATTAAAAATAGTAATTTGCTAAGCAAGGCTGCAAAGTTGTTGTTCGGCGAGAGTTCTCATTTTGAAACCCGAGCTAGTGAAGGATTCTAGGATTGAACCATGAGCGAAGCAAGCGGTTCAAAAGAATCGTGAGTGCAGCGAGTTCAAGGCACGAGACGCGAAATAACTTTTGTACCGAGCGAAATACACAACTTTACATCTCACTACAGTGAGGAAAGTGGCAGATTAAAGGGAATCAGGGAAGAGAAGGGAATCATAGCAAATACGCTTTTAATTAATCATATTTATTGTTCATTGAGGTATACCTCGAAGTGGATACATTAAAATATATTTTTAATCGATGTAAAAAAGGCAAGTGCATTTCATCATCATCATGATCCAATTTCCAAAACTCTTTCAAAGAAAAAAGAGCTTTTCTACGCAGATTTCGAATAAACAAAAAATCCTTTCCGAGCTAGTGAGGTTACAATAAAATAAGATTTGTTAAAGTGATTTTATTTAGGTTTACGTTCTTTCTTTGCATCATAACGTAGATTCATAATGGCAAGACTTAATCCGCATTGACTTAAGAAACTATTACACGGGAACTAATTCATCAGGATCAGGATCAGAATCAGGATAAAATGTAGCCAATGTCCTTTTTCGGCCCTGCAACTACCCTTATACAAATAATCGAGTCATTTTGACTTTCCATCGCGGCGTAATGGAAGGATAGACAAACAAACTTAGTCCAGGTTAAGTCCCTTTTTTAAATACGTTATCTAAATATGAAGGAAAATATGTAGGTATCTAGTACGTGCTTTTACGCCTATAACCAAGTAACCATTTACTGACCTACAAACATACAAAAACCGTCGAAAAATGACGCAGTTTTTTTCGATTCATAATTATAGTACTAAAAAGTACATCACATTATGGTCAGATATTTTTCTTGGCTGACTGTACTATCCGATGGTAAGAGTAATCCCAAAACCACAGCTTTTAACCGAAATCCGCTGAAAAGGGGCCCAAATAATCTCCAATCAGGCCCAAACGCTATACAAGTGAAAGATAATTATTGCAAATTTAGTGCGAAGGGCCTGCCCTGACCGGTGAGATTTTGAATAGATCTGACAGCCATGATAAGGGTCCAAGGGGTGTTAGCGTCAAAGGAACAACCCTTGCAAAAAGGGCCCCGTACCTGAGTCTGAAATCAAAGCTTGGAATTTGTGGGATTGGTGTTGCTTTTACTTGCCCGATGCGGTTACGGAAGAAATGTAACGTGTTTAGTGTTTGTCTTCATATATTATGAATTATTTTCATGTATGTATAGTGGGTTTGTGCTTGACCTTCATATCAACTGATTGTAAGTGACGATAAGGTCGTTGGATGGAAAGTCTCAAGCCAATGAGGCGTTGGTTCACCTACCTTGCATACCGGACCACAACAGTCCCAATGACACCGTTTGTGTGTTGCAGACTTAGGTTGTAATACTGTGGTAGTCAGCCAGGCGGACACAGAAAGCCCTACCATCAGTCAGAAATGAATAGTAATAGAGAAAGTATAATATTCTCTGGAGTTCGTGTGCCGTATCCAACCTCCCACAGACAGACCACTGGTACAGGTTGCCGAAAGCCGCTGGATGCAAGAAGCTCCTCATCGGCCATTATTGCATACAATGGGAGAGACCTTCAGCGGTAAAAGCTTACAATTTAGTGACGATGATGATATAACCTTTTGGCCAAATTTTTGTATAATATTCAAACATTATCACCCAAGTATAGTCTTAAACGGCGGCTGAGGTAATTCTCCAGAAGATTGGCAGAAATGTCTACAACATTTTACTGCGATCGTCAGTGCCGATGATTAAGGCAAACGACCTCTTGAAAACATGAGGCCAAAGAATGTTCAGAGTTTTCCAGCTGATAAAAATAATGATGTTAAGAACAGGATTCTCGTAATAGTAGATTCGCCTGGGTACCAGAGTTCTTATTTCATTCAAATGTTATTTCTCTCTCTCTCTCGTCCTCTCATACACCGTCGCACACCTTTTATATAAGTACAATCTAATAAACGAAACTAAAATACGCTACCGCTTACGCTATCTATTTTGTGCCTAGCCAAAAATGACTACTACCAAAAAACTGAAAACTCTTTTGACAGTATATTAATGGCATTCTGCCGAATAGATAATAGAAGCTAATGGATTAGCACAGCCCAGTATATTTCACTCGGTATCTCAATAACTGAGGTATCAATCATCAGTTTTTGTGACCCTGACCCCTGACGAATGGTCCGTCTGCCCTTCTCTGACCCCTATAAAAATAAGCCTCATATAACCAAAGGGGAGTAGCTTTTTTGTGCCCTCCAAAGGAAGTAACCTAATCTGTCGCATTGTCAATATTTTTCTAGCTGTATTCAAGGTTCGTCAACCTTCCAATTGGAAGGTTTTTTAAATATTTAACAGTCACGTATGTGAGGTGAGGAAGCTTCTGTTGTGGAGAGCTCAAAACAATACTATAGAATGTTTTCCTCACAGATAGCCATATCCGACTTTCCATGAGATGGCAGGCGGATCGGGGATCGCATTAAGATGTTACTGATGCTCCTATAGCCTTATAATTTTCCCCTTAGTCGCTTTTCACGACACCTTTCGGATGCTTTAGATTGGACCTCTAAATATATTTTTTATTCGATAGGTTTCCGTTTGACCACAATCTCACCTGATGTTAAGCGACGATGTGGTCTAGGATGGTTCACAATTGCCTAGAAATAGCTTTTCACTCTGGCCTTGAAGATGTCCAGGTTGCAACGCTCAGGAAACACAAAAGACGGCAGGGAATTCCACTCCTTAGCTGTACGCATAATGAATGATGGAGCGTTTCGAAGCGTTTCAAACGCTTCGTGAGAAATGGTTGACCGGTTGCAAAAAGGGGAAAATTTGAGAACACATATAACTATGGGATGGTTGTCTAACTCTACATCAAGGAATCAAGATGAGTTTCAGGTTCAACCTATCCATAAACACAAATTCTCACCTAACAGATTTCGGGATTTTTCCATCCGAGGTAAATAAATGGGCCGAAATGATTAAATAAGTTAATACATCAACGTCGCAACAACTCGGTATGCTGTTTGATGGATTGTTTTATCACGGTAAGGTTTTATTCATCAGTGGTATATGTTTACAATTGATGAGACACACGGGGTCCAAAACCGATTTCATAATTAATATTTTATTTACATCTCCTTTCCACCAACTGACACCTCTCGAGAAAGACAGCTGCATTAACGAAGAGGACTTGTTTTTACACGCTTTATATAGCGCACATGTGTGTTACTTAAAAGAACTTCTTATTGACGTATCGATTTGAAACTTTGTTATTGTATGAAAGTCGGATTATAATACTGTTACGAGCTTCCAGGTTCGTTAGATTGAAGAGAAACACGAGTCCAAAGTTCCAGAGTTTATTGGTAGCACAAGTCCACAAACCAATCTTCAAAATCACGGGTCCCCCCAACAGAGTACGTCCCTGTCTCACTGGTTCCAAGTCTTCTGCTCTGAGTCCGTCCCTGGACTCTACGTACAGAGTCCTTGTGCACTACTGACGCCGATCTGTCGCTACTGACACCACGTGACACACTAGTACACTAACACTTTCCCACCTCGACTGTACTTTCACTCTACAATTTCTTCCGGTTTCCGTTTCTTCACTTTTTATCGCTGTGAACTCAGCTCAACTGTCGTCGAAGCTCGGCTCGCGCCTATATATATACACGTTATTGTTTCTAGATCCTTCAATTTTCGGAATCTTCAGGAACATTAGAGAGCCTTCTCCACGCTTTCTTTTGTTTGCTATTCTACACGAAGGAGATAGATGTATTGGTCTCCCTTTCGCACTTGACAATCCTTATGCGATTATTCGAGAGGTTTCAACGCTAGTCATTTGTTGCTTTCCGACACGAAGGGGATAGATGGATCCACCTCTCTATTTTCTTTATCTCTAGATTTTTCGAGAAGCTCCGTGACAATAGTAATGTTTTCCCCACTGGCAATCTAACCAGTGTGGCTGCTATATGAAAATTGATTCGGTTCTACAACAGAGGACAATCCATGTTGTAGCCAGTAGTAGCCAGGCCACGGGTGGGTGTGGTAAACAGTCTATAGGACACTTTTGAACCCTTTGTGAAGCGGATGTAATTGATGTTAAAAGAAATTATTCAATAAATTAACAGCTCCTTCGACGGACATGTTTGTAGTTAGTTAAAATCATAATTTCTGACAAGTATTACTATAATTCTGCATAATTTATTTTTATCAGTGACGTTCGGGCAAACTTTCACACATTCACATATTTTTCATGAAATGTGAGTTTAATGTACATACACTTGCCTCCCTTTATTTCAAATCACCTCATAATACCTTACTTTTACCCATAAAGTGAGGGTATGTGAAAAATTCCTTGACATTAATGCTTTGACTTGGCTCGACGCGGATTTTGTTTATTTATTAAACTTCCGTTTATGTATATACGAGTAGAAACAGATATAAATGAAAACACAAGAGACTTTATGCACATGAATGCATTTTGATTTGAATCGACCTCTGCTGATCAATCCACCGTTGTATCCTGTACGATGTATAAGCGGAACTACATCGTTGAACTAACCGAACTTCAAACAATCCAGAATGCACCTTTGAGAGCATACCCTTAACTTCTTAATTGAATCGGAAACTTGCAGTGCTACCATCTGCATCATAAGATTATTTCTATTCCCTTTCTACGCCACTTGGACTTGAGTTCGTAATTAATCCATCTCGCTTGGCTAATCTACTTAACTTTGAATTTATTTTAGTTTTATACTTTAGCCTTAAAGACAGGACAACATGATTTTTATATAGTTTCATTTGAATTTTATCTCATTTAAAGTAAAGTCGAAGGTATAAGTAATATTTATATATGAAAATAATAGAAGAAGAAAAACATAAGAGAAGCCCTTACTACCTTACAAGTCTCTGTGCTGTATCGCTCAGCAAAGTTCTGAGACACTGACCTTTTGGTTTTCGGATGTGACTTTTTGACTCACGCGCAGGCAAGATAGATCAAAACTGAAGTATGTTAACTGTGCAGAAGACTGTATGTATGTAAACTATATACAGAAAAGCTGAATCCTCTATATCTGTGGAAACTGGTATGTATATGACGACGAAACCCAAAATTTGTAGAAAATTTCACGATGGGACGAACATCTTTACAATATATCTCTTAGCCAGATACTAGAAGAAACTTGACATATTTTTATGATAAAGTGGTCACTTTCGTTTGTTGCGAAGTACACACAGCAAGAGTACACCAAAAATCAGACACTCTTCCACAATATTCAGCGCACGTCATTGTCAGAGTTACACGTGTGTGAGTATTTTTGTTGACCTCACGCATTACGAGACGAGGTGGAATCCGTATATTCTGAAGAAATCCGTGACTGCAGCTTAGCTGGTGACTAGCATCACGTGTTGGTCTAACGCATAACTGAGTCTGTTCCTGAGGTATGGGGGAGGTACGGGAACGGAACACTGCCCGATTGAAGTCCGTCATTTGACGTTTCGTAAACACACCCTCTCTGTATGAGGGTAGGCCTGAGCCCCTGCAGTGGGAACGTATATAGGCTGTTGATGAAACCCACCCAGTTAGGAGCAGACTTAGTTATGCGTTAGACCCATATCTAGGCGGACTTAGAAAAGTCAAGTCTATCGAACCTAGTATTAAAGATACTAAAGTTAAATCGGTTGCACCAACCAACATGTCACACTGTCTATAAGAAAAATGTATTTAACACAAGCATCAACACAATTTACAATTAAATTCCTTATTACTCGTAGATATGTTACCACCACTTACGGTAAGTAATTCTTAATCACACGATTCTTCTGCCCCAAGGTTGCCTGGAAGAGATCGCTTTTAGCGATAAGGCCGCCTTCATTGTACCTTTTATGTTCTTCTCTTTTCTTTTCTGTTTTTTATTTTGTGTGTGTGTGCAATAAAGATTATTTGAATTGAATATGTTTATAATATTTGCACACCTGCGGACAGGGTAAGTACATCGAACTAATTGAAATTACTATCTAAACACCGTGTAAAAAAAACTATGTACTTGGCAAAAAAAATGTCTTTCTTTCCTAATCTAGCACGTGATGTCCGGATTGCGTCTATCGGAATCTTTTAGAATGCTGGAAAAATTGTGCTGAAATAAGCAGAGGGGATGTTACTGCGTACGGTCATTTTATCTATGGTACGGTACAAAGAAATAAATATGTACGGCAACAAAAATTTAATTACAGAACAGAATAGAATTAAACGAACATTGGCAGCCGTAACGACCAGTGAAGTGCACCGGACCACTTCCAAATACAAAATACCAATAGCATTTGGTATTCGACACGTAGAGTTAGCGTAGAGCTACGAAACTAATAGATAGGTATCAATAAAAGCCTCTGAGCTACAATCATTCGAACTGCTATCTGTTGTAAGCTTAAACTTACCAGTAAAAGAAATCCCATCAAAAACAATACTTGTCAAAAAAACCAAGTCTCGCAACTCAGTAGTTCTGCGGTAAAAAGTTGTGAGATCCATGTAATACCAAGTCGGTTATTAATTTATTCAGTCTCTACTTAAGCGACTTTCTGTCTTAATACGTCCAGTCTCTAAGACCACGATCGTGGTCCATAACAATTGAAAATCAATTGTGTCTGGAATCTCCGTACTCGAAGCATTAAGTTGTTACGTAATAATTAACAGCATCTTATAGTGACGCATATCAATATTAAAATTCTTTAATGTTTTATATAAATATATTGAGACTTGGCCATCGCACTAAATAATTGAATTTACATGTGTTTTCAGGCGATTGAATTTACACGTGTTTTCAGGCGATGGCCAAGTCTTAAAAAAATTGACCCTTTGACCCGTTATAATTCTTAAAATACTGGTTCAAATTGAATGAAATTTGAAATATACCGTGTCTTTATAAGCCGGCATGGTTACTGAAAATTTCAGTCTTCTAGTTTTATCCACAACGAAGTTACAGGGGGTCGAAAATGGCCTAAATTGCTTCGAGAAAAGGATGGTACGGCCGTGACGCTTTTTTACTCGACTCAGTGGGGGCACGGCCGTGCCCCCAGATTCCTCTTTTTTGGTCACATTTGTGACATAATGAATGTACTTTTTACCTGAACGCGCCAAAAGGAAGGCTGTGTTTTTCGAGTGTAATATATATTTATGTATGTATGTATATTTCTTTAGAACGCTCTGAGAAGTTCGTCTTAATTGTGCGAGTAATGCTGGGTTAATATAAAAATTACGAAAAATGTCAGATTTTTGGCAAAAAATTCAATCATCAAGCGTATCTCAAAACGTTTTAGTGTCCTATCCAGATAAAGTTTTTTTATATAAATGGTTTATACGCAAAATATATGAAACTTATTTGCTATAATTAATACGTTAAAAAAACTAGAAACCGACTACAAACCGCCCTAAATGTGTACAGCATTCAACCCCTAAAATGAAAACCCTTAGAGGTAGAATTATCTGAATACATTGTTTTGTTAATTTTCTCAAAAACCGCTAAATCCATTTTGATAAAATTTGTACGGTACCGTCTCTAAAATATGTTGTGTCAAACAAATAAATAGTTGTCAAAATCGATTCATAATTGGCGGAGTTACCGCGTAACATACAAATAAACATAATAGGAAACAAACTGTCGAATTGAGAACCTACTGATTGTTCTCAGTTCTTCTGACTACATCCCTGTACAGCCCCCAAGTCGCTTGAAAATGAACAGTCATGTGAACTGCTAAGTCCTGGACAGTACTATTTCAGGACACTTATTATTTATTTATTGATATTAAAATATACATCAATATATACAGCACACTACCACTGAGCAAACAATCACTGAACACATCATTATTTTTTTAACACATCTTTTTATTTATTTTAACTGGTATCTGTGCACTCGCAACCGCACCTACCTAGTGCTCCGCTGACAACCAGCGCTGTCGCTGCATGCTGCAGGGACACCAACATGCTGAGTCGGAGGACTTTTTGACACAGATATGTACATACTTACCTGTTAATGTTTTTTTATTTATTTATTGATAGTTTAGAAATATGTATTTAAGTTTTTTCTTTTTAGTGTGTTCAGTGTATTCTTTTTATTGTAATTTCTGTGCCAAATAAACTTCTTTCTTTTCTTTCTTTTCTTTCTTTTCTTTCTTTTCTTTCTTTTCTTTCTTTTCTTTCTTTTCTTTCTTTTCTTTCTTTTCTTTCTTTTCTTTCTTTTCTTTCTTTTCTTTCTTTTCTTTCTTTTCTTTCTTTTCTTTCTTTTCTTTCTTTTCTTTCTTTTCTTTCTTTTCTTTCCTTTCTTAATTTTCACAGTCGTTTCTTACCGTCCTTCGATTTCGTCTAGATAAGTATTTATCAAAAGTTGGTTATCCATATGGAACGAAGGGAACTATTGTTTTTACGTTAACTAAACTTGTAACCTTGTTGTCCCCGGGTGTCCTCCATGCTAGCTCTGCAGCATAGTAACTCTTGGGCACACGCAACATCGGGTGACCACTACCCGCACGCCCGCCCACACGCCTGTGCGGTCTGAGTTATAGCCTGCTATTCGACCCCCGTGTAATGCACCACTGCAATTATTTAGGTCCAGCGATACGAATTAGATTCAAATTCACGTCAGTAGCAGACGTTAGCCACGTCCGTTTCGTTGTAAATTATGTAGTGAGGATTCTAGCGTGCACTTACACTGAATACCTGTGTTTGTCAATGGTTGCCTCATCGCCAGCAGCTGTGTAGCCACAGCTTTAGAATTTAATAGTTAACGGTTAAAAAGAGCAAAAAACCAACATCAACTTTCCTGAAAGTCTTCCGTCTAAAACTTTCACCCTTAGAGGTAGAATTGTCTGGGTGCATGTTTGGGTTTTATTGATTTTTTTTAAAGTGCTGAATAAATTTCGATTGAATTCATATGAGACCTCCTATGAATTATTATCTAACAAATAAATAATATTAATCAAAATCTATTCATACCTGGTGTAGTTACCGCGTAACAAACATACATACAAAGAAAAAAAGCATACAGTGGAATTGAGAACCTCGTCCTTTTTCTAGAAGCCGGTTGAAGCTGGTGATTATGGTCAACACCCTCAATAGCATTCCATGGCATAATATTGAGAAAGTTATATAGCTATCTCTAAAAACGTTACCATATTAAAAAAACACATTATTAAGTGGTACTTTACAAAAATATATCATTGGTTTGCCAAGTGCCTTTATTTCACCTACCGGTAAGTGAAAAATAAGGATTTAGGGTGGATAGGATAGTTTGCCAGCAATTAGAAAATAACAGAAACAGAACAGAAACAGAAAAATATTTATTTGACTAAAACACACACAACACAATACAAAATACAATTAATACATACATTACGTACAATTACAAATAGTACATTATTGATGTACATAGGCATTGTGTTGTAATGTGTCGTCAAAAAGGACTGATCTCAGCATCTGCTATGGCAGTAGCCATAACGCTGGTTTTCAGATAAGCCCTATAATATGTAAGGCATTAAATATATGTGTAAAAGAAGTGTATGTGTAAGTGTATTGGACGTGTTAACATATAGATACGTGTGTTTGTATGTACAGTGAAAGTATTGAGCAAGTGTGCAGTGTAGGTGACGTGTCGTCAGTTAGAGACCTTGCAGGTATGTTGGAACAACACGGCGACCGGGAGGGAACTGCTTCTGATAATCAGTTAGATAATTTAATTATATAATAATTAATTAATATGGAGGTAGCTAGCTGTAAGCTAAGCACCTCTTACGGGCCTCGGCCTACCACCAGGAAATTTGTATCTGCTTTGTAACTTGCTAACTAAGCTTGTACTAACGTTCTGGAAAATTATGCATTCCTGGGGCTAATAGGAAATCGAAATCTCGGCGATTTAGGAAACCAACATCTTAAATACGCGAGCTTGTGTTACAGAACTTCATTACAACTTTTTCCTTAAAACTTTCCGAACGTGGGAATTAGACTTTGACAGTTCGTGGAAGATTTCCAGCTCCAGGACCGGATTATGTACATTAACATTAATAGCTGGACGAAGGAATTTTGCTCTAATTTTTTTGCCAAAAGTGCAATTTTCTTTTTAATTTGGCTTAAAAAAATTGTATCCGGCCGGGATTTGAACCCTGGCCCCTGTGAAAAGAACGCGTCTAGAACGATTGAACAAACGACCACTAAGCTCATACTCGAACGTGTGAAATTAGAGACCATATTTTACGTTGAATAATTCGAAAGTAAACTACGTGAAAACTCAAAAACATGCATTTTCCCAGACATAAGACTAATCTAGATCGATTTATCACCCCTGAAACCTACTACATACGAAATTTCATGAAAATCATTGGAGCCGTTTCCGACATTCATTCATTCATAAGGTATAGGATAAGATGTGAAAATAATAAAATAATCTTTATCAGCTCCCACCTGCTATGTGGGGCCCACTCTTTCAGCACACGCCTGAATACATACCCTTGAGACATTTCAGGCGTTGTGTCTCATTGATTCGCGTAAACGTTGTACCTCACATTGTGCTTTCATGATTACTATTCATTTGTTATCAGGTAAAAAAGACCAAGTCAGTTACTCCGATCTTCAAAATAAATTATAGCCTAGCTATACAACCACAAAAAATTTCATACAAATCCGTTTAGTATTTCCGGAGATTAGCGTGTACAAACAGATAGACAAAAACTTAAAAATCGTAGATTCCTATTCTGTTACTATTTTTACATCGCCCTCAATTAGTGTTAGGTAAATACACTCATACGGAATTTCTCTACGTGATAAGGTCCGGAATGAGGAAATCCGTAGACGAACGAAGGTCATCGACATAGCTCGACGAGTCAGTAAACTGAAGTGGCAATGGGCAGGCCAATTCGCTCTAAGAACCGATAACCGGTGAGGAGTAAAGGTTCTCGAGTGGCGACCAGGTACCGGGAAACGTCTACCAGGCCGTCCCCCTACTAGATGGACCGACGACCTGGTTAGAGTTGCAGGGAGTCGCTGGATGCAGGTGGCTCGGGACCGGTTGATGTGGCATACCATGAGGGAGGCCTATGTCCAGCAGTGGACGTTTCCCGGCTGATGATGATGAAACACACTCAATGTACAGACACGCTGGTTTATTATATGTAATTCAATTCAATTCAATATAACTTTATTGTACACCAATACAAGCTTAAGTTAAAAAAATAAAATATAAAAAAATTAAAAAATTACAACAGGCGGTCTTATCGCTGACAGCGATCTCTACCAGACAACCTTTGGGTAGAGGAAATAAGTAACAATATTTGGGTGGAGGTGTAATGTATATTGATTGATGATAACATAAAAACTTATATTTTACTTTTATTTCCTAATGCACCCTCGTGCCGCTCTCGACATCATAATCAACAGCTATGTAATATATATGACCCCGCTGCAGGAGCTTAGGCCTAATCTTCTACAGAGAGTGTATGGGCCACAGTCCGCCATGCGGGCACTCATATACTTTATGTGGGGATTTGACACAATCTCAACAGTGCTATTAACACTACTGTTTGGAGGCATGATGGCATAACATGGTGGTAGCTAGCCAGGTGGAGATAGAAAATGTTCTACCACCAACCAAATCGAGAAACGGCAGGTGGCACTGTGAATCGAACCTGGGACCTACTGATTGTAATTCCAAGCGTCAGACACTGAGCCAAACTAAAATAAAAATAGGGTCTATAGCTGATATATATCAAGGACCCAAGTCGTTGTTCCCTAATTGCTTATTTGGATGGTGTAGCAGTTCCGCGGATGAGACGGCGTGTTTTTGTCACGCCGAGGTTAAATACAACTTTGGAAGTAATTACCATGAAGTTGTGAAACATTCCGAATCTGAAAAGACAGCCTGATAAATATCATCAGCATTACGAGTGAATATGTGTATTGTGTGGGAAAACTCGCGTTTTCTAGTTTTCATGCGCTTTTTCTTTCGCATTATTCGACGCTAAATATGATGGGAAATTTCACGCTGTCAAACTTAAAACACTATAGCCAAGTGGTTCACATGGTGTCATTCCGCCCGAGATATCCGCGTTCAAATCCCGGTTGGAAAATTGCTTTTATTTTTGTTTTTTGTGTGTTTAGGGGCAGAAATAAAGTTTTTGTTTGTTTTTAAAGAACTACGAGCAAAGCTCGGTCGCCCAGATATTATGTATTAATCGTGAAGTATTTAAGAACCAAACTTGGCATTTCTTGCATCTCGAAATGAAAGGGGGTTTAATCTTAGTGAGTTGAAAGGGAAACAAAATATTATAACATTAAAAACTTCGTTTTCTGCTAGGAATGTTCGTGTCCCTCAAGCCCGAGGGATGCAATTTGCGAACAAAAGCGCACTCACCATTTAGTGCATAAAATAATGCACTTTTGGGATCCACTTCCTCGATGAAACGGTCTGTGAAAATTAGGTATCCTGGAATACAATTGTCTGCAGGTACTCCTTTTTGAGGTACATATTTCCTTAGAGGTTTAAAATATATTTCGTGCTATAGTTTGTACGTTTTCTATGTCTACCGCAGAAATAGCATTTGTGTTCCTGCAATGAAGGCAGCAGCTACCTTATATTAGTCACCAGAAATATGATACGGTTAAAATTATTTATTTCCCGGTTGTAGATACAAAACGGTTTCTTTCCGTCTAAAAGCAATGATGTGGTTCCATAAAAACACTAGGAGATTCAGTAGTGTCAAGTACCTTCATATATAAGGTCATTTTTAAGTACCTAAAATTAATACATCCCCCCAAAAAACGAATCTAAAGTTTTTTTTATTTGAAATAAATATTATAAAAAACTTATTTATTAAGCCATGCGCAATTGCGCATGTCTTATCACGCGCCTTAGTACTTGGCATAAAGCGAGAAATCACTATTCCTGAAGGTATTATTGCAATGTCAACAGTATTGATAAGTGTCCGAAGCTGCAAAGTATGTTTTACTTGTGATACAATTCACTTGCGCGATTTATAGTACTTGTGGCGCCATCTAGTGACGCAGAACAAAACTAAATTGAAAATGGTATTCGTTGGAGCATTGTTTGCTGCATATTATTTATGATTGTCAGTATGTTAAGAGGGTATGCTGGTGTCAAAGCGCCCATACAAACGTAGTCCAGTCATATTTTGAGTATTAAGCTATGAAAATCTATGAAATTTTCAAGACACAATCTAAAAACAAATATCTGTGTCGGTGTTGAGTCAGATTTTCTTTTAAATATATACTTACAGAGTTACAGGGTGTCAAAGAATTGTATTTTACGGTATTAAAAAGCCCCAACTTTGACCCTGATTTACAAGAGTATGAATCAATTTAGAACAATTTGGAAAAACCACCGACATCTGAAATTTCATTAGTATACTGTATTAAAAAAATGGTTACATAATATACTGTATCCTTCAAATGATCCCTGGACTACGAAACATCCAAATAACGGGTGGATAACTTCGCGCAGTGTATGCTGTCTCACCGTACGGCTCGGATAGGGACAGCTACAAAACAATGCAACCTTGAACGCGGCCACGTGGTCTAACCAACAAAGCCTCTTAATTTTCCATATTATGTAAGAACCTCTCGGTGCCCGAGTAGTTTTTTTAAGTTGAATGTCTGTCTTAGTTTTATATAGATAAAGCTACTCGTACCTTCATACATATACTACAGTGAATTCCTCATAAAGTTATTCTGAGTTTGAATTTGGTGACTGTGCATATGAGCGACGGGCGAATACTTTAAAAATAACGACCACCATAAAAACCAACAAGTGAAGTGGTGGCCATAAATCTGCACCCTCCGAAAGACACCCCATTTCCCGAGTCTGGCAACACTGACCAGATATGGCTCCCAGACACGCGACTCTTGTTTACCGGCAAGTGTTGTTCTCCATTCTTCCCTCAAAAGTTATCTCATTCTAAACTTGTTAACGTATAACGATAGCGTACTGCAGTTAATATCAAAACAAAAGTATGTAGCTGGTAAAGTAAGCCTATTCTTGTTAGGAAGAGGTAAATAATTTTTGTGCTAAGTCAATATATCACTTACTACTTTAGCCGCGGAGAAATTCTATTATTAGTGAATATATAAATCGTCATATGGCACATAATCACTTCTTAATTTTTGACATCAAAGATATTCTATATTTGAAACAAGTAAACGCGTTCAAAAAGAACTAGAAACTGACTTCATCTGCCTTAAAAGTATACTTACTAAGGCGATGCTTTTAAGTCAGCTGTATAATACACACTTAACATTCCCTATCTCAAAAAGTACCGAACCGATTATGATGAAACTTGCAGTTTTCCCTAAGTTGAACAATACCTAGTTCAACAAAAAAGAATTATTTAAATCGAACTTGTACTTCTGGAGATATGCGAGGACAAACATACAAATATACATACATACACTTTTGAAATTTAGGACACTTGTTTAGAAGCTGATATAGACTGACATACACACAGGTCGAAACGCTTGGATTTACAATCCGCAAGTCTCGGGTTCGATTCCCAGTGGGTACTCGGTATGGTTGGTGGTCGAGCATTTTCTGTGTCCGCTTGGCTATGGTGGTAGCTAGCCAAGCCAAGCTAGTCAGGTCTGTCCCCAAACAGCAGTGTTAATAGCACCGTTGTGTTCGTATATGAAAGGGTTATGGGAGCGCACGCTTACAATCCAACGGCCTAATCGTCACTAACTACAATACCATAAAGGCCAAGTGCAAACCAATCACACAAAAACCTGAAGCTGTGCATTGTGTGTAGGTTTTTAGATGACAACGCACTATGGTTAGACAACAGAGAAAAAGCAGTGGTATATGTAGGTCAAATGCAGTTGAATAATACGTTCAATCTGATTTAAAATTAAATTATCATTAAAAGCTTTAGAAAGCCTTAAATTTATAAAATCAAAGGTTTCTTGCGGCGGAAAGATAAATAAAAATGTAGAGACACATAATACGATAATGGAAACAAACCTAAATGCTTTACGCTGTGGTCCCGTTGAATGGACCTTTTTATCACACGTGATGAGGAAAAACGTGAGCGAGCTCCTCCCACCCAGGGAGAAATCACAGGGGCAGCGACAAATATCTGTATTTTGTCCCTATTAATGGAAATCATTGGCGTTATGGCTATTCCTGTCTCCGATATATCTTTATTCTACATTTGGAAGTTGTTTTTTCCGAATTGTTTTAGGGTTACAGTCCTAAAGGGTAAAAATGTGACCCTATTACTAAGACTCCGCTGTCCATCCATTTGACACCAGGCTATGTTCACAGATGATGTATTTCTGTTGCCGCTATAACAACAAATACTAACAAATAGAATAAAAAATGTTTAAGGGGGCTCCCATACTACATACAATATTTTTGGCCGTTTCTATAGGTAATGGTAATAAACCCTTCGTGCGCTAGTCCGACTCGCACTTGGCCGTTTTTTAGATATAAATAGACAGCAGGAGTAGATTTTTTGAACGACTTACGTCGTCGTGTATCTGGAATTGGTTTTCCATTGATTTCGGTCTGCTAATTCTGCTCCCAATGGCACGGCAAATATTACAGAATATTGCTGACCGATTTTGAAGAAAAAAATTGTTGGAAAGGGTATAATCTGAAGTTGCCCCATTGTGGCCAAGTCATATGTCACAGTCATGGAAATCTAGTGACAGTAACGGAGAAAATAACATAATAGTCATAAGCTTGAGGGTTCTGGGTGATCATGTTTCTATTATACAGCCTTATGCTCACCATCCGGTGCGACTCATTGAAAGCTTATGATGCACAAAAACCTAGAGAGACTAAACAGCTACACTCGAATTCCTCTAAGATTGCTATCACTTACCACAACAATTGAGCTGCAAACAATTAGCGAAGCCCTAAGTGGAAGGTACCCGCACTTTCGGCAAAGAAAAACGGGTTTTCCTCCCTTTCCGTTCGTAATTAGCGGGGTGTAATCGTTCTCGGGCTCGTTTATACGACTTTTTCTCCCGATTGTGGGCGCGATTACCTCAGCACACGTGTGCTGTTCGAGGAAGTTCGTGTAATATTTATATGCGCCTAGTGACGTCAGAAATGACTTCAGGGGCTTTAACTCACAGATTCGAAATTCAAATTCTAAATTTCCGTTTTTTTTTATCGTATATTATACATAGAAAGTCCAATATATAAAATTTTTTGGGGCCCGAAAATTTTTGCTTTGCTACCTATGCTCACCCAAAAGCTAAAAGCGGCGCTGGCTCTACTACCTTTCATACCGGTACACAACAGTGCTATTAAAACTGCAATTTGACGTCAGAATAGGGTTAGAACCTTCGGGTTGTTGGTCCAATAAATTAACCATTACGACAGGGAGTATATTTTTTAGTACGTCCCGTTTGGAATCGCGTTCGAAATTGCCTTCACACACATTGTCCACATTAATTCTGTGCCCTAACCATAATATAAGACATAAAATTTTTTAAAAATATATTTACAAGAAAAATTAACCACCTTTTAATTTTAGTTTAATTCACAAACTGGAGGTCCCGGGTGTGATGTCCAGTTGTACCTATCGGTACTCGGTTTGGTTGGTGGTACGGCATTTTCTATCCCCCTCCCAGATAACCCCTTAAACATTTATTTTATTCTGTTTTAGTACTGGTTGTTATAGCGGCAACAGAAATACATCATCTGTGAAAATGTCAAGTGTCTTTCTATCATGGTTCATGAGATACAGGCTGTATCAGTGACGTGAGAGACGAACGGACAGACTGAGGAGTCTTAGTAATAGGGTCCCGTGGGTTACCCTTTGGGTACAGAACCCTAAAAAGGTTAATTTTCATTTGGAAAAGTTATTCTCGGATAATATTTGAAATCAACGCATACAATGTCACGGGGGGAAAGCTTGCACAAAAAGAAAACTACGAGTATATGCAAGAAAATCATGTGTACTTTTCTTAAAACTTGGTTTTAGAAACTATTTCCCTTTTGCTGGACAAGTAGGAACGGGTTTGGTGCCACATGTTCCAGCGTTACAGCTAGGTGGGGCCATCACGCAAGGTCTTCCGTCGGGGCACGGTGGAGCATCATCACAGGTCTTCCCAGGGAGGTGGATGTAGTCTTCTCCTGCTTTCGATATGTGGACGATGGAGATCAGCAAGTACGTCAGCATGATAACCTTCATGTTGGAATTTTGCACTGTAAAGATAAGAATCATGAAATGAAAAATAAAAGTTTTTATAAATAGAATTTGGCTAACGAATAACTAATAACCAGAACGTATTAAAAACAAAGTCTGCTATGTCTGTCTGTCTGTTCGTGATAAACTCAACAGTATTGAACGGATTTTTATGCGGTTTCCATATATCAACAGAGTGATTTTTGAGGAAGGTTTATGTGTATAATAAGTTAAAGTTTTATGTAAATTGGATGAAATATGAAGATAACTGTTGAAGGTGTCCAAAAAATCAAGCCATCTGGGAGTGTTGATCAAAAACGCTGCCTAATTTGTTGCAGAATTAAGGTGTTTACTCTATACTACTTACTCTGGTGTTCCTTCTAAACGCATAAATATTTCGCCTTTTACTACTGCCCGTGCGAAGCCGGGGCGGGTCGCTTGTTTAAAATATTTAAAACACAAGTGTGTTATAATAATACACTCATCACTTATGAACTTCTAGTTTCTAAATAATAATAATTAATTATTGGTCTGTAGGATTAGAGTAAGCGGACTATTCCCCGAGGGCCCCGATACCGAAATCTCTTGTTAGGGATAGGCCACTCTAATTGTACAATTTAAGTTATAATTGACTGTGTAATCATTATTATGTGCAATAGACAATACCGCTGGGCCCCGACTCGGAGAGCCCCGTAAGTTAGCGAGGCTTCAGAGATTATACAAAAGATTAAAAATTAAAATTCATTTCATATTTTTAAGAATATTATTTTCCATGTCAAATGAAATTGGTCTAATTCATTAACGAAGCAACAACGCGTTCGCCTGATGCTCTCATTTTAAAATAAAAAAAGCGATAACAGAATCGAAGCACACAAAACGAACGAACGTACGAATTTTAATCTGTCTACAAGAAGACGGTCGCTGAATACGCAAAGTGTATGGAACCCCGGCCTGGATTTGTACACTGTTAATTTTAAAACTTCATTACCAAATAAAAGTAACTACACTACCATTTTAGAATATTTAAGCGTAGTTTATTTGTACCAAAAACAATAAAACACACAAATCAGGCAACACTTAAAAAGCAATGATGGCGTCACTTTTGACGTTGTCACTTACTACAAAACGGGATTGTTTTGTACAAACAAAAATGTAATTCTAGTATTTTTCGAAATATCTTTACATTATATTTCTTGATTTTTAAACAGTCTGCATGTGTAAGCCGGTTTTGAAACAACTCTTTTATTTGATGAAAACGAGGAACCCTTTCCTTAACCTCCAGCCTAAAATGAATATACTCGTACTTCTCATCAGAAAAATCGAAACAACTTGGAAGTTTATGTTTTGTAAGGATTATCAGAAAAGTGTGTATATTTAGGAATATATGTCTAATGTCGTGTAACAGTGAATAATATGAGGTTTTCAAATCCTAATGTTAATGTTCTAAATTCAAATTAAATTGTCATAGGTTTTTTCTGATAATCCTTACAAAACATTAAACTTGTGAGGTGTTTCGATTTTTCTGATGAGAATTATATATGCAGTACTACCTACAGTTAGTTAGAAGTGTACGCGGATACACACAAATACTCCATCTGATTACATCAGCTTTGAACAATCGACGAGTGCCCCTATATATGTACGTTTATAAACGCCAGTAATCATTCAGGTATCTCAAACCATTTCAGAAAAGGCAATTATACTTCTCATCAGAAAATTCAAAACACCATGCAAGTTTATGTTTTGTAAGGATTATCAGAAACCTATGAAAATTTAATTTGAATTTAGAACATTAACATTAGGATTTGAAAACCTCATATTATTCACTATTGAACGACATTTGACATATATTAATAAATATGTATACAAATTTTTCTGATAATCCTTACAAAACATAAACTTGCAAGGTGTTTCGATTTTTCTGATGAGAAGTATATTATTGCTTCGTTGTTGTAAAAAAGTGCGTAAGTTGGAACACAATCTCATGTGTTTTCAAAAAAATGGTTTTACAGGACTGATCAGGAGAGAGAAAGATGGATGCTGGCATCCATGACGATAACACATTACAAACAATTTCTGCGGGCATTTAAATGCCCGGAATAAAAGTAAAGCTATGTGTAATTTCTAGTAAGATATTTAGCATAAGATGTATATATATTATTTCACATTCACACGCGATAAAATTTTGAAATATACATTTATTTTAATTGAATTACATGTAAAATAATCAGCAAGCAGTGTGTGAAACTATAAACAATAAAATAAAATAGGTTGTTATTTCCTCTCTCCACAACGTCATAATATATCTAATTATATTTTTTATATTTTATACAAGTAATATAGTAGTTTTGGGAGAGCTGGTTCCCAAACTAAGCTCGAGGCCTGTGCTATGGGTAACCAGACTAACCAGGTCTCCCCGCAAGGAATTCTTGTCTCTGGTATACACAAGTACGTGGAGTGTGTGTGCGCGTACGTGCGTGTGTTGCGGGACATGGCCATAGAGGTTACTTTACGGGATGTAATAAGTCTTCTGCTTCACCGTAACCAACAGTGAGTAACCATTGGGAGACGAGTTTTTTACACAACTGGTTCCTGATAAGGCATGCCCGTGTTTCAGGACACCAGGTTTTCACATCACAGACTATATAACTAACCAGGTTGAAGATGAAAGGTTTATTTTATGTAAGAAGGATCTGTAGTGTGTAAAAAAGAACAAAAGAAAAATACTAAATAAAAGATAGTAATAAACACAGAAGTGAGCATGTGAGTGTGTAATGTTAGCCCTCCAACCTACTAACTCTTCATGGTAAGTGCATGCAAAATTTCATCACGATGGGTTGTGCTGTTTGTGGCGCCCCAAGATGCATCAAACCAACAGTTTTTCATTTATATTACACATATTCCAAAATTTGTTTGATTGGTTGACAAAATACCTATGGTTTTATTATATGTTTACCACATCTGAGGCGGTAAATGGCGTGTCCAGTCTATAGCATGACATAAAATTACGCTTCGTCATTAAATTTATTGTGTCGCCGAGTACAATGCCTCGCACGATACGGTAGACTGCCCTTCAAGGACATTCCAGGACTCCCTTGATGCCTATAGAAATTCGGAAAAAGCAGCCAAGACTCGCAAGGCGCTCGACTCTGACAAAAATTATCTATTTAAAGCGAATATCGAATGTCGAAAAGTTTTGCTCGGAGAGCCTCAATAGTTTTAAAAGACCTATTCAACGATACCCCACACAATGGGATAGATGCTAAAAATATTTCATCCCCAAGTTGCATAGCTACCCAAAAAAATATTTTTTAAGATTTTATTATACCAATTTGATGACGTGATACATAACCCCGTTCCAAATTACAGCTTTCTAGTAGTAAGAGTCTCTGAGCTAAGCGGACAGACAGATGGGCAGAGCGAAACTATAAGGGTTCCTTGTTTGACTAAAACCCTAAAAAGTTTTTCAATTCGTGCCGTCATTCAATTACACCGCAATAGGCTAGTTGACTAAATTTGAAAACTTGGTTAATTATATACTTTAATATCTATTTTATCCCAAAAAAACTATATTTAAAAAAAATAGCAATATTTACATTACGTATTTCGTATTTAAAAAAAGCAATTTATATTTCCCTCGAAAACGCTGAATAGTGTCATGGCGTCTTGAATGACGTCACAGCCCGCGACATAACCTGCTCTGTGATATGAACACGTCAACAACAACAATCATGTTTTGCGAGGCGTGACGTCACACGTTCTTGCGCCGCGTTCTTCGTGTTCGCTGTCACGTGACTTAATGCCTTTTTTTTCGAATTCATTTTCTAAAAATATTAATAATCAACAGGTTTTTTTGAGAAATAGACTGGGTTTTTCTTAACTTCGTCTCTTCATTTATAATTAGAAACTATAAACCAAGCAATTTGTTATTAGTGGACACAAGCCTATTAAATCAGTGTAAAGGTGTTAGTGCAAAAGCGGAGGTAGTTCAGTAATTGGGTAGAGCGTTCGTCCTCGAACAATTGAGATCTGAGAATGGGAACTCCCTGACAGCTTCTGTGTTCACAAGCGCGATAACCTTTTCAAGGCAAGAGTGAATAGGCTATTTCTGGACAAGCAGGCAACAACCAACCGGTGAGATTGTGGTAAAAAATATGTTTAAATGTACTGGAGATTTAAAGATCTAACTGACGGTTCCATCTTTGATTCCACATATGATGCACATAACTTTGTGAGACTTTCCCAACTTTGGAAGGGACATTGCAGGCTGAATCACCTGATTGTCTGAAAATTAGGATGATTCGGTGCTTCGTACAGCAGTAGTTAAGCCAAGCTAGAGCCCTTCGGATGGATGAACTTCCAATAGATGAATCACAAAAATATGGTCTTGTTTCCCCTCTGAGTTAGATAGTCAGATGACCGTCACTTCCGTGTAAAGGTACCTACGCCAATACCTTGGGTTTAGGTAGATGACTTCGATTAAGACACAGGATAAGTCCAGGAGAATGGCGGTGCAATTACAAGGTGTCGGAAATATCTGCGGACCACATAAATGCAGTAGGCGTTGCATGTTGGCAGCGAGAGAGCAGAAACATTTTGCGTGAAAAAAATTCAATCTGCGAAGTGCCAATAAGTTACACTTACAAATTCCTCGAACAAATTATGTTAGAAAACATAAGTTTTGAAAGAGCACCAATATACTATTGCAAACTGTCAAAAGAAATAAAGGAAATCTCCAAATTACACATTTACAAGATAATATTACAAATCACATAAGTAATTTTCTGAATCTGACCCTGCTCAAATAGTCTCATGTTTGCATAATTATTTTGGATCACTAATGTATTTGGTCCAACTACCTATTTAACATATTATTTTTCATATTAACTTACCTTGTTGCATTGTATTCAACTGCAACTGTTTACTTTATACCCTGTCGAAGCTGACTGACATTGCATTTTTGTTACAAATAATCTCATGAATACATTAGCGAGCAATGGAACGAGCTTCTCGTAATTTCTCTACGTGATCAAATCCGGAATGAGGGAATCCGTAGACGAACGAAGGTCACCGACATAGCTCGACGAGTCAGTGAGCTTAAGTGTAAATGGGCAGGCCACATCGCTCGAAGAACCGATAACCGATGGGGAGTAAAGGTTCTCGAGTGGCGACCACGTACCGGGAAACGTCTACCAACCCGTCCCCTTACTAGATGGACTGACAACCTTTTTACAGTCGCGGGGAATCGCTGGATGCAGGTGACTCGGGACCAGTTGATGTGGCGTACCATGATGGAGGCCTATGTCCAGCAGTGACGTTTCCCGGCTGATGATGAATGAATCTCATGGAGTGAAATGTAAATTTCTTTTGAGATAAATAAATTTATGTAACCACCATCTAACTAAGCAAATTTTCTAAAGATAAAATTTCAACATTCCATCAACAGGCTATATATGTATGTATCCAGGGGCTCAGGCCTACTCTGCCAGAAAGAGTGTACTGGCCATAGTTCACCACGCGGGCCCAGTGCGGATTGGTAGACTTTGAATTTCTTCTCAGGAGTGTTTAGGCTTCCTCACGATGTTTTCCTTCGCCGAAAAGTCAATGCTAATGATTTTTATCATTCGTACATAAATTCCGAATAACAAATTGGAACTCATTGGTACGAGCCAAGGTCGGACCCAGACCTACAAGCGCGTAAAGTTCCAACGTACAGGCGCATAACAGTCGCTAACTCCAGTTTCGACAATAAACAGATCCTCAACAATAAAAACTTTTTGTTGGTATCTACGTGACAAAAGTATAGAGGCAGTAAATCCAAACCGTTCTGTTTCATTTTCATATTCTGTGTACGATGATTATTAAAACAGAGAGAAGGTGCTTTATTTTTGCATGAGAGAAAAAAAATTGCATTTTTGCATTTAGAAGAACTTTTGTTTCGTAATTACATTAATTTACGACATGATTTGGAACGTGTTTTCAGTGTTCTAGATTGTATCCAAAAATATTCGTTGTTTTTTTGCTATTTGTTTTCGATTTTTTTAAATTAGTATTAACACCAAGAAAAAGCCAGATAGCCAGATATTGCATTTTTTTTTCTGACTTTCTATATATAATATCTTGTATGATTTAGAAATACAGGTTTAATAAGGATCTCTTACAGAGATATGGACAAAACATGTTGCTTTGTTATCGATGTCACATATTATTATTTATTTATTTTGAAGTAAACGTCCTCTATAGTTCTAGTATCTGATGATTACGCACAGACGCGTAACCCACGTGGAAGGTCCCAGGTTCGATTCTCGATGGGGACATTTCAGGCAGACAGGTTAGGACATTACAGTATGAATCACCATTTATTCTGAAAATGTGTCTGTTTTGAAAAATCTTTTTTAAAAAACTTGACACACAAACTTAGATATGCGGAAAATAAACCTTATTTCATGGTAATCATTCATGTTACCTAAATATGTAACCAAAAAGTATGTATAAACGCAACGTTTGACGCTCCGTAAATTCACCCTCCCGTGTCGCTCTCATACCTCAGGAACAGACTCAGTTATGCGTTACATCTGTGTAGCACTTGTTTTCCGATAACAGAGGAAACGATCGACGTATGACTTGACGTATGAGCCCGTGTCTCTCCACTGCTGAAGACAGGCCTCTGGAATCGTTAGCTAAAATCAGATTAGGTAAAGGTGCAGTATCTGATATTCGTTAGTCTTTCTCCTCACAAACTAAACCGCTCTGTCACGACATGGGGATTTTTTTCCCATTACAGTGACATGGAAATGTTCTTATATACCCCCGCTGTAGGATAAAATGTCTACCTTCCCCTTTCCTATGTTCAGTACGTGCCTCGCCTGTGTTGTGGAGAGAATGTTACAATTTAGATTAGGTAGAGGGTACGTTTTTACGTACACACTTCATCATTCTCCACAACTGTATGTAATATAGGTGCTAGCTCAGAGGTTCACATACCTTTTTTCTCATATACCACTTTTAAAATTTAGCTGGTGCCGGTGGACCCACTGCAGCTACATTTCTACCAAACTTCCAAAACTCGACAAAAATGTAAAGATTAATCTGAGTATAGAATTTTCGTTGTGGCTGAGTTCAAACCACGAATTCATTATCATCAGCTGGGAAACGTCCATTGCTGGACATATGCCTTTTTCATGGCACACCACATCAACCGGTCCCGAGCCACCTGCACCCAGCGACTCCCTGCGACTCTAATCAGGTTATCGGTCCACCTAGTAGGGGGACAGCCTGGTAGACGATTCCCGGTACGTGGTCGCCAATCGAGAACCTTTACTCTCTACCGGTTATCGGTTATTCGAGCCAAACCACGAATTAAGAGTGAGTAAATGTCAAAAAAGTAAAGTTGGCCAGTCAAAAATGTGATTCCATCCACTTTTTAGACATCATTTTAGTTCTTAGACATATACATAGTTTTATTGACAAACACAATATAGAAAGATATACAAGATTCTTAAAGAAATAAATACAAAAATAAAACAAATACAGTACAGAACAAAAGAACAGAAACCAACAAAATAATAATAATTTGTGTTGCGCTTGTCAACTGGGAACCGAGCTCATCGTGTGCTGCAGCACAGACCGCAGCGATGGTGAACAGTCGGACCCTGGGATGGCGGATCTTCACTATCAAAAGATTATAAATTTTCGTAGACCCCTATAAATTGTTACATTACTTACAATCCGTTAAAACTAGCCTAAAACATATTTCCTTGAACATATTATTCTTTAGCAGTCTTTTCTATTGTTTATCCATTATATGTATGTAGCACCATTTACCCCTTGTTAATTATATGATTCTTCTGCCCCAAGGTTGAGTGGAAGAGACCGCTCTTAGCGATAAGGCCGCCTTCATTGTACCTTTTAACAAAGTTTATTTGGATTGAATTGAATTATGAGCCCCCAATTTTGTCACGCCAACGTAGATCCCTGTCGGGTCTCTTCTGGACCCTTGGGGGTGGATCCCTTTTGAGACTTCTGTGCTAGTTAATACTCACGACTTCATCAACGTAATACGCGAACTTTATTTGTACATTGTATCAGTGTTTATTGTATTTCTTTCTTTACATCGTAGCGGGGAGTCACTATGCCTAGATTGTTTGTATAGAGATAGTTGAAGGTACATAGAAGGACATAGGATGCTTTTTATACCGATTGAGCATGTAGTCCGCCATAATTGCTGAAGTCCACGCGGATGAAGTATTGTAGTAACAGAGAGATTTAAATATAGTAATAGGTTATAGAGCGGTCATTGGGAAACGTTTCATATAAACATTTTGATCTTAAAAATCAACGGTATGTCAAATGTCTTGTACGGCCGCGTGACGTGATGTGACACTAGATTGAGTAACTTATTACCAATTGGTAATAAGTTTAGGATCAAAATGTTTGTTTGCTTTGTCCGGTCTATTAATATTAAATGTCTTTGTGTAGTAAAGTTGACAGCTATTCAATTGTTATCTAATGTCACCGCTTCTTCATGTCGTAATTATTTATATTATCTAACAGTATTAAATATATAAATACAGTATTATTTAACTTAAAATTTAGTCTGAGGCGATATTATCCCCGTAAATAAACAATATTAATAAATTTTAAACCACACATTCATCATGTCCGCGCGACTTCCGGCAGCCGTATACATTCACACATAGCTACAGCAATCAAAAACAAAGCGTTGATTCTGTGTGCCTTGCAAATTAATTAACAATTCATTTCCCAATTTCCCGGAAGAGTGGGACAAACGGTTTTCGTGTAATCCATCACTCCCCGGTGAAAGGGGTATGGACCAAGCTCCAAAAATCATATAGAGTCAGTCATGCATAAAAATCAATTTTGTAGGGCTACCATGTTTCGTGGTCGAAGTTTCTACTTCGTAATCGGACCCAAAATATTTTAGAAAATTTTATTACATTATAAGCAAACATTTCTTAAATTTAACTAGACCGATACATTGAAAGACTAGAAGAAGACTAAAGAAAGACTAGAGAAATACGTGCCCTCTCACTTAAGGTGATTTCACTCTATAAAAGTTTAATACGAAATTTCTTTTCCCATAATATCTTAATTTAAGATAGCCGGTTTTGTAATAATAGGTCATCAGATTGTATTAATAACATAAAACGTCATAGTGAATCAGAACTTCCATTTTTACATTTTTATTATTATTGTTTAAAACGCCATCTAGGGACCATAAGCTTCATAACGGCTATTGTAGCTGACAATAAAGTTGTACGCTAATGGTATTAATTTTGCGACTCTATTGATAATAATCTGCAAAAAGGCAGCTATTCTATTATAAAATATTATGGCAAAAGTAATTTTGTATGGAAGCATTAGTTAGTAAGATCAATTTGACAATTACTATAAAAACATGTGTCCTTCTAGTGACAATCGGCAATTATGACAATTCCAAAATAATAACTTTCATCCTTCTAGTTGTGAAAGAATAAGAAAATATACTCTTAGACATTAGTTTAAATAACTTCACTATATAAGTGCTGCAGCCGATATAGGTACGTTAATTAGCTGACACTCATTTATAAATTCTCAATTATCCGAAAAGTATTCACGTCGGAATTCAATAAATTCAACGTTAATAAATTTGCTAGAAGTAATCTTGAGGAAAGTTTCTTATTTCGTCGGAAAATCTACATAATACGACGCCCTTGACTTAACAAATTGAGTTTCCTAGGATTTATATTTAAACGAAATTAGCGAAGGTAGCCTACTCAAGAAGAAAACGTAAAATTTCCCTCTGGATTTGTGAGATATTATAAAAATATAATTTTTCTGGCTATTAGTGTTCCGTACCCAAACGGTGACCAACGGGACCCTATTACTAAGACTCCGTTGTCTGTCCGTCTGTCACCAGGCTGTCATGAACTGTTATAGTTATACAGTTGTAATTTTCACAGATGATATATTTCTGTTGCCGCTATAACAACAAATAAAAGATATAGGCTCCCATACAACAAACGTGATTTTTTGACGTGCATTTTAAAGTTTTAGTTATGTCATCTAGTGACGCGCATTCGTTAGAGGATTGCTCGGTGCATATTATATTAGGATTTTCCGTATTTTAATTATTCATATTCCGATATTCAAGTCCAACCTTTCTCTACGTGATAAGGTCCGGAATGAGGAAATCCGTAGACGAACGAAGGTCACCGACATAGCTCGACGAGTTAGTGAGCTGAAGTGGCAATGGGCAGGCCACATCGCTCGAAGAACCGATAACCGGTGGGGAGTAAAGGTTCTCGAGTGGCGACCACGTACCGGGAAACGTCTACCAGGTCGTCCTCCCACTAGATGGACTGACGACCTGGTTAGAGTCGCGGGGAGTCGCTGGATGCAGGTGGCTCGGGACCGGTCGATGTGGCGTACCATGAGGGAGGCCTATGTCCAGCAGTGGACGTTTCCCGGCTGATGATGATGATGATGATGAAGTCCAACCTGACCAGATTTCTTTGCTTATTAATTGAGAATTTTGCGAGTGAACTTGCAATATATTAGTTTGGAAGCAACCAGTTGTTATACTTGTACTCATGGAGCCAAGGGGTTGGTGGTGGAACATAGGTTGCTTTTAAGAAAACTCTTCGAGTTTATTTTTGTTTTAGTTTGTTTGGTGTCAACAAGTCACTTCAATTCAAGTCAAAAAGTCCTAAGATTAAGTTACAACATCCATATCTCAACTCAGAAACGGTATGTTTTTGCCATTTTGCTATAAGTGAACACCGATTTGGACGTAACTGTGTGCTTTCTTAGTTAATGTTAGCTTTACATGAAAATATGCTTTACGGTGACTGAAACCATGAAGCTTGTTCTAAAAAAAACTGCAACTTTACTGTACTTTAACCGTCTCCGTGGTCTAGTGACACAGCTGGACTCAGAACGAGAAGGTCCCGGGTTCGAATCTCAGTGGGGGTACCTTTCAGTGCTCAGTTGAGTTCATGTTAGGGTGTTTTATTTTTCCGTCTGGCTATTTAGCAACATGATACCTAAGCTGCTATACAGCAGTGTTAATTGCACAAGTGCTCCAGTATGAAAGGTAAACTAGCATTATTAGCTTGAAGCTTCTGGTTGAGCTTGTTTTCCATATATAGGACAAACCTTTGGCTTTGTTAAAGACACCACTAGCCTATCAGTAGTTTACAAGATATGGTCAGTTAAATGTTAAAATAGTTAAGATATATTTTTGGAACGATATAATTTATTTTCTTATTTCTTATTACACATTTTAAAATAGTGTATCAGCAAAATTAAAATTCATGACAAAATACAACCTGCGATAACTCTACCACCCTCGATATATTGTGTCAATTATTGTTATAATTGGAAGTGGCCGTTCAGGGAAGTGGCCGTTCAGGGAAGTGGCCGTTCATGGGAATTGGCCCTAAGTGACATATCGTCACTTACCATCAAGTGAAATGAATGTCAAGTGCAGAAAATGTAGAAAATATTGAATAATGTTAAAAACAAGTCAAGTGGGAGTCGGATTCACGCACCGAGGATTCCATACCCTATAAGGTTAGCAGGGAATAGCATACGTGTTATAAGCACCAATTTTTTAATGTTTTTTATATGTGTATATATGGGGTTGGCACTTGCCCTTCATCTTACTTAAGAGGCTATGTTGGTAAGACCACGTGGCCACGTTCAAGGTTGTATTGTTTTGTAGCTGTCCCTCTCCGAGCCCTATCCTACCCGAGCGCGTACGGTGAGACAGCATACATTACGCGAAGTTATCCACCCGTTATTTGGATGTTTCGTAGTCCAGGGATCATTTGAAGGATACAGTATATTATGTAACCATTTTTTTAAACACAGTATAATAATGAAATTTCAGATGTCGGTGGTTTTTCCAAATTGTTGTAAATTGATTCATACTCTTGTAAATCAGGTTCAAAGTTGGGGCTTTTTACTACCGTAAAATACAATTCTTTGACGCCCTGTAACTCTGGAAGTATATATTTAAACGAAAATCTGACTCACCACCGACACATATATTTGTTTCTAGATTGTGTTTTGAAAATTTCATAGATTTTCATAGCTTAATACTCAAAATATGACTGGACTACGTTTGTATGGGCACTTTGACAACAGCATACCCTCTTAATGTTAAGTGATGGTGCGCATGCGCACTCCAGAAGCCTCAAACTAATGAGGCGCTGGTTCTGATACCTTTCATACCGGAGCACAACTGCTAGTGCTCTTGAGGTGGTTCCATGACCAAGACACCCCCGAATCATCATAGTTTTAAAAGAAACTCTGATATTTGTCGACGTGGGAAAATATATGAATGTCGAGGATATTATATGTGATAACACGTCGAAACACGATTCGTAATACTTCGCTCGATACAATTAGATTACATTTTTAAACAAACTTTAACTTTAGTTTATTAACAATGAAACTAAATTGAACAGGTAAATGCGTTCAAAAAGAACCGGAAACCGGCTTCAATTGCCCTAAAAGTCTACTTTTACTAAGGCAAATTAAAAATTTTTATCGTTTTCTCATGGATGCCGTTGTCAGAACTGGACCAAATTGAAATGTGACCACACGGAAAGTACCAGCTTTCAAATAAAAAAAGAATAATCCAAATGGGTTCACCCAGTCAAAAGTTCTGAGGTAACAAACATAAAAAAGAAGACTGTTAGAAGAACTGTTAAAACATATTTAAGAATAAATATTAGTTGTTATTTTTTGAAATATAAATACTTAGTCTATAAAATCTATAAATCTAAATCTCTGCATGCCTTTTTACTGTTGGTTTTTACACATTAATTATTAGTCTTAATTTCTCTATAAGTGAAATGTCAATTTCGTTTGAGAAAATAAATTATTCTTTAAACCGAAAACATACCCGTCGAATTGATAACCTCCTCCTTTTTTGAAGTTGGTCAAAAATCAATCATAAGTGTTTAGTAATAATTTGACAGCTTTAGAATACCAACATTTTTAATAAATTAATTGAGACAAAAAGCTATCTAAATCGAGACTGTTCGATACCCTTTTATTTTGACGTGTTATTTTTTGTTGGGAAGCGAGACAACAAATTGAAATTCTCGTGGGTCACGGAACGGCCATAAAACTGCTGTGTACACTTAAAAGAGTTCATTTTTCAAGCTTTTATCAATACAAGTAACAGTCAGCTGATATATTACTCACCTAAGACGATGATTTCTTTAGAATATTACTTATTAACCTTCATCTCACCTGATGATGTCGATAAGCCCGCTGGATGGTGAGTGTACGCACCCAGAACCCTCAAATAATTTGTCCAGTTTCCCGATTTACTGAGCAGTGTGTATCACAGAACATCATTTAGTGCTAAGAGCTTTGCCGTGAAGTATTACATAATGCCTGAGGAGGTGTGCTTGTGCTTAAACATTGTATCACAAAGATGAATCCGACGGAAAATGTCTTGGGTGTCTTCAAGTCGAGGTTGAATAGGCACCTTCTAGACCAACGCGCACCATCGTAGGCCACATCGTCGCTTACCATCAGGTGAGATCGTGGCCAAGCGTTGATCTATACTCTGTAAAAAAAAAGACACAGTTTAAACGATGTTTTTGAAATTTCTGTCGAATCAGGGTAACTCTCTCTACTTAACAATCACTGCTAATTTTAGTTAAAATTCATTTATTTCATAACTTAGATCAGTAATCATTCTTATAGGGCAACCATTGGTACGTCCCTTACGCTTGCTAGTCTGCGTGTCGATATTTGAGTAGCTAAAAATGATTTGCTGTCCATATGTATTTCGTTGGATCACGCGAGATATTCTGTAATTGTTCAGGTCAGGGCACGGAAACTCCACAACTTTTCTTGATGATGCTGTTTAATTTGTATAATATTCACAAAAGTACGTGTTGCTTCAGCGGACGAGAATGGTAGAGAGTGAAAACATTGTCACAGTTAAAATTACGCATTAAATATTTGTTGGATTGCCAACAGTATTTAGTAAGACATTATTAAGTGTAATAACTGCCAGATTCAATAAAAATAAAGACAACAAATTTTGTTCCGTTTTGTTAGATTTGAATCATATTTTACGAAATGCGAGTCTAACTCACTCTTGGCCAAATACTTATAAGGGCATAGTTCAAACTTTGCCTTGCACATTCCCTGCACAACAAATTCCCACCAAAACCAATATTCGATTGAGCTTTTGTCAACTGGAACAGCCAAGTGTAATGCAACAAATTTAAATTAATCCCACGTTCGTCAACCTATCACACGGTTCAGTGATTTTAAATTCAGCCGGATTTTAGTATTTGAAATACAGTGGGTGACTAGATCATTTCAGTATAAAGTTTTGAACCGTTGTAGACTAAAATGTTCGGAATTCAGATTAATTTCACTTTTATTTTATTTATATTTTATAAAGATAACGTTATAACACAGAAAGTAAACTAAAAATGTTATTATACAGTGCTAAATTAATATTAAGTGGCCATGTAGAGCGACAGTGTTGCCTGCCTCATTCGCTCTTTTCTAAATTTCTCCACAATTTTGCATTAATTTCAAAAATCAAGTCTGTAGCGCGACAGTAGGCTCATAAATCAATGATGCGCGTGCTCGAATACTTTCTCTCTCGCACACGCACATCTGGACTCTTCTCCGTACCTCGCCTGCGGCTGGCGGCAGCGCCGCGCTGACTCGAATACTATCCCGCTCGCACACGCATTACCTGTCGCACTCTACGTGTATATAAGCAGCTGCGCGACCGGAGGATTTCAGTATTAGCTAGCGACTTGCTAGAGCGACAGCTACTAATTGTCCTCTAGTACAGTCGGGAACAAAGGTGCGATAGCATATACAGCAGTCCACCTTGACGCCCAAGTATATCTTTGTTTAGCTAGGTTACGTTGTATGTACTGTAACTTTATATGTACTGTGAGTTGTTCAATAAACAACCGTAACGTCACAGCTGTTTTACTCCTGCCCCCTACAAGCCTGAATTCTTTAATCCTTGGTAGTTGACGGTTTATCGATAGATTATGGATTCATGTGTAGAATATTTGTCGTTGTTAAAATTGAACCGTCTACAGTGGTCACTTTTAACTGTTTTATTGATAGTAACTGCACACAATCGATATATCAATTCATGATGTATCAATAAACCGCAATAGCTACAAAAATTCAGGGTGGTTTTGATATCTTCAAAAACATAACAACCCTGAATTTTGCTCGTGTGTGCATCCAAACCTACTTATACAGGGTGGTCCAAAATGTGACGTCCAAAAAATTTTTTTAGATTCCTTACACCTGGGTGTATCCGAAAATACCCCATGTATGTTCCGCGATTTTTTGTAGTTTAGAAGTTATGATTTTTTAAATGTATATTTCGAATTTTCTGCCGGAGCGACTTAAAATAATCGTAACTTGTTTAATAGTAAGGTTTTTTTATTTATTTTTTCTCGAAAGTGATCGTCTTGAATCACCCTTTCTACTTTATTATCAACTACACAACGTTATTCATTACAAGTTACCGAAAAAAGGGATGAAAGTAAAAATTTTAGGTTTGAGTTGAACGGAGCAAAATTTTCAAAAATTTCTTAATAATACAAAATTAATGTTTCATTGGTTCAAACTAATTTTAAAAACTCCAGCAGTTTGTCAGCTTACCAAATAATAATAAAAAAGTTGTTCTTAATAGGCGATTTTACGACGAAATTGGCTTCAGAACTTAGTTAGGTGAGAATGCATAAAAAAAAAATGTTGTCGTAAAAAATGTTTAAGCTTATTTTTTTTTTCATTTTTATGGCCTACATTAGCAAGGCATCAAAAGCATTCAAATAATCTCAAATTGAACGATCAGTGACACATTTCATTTTCTGTTTTTAGACATGAAATTATGAAAGCTAGAATTAAACCAAAATCTACTTCAAGGCCAATCACACACAATGACACAAAGCAATAAATAACACGTTTCAAAAGGCGCCAGGCCAGTAAGGTCTTTCTCTTTCGCACTGTTATGGTTGCGTAGAAGTACGAAAGAGAAAGACCTACTGTCTTGGCCACAAAAGTCAGCCGTGCGCGCTAGGGGTTTTTTACCTGCACTTCCCTCTCCCCCCTCTCCCCATACATTCTCCGTAGCATCTCACTGTATCGTCCGTCCGCTAGTCGTTCACTCACTTCCATCGCGTGTGATACTACTTGACGTTGCTTCTTTCCGATACCGATATTTTGAACCTACTTTCGCTTTGTTACTGGACTCCGATTTGCCTTACGACTAACTTGTGCTTGTGTTACGGACTCCGATTTGCCTTACGACTGACTTGTGCTTGTGTTACGGACTCCGATTTGCCTTACGACTGACTTGTGCTTGTGTTACTGACGGCAACATGAGTAATTTTAGTCTAAGCCAGTACGCAGAAATGCACTTTTACTATGGTATGGCCAAAGGAAACGGTCATTTAGCCGCAAGGCTATATCGTCAACAACTGGACCGGCGAGGAGAAATACTGGACCATTACCCGGACCATAGGGTATTTATTAATACTCATAATACGCTGATGGCCGGGCGTATCCCCGGTCGTAGCCAAAGGCACGAAGGAGTACCCAGAGTAGATCCGGACAGAAGAGATGAAGTCATCGCAGCTGTAGAAAGAGACTCTTCTACGAGTTCCAGAGCAATAACCAGAAGGACTGGAATACCACGGACCTCAGTTCTAAGGATATTGAAAAATGGTATGTCGTTTTGTTTTTTATTTACACAAAACATAAATCACAGATACAATGCCAGGTATTAGACTTCTTCCTGCCTAGGTGGTGAGTAATAGTCCTTTTCTTTTTTCAGAAGGCTACCACGCTTACCACATTCAGCGCGTTCAGGAGCTACAAGCTTCAGATTACCCTAGAAGAGTTGCTTTCTGCGAAACAATGATACAAAGGTGTCAGGAAGACCCAGATTTTTTTAATAAGATCTTATGGACCGATGAATCCCGTTTTGAAAACACTGGAGTATTTAATATCCATAACTATCACAGCTGGGAAATTGAAAACCCACACCTTGCAAGAGCATCAAATTTTCAACATCGATACAGCGTAAACATGTGGTCGGGAATTGTAAATGGAGAACTGATTGGGCCTTTCGAGCTGCCGTCTAGGTTGGATGGAGACACATATCTAAACTTTTTGCAGAACAACCTTTTTGAATTGCTGGAAGATGTAAACTTGGAAACAAGAAGGCACATGATATTCCAAAATGATGGTGCTCCTTGCCATTACGCACGCCAAGTGAGGGGGCACCTTAATGAAACATACCCGGGCAGATGGATTGGGCGTGGCGGCCCAATCGAATGGCCTGCACGTTCACCGGACTTGAACCCAATAGATTTTTTTATTTGGGGTTACTACAAAGAAGTTGTCTATGCTCAGCAAACTAACTCCGAAGAAGAACTGAGACGAAAATTGAGAGAAGCAGCGACGAAAGTCAGACAAAATTCAAGCGCTTTCCGCAGACTAAAAGATAACTTTTTAAGACGTTGCCGATTGTGTATCGAAGTTGAAGGGCGTCATTTTGAAAATCTTCTTTAATAAAGTAGTTGAACTTAATTTGTGTTTTCTTTTATTGATGCTAAAAATAAACCAAAATAACCGTATTAATAAAAACTAAACTAAGCTTTTTTAAAATAAAATGTTTTCTAATGTGTCACTGATCGTTCAATTTGAAATTATTTGAATGCTTTTGATGATGCCTTGCTAATGTAGGCCATAAAAATGAAAACAAAATAAGCTTAATATTTTTTTTTGACAAAATTTTTTCTTTATGAATTCTCACCTAACTAAGTTCTGAAGCCAATTTCGTCGTAAAATCGCCTATTAAGAACAACTTTTTTTTTATTATTTGGTAAGCTGACAAACTGCTGGAGTTTTTAAAATTAGTTTGAACCAATGAAACATTAATTTTGTATTATTAAGAAATTTTTGAAAATTTGGCTCCGTTCAACTCAAACCTAAAATTTTTACTTTCGTCCCTTTTTTCGGTAACTTGTAATGAATAACGTTGTGTAGTTGATAATAAAGTAGAAAGGGTGATTCAAGACGATCACTTTCGAGAAAAAATAAATAAAAAAACCTTACTATTAAACAAGTTACGATTATTTTAAGTCGCTCCGGCAGAAAATTCGAAATATACATTTAAAAAATCATAACTTCTAAACTACAAAAAATCGCGGAACATACATGGGGTATTTTCGGATACACCCAGGTGTAAGGAATCTAAAAAAAATTTTTGGACGTCACATTTTGGACCACCCTGTATAACAAATGCAAAAGTGAGCTTTTTTGTTTGTCCTTCTTATAGCCCGTCAAAAACATAAATAAAAAGAAACTAGACTAAATCCTATAAGGGTTCAGTTTTTCATATGAAAGTCGGATACGACCGTGGGAGCAAATTTATTGACAATCATTTTACATTTCAAGTGATAGTATTTAGGAGTAACTATGGAAATCATATTCTGAACAATAAATACGAGTTATTAAAAATTAAGAACCCTATAAACATTAACAATTATATATTATGGCATCACATTAAAGCAAGTTAGTAAATATGTATTGCGATGTGTTTGAAAAGAAAGAAGAAATCACTCCTAATTGAAAATATTTTTAGCTATTTCATGTCATGTAAAATCTATGTAAAGCAAAAACATTGTACCCCTTTTTACGAAATTTGCGCGGACGGAGGAGTATGAAATTTCGCACACTTGTAGTTTATATAGAGGAGTGCAAAATGCTAATATTTTTTTGAAATAAATTATGGTTTAATTTTGGCCACTGGGCGACCACTCGTAGTAATTAAATGTCTGGGCGACCGAGCTTTGCTCGGAGTTATTTAAAAACAAACAAAAACTTTATTTCTTCCCGGGTTAGGACCCAGAGTACAAGCCATAGAGTGGAACAATTTGCCACTTCACCACCAATGTACCTATAGTTCTATTCTATATTATTATGTAATTTTATATTTTCTAACATTATTATTTTAATAAGTGCAATACAAGGATTTATTAGTATAGTAATTATTACAGTGTCACCGAGAGGGTGACAACATCGTTTGCTACGCCCTGACAGGGCACATGTTGTTTAGCTTATTTTTAAGTACATGTCTGCAAAAATAAATAAATATCATGACATACGATAACATGAAAACAGAGAGTTTACTATGGACAATAGAGATGGGACGCTACGCACAAATCCCGGAGCATCTATTGTTTCCCGTTAATGTTCCCGGGATGTCCGCGAACACGGTAACCGCATTCTATTATGCAGGGAGATGTAATTTATGAGACGTCGCGCCGATCCCGTAAGTATGGCATGGTTAGTGGGACGAGACGACAGTCCATTACACCGCATATATGCATGGGAAATATCACTAGGTACACTCTCAGCATGCTGACATACAACATTTCGTTTGTTAGTAATACAATAACCTAAAAATAAGTCGTTGCATTGTAATGTCGGGAAATTAATTTTACAATTATAATCAAGTTAATATATTAATGTCTGGGCGAACAAGCTTTGCTTGAATTTTTTGGCCAAAAGTACAATTTTCTTTTTAATTTGTCTGGAAAAAAAAACTTGAATAAATAAAATTAAAAACATTGTTTCCGGCCGGGATTCAATCTTAAGTGTAAACCACTTGACCATGACGCCTATGCCTGAGCGTGAGAAATTAGTGATCATATGTTGCGTCGAATAGTGCCAAAGAAAACTGCTTGAAACATCGGAAACACGCGATTTCCCAGACATAAGGCTAATCTATATAGATTTTTCGCCTCCCAAAACCCTCATATACCAAATTTCATCTAAATCGGCGGATTATAATACATACATAATATATACATTCAAGAATTGCTCGTTTAAAGGTATACTCGTAAGATAAAAATATAAATAGACATCAAAGTATTCAGAATCTATCGTCGATCGAAACGTCAAACGAATGTTGAACAAACGATAAGAAAACAAAGAATATTGTACGTCATTTATAATATTCAGGAAGATTCTACATCGTTTTCTATAGAAACAGCACAAACAGCACGAAAATTCACCGACCCGGCTATATTAGAGCCAGCTAAGCGTACAAGCAGCATTGCATTTTCGAGCTTTACCGCGCTCCGTGCATGTTTAGGGGACGGCCAGCGAAAATCTATTATGTACCGGCTTCCGGGACGCGACGGCTTAACGTCCTGTCAGATTCTGCGTCGGAACAAGTCTACGGGAAAATTTAGGAAATTCACAGCTATTATAATCTATTATACAAGGTGGGATAAGGGCCGCATTACTCGAGTCATCTTAAGCTCAGTAGACTAATGGTTATATAGTTTGGAATGATGGAGTTTAAGTTTTCAATTTCCTAGCATTTATTATCATAATCGCATGAATTAGTACACTGAGTTGGACATATACCTCACTCAAAGATCAACACGTTTGACCTTAGAAGATCTGCCATCACCACACTTGTCAGGGTCTGCTGCCAATCTTCTTTTTTCCATCGAAACTTTTTACGACACTCGCAACGGACTTCAGGTAGATTTCATAAAGCCCATACGGCAAATCAGCCAAAGGTGAAACGACATATTAAGAGTAATTCTTGTAAAAACTTTTTATCAATACCTGTGTCAATACTTATACATTTTTTGACATGACTAGATTTTTGTATAGGGATAGTTAAAGGACAAGAAAAGAACATATGCAACTTTTGTTTGTCCAAATCCTAGAGATTATGGCAAATCCCCACATGGAAAATTTGATATGTTGACCTATGAGGGGCTCATATCCCGTTGTTGAATTCGGCAGTAAAAAGTACCTTGAAGGAAAGATATTATGTTTAGCAGAACCTGTATTGACAATAAGACGTACCGAAGAGGATAAAAAAGTTTAAAATCTCACTCTAGACAAAAAAGTGATGTACACTCTCAGATTATGGAATTTTTGAACTTTAAACTAACAGCACATATCCCAAAAACAACTTATCTCGCACTTATCGCGCGAAGGTGTAACTTGAAAAAACTTTGAAACCTGACTTCAGAGTGTTCTGACTTTTAACGAGTCAGAAGCGACACTTCGCCTGGAGTTATTGCGCAGATATTATAAAAGTTTAATAATATTCCCAGTACATTTTCGTTCTTCATGCCTGGTTTTTTTCTTGAGTTTTCTTGGCCGATGGCTGATGCTTTTAAGTTTAACAAGGTCTGGACAAGAATAGCACTGGAGCTAGTTTGAAGTTTGACTGCGAAAGGTGTATTTGCTTTTGCGCAGTTCAGTTCGTTTAATTCAGTTTGTACAATTCACATCAAAAGTAACTATATTCGAGGTCTAGATAGAAACTCTGCAAATACCTACATATATGGAAAGTTCTAAATACAATCCAAAAAAAGCAGCCAAGTGTGTGTCGGGCCACGCGCAGTGTAGGGTTCCGTAGTTGCCCTTCACAGTAAGTTCAAACGTCTAATGAAAAGTATTTTTGAATGGAATTTGCACGAAATGTTTTCTTTTTTGCATGTATTGTAATGTACACATTGTCTATGCCGCGCGCTATTCACTTGTCTAAACGATTTACATCAATTTATTTATTGTTAAAACAATACATTAAAAGAAAAATGTGTATACCAATTTTTACGTTAGCATGGGGGAAGGCGGTGAAAGCTTTGATCATTTTGGTGACAAGGGTAAATAATTGTGGTAAATCTGCTTACGTAATACTTGAACGGCCCTCAACCTAGTTTCGGAGGACATAAGATATCATACATATGAACTCAATTAAGAATACAGAAAAAAATAGAAGGTACTTTATTTAAAAGGAAATAAGTTGACAAGAAAATTGAGTGCAATTTCGAGTAACAGTTTCATTTTAATATTTGGCACTCTGCCTGCAGTGAGTGGATTTCAGGTAGACAACTATTTCGACTTCATCCCACCGGAAAAAGATGTTACGTGCTACCATATTTCATGTGATACTCGTATAAAAATGTTTTGGCTACCTAGAGAGGTGGTTTGCGATTTGATGTTTTTATTTATCAATGTTTAATCCGTTGTATTATTATAAATGTGAACGTGAGTTTCTTAGTTTTTCCTTCCTTCACATCGTGACCGAGAGTCAAAATGCCTTCCATTTTTCAACCGACTTCAAAAAAGGAGGTGGCTCTCAATTTGACTGTATTTTTTTGTATATGTTACGCGATAACTCTGGCAATTATGAATCGATTTTGATGGTTATTTTTTTGTTTGGTAGAACATACTTCAGATGTGGTCTCGTATTAATTTTATTGAAATTGATTCAGTGATTTTTGAGAAAATCAACAAATACCAAATATGTATGATTAATGATGGTAATTTTAAGGGGTGAATTTTGTTTACTTTTAGGGCAGTTGAAGTCAGTTTCTAGTTCTTTTTGAACGCGTTTATTATCTATAGAAATAGTTGAAGAGCCGTAGAATGACATAGGCGACTTTTTATAATGATTAAGAGATGTAATTTCAAATCACAGTGGAGATGCGCGCACTGCGGTTGATCAACCGCAAACAGCCGCATGCGGCTAAAAATCTGTGATTTTCCACAGATTTGTTGCGGTGCGCCTCCGCACGGTTTGTTTGCATCATACGAACTTGTATCAAACCCCGCGCACTGCGGCAGAAAAACCGCACCGGTTTGAAAACCGCAACCGCAAATCGCCGCACCGCAGTGCGCGCTAGCACTTAACAAGTGGTTCCTTTTGGATAATTTATGACGTCTTATAGTCGATAACTAAATCAAGAACATTTTTTCCTGCTTTCAGAAGTTAATACTAATTGTAAAATAAATTGATTATCATCATAATAACAGTCTTTCTTAATATCCAACACCATACATAATTTTTAATTATTTTTTCTTGGTTATTTCTACGTCCGGACTTTATGTGAAGTCGGCCTGCTAAAAGACATCTAATTTCAAATTTGTTAAAATATGACAATTAGTAGTTCGGGGCATATTATACCTATGGAACAGATAAAAAGAAACAGCTTTCAACGCATTACGCTCCTTTTCATATAAACTTTTTCGGGCTTTAAATATCAAAAACACTACTCTCATTATTCTTTTTCAGCAATCGGGTAAAATGAATTTTAATATCTCATGTTTCACAAAACACCTAGAACAAACAAAGAAACATAAAGACAAGCTTTCACTTAATTACTTCGCAAATCTTTTGTTTCCTTGTACAGCACCAACTCGACGCGCAGGCAGGAATTTAAAATTTAATAAAGAAAGCAATAAGCAGAACTATAACATCTGCTTAAAGTAGTTTAAATGCGCCTTTGTTCGCTTAATTGCTCCCAGGTAGCTCTTAAAGTAAGATTTTTATCTTTTAGCTCTTCTAAGGTAATTAGTACATATGAAGGAAGTTTGAAGATGATGCTAATTAAAATCTTTTGGGAGTTCAAGCTACAGATACTCAATAGGAAAAAAAGGAGCCTATGTAGGATTACTTTGTTGTCCGTCCGTCTGTTTGTCAAGAGCCTTTTTCTTAGGAGCGCGTTCATATCGAATACTCAAGTCTGCATGTATATTGAAGCTGTGAAAAAAACTAAGCTTCTAGATAACACATTAAAATGATAGGGGCGTTTGTTCTGATGATTTATTTGATTCCGTGAAATAGCATCTAAACCTGTAGAAGGCCCATATCACATCACATTGACCTATAAAGAAGACGATTCTTCGGTGCTAAGGCGTATATTTAGGACAGTAACTTAAAGATGTGCGTGAAACGCTAGGCAAAGAAAGAGACACTTCCAACACGTGAGGCGTAAAGAAAGCGTTAGCAGTTACGTTTCACAAGTGAAAGCAAATTCCATAGACAGACTGCCGCCTTCTAGGTACGACGTAAGTTAAAAGTTCACCGACCAGTCTCACAAGTGGAAACTGTCAGGAAAGCACGTAACAAGATCGATACCTATCATGGAATACTTTACTATTAAATGCACACGGTATAAGTTCACGGATACATGTCACTAGCGCGTTTTAATTTGCTAGTAGCGCCATCTATGTGCAATCGTGGTGTACTAAAGTCTTGTGCTACATATCTCATTAAAATTGTTATTTATAAGGGTTCTTTTTCCTTTTGAGTTACGGAACCCTAAAAAGAGTGACTGAGGGCGCCACTGTCGCTCCACGGCCTAAATTACAATTCAAATGTTGACCTAACAATCTTAAATATTCAACTCACACCCTCAATTTTAAAAGGCATAAATTTTAACTAACGACTTTCAGTTTACTTGTAGACCTCAGTTGATTACACAGACTAGACTTACAGACATACTGCTTTAATTTGAAGGCAACACTCGGCTTCGTAATAAGGCTCGTCTAATTTACTCCTATAATTAAATATGGTGGAAATAATTGTGCAATTTCGAATGAATTTATTTAACATCGCAATGTACACTGGAGTACAAAAATATGTATCCACTTTAGAACCGTATCACATTGACATTTAATTGGCATTTTCTTCAACACACTACATAAAATAAGGTGAATATGACATGGTACACAATGGTAGACAGCCATGCGGACATAGAAGATGCCGCACCAACAACGAAACCGAGTTCTGATAGGTACCCCAATTGGAAATCGAACCCGTGTTGTGAGACCACGGAGTCAGTTTGCGCGCGTATTACATAATCTCAATTCTATATAAAAACGAGGGTATTTTGGAAACTTTAAAACTCAAATTTAACATTAATCTACGCGTATTTACCCGTTATGAAATGTTGCTCTTTATGTTGTAAAATAAGTAAATAATATTTTCACAAACCCCTCACATATAATTGAATTTTACATATCAAAGTCATTACACATTTTAATTGTAAAACGCTGTGTATAAGAAAAAGACTGCCCGCCTAAAAATGCCTGCCGCCAACGAGTAACTTCTCGTCAAAAAAGATTACATTAAAACTTGAAGACATACATAGTATATGTGCTTGCAATAGTGTATAGGAAGGCTTGTAGGCATTTTCAACAGCGGCAGAGTGCTGCCAAGTGTTTTAACATATTAAAGTATAAAGATAGTATGTACTTCGGCACGTTTGGGGCCATGAGATGGGCAACTTAACAACAATTTCCAAAAATTTGCTAGCCGCTATAAAACCTTCCAAGCTATAATTTTGGCTTGCGAAATAGTAGAGCGAATGATAGAGCTACGTGTTTAGACATTTAGTAATATTCGTTCGAGTAGACATTTACTTCCGCGACGACACAACAGTACATTTCCAGTACATTTTATCCGGAGGGGAAATCTTTCAGAAATACACATATTTTGGGGGGAAACGCAAAATTTTGCTGGACTTCCACCTACTTTCGTGTCCCTCTCTCGCCATGTTGGCCGAGTCCCAGTAACGTGTGATTCTTTTGCAACTTGGCTGGTGATCTCATCCATCTCTGGTCCATGCATCATTCACATCTCGCGTTTATCCTTTCTCTTCTACGGAAACCTGCATGTCTTGAACAGGCATGTGAAGCCCGCCAATCCGCACTGGTCCCGCGTGGTGGACTATGCCCCATACTCTCTCTGTAGGAGAGTAGGCCTGAGCCCCTGCAGTGGAGACGTATATAGGCTGTTGACTGTTACTTATGACTGGTTGGTAATAAGTTTAGGATCAAAATTGATTTTGTTTTGTCCGGTCTATCACTTATAATGTTTAAACGTTATATAATTTTTGCAGTACACGTGGACGAAGTTTAGTGTAATAATAAAGATACTATTATAGCAAGATATGTCTAAGGGCTTTATAGCTTATTTCGTAGCCCATGCTCTTAGAGGCAGGCCTCTATTCACCACTACCAATCTTGCAGGGTGAATACGCGTCCAATATGGCGTCCCTGACATGCTGGTGCCACTACTATGGCATGCCTATGAATAAATGAGGATGTTTTCAGTGTGGGGCTGAAAGGAAGTCTCAAGTGTAGCTGTCTTTAGGTTTGAGGCTAGGTTTAATGAACCTATGTTGTGTGTGCTTCGTTTCTTTTAAGTACGTCGTTAGGATTTGGACGAACTCTTTCTAGACTAACAACAAAAATAACTAAACGAGAAAGTGCTACATAAAATCCATTTATATGTATGTTGAACAGTTACGATGTTATACCGCCATTTTTGGTTCTATTCAAATTTTTCCACACCTTTGTCATAGTTTTCAATTCAAATGTCAATTTGGTTGTTCAAATCAACATTTCTTTCCCTAAACTGAATCTCTTCGTTATAGTCAAGCTCTGCAAGCCGCCTAATTGACTAATATTTGGATTTAGTCACTAACTTAGCTCAATATTTTATGTGACAATAACTTGGCCCTCGTTAACAGACAGTCAATGACTTCTAGCGTCTGGTAAATTGATTTTCTTTAACTTGGAACGTGTTTAAAATAAGGATGCGAATGGATAAGCTGGAAATGTTTGCTTGTATAATTATATTTACTTGTCATCACATTTTCTTTTCCACTGGCTTCCAAATAAGTTGTGTAATGTTTTTTTGTATTGTGTGTGTAATTATGAATCGATTTTGATGATTCTTTTTTGTTTTGGTAGAACATACTTCAGAGGTTGTTCCATATAAATTATATTGAAATGCAGCAGCAGCAGTTTCAGCACTTTTTGAGAAAATCAACAATAACCAAATTTGACAGTTTTATGGGATGGATGTTGAAAACTTTTAGGGCAGTTCAAGTCGGTTTCCAGTTCTTTTGCTCTTCTTTAGATTAAGATGTATCTTTCCAGCTTTAAAAAAATGACATTGAAAAAGGTATTGCGACTTACATTAATGTCTCTGCTGCCATATCCACTATCTACTCACTTATAGTTACACCTTAAAATGGCACCCAAAAGCATGGCGATTGAAATGAATTATTACTAATAATCATTTCCATTCACCCGAAGTTAACCGAAGAAGCCAACTCGTCTCGACAGCTTTCAGGAAGTACGACATATCTTCTCGTACAAAATACCTCAGCGTCTAAAGACAGACAAAAGTCTAATCAGTGCGTGTTGCCAGTGATGACATACGGAACCGAAACATGGCTCTTTACTGCACTGTTGGTCGAATGAACAAGCGCAAAGTCACTCAGAGAGCCATGGAGTGACATATACTCTGAATTTCTCTACTTGATAAAATCTTAAATGAGGAAATCTGTAGACGAACTAAGGTCATTGACATAGCTCGACGAATCTGCGAGCTGAAGTAACAGTTCGTCTACGGATATTCTAATTCCGGATCTTATCACGTAGGCAGAGAAATTCCGAGCAAAGCAGCAGCAACAGCCTATATGTGTCTCCACTGCTGGGGCTCAGGCCTAATCTCCTTTTTTTTTTACAGAGTATAGATCAACGCTTGGCCACGATCTCGCCTGATGGTAAGCGACGATGTGGCCTACGATGGTGCGTGTTGGTCTAGAAGGTGCCTGTTCACCCTCGACTTGAAGACACCCAAGTGAGTGTGTGTGTGTCTCCTACAGAGAGTGTGTGAGAGTGAGAGTCTAGGCCATTCCACCTTTGAATTTCTTCTCAGGAGTGTGCAGATTTCCTCACGATGTTTTCCTTCACCGAAAATCCAATAGTAATGATTGGTATCATTGGTACATAAATTCCAAATAACAAATTGGAACTCTTTGGTACGAGCCAGGATCAGACCCAGACCTCGATTGTTCAAGGACTGGCGCTCTACCCAACTGCCCTACCATGTCTATAATATTAAAGCGTGTAAAAAAAGAATTATAAACCGTAATCTGAAAATATAACCAAACTCTACTCGTCTCTAATCTCACGTAATGGATTCTCGGAAGACAAATTCGGAGCTTATGACCTCAACTTGTTATGAAACAAGAACAAAGTTGAGTTCATTTTGAAATCAGTCCAACATTACACCAATTACCCGCTAGAATTTCTGATTAACTTGTCTTACGACAATTTATACAAGTAATAAGAGAATTTCCGTGTAATTTTTACTTCTCACGTTAAAATCGGTTTTTAGTTCTTTCTGAACGCATTAAATATATACATTTAAAATATGTGTGTCCTATGTATTCTAGTATGCCTGCGATGAAATAAATGACTATGTCTAAATAACCTCTGAAGTCCATCCGCGCAGACGACTCTTTGTCAACTGAAGAAAAAAACTTTACCTAAGTAACATCGCTACATATTTAAATGTATATTAACATAACTTTAATGTAAATATATAACAATCACTTGTTACAGTAACATATGTATGTATTCTCTATTTATAGTGCCTGCATGTCTCTAAGGTCATAGTGTGTCACAATCTCCCAAACTAGGAAATATCCTGTTACTTGGGAGAAAGTGTTCCTCCGTGAACTAAGCATGCTAGGATCCGTTACATAATTTGTTTAAATACGTCGGTGAGTGATTTCAGAACAAACTACATAGATTAGTGTGAAAAGAAGAACCTGTAGTTTTTAAACTAGACTTTCAGGTGCTCCCATTCCTGTAAACATTAACAGCACCCACACAGTTTAGAGCGTCTGGATATTGTTGGAAACTTTTATTTCTCTCGAAGCCATAAAATCAGACAGCGAGACGACGATTCTTGAAAAGAATAAAATTTGAATAATACGATGACCAACAATGAACGCTCTTTGCCTCCTTTGTGTTGCTTGCTGTACGGCAATAAATCAACCGTTTACATAAAGTATCCTTGTACTGACCTGCTGAAGCTAGATATGTATTCACAAGCTCGGGCTACACGAGTCCATTTGCATGTTCTTTAGAATATCATTTCCTAATTTGAGGAGTGTTGTCCGACGCGGATACACCACCGCTGCACGTCGCTGCGATCTGCGTTTTCGAACTGCTAACAGAATGGAAATTCGTTGCACGAGCGGTGTTTTTATTCCTTAGCTCAAAAGGAAAAAATTAAACCCTAATAAGATCTTCGTTGTCCATCTGTCTGTCTTTCAAGACAATTTTTTTCAGGTAATGCGTGGAAGCATCAAGTTGAAATTGACATTAAATACTTAAGTCTACAATCACTTTGATCTGTGATAAAATCAAACTTCAAAATACAAAAAACGAAGTATATATATCTAGCCGTTTATGTCGCTTATTTTGACGATTTGACGCCGTCTACACGGTACCTCGAAATTTGACAAAAGGCAAGGTTTTTGACAGAAAAAATCTGACAACTGTAATTTTCTCATTACATCAAATTAAAATCGCTTTTCGACAGCTTAGTTTGTTTTGACTCCGACTTACGTACATAATTTTTTGTTAGATCATTGTTTGGTGTGTGTCTCACAGGCTCCGCGTGCCAGTATCTGCTGCAATCTTTATTAAAAAATAGCACTATTACTTGTATTATATGACACGACACAAATTTTATCTCGAATAAAATTACTTCATTTATGACTATCTAAGAACTTGCGAGACTGAAAAGGTTAGATGCCATTCACTTCGATGCGACTGTGTTTTGAGTTTTGACTACTAGTTGGTAGCAGATCAGATTTGAGATGAGTCGAGAGTTAAGTTACTCAATGGAATGGAATAACATGTCATTCCTACAAGCGCGTGAAACGTATCAAATTCCTTTATTTAAATAAATTTGAGATTCATTTAATTGTTGTTTAATTTAACAGATTTCAAATTCGGCCTGCACTTGTAGACTATTAAAAAATCAAGTAATATTTAAAAAAAATAGAAAAATACTAGAATTACATTTTTGTATTTATTTTAACTGTACAACATCGTTCTTTTTGTACTAGGTGACAGCGTCAAATGTCATTTTATTGACGCCATCTTTGTTTTCAACGTTAAGTCTTGCCAGTTTCGTGCGTTATATATAGTTTTGCACAAATAAACTAATGGGAAATATATAAAAATGGTAACTAAATCACTGTTTCTGATAATGACCTTAAAATTATAAGTGTACAAGAATAGGCCTTGACTCCATACATTCGCGGAACGTGTCATTTGTTGCTATTGATGATGGGTCCGGACAAGAATACAGTAAGCAATTTTTCAAATAAATTTAAAAATTTGATTGACAATAATTCAATGTTTAGTATTATCTACTTAACAGTTAGTGTCGTAAACAATATTGCTTGTTCTGATTATCTACGTGATTTTGCTTTATCTTGCTATATCTTCCAAACATTATATACTTCTCATCAGGAAAATCTAAACACCTTGCAAGTTTATGTTTTGTAAGGATTATCCTAATAAATTATATAATTATAAACCTTTTACTTTACGTTATATTTCCTGTAAATGTAAGATACCTCTCCTAAGTCATAAAACAGAATTAATTATCTTAATTAGTCAGTACTTAATTGTAATAGATGTTCTTATTCGTTGAATATTTAATAACAAATCCTACAAGAATTTCGTAGCAATTTTACTCACAATCCATTTTCCGGCTAGCAACTTGAGTTCTCTTATATAAAATCCAATTCTATCACCCCGGAAGGCAGGACTTTAAAACTTTAGATTAGCCACGTTGAGTCAGTTCCCGGCTTAAAACCTAGATGGAATGAGACATCGCTATAATCCTAGAAATTCCAAGGAAACTCATCCACTATAAGTACAGTCGACGGATGACGGATCTCTGTGATGGCCATTGTAATCTCCGATTGTATTCGCTGCCAATTTTTCTGCTCCAGATTTCACGAAGATGTTATTTGCAGACGATCTTTTATTTTGTGATTGATTGATGCTAACCAGATTACAGATATTAGCTGGTATTGATTTGGGGTGGGTCGTGCCAAGAACTACGCTTTGTTTTTATTGTTGTTTGCGGAGAAACTGTTTGCTGTTGTGTATCAAATTTTGGCGACAGTTGGTTGGTGACTGGAGAATGAACGCCACGGTAATCTTCGAACTTAATTAAATTAAAACTGTAATGTTCACAACATTTATACTTATTTATGTTAACAGCATTGTGGAGCGAATAATTCTGGGCAACTGTTAAATCTTGGATGTAATTGGGTATGTTAAGATTTATATCATCATCATCAGCCGGGAAACGTCCACTGCTGGACATAGGCCTCCCTCATGGTACGCCACATCGACCGGTCCCGAGCCACCTGCATCCAGCGACTCCCCGCGACTCTAACCAGGTCGTCGGTCCATCTAGTAGGGGGACGGCCTGGTAGACGTTTCCCGGTACCTGGTCGCCACTCGAGAACCTTTACTCCCCACCGGTTATCGGTTCTTCGAGCGATGTGGCCTGCCCATTGCCACTTCAGCTCACTGACTCGTCGAGCTATGTCGGTGACCTTCGTTCGTCTAAGGATTTCCTCATTCCGGACCTTATCACGTAGAGAAATTCCGAGAATAGCTCGTTCCATTCCTCGCTGAGTGATTTGACTTCAAGATTTCTATACGGCATCAAAATAAAAAATCCATTATCACAAAATGACATTTCAAAAAAGGAGGAGGTTATCAATTCGACGGGTATGTTTTTTAAATGTTTGTTGCATCAGAACTTTTGACTGGGTGAACCGATTTGGATGATTCTTTTTTTATTGGAAAGGTACTTCCCGTGTGGTTCCATTTCAATATGGTCCAGTTATGACAACGGCATCCATGAGAAAACGATATAAATCTTAAATTTGCCTTAGTAAATGTAGACTTTTAGAGCAATTGAAGTCGGTTTCCAGTTCTTTTTGAACGCATTTACTTATTATTTGGTCACTTAAACTGTTTTCGTAATGAAATAGATTTCTGATTTCTTATGAGAATCAAAACTTGCCAAATAGGGTAGTAGTAGGGTAGGTAGGTGTTATATTCCTATATAAGTTAATACACAATTTGATAGATTGTCCCTCCCTTTTGCATAGATTAAGTTTTAAGTGACATAGAGATAATGAAGAAAAAAAACTTGTTCCATTTGCCAGAACACACTATGGATCATCGACTATAATTTATCGTGCTTATAAGCAATATAATGAAATGTTTTCGGATGTGGATATTTTCTCCAATTAGTGCTTTAAAATCAAATATTTAAAAAAATCTCTAAGTGCTGTATGTAGGAATGGAAAAGGTTGGAGGAGGCCTATGCCAAATGGCAAGCAGATTTAGGAAAGATAACGAAGCAACAAATATTAGATTAAATTGTTTATTCAATATAAGATTTCAATGTTAGTTCGTTACATAAGAATCAAATGTACCAAGTGATCTGAATAAAAGGCTATATTATTATTATTATTAAGTGCTGTATAGATTTTTATATTTATGTATAAATTATTAGGCACCTTATAAAATAAAAAAAATCAGTTTGGTAAAATTTTATTGTTCAAATTTTCCAATATATTTTTAACCCTAAAAAGAGGTAACTGTTTAAAATGATTTTGATTCAAACATCATTGATTGTGTTTTTGTTTTGCTTAATTGATTCTTTAAAAAAAAACTCCTAACTTGGCTGGGCTCAAACCCCTCTTCGGCCCCCAAAATCATAACGACGTAAGCTCGCAAAATTAAACTTCCCGCCGCAAAATATTTCATAAAAGCTTGTTGTTTTGAAATATTAGCACCCATAACCATTGAATGGCGGTAACATACTAAACTTGTGTTATGAAGTGCAGAGTTCACGTTTTATTTTAATAACAATGCTGAAATTGCTTGTATAAATCACCTGTTAAAGTCTTCAATGGGAGGTTTGATTTAATTAAAATGTTCAGTCAAAGGTAAATAGGTAGTTTCAAAGGTTTTCTTGTGCGCTGGAAGTGTAGAGATAGATGAAGTCTGAAACTACTGGGGAAGCGGTTCTGATATTACAGTAAAATATCAAATCTATATATACCCTCAAAAGGAAATAATGAACACTTATAGAATCACTTGGTTGTCCGTTTGTCTGTCTGTATTTCATTGGGTCAAAACCCTTTTTATAAAACCGGTCAAGTGCGTGTCGGGCCACGCGCAGTGTATGTGTAGTAATATATTTCACTCCAAGTTACGTGTATGGGAGGAGTACAAAAATATTTTTTTAAGATTTTTTTCTACCACTTTGTTCATTGACCACGTGATCAATGTGCACCCGTACTAAATTACAGCTTTCTAGTAGTAAGGGGCTCGAAGCTAACGGACGGACAGACGGACAGAGCGAAACTATAAGGGTTCCTTGTTTGTCTACGGAACCCTAAAAAACGTTTAGGGGTAACAAATTTAAATTAATATAAAATACTCAATCCTTGTGTCTGTTGATCTGTGAAAAAATGATACATCTGTTTATGCCACTTTTGACGATTTCCCTTAAAAGCGCATCACAACCTATAATGTACTCTCCATTAACCTAGAATCCTGAAATTTGGCAAGAAGCAAAGTTTTACGACACAAGCATAGATAGGTAAAGAATAAATCTAAACTACATCTCATTAAAATTACTTTTACGATTACAAACTGTTCCAGAGTCTGGCATTGTTAATAATGACTCGTTGACTTCGTCAGTCGCATACGTTACGGCATTGTCGGTACATATTACCGTACCTATTATTTATGATTTTAGTATTTTATACCTTTAAACGAGCAGTTCTGGTATGTACGAGTATATATATATAATTCGGATCTCCGAAACGGCTCCAGCGATTTCGCTGAAATACAGTATTTGGGGGTATTTATTCAAGTTTGTAATTATTATTTTTAGTGGCAAATTGTTCCACTCTTTATGGCTAACCAGGGGCAGAAATAAAGCTTTTGTTTGTTTTTAAAGAACTACGAGCAAAGCTCGGTCGCCCAGATATTGTTAATTATTCATATTCTATACGGAGCCCTCGGTGCGCGAGTCTCATTCGCGATTGGCCGTTTTTTATATTAACTTTTCTACTTATAAAGGCTTTCTCGCTCACCTAAACACACAAACAGACGGCGCTGTAAGCTCCTGCTAACATAAAGACTGGGTACCTCACAGGTGTCGGACTAAGAAGATCTCGCTTCGTCGCTATTGACCAAACGGATTGTGACTTGTATGTCTACTACGGGTTCTCGATGGCAATTCATTTCTAGTAAATTAAATGGATTCGAAAATTCACTTTTAAGCAAGTTACAATAAGTTGCTGTACGTTTTGATTTTGACTGGCACTATCGTTAATACAAGTTATTTTTTATTTCTTCTATTTTTTTACTTTGACAATCATCAAGGAAAAACTGAGTCTGACCCACTGTTTTTGGTAAGGGTATCAAAAAGTATAGGAAAAATTACGAGTAAATGTGTCATATGTTTTTAATTTTTAAAATTGTTTTGATTGATCGGCCAGTCACGTGACGTCACTACGCAAGTCATTTGGCTGGCGCACTCGGCGTGACCAATGGCCGTACCGCGAAGCTCGCAGTGTGACGTCACACTTAAGTGGGTATGCTGTTGTCAAAGCGCCCATACAAACGTAGTCCAGTCATATTTTGAGTATTAAGCTATGAAAATCTATGAAATTTTCAAGACACAATCTAGAAACAAATAGCTTTGTCGGTGGTGAGTCAGATTTTCGTTTAAGTATATACTTCCAGAGTTACAGGGCGTCAAAGTATTGTATTTTTCGGTAATAAAAAGCCCCAACTTTGAACCTGATTTACAGGAGTATGAATCAATTTACAACAATTTGGAAAAACCAACGACATTTGAAATTTCATTAGTATACTGTATTAAAAAAAATGGATACATAATATACTGTATCCTTCAAATGATCCCTGGACTACGAAACATCCATCGTGGATAACATCGCGTAATGTATGCTGTCTCACCGTACGCGCTCGGGTAGGATAGGGCTCGGAGAGGGACAGCTACAAAACAATGCAACCTTGAACGCGGCCACGTGGTCTTACCAACATAGCCTCTTAAGCGCGTGAATTTTAACATGAATGAAACATGACAAACTTCGGAACTTGGGTAATACTGCATCGATTATGATGAAACAATAAGTAGTATGAAATTTTGATCTGTCAGTGTGACTCATGCTGTCAACATTTGAATTGTATGTACCACTAAAATTCACATTCGAATCCTGATTAAACTATCTGTTTCGGGTTCCAATCACAATTTTTCCTACAATTTTATCTATGCTTGAGAATGTAGGTTTTATTAGTTTTGCTCTTGTTCTGTGTCTATTGGACATGTGGACTTTGACATGTAAAGTAAATACATGTTCGCAATTGAAATCAATTAGCAGAGAGTGATAAGAGTTCGAGAATCTCACTTTGGCTCAGGTGTCGCACTAAATGGCTGTACGGATTGTAACTAATGAATGTGGTTACTGTGATTTCTCGATCACATTACTATATTTGGTAAAGTGAGTAAAGTTCTAGAATCTCACTTTCAGAATAAGTTTTCAGATGGCTTTGCCTCTATTGGCCTTACGGATACAAACTTTTGTGGGTACTAACAGAACTCGATCACTTTTATTTCAGAGTGAGTTACATTCGAGAATCTCATTCTGTCACAGGTGTCGTGGGTTCGCGGTTCGTCTTTATTGACTGTATGGATTAATGTTACGTACGTTGTTACTAGTGGTCATCGATTCAGGTTTTGGGAAAATGAGTTAGATTCGAGAATAAAGATTTCGTTCAACGACTTTGAAGTTGACGTAATGTACAGCCATAAATGATGAGTGTGATCAAAATTAAGATTATTGTCAGTTTAAAATTTATAGAGATTTAGCTTTTCAGATTGTATAAATTTGTTTTTTACATCATTAAGAAACTATTAAAAATACATTTACTAATATCTATTCTAATACTATAAATTCAAAAGTGAGTTTATTGTTTACCAAAACATCTCAATTTATTATAAATCGTGACGTTGTCGTGGCAGGTGTGTATATTTTAGCGTGCAAAAGGACATAGGCTGATCTTTATTCCATTACGTGGTTTCTCTTGAAAATGTCTAAAGACGACGTGAGGAAAGTCTAAAGTAAAAAAGATCACACTTATCAAAAATATATAATCACTATCAAAAATAATTTCAGCAATCTATTCGACCACAAACTTCATTATTGTTACTTCTAGTTCCAATGGTAACGCTTCACCTTAGGCAAAACTTGAGCTGAAATACTAACATACGACCCAGATGTGGCTTCCTACGAAGTTATCGTTTATTCGGGATGCCTATTCTGATACCAGGCACAGTATTTCCATCTGTAAATCTTATAATAATAATATTTTCATTTAAAAGAAAAAAATATTAAACAAAAAAAGGACCATTTGTTGTAAATTCTTAGAAACGAAACCTTAGTAAATTACGTTACAATAAAGCTCAATTAATCACAACACCTTGCCACCATCAAGTTGATGTGAAATACGTTTTTTTTAAATTGAAGATAGACCAACACTTGACCTCAATCTCACCTGATGGTAAGTGACGATGAGGTCGACGATGTTACGTGTTGTTCTAGAAGGTGCCTATTTACTCTTCTTTTGAAGATTCCCAAGTTGTAGCTTTCGGGGAACACGGAAACCGGTAGTGCATTCCATATTTTTGCTGTACGCACGATAAATGTGGAATCGAAACGCTTGGTGCGAGCTGTAGGAATATCTACAGTGTACGGGTGAGGGTCTGCCGTTCTTCTGTTTGACCGGTACTTGAACGGCGAAGGTGGAATCAACGAAAATAGCTCTTGCGTACGTAAATTTGTTGACTCCACCTTCGCCGTTCAAGTACCGGTCAAACAGAAGAACGGCAGACCTTCACCCGTACACTGTAGATATGCCTACAGCTCGCACCAAGCGTTTCGCTTCCACATTTATCGTGCGTACTGCAAAAAAATGGAATACACTACCGGTTTCCGTGTTCCCCGAAAATTACAACTTGAGAATCTTCAAAAGAAGAGTAAATAGGCACCTTCTAGACCAACACGTAACATCGTCGACCTCATCGTCACTTACCATCAGGTGAGATTGAGGTCAAGTGTTGGTCTATCTTTAATAATAAAAAAAAACCACAGGCGAGTCGTGTCTTCACTATGCTGTTGAAACTGGCAACACGCTTACTTTATTCGTTCAAATTCGATTCTGCGACTATGCCAGAGTGCTGCAAAATTGTTCCGGGTTCGATCCCTGACGGTTGCGTTTGTCAGGACAACTTATCGTCATGAAATTTGTAAATTAGCCTAGGCAAACCTTATACCCTAGCCTATTTATCCCGGCCCATTAAGTAGTTAAAATAAGTTAAACGACTGATGGCCAAGCAAACGGAATCGCGGCTAAAAATAAAAGTATTTGCCTCACAAAATTCAAGTACAGTAATTGTAAGTGTAGTAATGCAAAATAATAGTAAGTAATTATTCGAATAACGCAAGTACTTACCTTGCAATATACAAGTCCTTACATCATATGATAAACGCGTTCTAAAAGAACTAAAAACCGCCTTCAACTTCCTTAAATATGTTCACCCGTCGAGGTAAAATTATCTGGGTACATATTTATTTTTCTTGATTTTCTCAAAAAGTACTCAATTTCGATAAAACTTGTATAGGACCTTTGAAATATTTTTTACCAAACAAAAAAACAATCATCAAAATCGATTCTCTACTGGCGGAGTTATCTTGTAACATATACCGAAA